>JAYESA010000014.1:131886796-132525462 GCA_036927795.1 Iris macrosiphon
TATTTAATTTAATAGATTAGACTATTAATTTCTAAATTCTTCTTTTATATATATGACCATTTGCCATGGCTTGGATATTTTAAGCAATGCACAATATTTTTTTCTTCCAACAAAATTTATATTACTAATCTTGATTGTGCCTAATATATGTGGGACATGGATGTTATATTTATTTGACCTCCCCCATGCTCCAAAAATATTGTCAAACATCTAAAACAACTGTTACCGTAAAACTGCCTCCTTTTGACTAGAACTTGACCCAAATTCAACCCAAACGTATATAGTCATGTAGTGCACACAAATACCCCCATATATATATATATATATATATATATATATATATATATATATATATATATATATATATATATATATATTTATATTAATTTGGTTCTATTTATAGAGTTCTAATTATAGAAAGGGTCATAGGTGGCATCCTATTTAGGAAACTACCTAACTAACTAACTACCTAACCACCCAAGATCCTAACTAACCAAATCACAACCATAATAACCCACCCCCTCTTCATAATTTCGTGCAAGAGAAGTCCCCTTGGTGGCCGACCCCTACAATCCCTAGGAACACCCCCTTCTAGGTTTAAATCTATCCAAAAAGCCCATATATATACCTTCTTATCACAAAACCCTAACCCTAACAACTTCTCCCCTTTTTGGCCGATCCCTCCCCTCTCCTTCTATGTAAGAGCAGCCCCCTTGTCATCTACCCCTCACAATATTATCTCATTCACCAAAATTTCTCTCCTCTCTTCCAATGCTCCACATTTCATCATCCTTCCACCCAATCTCCACCAAACAACCATAAAGGCTCCACCATTGCCATCAAACCCATCAAGAATCCATTGCCATCATCAAGAACCCATTGCCATCATCATTAACCCATCAAGAAGGGAGAAGCAAGGCAAGCACAAGCAAGAAGGTGCGTTCTTGAACAATAAGAGGCACCGTCATCCAAACCTTCAAAGCTGTCGAGTAAGGATTCAAACTTCCCTTCTCAAATCCCTATGGTATGACTCTCTTAGATTTATGTAAGTTTAATATTCTAGAACCCTCCCTTGCCATCTTTTTCTACCATAAAAATTTATGAGAAATTTTATGTTAGATTGTTGATAGATTAGACAACAGTAGGACTAGTTTTAGACTTTGTGACACGGTTCTTGGAGGCCTTGTTGCTAATTCTTAAAACTGAATTTATTGGTGGTTTATTACTGTAAAATAAGTATTTTAGAATTATTTTTATGGTATTTTCATCAAAATTTTGAACCCTAAAAATAAGGTTGTAATTTTGATGCTGACATAGATATCATAGATCCCAGATAACCTAGTTTGTAATCTGGACTAGATCATAGTTGTAATCTCCGATTTTATCTATAATATTTAGCTTCTTAAAAAATATAGGAATATATAGCAATATATATATATATATATATATATATATATATATATATATATATATATATATATATATATATATATATATATATGAGGAAGGATCCACATCCCCACCTATTGTGCATCTCCAAACATCTTCATGTTTACAATCATTGGATATTGTTTAAGTCATTTAATCTTAACCGTTGGTTTGAACCATTAAAACCATTGGTTAAGATTAGATGACTTAAACAAACATCCAACGCTTGATAACATGGGGATACAAAAAATCGGGGATACGGATCCCTCCCTTATATATATATATATATATATATATATATATATATATATATATATATATATTATTTTTGGGAGCGGATCCGGAGCCCCGCTCTCGGAGTCCCGCGGGAACCCTGCGGGAGCCCCGCGGCTCCCAAGTGTTGGATCGCGGGGGCCCCACGCATGCCCCCTGATCAGATGGTGCAGGGGGGCGGAGCCCAGCGAGAGTCTCGCCGCTCCCAACCGTTAGATCGCAGGGGGCCCACGCGGACCTTAGATTGTAGTTCCCACCACATTTTAATATTATCCACTAAATTTCAATCCAGTCTATGTAATATAAGGTGGTTCCATAATATGAAACCATCAGAATGGTTCTAGAATATATATATATATATATATATATATATATATATATATATATATATATATATATATAAAGGAGTATTCTTGAATTAAAAACAATCCTTTAAAAACAAAATTATATATAAATAATAATAAAAAATTTGAGTATGAAGTTCATTCTTCTTTTTGTTTTCTACCAATATAATATTATATAGATATAAAAAATATTTATTTATTTTTTATTTTTCTTCTCTCGTTAAAGTTGTTGTCACCTGATTTGACAGTGCAGGTCAAACGAAGAAAAAAGGCCGGTGATAAGGGCACTACTAAATATACTTGGGGCTAGTCCAGAATTGGGGCTAGCCCATTAATGAATGAAGTTTACTCATACTAGCCCAAAAGTTTACTCATATTAGCCCAAACATTAAACTCTCCTCCTTTACACTTGAGCGCTCCGCCTCCGCCTCCTCCCCCGTCCTCCACTGCCGCCTCCCGTCGCCGCCGCCTCCGCCTCCTCCCCCACCTCCCGCCGCCTCCTTCCCCTCCCACTCCTCCGCCTCGTACCCCCTTTCGGTGCTCGACTACCTCGGCACCCTCGGCGTCCGCCGCTCCTCCCTCCCCTCCTTCCTCCGTCGCTACCACCAGATCCTCCACTCCAGCGTCGTGGAGGACTGTCAAAATTTTGACAGTCCTTCCATTTGAAAAGACTGTCAAAATTTTGACAGTCCTAATTTTTTAGACAGCCAGTAAAATGCATTTAAATGCAACCTAAAACCAGTAACAAATAAGTTAATTTCAACAAACCATATCTGATCCTTTTACTAACTGAATATTGAATAGTCACATCGACATTGGTCAGATGACATGAATAATAGCACAATGACAAAGAAAAATAACAGTAAACAAGAAACCAAAAAAGAAGAAGAAAAAATGGAAGGACTGTCAAAATCTTGACAACAGTCCTAAAAATTCAATATATACTTTTAGGACTGTCAAACTTGATAGGACTGTCAAAATTTTGACAGTCCTAACAATTGGTAAACAGTCTTGATTATAAAAAAAATCAAGAGTAGACAGTCCCGAATAAATTTTGGGAGTGACAAACTTATAATTATTAATGGTAAATATTTGGACAGTTCTGAGTAATTTTAGTAGTGCCCTTATCAACAGCAAAAAAAAAAATACAGCAGAGTATCAACAGCAGCTTGGAAATGTCCACTACGCGACAAAGAAAAAACCAGGGGCATTATCGTTAGTACCAGTTTCTATGGTCCGGTGCGAAATTCTCGGCAGCAGTATCGACCTCGGGAAGTACGGAGAGAGGAGAAAGTGCTGACGAGAATAATTCTCCTCCGTACGGGAAATCCAAAGTTCGCCCACGAATTTCGATTTAACTACGAAGAAGCCACTTTGGTTTTCGACTTGAATGACATCAATGCTCCTCTTGTCAATGTTTCGAGGAAGTGGGTTATTAAAGTGGGGATCGGACAAAATAAAATTTATGGGAACCAACTTATGTTTGGTTGTAGGTTGGTGATTCTCGTCCAAACTAATTAATTATCTTTCCCTAACGGTTGTTGACTCTTGGATTACTTAGCTACGTTTTTTTTTTTTTTTTATGGTTGCAGTCTCGTATCTTTTATTCACCAACTCAAGGGCGAAATCAGAAATTCAGGATTGGATGGACTAGAGTTAGGAGTGTAACTGGGACGAATTGGATTGTATCAAATTTGAGTTGAATTCGAGTTCAACCCGTTGAATCATAAATCTAATTCGAGTCTGAACCGTCCTCGAATTCAATATATGTAGTTCAAAACCAAGTCCAGAGAATCGAATTGGGTTCTTGTTGGATCAGATCCATTGAGTTTATCGGACTCTAATATAATATTTAAAATAATTTTAATCAATAGTAATATTAAACACATAATCAAATAGTAATTAAGTCTCAATCATTACAAAATACAAACTGAAATTAGATTTAGGACAAGGAGTTGAAGAGTTTGGATTAAGAAATTTATGTCAGATTTCGGGTTCTTTGGGTAAATCGACATATTAATCCGAGCTCAACGCGATTTTTGATCATGTTCAAATATTTTAATCTGAATCTGAGTATCTTCAACCATAACCCAACCCATTAACGGATTTACCCGATCGAACTCGGGTTTAGCCCGTCCGAGTTACACTCCTAACTAGAATAAAGTAGGTGTCAACGGACTTATATAAAAAAAACATATGAAGGGGGGGGGCACATTTACCAAGTCAATGGTGGAATCAGAAATTTAAGTTCGGTTGAATTAGACGTCGATTGACTCATAAAAAATAAAAAAAATGGGAGGGGGAGAGGATTTTGGGGTGGGCTGGAGTCGAGGTGTCTAAATGGACGGGCGGTCCGGAATCCGGCTCGGGCCCGACCCGGTCAAACCCGGTCCGGACCTGCCCGCCCAGGCCCACTAGCCCTACGGGTCTGGGCTGGGTCGGTGGAGCCGACTAGCTAGCCCGGCCCGACCCGATTTATGCATCGTTTTGGCCGGTTCAGATTCGGTCGACCTGGTTGGCCCGGACTAGACCGGCCCGGTTCAGGCCTGGTTCGGACGATTTTTTTAAATTTTTTAATTTTTTTTTTAGAATATATCCGTTGGGGGGTATTTTTACAAAATATTCCCGTTTTAGTGGCAGTTTTTTGCAGTTTTAGGGGTATTTTGGTCATTTTTGGAAAAATGACCAAAATATTTATTATAATAACTCTTTTTTTTTAGTATTTTTGGTCATTTGGACCAAAAAATTTTTACAAATAGTCCATAATTCATGAAAAATAAACACAACAAAAAAAAAATTCCTTCTACAAATTTTTTTTTCTCTTACAAAGTTTAGAAGCAAGCAAGACAATTATAAAGTTTAGAAGCAAATTCAGCTTTATGCAAATAAAATACTTGATGCAAATAAAATATCATTTACAAGTTTCTATTTTTTTGGCTACTTAATGTTATAATACATTTATAATTTAATTACAATTAATAAAAAAATTATATTTTTTCTTACTTAATGTTGTTAGTTGTTTACATTTAACTTATTTATGTCTATATAAATCACTTCTTTATATACTTATAGATTTATAAATATTCAACTTATAAATATTTAAATTTTAATTTATACAGAAAGTTATACAAAATATTGATATAAATAAATTAAATAAATTTTCTAACAAATAAATTTATAAATTTCAAATTATACTTAACATATAACTTATAAATTTTAAATTATACTAAACATAACTTATAAATTTCAAATAAATTTATACTTAAAGTTATATACTTAAAGTTATATAAAAAAAATTCTAAGAAATAACTTATAAATTTTAAATAAATTTATACTTAAAGTTATATAAAAATCTTACTAACAAATAGCTTATAAATTTTAAATTATACAAATATAACTTAGTAACAAAAAACCTATAAATTTTAACTTGAATTTATTAACATATAACTTATAAGTTATATCATATATATATATATATATATATATATATATATATATATATATATATATATATATATATATATAAAATTTGGTTCGGTCCGGACCGACCGTGAACCGCCTCTCCACTCAAATTAAGTCCGATCCAAATTGAACCCGGTCAAATCCAATTGACTCGAACCGCAGACCGACCCGAACCGGCCCGATACACACCCTGAGACTGGAGCCCACCAAGTTCCTATATGATTTCGCCATTGCTAACCAACTATACGTGCAAATTGTGATCTCGGTACAATGTACTAGAGAGCTAAAAAGCAAATTGTGATCTCGGTACAATGCACTAGAGAGCTAAAAATAGATTTATGATATCATGTGGCAAGTTGTCGTCTTAAAACCTATTATATATTATTATATAGTAAAAAAATTTGCGAATTTTTTCATTTAAAGTAATATAATATTATATATTTATAAAAAACGGGAAAAGGTAGGGGAATTTGCGGAGGGGGGGACCACTCGCCAACTCAGTTGGCGAGGTGCTGAGTTGGCGAGCATCTCGCCAAGTGAGTTGGCGGGGCGCTCTCCTCGAGAGGCCGCTCGCCAACTCAGTTGGCGGGCCATGCACCGTTGGCTATCCAGCCGTTGGGCAACGGCTCCCTCCAACGGCTCCCTCCAACCCCTATAAACACCCCACCCCCCCCAAACACTCCTCACACAACACATTCTCCTCCTCCTCCTCCTCATATTTTCGCAGCTTCCTCCTCCTATTTTTACAGCTTCCTCCTCCTGTTTTCTGTAGCAAAAGTTCTCAACCGTCATGGATCGTAGCGTAAGAATTGTATGCTCACACGGCGGTAAAGTAAATGGGTTAAATTACGAAGGAGGAGAAAGTATAATTTTTTTAACTTACCCGAATATTAGTTTTAAAAATATACGTAATCATATTATTGAACGTTGTTCTATTAATTATGATTTTATTCTGAAGTCTATTTTCTGTTCTAATTGTTTTTTGATAGATAGTAAAGATGCATGAAATTATTTTCTTGAGATTAATTCACAATCACGATATATAAAAATATATGTTATTAAAGTAGCAGCAACCTTAGATAGTAGAAATAATAAATATTTTTCTGAATATCAGCATGTTAGTTCGGGTGCTAGTTCTTCTCAACAAATAGTTTCATTTATCCAAGAAGGTCATTCATCATCAGATGAATTTAACCATGATGATGACAGTGACAACGACGATGAAAATAGTGATGATTTAGTTAAAAATGTAGATTATACGGTAGATGATGATGTTGTAAAAGCTATCACTGATGAATTATTTAAGGGACAATCATTTCCTAGTCGTTCTCACTTTAGAAGCTTTATAAGTAATTTAGCAATTAAATATAATTTTAGTTGTTCAGCTAGTCTTATGAATAATGCTCGTGGAATTATTTATAGTTGTGATCAACCGAATTGTAATTGGAGAGTATATGTCAAATCTATTGGAAATGGCGATAAAGTTAAAGTTAGTACATTAGAAAATCGTCATTCTTGTTTAGGAAGACTTAGTACAGGACGTCATCGACTAGCTACCGCTTCATGGATTAAGACCATGAAAATTGACATTATTAGAGATAACCAGTCATACAGTCCATCACAAATTATTAAAGATATATATATAGGGAGCACCGTATACAAGTTAGTTATTTTAAAGCATGGAGAGCCCGAGAGACAACATTAGCTGAAATTAATGGTAGTTATGATGAGGCATACGCTAGTCTTGAGGAGTATTGTTATAGAATTATGGAGACAAATCCAGGTAGTACATGTTTTATTAAAACTACCGAAAATAATAGCTTCCAACGAATTTTTATTTATTTTAAGTCATGTATTGATTGATTTTTAAGTGGATGTTTACCAATTATTAGTACTGATGCTACATTTCTTTCGTCTAAATATCAAGGTATCTTATTTATTGCTTGTGCTCACGATCCTAACTATCAATTATATCCTATAGCTTATGCTGTTGCTGAAGGTGAGAATAGTGATTCTTGGTCTTGGTTTTTAAATTCTCTTAAAATATCTTTTGAAAGTTGTTTTAATGATTGGAGTACAATTTTATTTATATCTGACAAGCAAAAGGGTTTAATAAATGCTGTTCATGCTATATTTCCTGCATCTGCTCATTTTTTTTTGTATTCAACATTTTAAACAAAACATGAAAAAAGTTACCAAAGAACCAGTATTTCAACGCTTGTTAGACTCGCTTGCTAGATCATATAATAAAACGGATGCAGAGAGTGTGTTTGAAATAATTAAAGCCGAGAACATAATGTTGTACGATTGGCTTATTGGTGTAAACGATAAAAGTCGTCGATTTGAACATTGCATAACAGCGTATGCTACTTGTCCTAGATTAGATATTAACACTTCTAATCTTGCTGAATGTTTCAATAGCTGGATTAAGAAATTACGAGATAAGCCAATAACAATACTTCTCGATGGTATTAGAGCCAAGATTATTACACTTCATGACAATCGTAGAAAGAATGCTGAAAATATAGACACAGATTATTGTCCGAAGATGTTAAAAAATATGGCTTCTATTATCAAAGAGAAGAATCACCTAGAAATATTAGCTATTGATAGTTATAAGTTTGAAATAATAGACCGGGCAACAAGTAGAACCTATATTGTTCATATAACTGACAGATCTTGTACATGTTTAAGATGGTACCATACTTATATACCATGTATACATGCATATTTTGTTTGTAGATATTGCAATATTAGTATTGATAGTTTTTATCCTGCAGTATTTTCGACGGATACCTTGAGAAGTGTATACGCGCCAAAAATGGAGCCAATTCCAGTTCCCTACAAGATCCAAGGTCCTTTGGTAAGAGGACAAATTGGGGTGCCAGATGTAAGACGCAAATCCGGAAGACCAAAGAAGAACCGCATCAAACCCCGGGAATCATCGACAAGAGATCTACGTTGCAGTAATTGTGGTGCTATGGGACACAACCGAAGAAGATGTACTAGTCAACCGAGAGAGTAAAATATAATTGTTCAATACCCAAATATTGTAATAAAAAACCATTACAAATTATACAAAAATTGCAATCATACAATATTAAAAATTATCTACTAATCCTCGTCCTCGTCTTGTTGAGTTTGGGTAGGCAGCGGTGCTGATGGAGTCAAAAAAAATTGTGTGAATATCTGGTAGCTTTCATCTCCAGCAGTCTCGTAACTCGGTCCCGCTCCAGGAGTCTCGTAAGTCGGGTCCGCTCCAGCATACTGGTAACTCGGGTCCGCTCCAGCATACTGGTAACTCGGGCCCGCTCCAGCATACTGGTAACTCGGACCCGCTCCTGCATACTGGTCACTCGGGCCCGCTTCAGCAGTATCCCGCCGACGACGACGAGAGTGTCTCTGTCGTACTAAGCCGGTCGGATAGTCCGGTGGAAGACGGGATTGTACCGGAGGTATTTCCGGTTCCGGTCCAATACCCAGATGCTCAACACGAGTAACAAGCTCCTCCATAAGACGACGAGTCACATGTTCCTCCATATGAGGTGGTTGTAAATGTTGCCGGTATACCCCACTCTGAAATTTGAAACATGTAAATTAATATATTTATCATATCTATGTATATGTATTTTTTAAAGTATAATGAAGTTAAAGTATAATGAAGTCATACCAAATTATTCATTCCATCAATAAAAGCACGCATAGTAGAATCGTCTAGGGATCTAGTCTTGAACCTGGGCTCCTCATAGTGGTATACTCGGTTGCTCATAAGAGGGCATCCCCACCATTGTCTGTAGTCCAGGCTACCTATGTCTGCAAAATGTAAACAAAATTTTAGCAAACTATTTACACTAAATCAATACGAATAATGAGTAACTTATAACATATATTCCTCAGCAGAATTTAGTCTAGGAGACATGTCCCTCACACTATAATTCTCGAACCGATTATTCCAGTCAGCAACGAGACCAATGATTCGTTGTAATGCATTTGATGTCTGATAACCGACTGTCGGTGGATCATCGGGAATTATTGGGGCCATTTCGAATTGCCGAAGAACACGGTCTGCCGGATGGTACATGGTGAACCGATCATATATAATATGACATCTGTGTAAACTAAATGCATAGGAAGTCATCTTGATTTCTGGAGCATCAGGTTCACATGAGTACGGTAACCAGGTTACCTATTTGAAGATATTTTAAGAGATTAGATGTGATATTTATCTACGATCAAAACTTAAATAATTTAAAGATATTTATTGCATATTTAAAAATTACCTCATTATACCGCAGTGTATCAAATTGGCTACGATATAGTGATACAGTCCTGTATTGGTAGTGTTGATAATCCACTACGTCTGTAGGCCAGCGCATAGCAACTGGAAATACTCCAACATTACTGAGAATGCTGGTAACAGGCCTACCAATATAAAAGTGCTCGTAGGACCAGAACTATAAAACAAAAATATGACATTAGTACAAACATAATTTGCGTATAAAATTACTCTAACTTTTTAAGGTCTTTCATTCATACATGTATCAGTGAAATACATCCACAAATACTCTTGCGATTGGATCTGACAAATTCTGTCAGATTGGCGTACAAAAATGCAAGAGTAGCAGCTCCCCACGCATGCTCAGTAGGTTTGGTCAGATCATCCAAGAATGGTAAAAGCTGCACATTTACCATATTTTCCGATGCATCGGGAAATAGAATTGCACCACATAAACAGAGCAGATACGCTCTAGTGCAACGAATGACCTAGATTTATTAAGTGTTATATAGAATTGCACCACTAAATTAAGTAATAAACAAATTTACTAATAAAAATACATACCCGATTTTTATCTACATCAACCACCCCATCAATAGTTTGATGTAGGTCTATAAAGTTGCCACGGAGCCATAAAAATTTCACATAATTGCCATCTTTTAGACCAGAAGGAGGGCTAACACCGAGATAACTCCGGATCAGATCAGATCCCTTTAAGTGCGGATCAAAATATATAGCGTTACCTTTAATAGGTAACCCTAGTATATTCGCCACATCAAAAAGGGTGATCGTCATCTCGCCGAATGGGAGTTGGAAAGTGTTGCGTTCTGGCCACCAACGCTCCGCAAGGCTTACAACTAAATGAAGATCGTGAATTAAATATCTAACACGATCTATATAGTGGAATCCAAAGGATTCCACCAAAGCTTTTTGAACCGAATTTAGCTCCCACGTACGATAATTTCTTTCGGCCCGCCAATGTACGTTGATCCGGGTTCGTAAAGCATGATCATGGTCGTATAACTATAAAAAATATATGCATTAATAAAGTAAACATAGGCATTATAAAAAATATATACATTAATAAAATTGGAAACTTGTAATTTCAAAAATTACCTCGCCAGTAAATATCTGACTAGAAATGTGGTCTTCACGTTGCTTAATAATAAGCGCGGTAGTCGGTCCGCCAGGAATACGACCGTCATTGTGGGTAGCCATCGCCAGTAAATATCAAGAGGAGGAAGTTGTGAAAATAGGAGGAGAATGTGGTGTGTGTGAGGAGTGTTTGGGGTAGGAGGAGAATGTGGTGTGAGGAGTGTTTGGGGGGGGGGGGGGGGGGGGGTTATAGGAAGTGAATATAGCCGTTGGCCAACGGCTAATTTGCCAACGGTGCATGGTCCGCCAACTGAGTTGGCGAGCGGCCCCTCGAGGAGAGCGCCCCGCCAACTCAGTTGGCGAGATGTTCGCCAACTCAGCACCTCGCCAACTGAGTTGGCGAGTGGTCCCCCCCTCCGCAAAAACCCAAAACTTTTCCCCTTTTTTATAAATATTTAATTTTATATTACTTTAAATAAAAATCCAAAAATTTTGAAAGACATCACCGTAAAAATTCCAAAATTCATACAATGTACTTATCTTAACTTACATTATTTAATTAGTTTAGAATAATAATTAAAAATATAATTTTAATTTTAATATAATTATCATTAACGTCCACCATCATCATTAATATCCACTCACATAATATATATTTACCATATATTATCATGTATATTTCCATCTTTACTTTTTTTAATAAAATATAATGGTATTAATGTCAATTATTTATCACAGAAATAGATTTTTACTGTGAATATTTCAATTTTGAACAATAACATAAAATAGTATAATAAAAGTTGATAAACTATAAAATATTTTTTTTCAATTGATTATAAGTAAATTATCGTGCAAATCTCCTACAAAAATTAATTATGTAACAAATTAACATAAAATAGACATGCAAAACATGTACACAACTGCTGGTTAATACATAATAAAAAGAATGATTAATAGTTTTTTTTTTTCCGTAGATGTGGAGCAGCTTGGATTTGTTTTGTTTGTATTGCACCCATTCCATCCCACGTGTGCATCAATCTATCTATCTAAGAGGGTTGTTTAGTTTGTAGATTTAGAATACGAAAATTTTCATCAAGCGTATCAAAATTTATATAAATTTTATTTAAAATATCAAAGTTTTATAAATTTAAAAAGTATTAAAACATCAATCCTAATGATGTTTTACGATTAAAAAAATATAAAATATATAAAACGTCGTTCGGAATGATGTTTTATAACTTAAAAAAATATTAAATACAAACATCGTATCTCTTCCGTCAACCTACAGACAAAAGAAAAAATAATAGAAAAAATAGAAAAAGACATGAGACAGACGAGAGAGACCAGAGAGTGAGTGAGTGAGAGACGAGAGAGAGACCAGAGAGTGAGAGAGAGAGATGTGAGAGAGGCGAGAAAAAAAAATAGAAAACGTCCTTAGAAGTTTTTAGATAACTTCACGTGTTTTGTTAGAGGACTTGCAAACAAGATTTACTGTGATTGACAAAATTTACTGTGATTTGACATGAACAGTAAATCTTATCTTGCACGAAATCAGAATTTTGACATCGGAGTTTTTATCTTCGAAGTAGAGTTTGAAAGTAGAAAATCCTTATTCCCACTTTGCGCGTTTGGTTCGAAGTTTTTTTTATCTCCGAAGTGCAGGGCGGAAGGAAAAAAAAATCTACTCTCACCTCACGTTGGAGGACCATTTTCTCTCTATTTAAACAAAACAAAAATTTATTATTTATGTCACTTAAACAAAAAGTTAATTTTTTCACTCACTTCAACAACAAACCAAATACCAAATTTTAGGATTTCTCATTTCTAATCTCCGCTTCTTCAAAGTATTCAAACGAAGAATTTTTTTTTTGTTCTACTTTAACGCAATGCGTACGCAAAATGTCGATTTTTATATTTTCTACTTCATTCCACTTGTGCCGAATCAAACAATTCCTAAATTTTATATTCAAGTACTATTTTTTATTTGAGAAAATTTGAGTTAAACCCCACTATATTTATCATATTTCAAGGTGTATCGTACTGCTTTACCATAAATCACGAAATCTTCCACTTTTGTCGAAAATTGTTCACGATTGACGGTCAACTATTTTGACCGATTTTTTTTTACGAAAATACATTTTTCCTATTTATTCTTCCCAAACCCCTCACCCAACCCCAAACCCCTCCCCCCCTCCCCCCGTGCACCGCCCCTGCCCCCTTAACCACCACCACCGTGCACCCCCTGGCCCACCTCTCTACCCCTGTCTCCTACCACTACCGTACACCCCTAGCAACAACAGCAGATCCGGCAAAGGTAGTAGCAGCAGTGCGCGTCAGGGCTGCACGCGACGGGGAGGAGCGTGTCACCCTCACTTTTTCAGCTAGGGGTAGTTTGGTAATTTGGCATGGGTATTTAGTTTTAGAAATATAATATTAAATATTGTGTGATGATTGTATATTTTATTTAATAAAGATAAGCTATAATTATTATGCCTAGTATAATTAGTCATTAGAGGCTTGTGTTAATTAGTTAGTTAAAGAGACTAAACAATAATTAGACTTATCACATATGGACCTATTTAAAATTTGTCATGACAAATAGAGAGCCCAACTTGGACCCAAGCTCATTAGTTATTCCACTAATTAAATTAAGAAGGATTAGTGTAATTATAATTAGTTAGAGACTTCCAAATATACCCATCCTTAATTATTCCTCATAATACAACATGTAGGGGATGTAGGGGACAACTTGGACATTTGACATTTCTTGGGGAAAGGAGGGAAGAGGTCGGCCACATAAAAAGGGGGTTCTCCTCTCTCTCTCCTCATTTGAATTTTATTTTGTGTCCAAATTCTAGATCCCCAATTTTCTAATTTTTTTCATTGAATTTCAACACAATTCACCACCAATTCCTTCCAAAATTCATCACTCTTGGAGCCTTGAAGCTTGGAGAAGCAAGGAGCACAAGGAGGAGAAGCTTTGGAGCTAGATATCGTGTCCGGATCGTGTCCAATTGTATTTTTTTGGAAATCCATCTCCCAATTGGTAATTCCTGATTTTTTTTCCTCTCATTATAACTTCTTAATCATGCATTTGACCATTAGAAATGATCCCATGGCATAGGATTACCTATAGGAACAAGTTCTAGGCTATTTGGCTTTGTATTGTGAGATCTATGAGGTGATTTGTATGTATGTTGGGAGAATTATGAATTTGACACATCAATTGTGTGTCATGAGACAAATTAGATATAATTAGACTTAGATCGGGGTTATGGGACTAGGTACGTGTCCACAAAAGGATACGTATAGGCAGTATCACGGTATTTTGCGATACGGTGTGATACGGGATTAATTTTGAGTGATTTGCATGAATTCTCTTCATTATGTGTTGCAATGACTTCTAATAGTTATATATATATATATATATATATATATATATATATATATATATATATATATATATATATATGACTTGAGGGAATGATCAATTGTGGATAATAAAAGTTTGGCACCTCAATGGGTTGAGTATCCTAGATATTCTATTTGATGCACTATAAGTATTTGTTTAAATACCTCAAGCTATATATGTATATGTGTGTGTGTGTGTGTGTGTGTATAGACATATTAACCTATATATATATATATATATATATATATATATATATATATATATATATATATATATATATATATGTGTGTGTGTGTGTGTGTGTGTGTGTGTGTGTGTGTGTGTGTGTGTATAGACATATTAACCTATATATATATATATATGTGTGTGTGTGTGTGTGTGTGTGTGTGTGTGTATAGACATATTAACCTATATATATGTGTGTGTGTGTGTGTGTGTGTGTGTGTGTGTGTGTGTGTGTGTGTATGTATAGACATATTAACCTATATATATATATGTGTGTGTGTGTGTGTGTGTGTGTGTGTGTGTGTGTGTATAGACATATTAACCTATATATATATGTGTGTATGTGTGTGTGTGTGTGTGTGTGTGTGTGTGTGTGTGTGTGTATTAGTGAGTGTGTGAATAAGCAATAAGCAGTGATAAGCAGCAAAAAAAAGCAGCAGCAGCAGGAATAAGCAGCAACAGCAGTAAGCAGCAGCAGTATAAGCAGGAAGCTGCAGCAGCAGCAGCAGCAGCAGAAATAAGCATAAGCAGCAGTAGATTGTAGCACAGTACTCAGAGGTTAAGTTGTAGATAAGCTAAGTTAGTTAATATTGTTAGTTAGTTAATATTGTTAGTTAGTTAGTTAGTTAGTTATGTAACACCCGCAACCGCACGGTGCGTTACGCTGAGTCGGATTTAATCAAACAAATGCTGGTTACATTTGATTTGTTGGATTTTGGAAAGAAGTATTGATTGAGTTGGTTTCATGTGCAGATGGCTAGCGGAGTTCGATGGGATTCGGGTGTTCGTTCAGAGCAGTACTGAGATAGCTGGGTTGGAACGATAATTTTGTCTTCCTTAGTCCGATCGGTCAGATAATTTGTAGAGCACGACATGCTCGCACGGTCATACCAGTTGAGTAGATCGCGCTTGCATCGGACCACGGGTTCAAGGGATTGGCTGTATCGGCAGGACATGATGCTTAACGGGATCAAACATAGTGAGTGGGCTCTTTTCCTTCTCCTCTACTCCTTCATGCCTAATAATATAGAAAACACGTAAAGGCTTGAACACTTGGGCTGAAATATTGAGAATCACTACACTGAGGCGTGCATAGAGTGTACGTCGTTTGCTTGGTAGGATTGTGGCTTGAATTGATTTGTGCGTATGGATAGTTGGAGCTAGAGTTGGATTATACACTTGAGGCAGTTGGTTGGATAATTGGGATTATGCTTGGACAGTTGGAATGATACATTGAGGCACTTGGGAATATCGGGAATTTGGGCGAGCGAGCGTGCATCCGTGCACGAGTATCACTTGGTCGCTTTGTCTTGCAAAGCGAGCAGTTGTGGTTCAAAACTGGATAACTGCATCGGCGCGGTCATTGTGCCACTTTTGGGGCATTGAGCCATGGGATAGTTTGAGAAGGGTGTTGCACCATTTGAAATACTGTACTGAGAAGCGGCATTGTGCCTATAGAATAATTGGTGATTTGGTGCCTTGGGCAATATGTTGGAAGAATGGTTATGGATTCTTTGGTTGGATATTTGGTGGAACGAGTCTAGGATCGCTTGGTGGAACGAGAATGTTCGATCCTCTCGTCATACCTACTTGGTGTCTGCATGTCACGGACAACCTGTGTTGCACGGGATTTGGTCTCCTCGAACGGGAAGGCTCCGGGGCACTGGGACCGTTCGGCCATGGAGGAGACAACTTGGTAACGTGCCTTGGGCGCGGTGCCAGCGGTTGGATGCGATTCAGGTGGGTTAGCTACTTAGCGCTGTTTCGAGTAGAACCGCATTTGATCAGTCCGATCAACGTCCTTTATGGCTTGGCCAGTGACTTTATATAGATAAGAGTTGGTTTGCTTTACTTTGGTTGGTTTGTGCTTCGTGTAGGCGCGGCCACCTTGCCTTGGCAAGAGTGTGCACTTTGAGATTGGATTGTAAACTTTGGTTTGACGATGGATATTGAGGCATTGGATTGTTGGTTCGATAGTCGCGTTGCTTGGGCTTCGAGTAGGACGGTTTGCATGCTAGTTTCCTTCGAGTTGGTTATATTTGCTTGTCGATTGGCTTGAGTTAAATACTTGCATGCTTAAACTGCTTTACAGCTTTCCTTAACATGTCATTCCTATGTCATGAAATGAATCTAGGATTCAACTAGAAAGATCACCATATAACAGTCTGCATTCACTAATTTTACTTAGTGTCGGCTTAGACGAGTGGGTTACCCCGCTCACCAGTACGGTTGTGTACTGACCCATATTTGTGGGCAATATTTCAGGTATGCAGGCGTAGTGGCGCTGCTTGGATTTACGAGACATGATGTATGAACTGTAAGTACCTTTGTGGGCTAGAGAAAAGAGCAAGAGTATTTTATCGCCTTCGTGGCATTTCATTTGGACCCTATCGAGAGCTTCACTGCGTATTACTCTGATGTGTGCTTGGTACACAATGCTTGACTTTCGCTGTAACTTGGTCGTTTCGATGATAACTTTGGTGTTTGACAACATCGCCTTGTACGAGCGCAACTCCAGGCTCGTACGACATCACGTTCTGATGAGAATGATTGTCCTGCGGGAGAGCTGCAACGTGGTGATTCACGTTCAGCGGGGACTATCAAGCTTGCGGGAGATTGGGGCGTGACAAGTTATGTATATATGTTAGTACATATATATATATATATATATATATATATATATATATATATATATATATATATATATATATATATATATATATATATATATATAAGCACTAGTTAGCATTAGCATTGGGTAATAGTATTTCTATTTTACCTTGAGTTACACCAAGGTAATGAGAGTTGAGGTATCATAGGGTATGGGTATTAAATATCAAATGGGTAACTTAGTATGCTAGTTTGGTATAATATTATTATAAGTTATAAGTATAAATGCATGTTAGTGTATAGTGAGGTATGTATGGTTAGTTAGTTAATGTTAGATATTGGATTACCTTGTGATACCAAGGTAATGTCAAGGTATTGGTTTATACTCAAGGTTTTGGGTTTGTGTATCAAGAGGGGTGTAAAGGTGGTGTGATACCACTTTTGGCTCAAAGCCAAGGTATCCATTTAGCATTAGTTTAGCTAGGAGTACTATATATTTTTATCTTGTATATATATATTGTATTTTCATATCTAATAACTTACGTATATTATGATACGGTATTGTGTTGGTATCCTAGTATCCGAACATAACTAGTATAGCCTAGTTACATAGTGTATGGACCCAATATCCTAGAGATAGCCTCATACAACCTAGAAATAACTTAGTTTGGCTAGTTTGACCTAGAGTTGACCTAGTTTGACTATTTTGACGTAGAAATAACTTTATGACCTAGAATTTGACTAGTTTAACTTATTTTTATTCCAAAATCTTGTATTAATACAATATTTCATATATAGGTCTGTGTGACACCAGTTCGGATACCATTTCGCATTATTTGCTCTGGACCACAGGCGAGTACATCTCTCTGTTAGTTTTTATTTCATGATAGTGTATATTACTTGTTCTAGAACTACATACTTGATACTGACACTTGGTTACACGGACTGGTAGTATATGGATCCTATCAGGAAATGTTATCTCTTACCGTGTTCAACGGGTACTCATTCACATGTATTTCATCATGTGCATCGGGTATTGGTTTTCATGTGCATCCACTATTTTGTGTGCTAGTGTGACTATATCATATTTATGTGCGTAACGTGTCGTGATTGGATCCATGAGTATTGGTTGAAGAGGGGGAGTAGAAGTTGGTTATGATCAAGCCCTATTTATCTCATGTGTATGTCGATTATACACCTCACGTATAATCGAGTTACCTATTTACCGCATGTGCAACCTAAGCCGATCACATAACGAACTTGCGCTCTAAACCACATAGCTAGTATTCATGTTCTTCTACTTGCAGTTTATTTTCATATTACCAGTATTTACTTTCCAGTTATTTATTATGAATATTTGCCTGTTCTCACCTGTACTTCCATTTCTTAATACTTGTGCATCTTGTATCATTTTCTATCACTCGTCATATTTGCTTTACCATGTATTTTAAGTTGCTTTTAGAGTTTTGTACTTCGCTTCTTTCCTGATTGGATATATTTTTCAGATGATTGGCTAGAGGAGTTGTGTCCCACTTATTACGGCCCACGGAATGGTGAGCCACTAGAGGACACTCCCCTAGAGCAGGAGGACATAGTACCAGTGACCGAGGAGGCCTAGTTATATAGTTGTGGACTTGTATAGTCTTATTTTGGACTCATATATATATATATATATATATATATATATATATATATATATATATATATATATTGTTTTGGAGAGTTGTTGAGACTAGACTTATAGTATTGGTCTTGAGGATATTTTGTGTCTCCTATTTCTCTTTATTCCATATCGTACCTTCATCCTCCTTAGTTTAATTTTGTGATTGAGTATTGTTTACCAATATTACACTATTCTATTATTCCTCCATTTGGAGTTGAGAAAGCATGACAGGTACTCTTAATTATATTGTGTGAGATATTTAGATAGTATATTATCTTTGACAGCGTTCTACCACCGATGCTGAGGCGTAGGCTGTACATATCCACGTACTCGTGCCCGAATATTCGGGTGCGGGTCGTGACACATTTTTAGTAGTGGCCCATGTAGGCCTGTCAATGAGGTCGCAACTAGTGCGATATCGTAGTAGTGCTCACCTAGAGTATTGCTATGAGTCTATTTTAGGATTATGATCTAGGATGAGAGTATACTCAATCACAACTCGAAAACATTCTAATTTATCAATTTTGCAATATTTATCATTCTGAATATTGATTCTTTGAAATATTGATGTCCTTCTTTGATGATATCGTATTTTGTGCAGTATTGACTTCTTTGTTTTAATTTGTCTTCAGGATGCCTCCGAAGATCAGATTCTTTCGCTCGGGAGCAGCGACAGCTTCCTCAGCTACTTTCTGGCCTACTGCAGAGAGGGCAGCAGCTACTACTGCTTCTTGTCAAGTTGAGAGGGTCGCCTCACCGGTTCAGGTGGGGGTCTCAGCATCCACCTTTGGGGGTGCTCCTCCCCCAGTTCGGAGGGAAGTCCCAGTTGTTTCTGAGAGACTTATACCCCCGCCGCCAGCACCAGTTAATACTACCCAGTTGTTCGCACTATTCCAGCAGATGATGGAGGCCCGGAGGGTCCAGGCTAAGGCACAGCACAGGAAGACTGATATGATGAGACAGGGCATTGAGAATGCCCATCAGGTGACCATTACCGCAGTGGAGAGGACAGCGCCACCGCAGCTACAGGAGGTACAACCCAGGCCCGGTACCATACAGGACTTCAAAAAGTTGGATCCCCAGACCTTCAAGGGGATAGAGGGCATTATATATGCAGATGAATGGTTGGAGAACATGGAGCGCGTCATGCGCTTATCCCGCCTTGCAGAGGATCTGAAGGTGGAGGCAGCGGGACTACAGATGATGGACATCAACGATACTTTGTTCCAGAATAAGCCACAGATTGTCAATCCGGGACTGACATGGGATGGGTTCAAGGACTTGTTCAAAAGAAAGTTATTCCCGTCCACCAAGAGACTTAATTTGGAGCGACAGTTCCAGAACCTTCACCAGGGGAACATGTCGATAGAGGAGTATGTCACAGAGTTCAACAGACTGAGCAGATATGCAGACTACATGGTGAGGGATCCTGAGATCCGGATGAGTAGATTCAGAGAGGGCCTGAATTGGGAGGTGAGGGCTCTTATTTCCTCGAGCCATGAGACGTACGCAGATATCTTGAGGGGAGCCCGCAAGGTCGAGAGAGATCTGAGCTTGAGGCCCAAGAGAGACCGAGATATCTTTGGTGGTAGCAGCATCGCGGGTCCAACCAAGAGGCCCCATTTCCAGCAACAGAGACAACGGTTCTCTGCGCCTATCAAAGCACCGATACAGCAGACGCACCAGATGCATAGGCCAGCCCAGCCAACTCGTGTTTGCCCGTTTTGTAAGAAGTCAGGGCATGGGTGAGATGTTTGTAGGAAGAGGCCGGGACAGTGTTTGTTTTGTGGCTCAGTAGACCACCAGCTGAGGGATTGTCCTAAGATGTTAGCTCGTACAGCTCAGGACGTAGCCCCAAATCAGAGGATACCCGTGAGACACCCAGCGGGATAGCAGAGAGGACCTCCTTTGCCGCAACATCAGCAGAGGTTCAAGCAGCACCGGTAGCAACAGAGAGGTGCACAACAGGGGCAAACTTTTGCCCTGACCATGGAGGGGGTAGAGCTGGTCGGAGACGTTATAGCAGGTTCAGTCATACTTGATTCTTTTTCATCTCATACTTTATTTGATTCCGGTGCTTCACATAGTTTTATTTTTGTATTATTTGCTTTGAATCATAATCTAGAGGCTGAACCGTTGGCGAGGACTTGCAAGATCACGATTGGGGGTGGTATTATCCTGGTCATTGATGTTTGCAAGGACCGAAGAGTTTCTTTGGAAGGTCGAGAGTTGAGTGTGTGTTTACTTGTAATGCTACTTTCGAGCTACGATATAGTACTCGGGATGGATTGGTTTAGTAGGCACCATGCTAGTATCGATTGTCGATGAGGCAGAGTTTTATTTCAGGTGCCAGGAGAGCCAGAGTTTGAGTTCGTCAGAGGAGCAGCAAAGCAGAGCGAAGGATATTTCTGTAAAACTTTGGTAGAAGAGCAGGAACCGCCACATCCATTGATTGATGAGTATATAGAGGTTTTTTTGGAGGAGTTGTCGGGGTTGCCACCAGACAGAGATGTGGAGTTCTCTATAGACTTGGCGCCAGGCGCAGAGCCAATATCTTAGCACGTCTATAGAGTCAACAATAGCAAACTGGCTGAATTGAAGAAGCAGGTGGATGAATTGCAGGACAAGGGCTTTATCAGGTCCAGTTTGTCACCATAGGGTGCTCCCGTAATATTTGTACCAAAGAAAGATGGATCGATACTCATGTGTATCAACTACAGGGCACTCAATAACCTCACTATCAAGAACAAATATTTGTTATCGCGGATTGATGATCTCTTCGATCAGCTGAGCGGGGAGAAGGTATTTTCAAAGATAGACTTGAGGTCGAGGTACCACCAGGTAAAAGTGAAGAAGGAAGACATTCTGAAGACAGCCTTCAGGACTCGGTATGGACATTTTGAGTTCTTGGTGATGCCGTTTGGGTTGACTAATGCCTCGACGGTATTCATGAACCTGATGAATAAGGTGTTTCATCAGTACCTGGATCAGTTTATGGTAGTATTCATTGATGATATATTGATATATTTGAAGACACCGGAGGAGCATGAGAAGCACATGATGATAGTTCTGGAGACCCTCAGGAAGGAGAAGCTATATGGAAAGCTTTTGAAGTATGAGTTCTTCCTTGATAAGTTCAAATTCCTCGGGCATGTGATTACAGGAGACAGAATCTCAGTAGACCCGAAGAAGATTTCAGCAGTTGAGTCATGGTCTACTCCGAGTTCAGGGGCAGAGATCAGGAGTTTTTTTGGACTGGCGGGCTATTATAGGAGATTTATTCAGGATTTTTCCAGGATTACGGAGCCGATGACTAGACTAACCAGATTAGAGCCACAAAGTTCGAGGATGAGTCTCTGAGGAGCATCAGAGCACAGGTCTTGATATGATTGGTAGAGGACTTTATTATTGCAGATAATGGATCATTGCGGTACGGTATCAGGTTGTATGTACCGAGTGGAGCGTTGCGCGACGAGATTCTTCAGGAGGCACATCGATCTCAGTACTCTATGCATCCATGTGCCAACAAAATGTATAGGGACATGAGAGAGCATGTTTGGTGGTATGGTATGAAGTGGAAGGTGGCTAGCTTCGTATCTAGATGCTTAGTATGCCAGCAGGTAAAGGCGGAGAGATAGAGGCCAGGTAGATTGCTTCATTTATCCATTCCAGAGTAAAAATGAGAGCATGTGACGATGTACTTTATTTCAGGGCTTCTGCGTTCTTCAGGAGGCAAAGACGCGATTTGGGTCAACGTAGACAGGTTGACCAAATTAGCCCACTTTCTATCATTCAAAGTGGGTACGTCTACGGAGAAGCTCGCAGAGATGTATTTGCGTCAGATAGATTGCATGGAGTTCATGTGAGCATAGTCTCGGATAGGGATAGTCTCTTCACGTCTAACTTATGGAGGAGTTTGCAGGCTAGCTTGGGCACTCAGCTCAAGTTCAGTACCGCATATCACCCTCAGACAGACGGGCAGTCGGAGAGGACTATCCTGACTCTCGAGGATATGCTACGCACTAGTGATTTGGACTTTGGAGGTTCTTGGGAGGATCATCTTCACTTGGTAGAGTTTTCTTACAACATCAGCTACCAGACCAATATCGAGTTGTCACCATTTGAGGTATTGTATGGACGAAGATGTCGCACTCCGTTATCATGGGATGTTGTTGGTGAGAGAGCTTTATTGGGGCCAGAGATAGTTGTAGATGCAGCTGAGAAGGTGAAGCTCATTAGAGATAGACTTCGAGTAACGCGGGAAAGATAGCGGCATTGGGCCAATAAGCCACCGGAGACCATTGGAGTTTATGTCACGCCCCAGTCCCAAAATACAGAGGACTAGGAACACGTAAGCATGCCAGCCGTATATATATATATGGCAACTCCAATATATGGATACCATAATACACACTTATGCTGTAATATGAATAAAACTCGCATGTGGTATCTATATTATCATAAGTCACAGAAGTACTAATCTCATCCACACAACAAGTCACAGAAAGAAAATAACTAAACTAGAATAAAGAGTCTGAATAATCCAACAATGATAGTTGGGTAGAGACAAATCCACTACCAATGACTATATCAAAACTAAAATGAGAGAGAAGAGTAAAATCACCAATATAAAATAAGGTGACGATAAAAGTGTCAGCTAAGAGATCCATCCCTAGAGATAATCAATTATGCTCAGTGGGTAAGGTCTCCTCGGCAGAAAGTAAAGCGTCGGGTCTGGGTCCGTACTCCTGCGGATACTCATGGTCGTCTATACCTGGCAAGGGACCAGGTCCTCAGAGGAACATAACAAGATAGATAGAAGAAAGTCAATTGAATACAGTAAACATGCATAATATTTAAAAATATATAAGTACGCTGTACAAGACAATCTATATGAATGTAAATGAGGAAAACTTTTCGACGTATGGGCAAGGGTAGGCTACTCTATCTAATCTCACAACTCACACACACGTCAGGAATATCATCAGCCGACATACCACGGGGGTAGCTACCCTCGTGACACCATCAATCGACATACTGCGGGGTAGGGACCATCAGACACGAGTACCATAGTGCATACTAGTTACTACGGTTTACCAGAGTGGTTAAAGCCCATACACCTAATAGTTTTCCTCTCATGATACTAGGTGTCAAGTGTGTGTCAACATATCTAATATATAGTAATGACTGAACGAAACTACACATGCAATGAATATACAGAAATATAAATAGCATGCAAAGTACTGTAAACAATTTGGCAAGGTATACTTGCCTGGCAATAAGCTATGTAGTCCCAATATCCTGCTCCGGAAGTCGCGTAGAATCTATCCAATATCCTCGGGTCAGCGTGCACAGGCACGGGAATCAGGGGTGACTGCTGCAGGTTATCTTCGGCAAGGGTGACGGGTCCACAATGACGACGATGACGAGGATGATGAGGATGATGATAATTATAGTTAGGGTGGGGATTAGGTCAATAATTAGGGTGATCATGGTGATGATTATTATAATGGAGATGATGATGGAAATGATGATAATGGTGATGATGTGGATGGTGATTGGGATGATGATAATGGTGTGGGGGGTGACTGGGATGATGGTGATGATGTGGGGGTGACTGGGAGGATAGTGATGATGTGGATGATCAGGATGAGGTGATGATGGGGTGGTGGTGATGATGATAATGATGTTGATGAGTTGATGATGATTATGATGATAGAAATTATGATAATGGTGGTGACGTGGATGATGACTGGGACGATGGTGATGATGTGGATGATAATAATGAATGGGGTGATAATATGGTGATTGATGATGATGATGGGGTGACTGTGATGATAATGATGACAGGGATGGTGATTGTACTGCTCCGGCCAGGGGGAGGTCCGGCGAGGGTGATGGAGGACAGGAAAGAGGTGGAAGAGGAGGTTCGGGTGGTTGTGTTCAATCGTGATCGGGTGGAGGAAGAAAGAGGTGGTGTTGTTGGTGTTAATAGCGGTTGGCCGGAGGAGAACTCAGGCGAGATAGCTGTGGTCAGCTCGGCTCCAGGCGAGGAGGATGGATTCAGGCGAGGTACAGCGGCTCGGAATCAGGCCCGGCGGAGGTCATGGTGTCGAGGAGGAGGAGGGAGGAGATGGGTGGTTCGTGAGGTCGGAGAGATGGCCAGGAAGTGGTAGAGAAGTCGGGTTCGACGTTGGCCGGGGAAGATGACGGAAGACGGCGGGGAGTCCATGTTGGGAGAGGGAGATTAATGGTGATGGTGCAGGAGGTCGGGGACGATGACCGGAGTCTGGGTCGTCGAGGGAGGAAGTCGACAGCGGGGCTGGGCGGGATGTCGGGTTGGGGTCGACTTCAGGTGGAGGAGAAGTGCAGGCGGGTCGGCGTTGGCTGAGAGCTGCTCCGGTCGGTCTTCAGGCAGAGGAGATGGAGGAGAAGAGAGGGAGAGGTGGCTGCGGTGGGTCAGGGCGCTGGATGGCCGGCGGTTCCGGTCTCCGGCGAGGTGGTGGCTGCAGGGGAAATCGAAAGGAGGAGGAAGAAGAAGGTGAATAGTAAGAGAGAGAATTCTGCTAGGTTAGAGTCTAGGTAATTTAATGTGGATAAAAAGAAATAGGGAAGATGATTATTTATACATATCAAATTTGGGATTTTGTTGACCTAGGAATGTGGGCTTTGGTCATCATCCTCTTGGGATGGGCTTGGCCTTACATGGGGGTGTTTGGAGGGCTATAAATTACATTGTTTAAAATACAAGGATAGGGTTAAATGAGGGGGCGATGTTGCGCATTGCACATTCCAAAAATTCATGAGAAAAATTCATATAAACGAAAAAGAGGTTTCTTCATGTATTATCCAATGGTGTGGACACCTTAATGCATTTTTGCATAAAAGCGCCCAATAATTAGAAAATTGCACAAAGATAGAAATTGGATTAATTTAATTAAAATTAATGTGCAAGGTATTCTGGAATTAATTAGAAGTACATGGGAATAAAATTAGGTAGGACAAAAGTGTCATGGACATAGAGGGCTTAGAGTAAAATTTTATCATAAATTTGGGTTGCACAAAACGGTCAAGATTGTGTCTCCAATTTCGATTGGAACGTACAAGGGTACAAAGTTAGAATTTATTTAGAATTAAATAATAACGTCTGCGACGAATGTGTGCGACTAAAAATGGCACAAGAGAGTATAATTATAAGTTACACTAAGATCAGAATGGAAGATGGGCACGTCTAGGACAAGGGTGTAAAGTTTGTAGGAAGGCAGTGGCTAGTGTAGTGCTCCAATTATTGAAGCAACGGTAAGGCGCGCTATGTGACATAAATATTACAAAATTAAAATTAAATAAATTGCGTGTTCTATTTCTAATTGGATTCAGACTAACCCTAGTCTCTCTATCTAGGTCAAGTAGGCCTAATTTTGGGTTAGAGAGTTTACAATCTACCCAACTTAAAATAATTTCGTCCTCAAAATTAAAATAAGGCATGGTTTCTCTCTATCTAATCTCGCTTGGTCACAGTCTAAAAGAATTTACCTCAAGTTTTAACAATGCGGTTTCTACCCAATTTAGAATTTACCTATCTATCACCTAAGGCTATACATCTAAGAAAATATTTCTCAAATCATGTTATTCAATCCTCAAAGTTTTAACACCAAACATATCATATATGATATGCCCTTAATCAATTATAAATGAGAGTCACCAAGTCATGTGATTAGCCTATGGGATATATCTAGTACTCTTTGTGTATCAAACTTATACCAAGCACGAGGTTTCATCTTTCCGAAATAAGGGAAGACGGAAAACAATGATAAAGAGTTCAAGGGGGCGGTAATAGAATAGAAGTATGGGGATCAAGGAGTTTAAAGAATTCAAATGGGAATTATCAAGGCAGTTGTGGATTAAAATCTTATTTGGTAATTTCTTATTCACATGCTCGTATCAGTACAGTTATGTAACCGATACGATACTGTAAACTCCCTCACCCAAAATAGGTACTTTGTGTATATTTTATATTATTATATTTATTATATATGTTGAATTTATTTAGAATATGCTCTTAGTTAATTAGAAAATAAATTTCTTGATATATTTACTTATATAAATATTCATTTAGAATTATTTTAGGTTATTTTAGATTTTTAGAGATTTTTCTAGAATTTTTGGTAATTAAAACTTAGAAAACATAAATTTCTAGGACTTCTATGATTTACTATACGACCATACTTGCATGTCGTTCCTACCAAATATTTATTTTAGTTTAAAATATTTAATTATATTTTTTTGTAATTTATTTAGAATTTTAAGAAATTTATTTAGATTTTAAATTTATTTAGGATTTATTTGGATATATATAGTCTTAATATTAGATAGATACTAATTTAGTTTTAATAGATATTAATAAGATTTTATAAATTATTTGTATTATCTTTAATTATATTTAAGATTATAAATTATTGAGATAAATTCAAACTCTATTTTAAATTAATTCAAATCCTGAACCTACTAGGAAATTAACTTCATGCATATCCTATCCTTATTTAAATTCATCATAATCCTATCCAAATTAACCAATCATATTCGTATTTAATTAAGTAGTGTCCATCATTATAAATACCTCATCCTTCATATTTTTCTTTCCCAAATTCCTCTCTTTTTTCGTCCAAAAAATAGTCAAAATTCGTCATAAATTCAGCCTCATTTTCTACTAGTTATGACGAATTAAAAAGATGATATCTCCTAGCTCCGGACTCCAAACATGCTCCAATTTTTTTTTGTTAGAATGATAATGAGGTTAGCTTTCTGATAATATAAATTGTTTTTCTAAATTATTAGTATTAAATTCTGGAAAATTCGTAGAGCACAGCATGTCCGAAAATAGATGTGTTTCGATGTTTTCGTGATTCAGGGAGAACCAGGAATCAGAATCATGAACCGTTTAAAGTTTCGGAAAGCTAATGTCGAGATCATCGACATATATTTTTCCCAGAATTTATTTCGAAGTATTTACATACTGTTAATTCTGTAGAACTTCTAGGTTAGAATTTAACCATCGGTGCACAATACAAAATTTGTATGTGCCATAATTCCCAAACGAATTTGAATTCAGACGAGCCGTAAATTCCAGTATATTTTTGATGCTGAAATCTACAGGAAATCATGCATGAAAGTCGAGTTTGTATCGGTTGACTTTTTGGTCAACAGATTGCCTCGATTTGCGTGCCATGAGTCTAGAGGTGATAAAATTCAGTTTCTTTGGACAAAATTTAGGAATTAACATAAAAATCAGAATAATAAAATTAAAATTGGATTTTAGAGTAATTATTCCAGAATTAAAAATTAAAATAAATTAATGGTTATATTATTATATAGTTATATGAATATATATGTAAGTAAATGCTAATTGATAATTATGACTAAATATTCAGACTGTATGACCCTAGGACATCGTGGACTATCCCATACTTACCTTGACCATGTTGACCCTAAGAACTTGTGAATTTGTCTGCCTTGCGTACACTAACGTACTGGCATAGACACCTGTCAGTTGACTGACTGATTTCGTACAGTACTTGAAGACGCGACACCCGCGTAATTCAATACGTAATTGACCGTGTTAGATGACTAGTGTTACCCCTAGTATACCCCCTGATTCCAGTGTAAATGTGGTTGAGTATGTGCTAGTGTAATGACTAATAATTCTATTATATTATATTTATGTGTACATAGGATATTGGATTGTTCTGCGCGATTTCTGGAGCAGGTTATTGGTACATTACAGCTTCCTTGCTAGGCAAGTATACCTTGCCATTGTACTGTTATTTTTATTCCATATGTTGCATGCATCTTTATTTTCTATCCTTTCATATATTTTAACTGTTATATAAAAATGCGCGCGACGGTGTCGTAGCGGTATATTTTTATTTATGTATTTGTATTGACCTTATTTATGAGACTACCCCATCATCATGTAGCATCTTTAGGTTTATTGGCCGTGACACAGTTGTTACACGAGTTGTGAGTCTCATGTAGATCACGGACTTGCGTGCAGGTTGGCCTCCTGTACGTGTGGGCCGTGCGTTAGGAATAACTGTTGTTAGAAACTTTGCATGCTAGTAGACTTGGCAGTTATTAGAGGTATTATCGTGTCATGGATGTGACATGCTTAGAGCATGGGATGGGAAGAACAATAAGTAAGGCGTGTGGGCTCCGTTGCACTTTTTTTGTGTAACCCGTACGCTCCGCCGGAGATGCGCGGTCATGATGACCCCTATATATACTACTTGGCGGGCCTCCGGTGTTCGAAAGACGCCGTGCCTTTGTAGGCCCCTGGATCTCTAAGAGAACTATGTCAATCCCATTTTAGCCAGATAGCCCACGCGTTGGGAAAGTTGTTCTTAACTGCATTCACTTTAGACGGTTAGACGACCCCTTTGGATATTTATTTCAGTACTTTATTGGCATGTGTTTAAGTATCTTGTTATGTCCCTCTGAGGACCTGGTCCGCTGCCAGGTGTATCTTTTCTTGAGTATTTGCAAGAGCGCAGATTTGGATGGTTACATGTGATCCGAGGATGTCTTCTCTTCGAGCTGTGATGGATAGCTGGTATTCTTATATTGTGTTGTGGTATTGTACTCATATTGTATTTGCTCTTATATTCGAGTTGGTAGTGGATTTGTTTCCATCCAACTATCATCCTTAGATACTTCTTATTGAGATCTAGTTTCATAGATACTGGTTATTTATTTCTATATAATTTTGGTGGATGAGATTTAGATTTTACCCTGTGACTTGTATTACAGTTATACCACTTGTGGATTTGATATTCATATTACAGCGTACGTGTGGATTTGGTTTCCATATATTGGAGTTGTCATATCCATGCGGTTGGCATGCTTACGTGTCCTAGTCCTACGTATTTTGGGACTGGGGCGTGACAGATACGCTCAGACATGTCTAGAGGGCAAGTACATTCGTCTAAGAAGCTAAGTAAATTTTATCTCAATCCACGTAAGTAGTCATGCGAGGGACGAACCAAGCGCACTATGGTTGATCAGACCATAATACACTAATTCTGAAATATATTACTGTGTATACCCAATAATACATATATCATGATCAAGCTCGATAAAAGAGTAAGCTTGCAAAACTAGGCTATAATAGCAGCATAAGTCAAGGTAGTTCAGAAAATACAAGTACGCTGGATTATGATGAAAGAATGTATAAAATAATTCAAGTCCACAAAGAAGGTAAGACCCTACAATTGTCATACTAACTCCTTGTCTAAGTTTCTAGTCGACCAAATAGGGGTATGGGCCTCTAAGTTCTACAGTCTGAATAAACACTATCTTCTTATGCAAGTCTATAGTTGGTGTCATTCGGTTATACTTCATCAATGGGTCAAGAGAACGATGTGATACTATGTTGTGAGGCATACTACCCAACTTAAAAGGATTAACTAATATTGTACCGCCTTAAGGATAAAATAGAAACTCCTGCTAGGGTATACGAGAAAAGATATTGGTACTTATCAGGGTATCCTATTATAAAACTTCATAGGTAATGGTCATCTTAGATCTTAATCATAGTGCTCAAAGAACAAAAGGGTTAGTATTAAGAATGGAAGGGTTAGGTGGCACGAGTTGAAAGAAAAGAAAAGAAAAGCATAATCAGTCGTCGCACAAATAGCGAACGCTAAGTTTTCAGAGAAACAAGATTTGAATTTAAATAGAAAGACTCTAGATAATATTATGGTTTTCTAATGGGAAGGTGGTATGCTAATCTCTGTGTTCGAGGTATGATCTAGAGAAATGTTATTTTATTCCTCTTGGCTTCCTAGGGTACTGTCTGCTAATATCAAGACAAGAATCTAAATGTATAGTTCTATAATACTATCTCACTATAAAAGTTAGGTTTGGTCCTAATATTCAACCTTAGATTTCTAGTGGTCCCTCAATACTAGGGTCAAACAATATGGTTAAACTTCTAATTAACTCTAGTAGTGTCTACACCACTCTCAAGTCCTTCATAAATATCTCAAGGGATAATGGTCATCTAATCTATAGATAAGGAATGCTAGGGTTCACTAGATATTCTAAACTTAGTGATGTGTCTATACTCTAGTTGTATTCTTAGTAGGTGTGTTACCCTAATTATTATTCTAACAACAAGGGTTCCTATGTTCTAGGGGAAGGCTATACTCAAGGGACTATTAGGGAAGCACAGAAATCAAGCAGGATGCGATTATTTAGATAAAATAGATTGGAAGGAAGACGAGTCATGGTCAATTGTGCATGAGATCCTATACTTTAATCCTAATTGCAGGCTTGTTCGGTACAGTAACGTAACCGAGACAATATGCTCTCGACCTGCATGGGCCACCACAGAAACATGTCACGCCCAAGTCCCAAAATACGTAGAACTAGGAACACGTAAGCATGCCAGCCGTATGTATATGGCAACTCCAATATATGGATACCATAATACACACGTACGCTGTAATATGAATAAAACTCACATGTGATATCTATATTATCATAAGTCACAGAATACTAATCTCATCCACACAACAAGTCACAGAAAGGAAATAACTAAACTAGAATAAAGAGTCTGAATAATCCAACAATGATAGTCGGGTGGAGACAAATCCACTACCAATGACTATATCAAAACTAAAATGAGAGAGAAGAGTAAAATCACCAATATAAAATAAGGTGACGATAAAAGTGTCAGCTAAGAGATCCATCGCTAGAGATAATCAATGATGCTCAGTGGATAAGGTATCCTCGGCAGAAAGTAAAGCATCAGGTCTGGGTCCGTACTCCTGCGGATACTCATGGTCGTCTATACCTGGCAAGGAACCAGGTCCTCAGAGGGACATAACAAGATACATAGAAGCAAGACAAATTAATACAGTAAACATGCATAATATTTAAAAATATATAAGTACGTTGTACAAGAAATCTATATTAATGCAAATGAGGACAACTTTTCGACGTATGGGCAAGGATAGGCTACTCTATCTAATCTCACAACTCACACACACGTCAGGAACATCATCAGCCGACATACCGTGGGGGTAGCGACCCTCGTGACACCATCAATCGACATACCGCAGGGGTAGCGACCATCGGACACGACTACCATAGTACGTGCTAGTTACTACAGTTTACCAGAGTGGTTAAAGCCCATACGCCTAATGGTTGTCCTCTCATGATACTAGGTGTCAAGTGTGTGTCAACATATCTAATATATAGTAATGACTGAACGAAACTACACATGCAATAAATATACAAAAATATAAATAGCATACAAAATACTGTAAACAATTTGGCAAGGTATACTTGCCTGGCAATAAGCTATATAGTCCCAATATCCTGCTCTGGAAGTCACGTAGAATCTATCCAATATCCTCGGGTCAGCGTGCACATGCATGGAAATCGGGGGTAATTGCTTCAGGTTGTCTTCGGCAAAGGTGTCGGGTCCACAATGACGACGATGATGAGGGTGATGAGGATGATGATAATTATAGTTAGGGTGGGGATTAGGTTAAAAATTAGGGTGATCATGGTGATGATTATTATAATGGAGATGATGATGGCAATAATGATGGAAATGATGATAATGGTGATGATGTGGATGGTGATTGGGATGATGATGATGGTGTGGGGAGTGACTAGGATGATAGTAATTATGTGGGGGGTGACTGGGAGGATAGTGAAGATATGGATGATTATGATGAGGTGATGATGGGGGTAGTGATGATGATGATAATGATGTTGATGAGTTGATGATGATTATGATGATGGAAATTATGATAATGGTGGTAACGTGGATGATGACTGGGACGATGGTGATGATGTGGATGATAATAGTGAAGGGGGTGATGATGTGGTGATTGATGATGATGATGGGGTGACTGTGATGATAATGATGACAGGGATGGTGATTGTACTGCTCCGGCCAGGGGGAGATCCGACGAGGGTGACGGAGGACAGGGAAGAGGTGGAAGAGGAGGCTCGGGTGGTTGTGTTCAGTCGTGACCAGATGGAGGAAGAAAGAGGTGGTGTTGTTGGTGTTAATGGTGGTTGGCCGGAGGAGAATACAGGTGAGATGGCTGTGGTCGGCTCGGCTTCAGGCGAGGAGGATGGATTCACGCGAGGTGCAGCAGCTCGGGATCAGGCCCGGCGGAGGTCGTGGTGTCGAGGAGGAGGACGAAGGAGATGGGTGGTTCGCGAGGTCGGGGAGATGGCCAGAAAGTGGTGGAGAAGTCGGGTTCGACGTTGGCCGGGGAAGATGACGGAAGACGGCGGGGAGTCGATGTCGGGAGAGGGAGATTAATGGTGATGGTGCAGGAGGTCAGGGATGATGACCGGAGTCTGGGTCGTCGAGCGAGGAAGTCGACAGCGAGGCTCGGCGGGATGTCGGGTCGGGGTCGACTTCAAGTGGAGGAGAAGTGCAGGCGGGTCGGCGTTGGCTGAGAGCTGCTCCGGTCGGTCTTCAGGCAGAGGAGATAGAGGAGAAGAGAGGGAAAGGTGGCTGCGGTGGGTCAGGGCGCTGGATGGCCGGTGGTTCTGATCTCCAACGAGGTGGTGGCTGCAAGGGGAATCGAAAGGAGGAGGAAGAAGAAGGTGAATAGTAAGAGAGGGAATTCGGCTAGGTTAGAGTCTAGGTAATTTAATGTGGATGAAAAGAAATAGGGAAGATGATTATTTATACATGTCAAATTTACGGTTTTGTTGACCTAGGAATGTGGGCTTTGGTCAACATCCTCTTGGGATGGGCTTGGCCTTACATGGGGGTGTTTGGAGGGCTATAAATTATATTGTTTAAAATGCAAGGATAGGGTTAAATGAGGGGGCGATGTTGCGTGTTGCACATTCAAAAAAATTATGGAAAAAATCCATATGAACGAAAAATAGGTTGCTTAATGTATTATCCAATTGTGTGGACATTAATGCATTTTTGCATAAAAGCGCCCAATAATTAGAAATTGCACAAAGATGGAAATTAGATTAATTTAATTAAAATTAATGTGCAAGGTGTTCTGGAATTAATTAGAAGTACATGGAAATAAAATTAGGTGGGACAAAAGTATCATGGACATAGAGGGCTCAGAGTAGAATTTTATCGTAAATTGGGTTGCACAAAATGGTCAAGATTGTGTCTCTAATTTCGATTGGAACGCACAAGGGTACAAAGTTAGAATTTATTTAGAATTAAATAATAACGTCTGCGACGAATATTGTGCGACTAAAATGTGGCACAAGAGAGTATAATTATAATTTACACTAAGGTCAGAATGGAAGGCAGGCACGTCTAGGACAAGGGTATAAAGTTTGTAGGAAGGCAGTGGCTAGTGTAGTGCTCCAATTATCGAAACAACGGTAAGATGCGCTATATAACATAAATATTACAAAATTAAAATTAAATAAATGACGTGTTCTATTTCTAATTGGATTCAGACTAACCCTAGTCTCTCTATCTCTGTCAAGTAGGCCTAATTTTGGGTGAGGGGGTTTACAGTTTGAGCTATAGATTTTGTTTATATTGCTTGTGATTGCTTGTTTTAGTTAGAGTGATAAGTTTGTGTTTCGTGCTAGGTTGGTGATATGGTTTTCTTGAGGATTTCTTCGACACGAGGCACGATTCATTTTGGTGGAGGCGAAAAGCTTAGTCCACGGTACATCGGACCTTTCGGTGTTCTTGAGAGGGTCGGTGCAGTAGCCTACATACTAGACTTGCCGCCTACATTAGAGGGAGTGCACAACGTGTTCCACGTGTCGCAGCTGAGACGTTACAAATCCTAGCCATGTACTTGATCACTCAGAGATCGAGGTTGGTCCGACACTTAGCTATCCAGAGCAGCCCGTGGAGATTTTGGATCGCAGGGAGAAGGTGCTGCGGAACCAGACGATTCTTTTGGTGCGTGGCGCGTGGAGATATCACTCGCCAGGAGAGAGTATCTGGGAGCGAGAGGCCGAGATGCGCGAGCGATATTCTTATCTGTTTGAGACGTGAGGTATAATTCTTTCTTGCTTGTATGGATTACTTTTGGTAGTTATTTTCTTCCTTAATTTTGAGGACAAAATTTTTCTAAGGTGGGTAGGTTTGTCACGCTAACTTTTTCAGCTAGGGGTAGTTTGATAATTTGGCATGGGTATTTAATTTTAGAAATATAATATTGAATATTGTGTGATGATTGTATATTTTATTTAATTAAGATAAGCTATGATTATTATGCCTAGTATAATTAGTCATTAGAGACTTGTGTTAATTAGTTAGTTAAAGAGACTAGACAATAATTAGACTTGTCACACATGGATCTATTTAGAATTTGTCGTAACAAATAGTGAGCCCAACTTAGACCCAAGCCCATTAGTCATTCCACTAATTAAATTAAGAAGGATTAGTGTGATTACAATTAGTTAGAGACTTCCAAATATACCCATCCTTAATTATTCCTCATAATAAAACATGTAGGGGCAACTTGGACTTTTGATATTTCTTGGGGAGATAGGGGAAGAGGCCAGCCACATAAGGGGGGTTCTCCTCTCTCTCTCTCTCTCTCTCCTCATTTGTATTTTATTTTGTGTCCAAATTCTAGATCCCCAATTTTTTAATTTTTCTCCATTGAATTTTTATGCAATTCACCACCAATTCCTTCCCAAATTTATCTCTCTTGGAGCCTTGAAGCTTAGAGAAGCAAGGAACACAAGGAGGAGAAGCTTTGGAGCTAGAGATCATGTCTGGATCGTGTCCAATTGTATTTTCATTGGGAATCCATCTCCCAATTGGTAATTTCTAAATTTTTCTCTCATTGTAGCTTCTTAATCATATATTTTATCATTAGGAATGACCCCATGGCATATGATTACCTATAGAAACAAGTTCTAGACTATTTGGCTTTGTATTATGAGATCTATGAGATAATTTGTATGTATGTTGGGGAAATTATGAATATGACACATCAATTGTGTGTTATGAGACCAATTAGATATAATTAGACTTAGATCGGGGTTATGGGACTAGGTACGTGTCCACAAATGGATACGTATAGGCCGTATCACGGTATTTTGTGATACAATGTGATACGGGATCAATTTTGAGTTATTTGCATGAATTTTCTTTATTATGTGTTGCAATAACTTCTAATAGTTGTAATTATATATATATATATATATGACTTGAGGGAATGATCAATTGTGGATAATGGAAAGTTTGGCACCTCAATGGATTGAGTATTCTAGATATTCTATTTGATGCACTATAGGTATTTGTTTAAATGCCTCAAGCTATATGTGTGTGTGTGTGTGTGTATGTGTGTGTGTGTGTGTGTGTGTGTGTGTATGTGTGTGTGTGTGTGTATGTGTGTGTATAGACATATTAACCTGTGTGTGTGTGTGTGTGTGTGTGTGTGTGCGTATTAGTGAGTGAGTGTGCTAGTGAGTGTGTGAATAAGTAGTAAGCAGGTGATAAGCAATGAGAAGCAGTAGAAATAAGCAGCAGCAGCAGTAGCAGGAATAAGCAGCAACAACAATAGCAGTAAGCAGTAAGCAGCAGCGATAAGCAGCAGCATAAGCAGGAAGCAGCAGCATAAGCAATAAGCAGCAACAGAAATAAGCATAAGCAGCAGTAGATTGTAGCACAGTGCTTAGAGGTTAAGTTGTAGATAAGGTAAGTTAGTTAATATTGTTAGTTATGTGTATATGTTAGTTAGTATATATATATATATATATATATATATATATATATATATATATATATATATATATATAAGCACTAGTTACCATTAGCATTGGGTAATATTATTTCTAGTTTACCTTGAGTTACACCAAGCTAATGAGAGTTGAGGTATCATAGGATATGGGTATTGAATATCAAATGGGTAAGTTAGTATGTTAGTTTGGTATAGTATTGTTATAAGTTATGAGTATAAATGCATGTTAGTGTATAGTGAGGTATGTATGGTTAGTTAGTTAGTTAATGTTAGATATTGGATTACCTTGTGATACCAAGGTAATGTCAAGGTATTGGTTTATACTCAAGGTTTTGGGTTTGTGTATCAAGAGGGGTGTGTAAGTGGTGCGATACCGCTCTTGGCTCAAAGCCAAGGTATCCACTTAGCATTAGTTTAGCTATGAGTACTATATATTTTTATCTTGTATATATATATATATATATATATATATATATATATATATATATATATATATATATATATATATATATATATATATTGTATTTTCATATCTAATAACTTATGTATCTTATGATATGGTATTGTGTTGGTATCCTAGTATCCGAACATAGCTAGTATAGCCTAGTTACATAGTGTATGGACCAAAGGTCCTAGAGATAGACTCATACAACCTAGAAATAGCTAGTTTGACTAGTTTGACCTAGAGTTGACCTAATTTGACTATTTTGACTTAGAAATGACTTTATGACCTAGAATTTGACTAGTTTAACTTATTTTTATTCTAAAATATCGTATTATTACAATATTCCATATATAGGTCTGTGTGATACCAGTTCGGATACGGTTTTGCATTATTTGCTCTGGACCACAGGCGAGTACATCTCTCTGTTAGTTTTTATTTCATGATAGTGTATATATCACTTGTTTTAGAACTGCATACTTAATACTGACAATTGATTACACAGACTGGTACTATATGGATTCGTCAGGAGATGTTATTCCTTACCGTGTTTAACGGGTACTCATTCACATGTATTTTATCATGTGCATCGGGTATTAATTTTTATGTGCATCCACTATTTCGTGTGCTAGTGTGACTATATCGTATTCATGTGTGTAACGTGTTGTGATTGGATCCATGGATATTGGTTGGGGAGGGGGAGTAAAAGTTGATTATGTGATCAAGCCCTATTTATCTCATGTATATGTCGATTATACACCTCACGTATAATCAAGTTACCTATTTACCTCATGTACAACCTAAGCCGATCACATAACGAACTTGCGCTCTAAACCACATAGCTAATATTCATGTTCTTATACTTGTAGTTTATTTCCTTATTACCAGTATTTACTTTCCAGTTCTTTATTGTGAATATTTGTCTGTTCTCACCTGTACTTCCATTTCTTAATACTTGTGCATCTTGTATCCTTTTCTATCACTCGTCCTATATACTTTATCATGTATTTGGAGTTGCTTTCAGAGTTTTGTACTTTACTTCTTTTCTGATTGGATATATTTTTCAGATAATTTATTACGGCCCGCAGGATGGTGAGCCACTAGAGGACACTCCCCTGGAGCAGGAGGACATAGTACAAGTGACCGAGGAGGCCTAGTTATATAGTTGTGGACTTGTACTAGTCTTATTTTGGACTCAAAGCATGTATATATATTATTTTGGAGAGTTGTTGAGACTAGACTTATAGTATTGGTCTTGATGATATTTTGTGTCTCATATTTCTCTTTATTCCATATCGTACCTTCATCCTCCTTAGTTTGATTTTGTGATTGAGTATTGTTAACCAATATTACACTATTCTATCGTTCCTCCATTTGGAGTTGAGATAGCATGACAGGTACTCTTAATTATATTATGTGAGATGTTTAGATAGTATATTGCCTTAGACAGCGTTCTACCGCCGATACTGCGGCGTTGGCTGACTTACCCACGTACTCGTGCCCGAATATCCGGGTGCGAGTCATGATACCGAGGGACTGCGAGCGGCGGGGAGGGGGGAGCGCGGCGACAGTGCGCGGCGTGGAGGGGGGAGGTGTCAAGCCCCGATCCCGCAGGGGGGTGTTCGTCCTCGCTTGGGTCCTTGCGGGACCGGTCGTCCTCGCTTGGGCGTGATGTCGTGCAAGCTTAAGATACGCTTGCACAAGGACAAAGCTTGAACAAGGGCAAGTAAGATATTCAAGACGGGAGCAGTGGCACAATATTGCAGAAAAGTAAAGAACACAATAGCATAAGGAAATAAGCTCTTTATTGATAATCAAGATGTGTTATAAGCGGCGCTTGGCCGAGATTACAATTCGCTCAAGCTCTCTTTCTCTCGATTACAATGACATCGTTCCATATATTACATTCATTTTATATAAAAATAGCTCAAAGCAATCTCGATACGGCTAAAGGCATCGACTCCAGATTTTTGGATCCTGGGGATGAGGCACGGCAATCGCTTCCTCGGACGATCCAGCATCTGCGAACAAGCAAACTGTTTGTGGGTTAGCACTTTGGAGAAAGTAATGGTGTGTATAAAATCAATGAACAGAAGCAACACTCCCTGAAACCAATACTAAGTAAACATGTGGCAAAAATTACATTACTAGTTATCTTGCTACTTTTACCTAGGTTCATTTTATGCAACACAGGATTAGAGTCAATTTATATATTTTCAAAAATATATCTTTAAAATCAGTTTGCATATTTGTAAACCCCCTGAATTTTCAAAATTTTAAAAACTGGATTTTACACAATTTTTTTGGAATTTTTTGGGAATTTTCTGTAATTTAAAAATAGGGTTTTAATTATTCAATGAGTTTTAATTGATATTAAACACTATTAAAATATTATGGAAATAATATTTTTGGATGTAAAATGAAAAACTGGACTTAGGGAAATTTTTCTGGAATTTATCGGGCCCCGGACCTATTTTTAAATACCTAAAAACTATTTATTTATTTATTTAATTAATTATTAATTACTGATTTTAATTAATTCTGATATTATTATTATTATTATTATTATTATATATTTATTTTTCCGGTTTGGGCCCGGCCCGGCCCAGTGGGCCGAGCCCAGTGCAGCGAGCCCAGCCCTCCTCCTTAGCGGGTCGGGCGGGTCCGCTCACCCGGAGCCCGCCGCCCGACCCGACCCGGACCCCGGTCACCCCTACCCCGACTCCCACGACCGGAATTCCCGCCGCCCGCCGCGTTCTCCGGCGACGTGGCCGGAGAACCTCCCCACGACCGCCTTCCCCTCCGATTTTCCCGCCTCGTCGTCCCCGACCCAACCCCGCCTTAAGCCCTATAAATAGCCGTCGCCACCGCCTCCTTTCTCCCCGCAAACCCTAACCCTAACGACCCCCGACGCTCCGGCGAGCCCCGTCCACCGACCCCGACTGCCCTCAGCCACCAGCGCCGACGACCCAGACCGCCCGGCGACCTCCTCCCGCGCCAACTCCCCCGCCGTGAGCCACCGTCCAGAGCCCTTCCTCCTCCTCTCCCCTGCTCCTCTCTCCTCCCCGCTGTCGAGAGCCGCCCGTGTCCGACTCCCTCCGCCCTAGCCGCTGTCGACGACCCCGCCGGACCACCCGCAGCCCCGGCCCGACCTCGCCGACCGACGGTCAGCTTCCCCGAGCCCCGGACACGGCGGCAGGACGCAGGACACAGCCCAAACACAGTGGACACGGCACTGGACACGTGTCCAGGACACGATTCGGACTCGAAAAGCCCCGATTTCTCGGTCCCCTTCAGGTATTCGTATCTTGCAACCCTGATCTCCGTTTTCGATTCCGTCAATTCCTACGCGAAGCCTGTATGACCCTCTCGGTGTCCGGACAAACTGTTCGGGGCATCGCGTCCTGTGGTGATCGCACACCGCGATCAAAAAACAGGAAAAAAACCAGACCCTGTTTCACCCCGGAACTGAGTACGCCCTGCCAAACGGGACGACTTGGTCGCGCGCGGTCTTCACAGATACGTGCGCCTCGTCGATACGGACGTGTGGGATTTCGCGAAAGCTGATTTGAGTGTGCGTGCACACCGGAATCAACGCGTATCCGCGGACATCGCCCCGTATCCGTCTTTTCTGCAATTCGACCTAACTTTGTGTACACACGTCGGATCGAGACGAAACTTGCGCCATCGGACTCGTAGCGATACGCTGGTCCTGTGGGTCAAGTTTGGTTCGATTCTGAGAACGTTGACGAAATCGCGTGTCGTGGGCCCCACAGGCCCCGCTCGACGGGCGATTTTGTGTTCGGCTCATCGGAATCCAATTCTGGAAGTTCCGTTGGGTTCGTATCAGCGTTCCTGACCTGTTGACACTGAGTTTGGTGAATTTGGAGACCTTTGACCCTGACACGTTTTTCGGTGCAAAGCGGGCCCACCGGTGGACCCCGTTTTGGCCCGAAACTGCCGTTTTTGCCCTTGTCTCCAAATTGGACTCAAGGACAGGCGTTTCTAGCTGATTGATATTTTCTGGATCTGATGGTGATGTTTGTTTCAGCAACCGGAGTATCGCCTGCAATTCCCGCCGAAGTCAGAGCCGTAAACATAGCCGGAACCACAGGCAAGTGTACCTCGCCAAAACTTGCAGCTTGCTACATATTTCCTGGACTTGGTTATACATCAGTGGGCAAGTAAAGCTTGCCAATTTCTCAGATATTTCTGGTTTAGTATTTTACCTGATTGCTGTAGATTTTTATGTAAACTTGATTAACTGCTCAACCCAGGACACCTGACACACTTCATGTGACGGAATTGCCTGAGATATACCTGGTGATTCCGTATAGGTTACATATTCATGACATTTACAGATTCATGCTTAGATTCTATCCTGACTCATTGCATTAGTTAAATCTTGCGTGGCTTGTACCTGATATTCTGGAACTGTGACGTGAGATTACATGGGGTGGGGAGAGTATTATCATATCAAGGCTGAAAATAATATAATGAAAATACGGTTATCTGGAGGTGTCTTAGTCTCTGATACAGAGCTTTGGCACAAGTTCTGGCCCTCTCGAGAAATACTGCTATGGTTTCTCCAACACTGATCCTGTAGTAGTCTCAGCCTGAGTATGACTAAAACTCTCACTTGCATATCACCTAGCTGGTTTACATATTTACCCTGCTGTTATTTTATTGCTTCTCTGATATTCATGTTGGCTTGAGATATTTCTGTACCTTGCTATGTCCCCTGAGGACCTGGAATGGATGATGTCCCCAGGTACAGCTGAAGAGAACTACCCTGAAGTGTACGGTACCGGAGCACTCCTCGGAACAGAACAAGGAGCAGAGGACGAGATAGTGGCCGAAGACTTCTCCTGAGCATCTGCTTCAGCTACACAGTATTTCCATTTCCAGCATTTTAAATTCCTGTCTTTTCTTAAATGTAACAGACTAATTCTCGGATTTGTTCCCGAGATAGCTTATTTGAGATTTCAGTATTTATTTCCATTGCAAAATTTTTGGCTTTTAATCTGTGACTTTCTGTGGACGAGATTAGAAATACCTGAGACTTGTAACATATTACTGTTAGACTACAGCTCAAGCATGCCCTGATGGATCCATTAAATTGGGTTGTCCATCGGTGCGTGCTGCTGGCCGTTGCCACGCATCTCCAGTCCCTCGGCATTTTGGGACTGGGGTGTGACAATATTTAATACATACAAGCAAGCTATAGAGACAGTGTTCTATCGTGCAATGTGCAGCATGTATCATGAGCCATATTCGATCTCTTAGGAACAAAAGTTATCTCTAGTGGACTGTTCATCTCGAATCAAGACAAGTGCATCAAGTGGACTATTCAATTCAATGCAATAGGGGCATCAGCATATTCAAGTAAAATCGATATATCTTATTTAGCATTTATGACAAGGAACATAAGGAAATACAAGTGATCACTTATTAAGTGATCCTTACCCATGGCCGAATGGTTATCCCTGCAGCAGACATACAAGTTAGCAACATATGCATATATATAAGGTTCTCTTTTCCTATCCATCTCTATATCAAACAGTTAGGTATGCAAGAATGCTAGCCTAGCATGCGCCCTAACTATATGATGGCCCATAGAAACCATGATTAACAGTTGGGATGTACAAACCCATCTCACTAATGATATATCGGCTAATAGCTGCTGAGACGCATGGTTGCTATACACTAAAATACGATCAAAATAGCAGCCGAGACACATGGTTCAATACTACACTAAAATTCACACCCTCCCATAAATAAGGACTTCTAGTCTCAGGTGTTCCAGATCTCTGCTAGGCCGAACAATCCCCAGTGCCCCAGGAACCGCTCGAAAGATAAACCTTGTGCACAAGTTGTCAGACCGATGCATGAATGCACTTATATCAGATAAATAATATATGATGCGCATGATCAAGAACAAGCAAGCAAGCATGTCAATCAAGCAATAGAGTCGGAGCTCTCAATTCTCTTGCCTAATAGCCACACCCTCCCGTAAATAAGGACTTCAAGCCTAAGGATGGACTATTAGTCTAGATGCACCAGTTCAAGATATTCATACAGTTCTATCTCTTCCAGTGCGATCAATGAAACATGTTCAAGCAATCAAGTCATATTAACAAGTAACAGGCAAGAACAGTTCTATATATCTAGCATGCAATTCTATCTCTTTTAGTGCGATAGCGAACAGGCAAGCAATCTATTATTTAAACAAGCATAATAGTCATTCATCTATCTCTTTTAGACAAGCATGTAGTTCTACTCTAGTTTAGCATGCGATACAAGGATAAGTGCAAGCAATCTTTTACTCTTTTTTATTAGCATAGCAATGGTTCATTTGATAGCGGTGTCCGTGTAACTTAGCATGAAATATCTCTATCTTTCTTAGCATGGCAATGGTTCGTTTCAATGACAAGCAATACGAGTTCTCTTATTAAGCATGCAGAGTCGGGTTCTATCATTCTTCTTATGAAACTATCTTCTTAGAACAAGCAGTAGAAAACTCAGATTCATTATTAAGGCGTGAAAGAATCAGAGAATGAAGTTCTGCCCACTCACTTAGATCAATCATCTTGTGTTTCGATCGAAGAACACTTCGAGAAGGCTTCCGCTTGAGCCAGCAAAGCGATATCTCTTGTACATAGTGCCTACGCGGGGCGGGGAACTACAGAAGGCGTGGGGCTGCGCCAGGCGGGGATGCGCGGGGCTACGCGCGGGGGGGAGGGGGGAGGCGCGGGGTTGTGCGCGGCGGGGAGGCGCAGCAGGGCTGATCGAGCCGGCAGGGTGGAGGGGGATTTGGGAAAAGAAATGGAAAGAGGGTATTTTCGTCCAAAAAAATAGGTCAAAGCAGTTGACCGTCAGTCGTGGACGATTTCCGTCAAAAGTGAGAGATTTTGTGCTTTATGAAAAAGCAGTGCGGTGCACCTTAAAATATGATAAATAAAGTGGAGTGCAACTCAAATTTTTTCTTTTTATTTTACTCAAAATTTGTAGTACTTGAATGATGCAGTGGACTCTTGTCTACACATCAAAATGCTAGCAAGCCAAGAGGGGGCCAACTTCATGCGCCCACTAGCAAGAAAAATAAAAATAAAAAAGTGGAAGAGAAAAAAAGAAGGTTAATTGGAGTGTGAATTTGGTGTGTTTTATATTTAGTGTATCAATATTGTGTCACGCCCAGTCCCAAAATATCGAGGGACTGGACACGTGGCAATGGCCAGCAGTACGCACCGATGGACCAACCCAATTTAATGGATCCATCAGGGCGTACTTAAGCTGTAGTATAACAATAAATAGGTCCAATGTTACAAGCCACAGACTATTCTAATCTCATCCACAACAGATAATCACAGATTAAATGCCAGAATAATGCAAATAGAAATAACTATCCAATCTCAATAAAAGTGTCTCGGTGAACAATCTGAGAACAAGTCTGATACATCAAGCAAATAGACAGGAAATAAAGAAACTGGAAATAGAAACAGAAATAACTGACTATATACAGCCAATGCTCAGGAGAAGTCCTCTGGCACGATCTCGTCCTCAGGTCCTGGTTCTGTTCCGAGGAGTGCTCCTGTTCCGTACACCTCGGGGTAGATCTCTTCGGCTATACCTGGGGACATAATCCGGATCCAGGTCCTCAGGGGACATAGCAAGGTACAAGAAAGCTCATGCCAAAATATATGCAGTACAGAAATAAATGAAACAATATGGTAAGCTATATAACCATCTATGTGAAATACAAGATGAGAGCATCACTAAAACTCAGGCTGAGCCACTACAAGCTCTGTGTCGGGGAGCCGGTAGTGGTAATATCACTAGTAGAGTGCCTAGCTCTGATATAGAGTCTGAGGCCTCACAATACATATAACACTAGTAGAGTGCCTAGCTCTGATATAGAGTCTAAGCCTCATCGTAAATAATATATAAATCAGCCTGTAGCCTGTGTGTCTCTCCCCACCCATTGTAATCACACGTCTCATGTTCATGACACGCAAGATCAATACTAATGCAGCAAGTCATAGAGTATCTAGGAATATAATGTCAATGTCAAATCATGTATCCTATACAGAATCACCATGAATATCTCAGGAAGACTCTGCCTCATGAATAGTGTCGAGTGTCCTGGGTTATGATGTACTTGATAAGACAAGTACGAGAATACATAGGGTCTCGATATCCATGTCTATGTGACGTTACACAACTCCGCGTACGGGGTTGGCACCCGACTATAATCGGACGCTAAGCACGACACACGGCCCTAGGGTTGAGCATGTTCAATAGTTATAATGTATATATTCAAAGGAATAATTAACAACAACTGCAAGTTTGGCAAGGTACACTTGCCAGGTGTTCCGGCTCCAATTGTAGCTCTGGCAGCAGCGAGATTTGCAGGCGGTACTCCGGTTGCTAAAACAAACATCACCATTAGATCCAAAAAATATTAAACAGCTAGAAACGCCTGTTATTGAGTCCAATTTGGAGACAAGGGCAAAAATGATAATTTCGGGTCAAAACGGGATCCACATGTGGGCCCGCTTTGCACCGAAAAATGTGTCAGGGACAAATGTCTCCAAATCTATCCAACTTACGATGATACGAACCCAACGGAACTTCCAGAATTGGATTCCGATGAGCCGGTCACAAAATCGCCCGTCGGGTGGAGCCTGTGGGGCCCACGACACGCGATTTTGTCAACGTTCTCAGAATCGAACCAAACTTGGCTCACAGGACCAGCGTATTGCTACGAGTCCGATGGCGTAAGTTTCGTCTCGATCCGACGTGTGTACACAAAGTTACAGCGCATTCCAGAAAGGGCGGATACGGGACGGTGTCCGCGAATACGCGTTGATTCCGGTGTGCACGCACATCCAAATCAACTTCTGCGAAATCCCGCACGTCCGTATCGACGGCGCGCACGTATCTGTGAAGACCGCGCGCGACCAAGTCGTCCCGTTTGGCGGGGCGTACTCAGTTCCGGGGTGAGTCAGTGCGTTATTTTTTCTGTTTTTGGATCGCGGTTCGCGATCACCACAGGACGTGATGCCCCGAGCGGGTTGCACGGGCACCGAGAGGGTCACGCAGGGTCCGCGGTGCAACTGACGGAATCGAAAACGGGGTTACGAGCAGAAAGTTACGAGTACCTGAACAGGGCTCCGTGAACGATGGTTTCTCGTGTCCGACACGTGTCTGAGCTAGGGCACGGGTCCGGCGTCGCTGGGAGTGGGGATTCAGGCCGGCGGAGGTCGGCGAAGGCTCGGAGACGCCTCGGGGTGGCCGGGCGGCGAGGTCCGGTGGCGGAGAGGTGCTCAGGTCGGCCGGAGCTGGGTCGCCGGAGTCGACCGCGGGTTCAGGGCAGTGGCGAGGGTCCGGGCTGGGGGAGAGGTGGTCCGGCGTCGCTCGGCGAGGGCTCTGAGGAGGGCGGCGGGTCTCGGGCGGCTCTAGGCGGAGGTCACCGGAGTTAGGATTTTGGGGAGGGGGAGATGAGGGAGGAGGTGACAGGAGTTAGGGGGGTTTATATAGGGGAGAGCTGCGGGGGGGTCGAGGCCGGAAATGACGGAGGCGAGGGGGTCGTGGTGCGAGGGCCGCGGGGGTCGCCGGCGTCGTGGCCGGAGTGGCCGGCGTGGGACGCGGGCCAGACGAGTCGTGGGGGGAGAGGGTTCGTGCGGGTCGGGCGGCTGGGTCCGGGTCTGACCGACCCGACCCGACCCGATAGTCACGGGTGGGCTTGGTTTTGGGCTGGGCCCGATTGGGCTGGACCGAGTTTGGCTTTAATAAATAATTAAATAAATAAATAATAGATAAATAATTAAATAAATATTTTTTAGGTGTTATAAATTAGGTCTAGGGCCCAATAAATACCAGAAAAATTATCCTAAGTCCAGTTTTTCATTTTACACCATAAAATATTATTTTCATAATATTTTAATATAGTTTAAAAACATTTAATTTTATTTAATGCCAAAAATACCTTGTTTTTAATTAGCAAAAAATTTCGAAAAATCCCAAAAAATTCCGAAAAATCTAGTTTTAAAAGTCTTGAAAAATCAGGGGGTTTACAATTGTGTGTCAATAACAAGAAGGCACTCTAAAAATAGTAATTTATACAATTTTTAAAAATTTTGAAGTATCGTACGGAGTGTCCCCACCAAATCCACTACAAATTAACCTCATTTTGGCTCTTTTCCTTCCCTTTCTTTTTCTTGCTTGTGAATTTAGTTGGATTATTATTCACTTGTTTGCTAAGATACATTTGAAAATTTAAGAACCTTTTGACTTGCTAGTATTTTTAAGTGTGGACAAGAATATATTGCAGTCCACAAATGTTACAAATTTCGACTATAGTAAAAATGTAGCATTTAAACTTTCACTGTGAATACTTTAACACATGTTTACAACAAATGTACCATTTTGCATTAAATTTGTCATCGTTACAAATTAGATAGATACAAACTGCAAGTACTGATGCAATCAACCAAGATGACCGAACAAATAAGATCTTGATTATGTAGCATAATATATTTGTAGAGATTCTCTTAGAAACCTAATTAATACTTATCTAGATCTAATGGCTTCAAGTCCTGGCCAAATAGGATTAAGTCATTTATGGGTATGCTTCCGTTCTCTGAATGGTCACACATGGTGCTCAATATTAGCTGCAACATTACCAAACAAATAAATGAAGAAAAGACCCAAATTGCCTTTTAGTTTAATAATTAACTTAAAATCTAATTAATACCTACCAATAGAGGTTCAAATGCATGACCGTTTATGAGGACATGTAAGTTGTGCAATGCACATGGCCGGATAAATGATACCATTGGTACTAAAATTTTGTACTTTGCTACAATTTGGTACCTTTTTTAAAATAAAATTTTAATTTAATACCTAATTTTTTATTTTTTATTTTCGGGAGATGGTACCTAATTTCGTCAATTTTGCTGGCGTGGATAGGCGGCGCTCCAGCTCAGCACGCCACTCTCCACACCAAGTCAGCTTCTCACTCCTCCTAGACAAATCCATGTCACTCCAGTCCTGAACCACCTGTCAGACAACTTAAAACAAAAACAAAAACAAAAAACTCAAAATCCCTAAATTTAAAACCTAACGTCCATCGATTCTTACTCTCTCAATCTCATGACAGAGTAAGAATTGATGGAAGAGAAGTGAGCACCAGAGATTGAGAGGTATAACATTCTGGCTAGGCAGACTGTCTCGGGATCAAACCGCGGAAGAGGTGTGGGATAGTAAGTCCAAATGACATGCAACGCAACGTGCACAAAGTCCTTTGTGTGTCGTCGAACTTATAAAAAAAAATATTTCCTCAGGGCTCCATATTATTTAGAAACTGCAGTAAATGGACCCCTTTTCTAAGTGGTTAAAAAAAAAATTAGTATTTGTAAAAGGATCATGAGGGTCTGTTTGGCAATTGTAGAAGTAACGGCTATAAGGTATTTTTAGAGTACCGATTAGGAAAAATCTATTTTTTGTGGTTTTAAGTAGCAACTTTTAAACCAGTCCAAACCATGCTTGATAATTCATTAACGAACGGTACTTAAAAATTTTACACGAATAAAATTACTTATATTTCCATATATATAAACAAAATCTCTCTTAGAATTTTATTTTTGATATCCAAGTCTGTTTGATTTTGTGAATGGATCTTCAGCTGATTCGGTAAATAATTTAAGCGGGTTTATTATCTGTACTTACTTATTACAAGTTTAGTTGGGACACTATTCACCTTCTCAAAAAAAAAAAAAGGTACCACACACACACACATATATATATATATATATATATATATATATATATATATATATATATATGTGTGTGTGTGTGTGTGTGTGTGTGTGTGTGTGTGTGTTATATACTCTTTTATGTACTATTTTTATTTGGTTTTATTTTGTATCGACAATTCTATATAGTATTTTAAGAATGAAGAGCCTGCCTTTAGTAGAAAACAAGGTTAAAAGTTTAACATGTTGATTTTTTTTTTTTTTTTGTGAAGATATAAGTGGAATAAAGTAACAAAAAATTTACAAATTTACAAATTTGATATTTATACAGAAAATTTACTGTAGCGAAATAAATTTATATTAAATTTATGCAAACGAAACAAGTTTGTAAAATTTTAAAATACAGACAGAGTCCGCCAACAGTGTTGGCTGAAAACACAATAGACGTACACGTAGGCACGAAAAAAATTTAAAAAAAATTAAAGTGGACCCCACAAGCCAATTTTCACCAACACTGTTGGCGAAAATTGGGTGTGGGGGCCCACGGGTTCGGTTTGGTTGGTTTGATTGGTTTGGTTGGTTGGCTTGGTTTGTGTTTATTAGTTTGTTTTAATTAATTATGTTTTGGTTTTATTTTTTTTGTATTTAGATTTATGAAAAATTATTTTAACGAAAACAATTAATTTAAATTTATTTAGTTTTATTTTGATTTTTTTTATTAGTTTTTTTTGATAGTTGACATAAAACAATTAATTTATTTCTTGTTAATTTTTTTCCTAATTTTTTTTGGGAGGTCAAAACATCATTTTAAATCCGTGGGCCCCCACATCCAATATAAATTTATTTCGCTACAGTAAATTTTAAATATTCGAAAATAAAATGACCGAAAGTAAAATTTGGAGGTCGAAATATCGTTTTTTTGCGATTCTAAAAATTTGAGAAGTCCGTCAAACGGTGAAACGGTTTATCTCGTAGTATTTTTCGATACGGTCATTTTAGCACAAACTGGACCTTGTTTCGATCTCTCAGTCAAAAGTTATGATACTTTAAAGTTTTAAATTTTATATTTTTGTCTGTAACATTTGCGTCTTGTTTCGGATAAATTTTTTTTCTACACGATTTTTGTTAGTCAAAAACATACAAATCGACTTATTGTTTAACGAAAAACGATTTCAAAATAAATAGTTATGGCCGTTCGAAGTCTGTTCGACGGCAGACGTAATATTCTTACATCAGATTTTTTTTTTAACGTCTATTAACGACGAAAAAATTAACGATAGGAATATAATATTAAAAAATATAAACGTCCAAATGACGTTTTGATTTTTTTTTCGTAATTTTTTAAACTTTAATACTTTAGATAAAATTTATACAAATCTTGATGCTCTGGATGCAAATTTCGAAAAAAATATTTCTAAATTTTACTTAATTAATTTTAATTTTATTTCGTTAAAATATATTTTATTAAATCAAATTCCAAAACTAAATAAATAAAAAAACCAAAACATAATAACTAATTAAAACAAACTAATAAAATAAACCAAACCAAACCAAACCAACCAAACAAAACTCAACCACCCAAACCAACCCGCGGACCCCACAATTCAGTCAACAGTGTTGGCGGAATTTTGACTTGTGGGAATCACTTTTGACTTTTTTGTATACGTGTTCGTTTTTTTTGGTTTTCCGCCAACACTGTTGGCGGACTCTGTCGCTATTTAAAATTATCCAAACTTATTTCGTTTGCATGAATTTAATATAAATTTATTTTACTACAGTAAATTTTCTAATATTTATACTATATCCAAAATTAGATTACATCAATTTAAAAAAAAAAATCCACAAAAATTAGTGTCTAAAAAGTTACAAGCAAACTTTTTTATAAACAGTCAATTCAAAAATATTTTAAAATCGATAAAATTATCGTTACCAGCAGAACGTTACAATGTGACAAACGGTCATATTCAAATGCTTGTCGACTCATGGATTTGTACTCCTTATTTGTCTTATTTTGTTTAGTAGATGGATTCGTGTTTGCGTTGGCCAATCTAATTAAAGCACTAGGAACATTTTTTTTATCACGAATTGCAATTTACAGGCTAATGTACATTCCAACAATATTTACTTTGAAAAAAAACTTAGTTGACTTCCATCAACTAGTCCAAGTGCCTCCCCCTTTTCCAAACCACCACCAAAGGGAAAGCTGTGGATCAAAGAGCACAAAAGTATAGTATCCCTTGATTGGCTTAATAATTTTCTTTTGGTCAAACAATATTTTTTTTTGTCTAAATTATATATTATATTATTAAATGTTTCTTTCTGTTTTCGTTGAATTTTTTTGGGACTATGCTATGACTACAACCAGATGCCTATAACCCTCTTACAAACGCCGCGTGACATTCACGTGGCGGTCGTCCATTGGAAGAGGGAGGAGAGGTGGGAATCGGTGGCTGTCCGGATGGCCGCCTCGTGACAGAAACATCACGTGGCCGTCGTTCATTGGAGGGAGAAGTGGGGTCGGATGTGACTCACATAGCAGAAAAAAGAGAGGATTGTAAGAAGGTTGTAAGCATTTGGTAGTAAACTTAGCATTATTTTTTTGTGTGTGGCACTCGATCCTTTGCACATACTTACTTCACTGTATTGTATGACAATAGCTCTCTCTCTCTCTCTCTCTCTCTCTCTCTCTCTCTCTGACAGCTTTTGAACATATAAAAGTTGTACGATCGTACAATACCATAAAAATCGAAAGATTCTAAAAATTTTAACATAAAATCTTAATTTTTAGATTTATGTCATCTTCTACTTCATTTTTTTTAAACTGGACTAAATTATAACTTAATACCCTCAACTATCCAAAATGTTCAACTTGACTCCCTCAACTTTAATAGGTACTAACTTAGTACCATAAAAAAAAAATCAAATTGTCCATCTCTACTCTCTTTCTCTTTTCCTCCCTCCCTCTCCGACAAACCCTTCTTCCTCTCCGGTGACCCCCCCCCCCCCTCCCCTCTGGCGCCGGCACCCGGGGGGGGGGGGGCACAGTAGGAACAACAAGCAGCAGCAGTTGGAGGCGGGCTCGCGGACGGATGAGCGCCGCGGGGGGGGGGGGGGAGCTCGCTGGCGAGTGCGCGAAGGGTGGGTACGGCGCGGGTAGGTGGGCTCGCATGGGCGGAGAGGGGGAGGAGGTGGTCATCGGGACGGGGAGGGGAGGGTGGTCGTCGGGGGATGAGGGAGGGGGGATTGTAGGGAGAGTAGTTTAGGAATAAACCAAAATTTGGATGAGAAGATGAAAATATTAGTTGAAATATGATATTAAGTTAGTACCTATCAAAATGAAGGAATCAAATTAAACATTTTGGATAGTTTAGGGTATCGAGTTGTAATTAAGTCTAAAAATTGTTGTAACAAGGTAATTATTATTTTTTAGTATTTGTACATCTTGCATCTTCCATAATATAATGAGACTTCAAAACGGCTCAAAAGTGAGCCATCTAAGCTATACGTATATCATCAATTAATTATTTTTTAAAAATTAATATTATGTTAAAAAAATTATTGAAAAAAAATAAATTTGTTATAAATAACGCTACAATGATTCAAATTCAGCCAAACATGGAGAATACCTCTCACCTTAACCACATGAGTTAGAAGAGATACTTGTTTATAATTTGATAATATTACGTAGCTAACCGTTTTCAAGGTTCTTTATGAAAAATATAAATATATTTATAATTAAAATATAATCAAATATATAACAAATTCTAATTAAAATATATGTAATAAATCTTAATTTAAATATATTTAAATAATTTTATATTAATAAAAAAAAATTTAATTTTCGATGTAATTTTTTTTTAAATTAGAAACTGATATGACGTCATCAGATAAGACGAAGAGTTTTGCTGTCAAACAATGAATAGGCACAAAGAGAGTGAGGGGGTTTGGTCTAACTGGCTAAAGTTAGGTTGCTTTCAAATGAAGGCAACAATGGGTTCACTCTCTCATGATATTACGAGTACATGAAAGATATCAAAAAGGAAAGTTTTTGTGTGGTGGACCATTTCCATTCCATTCCATGAGTGCATGTGGACTCCTATGCCTATGTGCCACATATCTCACGTTATATTTAGATACGCTTTATGTCCACTTTGCTTTCAAACTCATTATTCTCATCTAATTAATTACACACATTATAATATATTGTTGTTTGTTTTAATATCCACAAATTTCATAAAAGTTGATTTATAGAGAGAGAATATCAGAAAATTTTCAACCGAAAACATTTACACTTTAGATAGCATTCGTGGTGATCCTATGAGGAACTTTTTAATTATTGTTCTTGGAATTAAAGCATAATGACAACATCATCTATTCATACATCTATGTGTCTGTCTGAATATAGTTATATACGAAATTATTAATCTTTAGACTAGGGGGCTAAGGCATCTTTAATGGATACGGATCCATCAATCATAAATAAATAAAGTCATTTTTACTCTGTTAACTATTAGGAAAGCATTCAATAATTCAAAATAAATGGTTAATTGTTCTCAAAAAAAAGTTTCATAAATTTTGTTTCACATGACAAAATTAGTAGTACCAATAAATAAATAAAAAATATATCTAATTTATTTATTGGTACTATTAGTTTTGTCATGTCAGTAGAAACAAAGTTTATGAACTTTTTTTTTATAACAATTTGCCATTTATTATCAATTATTTAATGGTTTAGTAATTCTCATGTCCTATGAAAGTTTGCTTCCTAAGGTCATAAATTTTGCTTCTAGTGACACAACAAGATTAATAGTACCTATATATATATACCGTACTTTCATCTAATCGTATCTGTACTTGCATTGTATTCGTATTTGGCCTGCTTTCAGGCTGTCCTTAAAAAAAAAATTCTCACAGAAAATTAAATGTGCTTCTTCGATTGCTCGAATCTACAACCTCTTAGGAGGATATGCCTCACCCTAACCACTTGAGCTAGAGGTCTTTGATAATATAGAGAAGGGATCCACATCCCCACCTATTATGAATCACCAAGCATTTCCATGTTTGCAACCGTTGGATCTTGTTTAAGTCATCTATTCTTAACCGTTGATTTGAATCATTCAAACCAATGGTTAAGATTATATAACTTAAACAAGATCCAACGGTTGTAAACATGGGAATGCTTGAGGATGAAAAAATTGGAGATGTGGATCTCTCCTCATATATATATATATATATATATATATATATATATATATATATATATATATATATATATATATATATATGACGTCTAGCACTACTAGAAAAAGCGGGATTAGCGACGCATTTTAGCGACTCCATGTAAAAACGTCGCTAAACATCGCTAAATGGCGACATTTAGCGACGTTTAGCCACTTTTATTAAGATTTTAAAAGAGTAGTCGCTATAAGTTCAATTAAGGTCGCTAAACGTCGCTAATATGTCTAATTTAGCGATGTTTAGCGACGTATTTAGCGACTTATATATTAAAAATATTTAGCAACGTGTTTAGCGACGTCTATGACGTCGCTAAAGCTTATTTTAGCGACGTTGTTATTTGACGTCGCTAAACGTCGCTAAATTTTGGTTAATTATGGCTCAGTTTTCTTTTCCCCCATCTGTCGAAATTTTCGAATGTTTTAAAAAAGTTTCCCCCACCCCCTCTCTCCGGCGACCGGCTCTCCACGGCTGCGGCTACTCCGGCATCCCCCTCCTCCTCCTCGAGCTCTAGGTAAACCCTAACTCTCTCTCTCTCACACAGGACACACGTGTGACACTGACACAACACACACTTGACAGACACGACACATACACAGACACTGACAGACACACACGACACACACACACAGACACACACACACTCACACAGACACTGACACTGACACGATACATACACACACACACACACTGACACAAACACTGATCAGGACCTAGGGTTTGGGTTATGTTTTTTGACCTAGGGTTAAGGTTAGGGTTAGGATTAGGGTTTTTGATCAGGATTGATTCCTATACATCTATTTTATTCAATATTGTCAACTATTAGTTTATTCATACAATATTTGATCTATTGGATGTGTCCATGTGAATTGAGGGTTGGTATCAAGGTGGTGTGGTGTATGGAGGATGTATCCTAGAGTATCTTGGTGTTGCACACCAAATATTTGTGAATTGGACTAGTGGTTGTGTGTGTGTTTCTATTTATGCCTTAGAGTATCATATGATATGTATATGTAAATTGGTGTATTATCTATTTGCATATGAGAGAGTATATGCATATATAGGTGTATCTCGATATATATATATATAGATAGGTATATAGCTAATGTTATCTGTGTTGGTGTTCATAGTGTCTTCTAGTTGTACTTGATGTGGGAGAGGGTAGAAGAGTCGAGTTGTGTGTGGGTGTCACTACTGAACTATGAGGCTTCAGGAACTGAACTCAATTCAGTTTGGCCTAGTGCATTAGGCAAGCTGGCAATGTGTTGCAGTGGTGTCGGGTTGGCACTGTGAGGAGGGGATTGCTTCCTGTCATCTTCTGCAGTGGGAGAGGGTTGGTGCACACTTGAGCAGCATCAAACACATGCATGCTTAAGCAATGGCAAGGCAGCAGCAAGCACTGCTGTGAGCCATGGCAGTAGCTAAGGGCAGTTGGAAACAACTAAGTGAAGGGAAGATTTAGCCACTGCAGCAGCAGTGCAAAGTATCAGAGGTTGCAGACTTAGTTAGGGTCTGCAGGCATGTGTTTGGGTTAAGGTATAGCCAAGTATCGGGTAGGTGTTCACATGTCACTTGTTGTATGCCAATACAACCCTTAACTGATACTGTGGTATCAGGGAGGAGTGACTGCTATGGGTTGTAGTCCAGTGAGCAAGTATAAGGATGAAGTGCAAGGTGCCAGGCCAAGGGGTTGCAGTTTGGGAGTGCAGAGTATTCAGGTAAGAGGCTCTCAGTGTGGATAGTAGAGTACTTAATATCAAAGCAGAATATCCTAGTAGTCCAGTATCAAGTGGGAGTAACAAGTGACTGGGACCAAGGGACCAATTACTGCCGTAAAAATATGGCCAAGTTTCTGTATGAATGGGTTCAGGTTCAAGTCAACAAATGCTCCTATCAGAGACAGCTTTCTGGATCTTGATTCCACGAAAAACAGTTATTTGTGTATCAAATCTTCGAACTACAAAGATGTCAATCCGGGCAATAATTTTTTTGGCATCTTACGAGAGATTGTGGAGTTGATATATAATTATGGCACAGAACCTGCTAATATCGTGCTATTCAGGTGTGAATGGTTCGATCCGATTCAAGATCAAGGTTGGAAAATTGACAAGCATGGCCTTGTGGATATAAACTACAAGCGTAGATATCAAGGCTACGAACCATTTGTCCTATCAAGTCAGGCTCAGCTCGTGTACTTCATAACTTATCCTAGACGGGGGACAACGAGGTCGGATTGGTGGGCAGTATGCAAGACTAAAGCTAGAAATACCTTTGACATTGACGAAATAGCTTATCAGGAGGACGATCTACCTCTTGTAACAAATATTGTAGATGTGGACTCAACGGAAGTTACTCATTACACGAGTAATAATGTAGAAGATGTAGAATTATCCGAAGAGGAAGACGAAGTAGATGAAAGTGAAGACGAGGAGGAGGAAGAGGAAGAGGAGGACGAGGAAGGCGAACAAGATGAATTTTCTAAAGATGATTGAAAATAAAATATATTGCCTGTAGAATGTAACTATATTTTGACTGTAGAATGTAGATCAAGGTTGGAAAATTGACGAACTAGATGTACTATTTTAACGAATATATGTATTATATTTTGACGTAGAATGCTTTGAGATATGCATCACATTTCGACTGTAGAATGTACTATATATTTGTGTTTCTCTATATTCATCATATGTTGTTATCAGATATGACAGGACGACGCGGAGGATTCGGCAGGTCCCGAGGTAGACAGAGTGCTCCTCCGGTACTGCCTACTGTTGGTTCCGGATCATCGTCGCCCAGTACTCCAGTATATCGATCACTCACATCTCCGACTGTTGGGACGAGTAGTTCCAGGCGTGATAGTACACCCTCGTCCAGCGTTCCTCCTGCTGACGGAACCATGGGGACAGATGAGCATGTCGAGGAGGTCGTGCCCACGTTGTCCCAGCATCAGCAAGATCCTCCATGCGCACCTCCGGAGGAGACGAGGACAGAGATTTGGGCCGACGGTACAAAGTAAGTCAATTAGATTATTTAGTATAATATATATCGTGTATTTCTTTATTCATCGTATATTGACTTTTTCAGTATTCTAAATAATTATCTCTGTATAGATATCGTCCATCGTCGGTTCAGAGACGCCTGGGCCAATTTCTGAGGAACAACTACGGTGGCCCTTGGATCAACTACTCTGAGGCTCTGGAGGAGAGGAAGGCATTCTGGTTTGCGCACTTCCAGGTAAAAGTATATTAAATAAATTCTTTAATTTATGCATATTATATAACTTATCCGTGATGCTCACTTACTAAATTATTTATTGTAGCAAACGTATTTCTATCCTCCGCACCGGGCCGAGTTGATCGAGCGGCTCTTTTCTACCGTTGCTGCCAAGCTTATCCGAGATGCTCTGGATGACCAGAAGGCTCGTGATCGTGCTGGAAAACTGATCCAAGGTTGGATCACGCTTGAGCAGTGGACTGCGATGAGGGCTAGATTCGACGATCCGAGCTACAAGGAAAGGTCTGAGAAGGCCAAGGCAGCTAGGCGGAATGCTGCCAAGTGGTGTGGTGGCTTGATTCCGATGACGGAACATTTTCGTCGTTCGGTATATATTTTTTTTAAAATATATTATTTTAATGTAAGTACCATAAAATGGTACTTGAAAAAAATGTTTAAGTTTAGTACTAAATAATATATTTTTAACAGGTACAGAGGGGTGAGGATGCAAACATGGTGACCGTCTTCTTGGCCACCCATCGCAAGGACGGAAATCTCATTGATGAGAGGGCCTCGCAGACCTATGTAAGTATTACTTTACTTTATGTTAATTTTAATATAACTTAGGCAATTATCGAGTTTCCAAACCTTTCTAGGCCGAGTATCTTAGGCTGCGTGAGCGGGCGACTGCTAGTGCACCTACACCTGGAGAGGCTGGTACTTCGTCGCAGCCCGCTCCAGCTCCTTCGGCGGACGACCTGTGGGTGACCGCAGCTGCTGGTCTCCAGAGGGGTATGTACTTCGGTACGGGCTCCTATGGCGCCCTGGTTGCGACGCAATCATCTAGGGCCTCCCCGACAGTTGCGCATTCCACACAGCCCTCACAGTCGCATCCCTCGCAGTCATCGGCCAGAGTCCAGGAGGCCGTCCAGGAGGCCGTTGACTGTCAGATTGCGTCTCTCCGTGACGAGTTACTGTGATGGATGGAGGAGCAGCCCTGGTCCCAGCCGCAGGCGGACGATCCGACGCTCATCGCACGATTCGATATGCTCGACAGCATGACGGAGCTCCGGGATTTGACAAATGATATTAGAGCCTCGACAGACCGCAACATCATGGAGCTGCAGGCGTCACAGCTATTGATGGGCGAGAGGCTGACGATGATGCAGGATTCAATGGTTCAAAGCAGTACGAGGCTGTTATCTACCATGGATTCTTACAACCAGCGACTCGCAGACTTGGAGCGGGTACGGCTGTCACGCCCCAGTCCCAAAATGACGAGGGACTGAGCACGTGAGCAATGGCCAGCAGCACGCACCGATGGACAACCCAATTTAATGGATCCATCAGGGCATGCTTAAGCTGTAGTCTAGCAGTAATAAGTACAAATCTCAGGTATATCTATTCTCATCCACAGAATAACACAGATTAATAACGGAACTAATGCAATGGAATTAAATATGCAATATTAAATAAGGTTATCTCGGGAAACAAATCCGAGAATTATTCTGTTACATTTAAGGAAACAGACAGGAAATAAAATACTAAAAAGAAAAGTACTGTGTAGCTGAAGCCGAGCTCAGGAGAAGTCTTCGGCCACTATCTCTTCCTCAGTTCCGGGTTCTGCTTCGAGGAGCGCTCCGGTACCGTACACCTCAGGATAGTTCCCTTCTGCTATAACTGGAGAACAAAACCAGGTCCTCAGCGGGACGTAACAAGGTACAGAAGAATATGAGCCAAATATATATGCAGTGCAGCAATAAGGAAACAGCAGGGTAAATATGTAAACCAGCTAAGTGATATGCAAGTGAGAGTTTTAGTCATACTCAGGCTGAGACTACTACAGGATCAGTGTCGAAGAAACCATAGCAGTATTTTCTCGAGGAGCCAGTAAGGAACCAAAGCTCTGTATCAGAGTCTAAGGTACCGCCAGATATAAGTATTTATATTATATTATATTCAGCCTTGATATGACAATACTCTCCCCACCCCATGCAATCTCACGTCACAGTTCCAGAATATATCAGGCACAAGTCACGCAAGTTTGAACTAATGCAATGAGTCAGGCTAGAATCTAAGCATGTAAACTGTAATGACATGAATATGTAACCTATACGGAGTCACCAGGTATATCTCAGGCAATTCCGTCACATGAATAGTGTCAGGTGTCCTGGGTTAAGCAGTTAAACAAGTTGCATAAGAATCTACCAGAAATCAAGCAAAATACTATAACCAGAAATATCTGAGAATTGCCCACTGATGCATAACCAAGTCCAGAAAATAACTAGCAAGCTGCAGGGTTTGGCAAGGTACACTTGTCTGTGGTTCCGGCTATGTTTGTAGTTCTGACTTCGGCGGGAATTGCAGACGGTACTCCGGTTGCTGAAACAAACATCACCATCAGATCCATAAAATATCAATCAGCTAGAAACGCCTGTCCTTGGGTCCAATTTGAAGACAAGGGCAAAAACGACAGTTTCGGGCCAAAACGGGGTCCACCGGTGGGCCCGCTTTGCACCGAAAAATGCGTCAGGGTCAACGGTCTCCAAATTCACCAAACTTAGTGTCAACAGGTCAGAAACGCTGATACGAACCCAACGGAACTTTCAGAATTGAATTCCGATGAGCCGTTCACAAAATTGCCCGTCGAGCGGGGCCTGTGGGGCCCACGACACGCGATTTCGTCAATGTTCTCAGAATTGAACCAAAATTGACCCACAGGACCAGCGTATCGCTACGAGTCCGATGGCGCAAGTTTCGTCTCGATCCGACGTGTGTACACAAAGTTAGGGCACGTTCCAGAAAGTACGGATACGGGGCGATGTCCGCGGATACGCGTTGATTCCGGTGTGCACGCACACCCAAATCGACTTCCGCGAAATCCCACACGTCCGTATCGACGAGGCGCACGTATCTGTGAAGACCGCGCGCGACCAAGTCGTCCCGTTTGGCGGGACGTACTCAGTTCCGGGGTGAAACAGGGTCTGGTTTTTCCTGTTTTTGGATCGCGGTGTGCGATCGCCACAGGCCGCGATGCCTCGAACAGTTTGTCCGGGCACCGAGAGGGTCATACAGGCTTCGCGTAGAAATTCACGGAATCGAAATCGGGGTTACGAGCAGGAAGTTATGAGTACCTGAAGGGACCCAAAAAACCGGAGTTTTGAACTGTGTCCGACACGCGAGTCCGTGTCCGAATCCTGTGTCGGAGCTGTGTCCGCGTGTCCGCGTGTCCTGCTGTGTCCGCTGGCTGGGGGATCACCGGAGAAGGCTGGACTCGGCGGGGCGAGCTGCGGCCGGGCGGGGGATCGTCGGCGTGGTGGCTGCGACTCCGGCGGAGGGGAGAACAGCAGCCGCGGGGAGAGAGGAGGAGGGGTTCTGGCCGGCGTCGGTGCGGGCTCACGGCGGCTGGGGGGGGAACTCGCTGGCGGCTGCGAGGGAGGTGGACGGCGGGTTGAGAGGAGGCCGGAGGGTCACAGGGGGTCGGGGTCGCCGGACGGGGCTCGCCGGACGGGGTAGTTAGGGTTAGGGTTTGGGGGAAGAGAGGGCGGAGGAGAAGGATATAAATAGGGGCTGTGGGAGGGCTGAGACCGGGGCGTCGTGGCGGAGAGGTCGGAGGGGGAGGCGACGTGGGGTCGTGGCCGACGGGCCCGCGGCGGGCGGCGGGTTTCTCGGCGCGGGGTCGTACGTGGGAGGGGAGCGGGTGAGGGAGATGCGGGTCGGGTGCGGACCCGGGTCTGGCCGACCCGCCCGACCCGCTAGGGTGAGTGAGGGCTGGGCTGAGATCCATGGGCTCGGCCCACTGGGCCGGGCCGGGCCCAAGACAGAAAATAAAAATAAAATAATAACAGTATAAATAATAATAATTATAAACAGTAATTAATTAATTAATTATAAAATAGTTTTTAGGCTTTTAAAAATAGGTCCGAGGTCCGATAAATTCCAGAAAAATTGTCCTAAGTCCAGTTTTTCATTTTACATTCAAAAATATTATTTTCATAATATTTTAATATCATTTATTATCAATTAAAAATTATTAAATAATTAAAACCCTGTTTTTAAATTACAGAAAATTTCCAGAAAATTCCAGAAAATTGTGAAAAATCCAGTTTTTAAAATTTTGAAAATTCAGGGGGTTTACAACGGCCTCCTAGTGCGCCTACATCGACACAGACTCCACCGACGTCACTGCCTTCTCCATCGACATCGGTGTCGATTCCACGGGACGAGTATGAGCAGTTCTTATCCTTCAGGCGCGCCGGTGGTCAGCCTCCTACAGATCCGCAGTAGTATAGCTAGTTGCTGGATATTTATATTTTTATTATTATTTATGATGCGATTGTATGGATATAAATTTGCCATATTCTTTACAATGAGATTTGCTGGATGCTTTCTTTTCTTCAAATTTTATTATATTATTCATATTAAATATGTTATTTTACTGGTGTTGAGTGTTCAGTGCCTATTTTTTCGATTTGTTTCCAGTTCAATGATACAAGTTGCAATATAATACACAGTCCCTGTACAAACGCAAACACACTGAATTATAATACACACACTCTCCCTATCTCTGAGCACATTAAGACCAACACACAACACAAATAGTATTTTCTTAATTCACTGATATTCACACAGTTCCTAATATATTTTGGTTTACATCTGATGACTGATACTTGGCATGTATTTACCCAGTGCACTAGAATTTTCTCCCTTGTTGCTGCTATTGTGTCCCTTATTCAATTATTTCTACTACCATCATATATCTGATAATGAACCCAAGGGGGTTGGCAAACCCAGAAATGCAATTCAGTATTATTATTTTTTATTTTTTCTGTAAAATTAGCCACGTTTTTAGCAACGTTTAGCGACGTTCATATACGTCGCTAACTACGTCGCTAATTAGCGATGTTGTCACACGTCGCTAATGACGTCGCTAAAGAAGTCGCTAAAATCGTCGTTGTACGTCGCAAAATGCTGACGTGCCAGTATTGCCAGGTCATTAAAGATGTCGGTGCAACGTCACTATATAAGTCGCTAATTAGCGACGTTTATAAACGCCGCTAATTAGTGACGCTGCGTCGCTAAACGTCGCTAAATTTAGCGACACATCAAAGTTGCTAAAAAACGTCGGCATGGCGACGTTTAGCGACGTTTTTTGTTTTAGCGACTTGCTTTTTTCCGACTTCTTTAAAACGTCGCTAATTACGTCGCTAAACTCACTTAGCGACATTTTTTGGTCATTTAGCGACGTTTTTAGCCGTCGCTAATTTGACTTTTTCTGGTAGTGTAGCCTAGTGGTTAAGATCGATGCATATTATCAAGGAGATGGACTTTCGGACCGAATTTGTAGGTCTTTTGGTCATAAGTCTGTAATACAATTATCTCTTGAATATATATATATATATATATATATATATATATATATATATATATATATATATGTTGTGTGTGCGTGTGTGTGTATATAGCAAATGACCTCTAAACTATTAGTACGAGTGATGCATGTAGCCTGGGTGGACGGAATTCGAGCCTCGTGGAGATGGAATTTGTGTGTGCGTGCGTGTGTTGCTCTATTTATCCTCGGCCAGTGGTCGTTTAAAAAAAATCAAATATATATATATATATATATATATATATATATATATATATATATATATATATATATATATATATATATTTATTTTTCGTTAGTAGAGTTTGTCCAAAATATATATATATATATATATATATATATATATATATATATATTTCGTTAGTAGAGTTTTTCTATTGGACCACGTCACTCACCCATCTTTAAAAAAAAGGTATGAATCATACAAGTAGAATAGAATCATGTTGCCGTGCTAATAAGATGGGGGCAGGGGGGTAGTCCTTTTGGTTGGTTCAATCTTTCCAATGATATTACTGTTTAGGAAACTACTATGCATTATAGTATTCAAGTGTTTCACGCAAATATTGAAGTCCAAGTACAGCCTGAGGATTCTTTTCAGTGACTCAATTTCTGAGTAAATATCCTGGTGTTTTTTTTTAGAGAAAGATTCCTCAAAGTCATACTAAGAGCATCCAAAAATCTATTGTGAGTTTGGAAAAAAATGATTCTCACATAGTAAAGTTTGTTGTAAAGTTGACATGGTAACGATATGACAAAGACAATATGAAGATGGTTATCTAGATCTAGACAATGGACTTCACAATACTTTATTTTCGTATCATCAATTATGAATAAAAATATTTATAAAAAGGAGGAAGAAGTGAAAAAGTTGTATTAGAAGTTGAAAAAAAAGTCATTTTTATCGTCTTCTCAATATATTTTGTATTAGAGAACACTTTTCTATCTCATTGTCTTGTGTAAATTTAATCTTACCACATAGAAGAGATATTGTCTTGTGCCTCGTGCCATATAGAAATTACAACACAAAACAAGATAATAGGGTTGGAGATGCTCTAAAGCGTCCCAGAGAAGACTTTTTATGACAACTTTAGATTAATGTTTAAAAAATCCGACGGAAGATGTCTTTATCATGACATTGGATTCGGTCAAGTTTAACCAATCAATGGATTAATCCGGTTTGAACCAGTTATATAAGCTTACAAATTTACATTGAATATATTATATAGTATACAACTACACATATATACTACGTAGAAGTTAGGACTAGTTAGTGTTTAGACCATGAATTTTATATCAACTTAGAGTTTAAGTCCTGACATGTCCAATTGAAATATTTGAAACCTATTTTTTTTTTTATTATACCCTCTCTCCTATGTCTCACAATAAAACTTTTTCGTGGAGAATATAATAAAAAAAAACCAAAAATAAAAGATTCATGGTCCAAACTTACCAACTAGACATGTCATAACTTAAACTCAAGGCTGGTATAAATTCAGGGTCTAAATGCTAATTAGTCCTAGAAGTTATGCATGTTTCCTATATTAGAATTAGTCAAAAAATAAACATATTAATTTTGATTGGATGTAAAATTTAAAACAAAAGTCGAGATTAAATCAGTTCATAATTCAATTGAGTCAGACGGTACAGTTGTCTAACCGGATGGATCGATCAGGTTGAGTGAATCTTTTGGAACAAACGGTTGATTGGTATTAAATCAATCCGAAAAAGCTACTTGTTTACGAGTTGACTGGTTCAATCGGTGGATCCAATCCGATTTTTAAAGAACTGCTTTTAGATAAACCGGCAAAATTTGTATAGGTGAGGCTTGCTTATATTCCACTAGGTCCTTATGACTTTTCATGTCGTTCTTGTTGGATCTTCTTCTTCTTTATCAAGGTCTGATTTGGAATTGATGTTGCAGAAGAAGCTTTTGACAACAGTTTTTTTTTTTTTTTTAACGTAATGTCAAAAGTTGTTTATAGCATTGAACTGATTTTCTTGTCAAAAAATTTGTTAGCAAGTTGTTGTCACCATACTCCTCTTGGACACGATTTTTATAAAAATAAGTAGAAGCAGCTATGTTAAGTAATTCCAAACCCATTCTAACAACGTAACGCTACGTTTTTTTTTGTCTCAGTTCATTCGCGAAAAGAAAAGAATTTTTTTTTTTTTCTCTTTCCTTTGTGAAACTATAATTTTTATCGATTTTTTTGGGTATTTAAAAATGTCAAAAAGATTAAAAAAACATAATATTTAAAAGTGGAAAAGTTAATCATTGATTGGATGAAAGGAACTATTTTTTACTTTAATTTTTTTTTATTGAAAACTAATTTTCTTTTCTTCTTAATTTTGACATCCAAACGTAAAAAAATTAATGACTTTTTTTAATTAATAATATATTTTTTAATTTTTTTAAAATTTAAACATAGAAAAATGATAATTTTTTTTATTTTTTATTTTTTTATAATTCTGTGAATCAAACGAGACCTTAGGATTTTCACGACTAGCTAGACCGGTGATACAATCGGCTACTATCGTTCTCATCGTCATCGAGGCTTTGATCAACCTCGTTGCTTCGACCCTGGGGACCATGACAAGGGACCTAAACCAAATTTGTCACTAAAAACTAATGACTAGACCTAATTCTATTTCCACAAGCAACCAAAAGTTAATGATTAATATACCTACAAACATGATAGTGGTGGTGGGATTTGGGGGGCTTAACCCATGTAACAAGTACATTATTGCCATTATTTTCAGCTGATTATTTTATTTTATTTTCCTCAAACCCCAACAAATCTGATCTAATAAGTAACAGCTGATTCTACAGAATGTCACATGGGGGCATGCCACCCCCAAAATGGTCATATTGCACAACTGGGATGGCAAACCAAATAAGTTGCAGATTAAAACAGCTGGGCCCCACAACATACCTACTTATTTAATGGGGAATAAATATTAAATGCATACCAAAAAAAATGCAATAAAATAATTTAGTGAAAGAAAAAAAAAATGGCTGCCTTACCGACGGAACTGTACTCAGCTCGAGAATGATGTGACGGCTTTTCATTGGACACAATATTTTTTGCTAGCATCAGAATTCATCTTTCTCCAATGAAAAATCGTCACATCATCCTCGGACTAACGCACGATTTTTTGTCGATTCGTAAGACAGCATTGAAAAAAAAGAAAAGAATAGACATTTTCGGTTACTTGAATATTGTATTATTTATCCTAATTTTGATGTTGTTCGTTTTATTCTAATTGTTGTCACTCGTTGTAATAAAAACTGTAACAGATAAATTTTGTTGCAGCTTTTATTCTAATCAAAATAATTTCAACATCACTTACAGCAATATTTGTTGTCAAATATTTCTTTTTCACATGCAACCAAACCGTCTTTTTGCGGCTTAGGTCTAGTTTATTGTTGCAACTTCTTTCGAAGAGCATGAGAAGCAGCTTTCGAAATTAAAATCAAAATAGGTCTCCCTTCGTTTCCATAGAGTTGTTTCGTAGCTGAACTATTTTACCAAAAAATTAAGCAGAAGCTGACCAAACAAGTGTTTGCAAGCAGCTTCTTTGATTATGATATTACGTGACGCTAATGTGTGTACGTAGTGTCTTTCACTATTATCTTAGTACTCCATATTTATTATTCATAATTGATACATTTTTTGTCATCTGTTGTACATGTTCAAGCCACAATTACCGAGTTTTTTCTCCTATAGATTGTTAACTATACCCATTATCAAAGACACATATTAAGGACTAATAAATGTATGATTTTAACAATACAAATATAATGATATTGCTAAAAAAATTGATATTATTAAAAAATATGCTTTTAAATATCAATGTTTGGTATCGTTAAAAATATATATTTATTGGTCTTTAACATGTTCCTAATTGAAACATGTTAATATACCCCCTTCTTCTATTTATTTAACTACTTAGATAAATGCACATGTTAAAGTAATTATTCTAATCGTCATTAAAATTATTTAATAAAAAACTTAAAAATTAACAGTCTTAATTAGTCTAAATTTATTATTACATATATTATTTTATTTTGACATATAATTTAGGAATGCCAAAAGAGTAAAAATTTTATTATCTAATTATTTTTTAATAAATTTAATTAATAAAAATATGTAATGATATATTTGGAAATAAAGTTCCATAGGTGGACATTTTCGTAGTATGTATTTATTATTGATTTCACTTTATAAATAATAATAAAAAAAGGGGTTCGTGAGTGGAGTTTGTAGATTTGGGGAGAGTCAGTTACTGTCCTTGGCAGGGGCTGGACTTATTAAGGCAGTTGTATGTGCTCCTTTTGTTTTTCTAGAGAGAGAAAGTAGGAGAAAGAATCTCCAAATCTATAAAAGTAAAAGAAAAGAGAAAAATAGAATAAAAATCCCCCCCTTTTTTTTTTCTTTTCTTGAGAGAGCAATGAAATGAAGAAGAAGAAGACTACTTGTTGACAAATATTTGTGTTACTCTCCTTAGGAATGGTCATTAGAAGAGGAAGAGGAAGGAGATTTTCTTCACTTTCTCTCTCCAAAAAACCTCTCGACTTTGAGCTCGAGAGAGAGAGAGAGAGAGAGAGAGAGAGAGAGAGAGAGAACAAACTATTCCTCATCCAGAGAGAGAGAGAGAGAGAGAACAAACTATTCCTCATCCATTTCCTGCCCATTTGTTATTCTTCAGTCTTTTATTGCTGGGGGCCCACTTCCCTCCTCTCCTCCCCAGAGTCCTGCTGCTTTGTCGCTGTTGTTGGGATTCTCATGGCTGCGCTCCCTCTCCTGGGCATTGGGTCTTCAATATTCTGATTCTCAGACCAGCTCTGGCTCTGAATTCTGAGGTAAAGTTTGGATCTTTACTTGTCTGTTGGTCTTTTTTGTGTGGTTTTTTGATCTTGGCCATGCCAATTCTTGCCAAAGATGTCGTCTTTTTCATGGGTTCTGTTAGATTCTTTGATTTGGGATGATGGGTCTTGATTTATAACAGCTCTTGAATCCCCTAAAGTTAGAGCCTTTATTTTGTCTTTTCCATTTATTTGATATGATTGGTATGATATTGTTTCTTTTCTTTTCTTTTTCTTTTTTTTAAATGCTATAAATGGATTTTTCTTTGTTTGGGAATGTAATTGTGTAATTGATACACGATGATTAATTGCATGTGAAATATTACTGTTTATTGATATCTGAGAATCTTAAACTATGGGGACTAGATTGAAATTTTAATTTACTGGCATGCAAAAAAGGTTGATTGCTTGGATTCAATCTCCCACTTATATTGACAATGTTGTTTATTTGGGTTATTTTAGTGCTTTAACCATCTAAATTTTGAGTATTTTTGTATGGATATGATGGTGCGGTATTGGTGCTTTCCTTAGGAATATTATGTGGAATTGATATCTTTGTAATCTTACACTTTGGGGGCTGGCAGATTGCAATTTTAATTACTGGCATGCAAAAAGTTAATTGCTTGGATTCAATCTCCCACTTATATATTGACAATGTTGTTTATTTGGGCTATTTTAGTTCTTGAGTCATAAAAAGTTTGAGTCTTTTTGTATGCTTTGTGAGATTGATAATCTTCTCTTGATTTTAGTTGAGATGGAACATGATTGTGGAGTTGATATCTGGGCTGTGTTTGATTTAAAACTCCCATTTTATCTTCAAATTAATTGCATGTAGGATATTACTATGTATTTGGTGGCTGGCAGATTTGATTCTAATTAATTTGCATGCAAAAATTAATTAATTGGATTATGTCCTCCATTTCTATTGAACAATGTTGTTTTCTGGATCTTACAGATATTGCATTGTCATTTCAGGTTATGCAGTAGACATCATCAGGGATATCCAGTGGAGCCACGGGAATCCCATTTCGACGGTGGCTGCAGTTTTTATTATAGACTTCGATATTCTGTTTTCACTTCACAAAATTGATCTCTTATTTTAAGTTGGTCTTCTTCATAATCCCTTTTAAATTTGTTGAATAATGTCAAGTCGTCGTATCTTCGCGGTATAATGGAGAAATTTTGCTACTGGCAGTTGCTTTCCTGAAGGGTAAATTATCTTAAAGAATTTAAACTCACAATTCCAATCCTTTTTACTGTTGCTACATGAAATTTTTTATTTACAATTTCCGATTTTTGAATCGCTCTTCCTGTAGTATTAGAGTTCTATTAATGTAGCTTACACAATTTATTTAGTCGTGAATTACTTGTCATATTTGAAGTGTACAACGAACCCATGTATGCCTTCTGTTCTTGGTAACGACTTCAGCGTCATAAATTGGGGCATTTTCACAATGTATTTTAAGAAACACTGGTTATGTCAAATTAGAGTTTAACATTTGATCTTGTGATTGTCACATAATATTTTCACAAAACCTGCTCGGATATAATAAATCCTTTGACCTACTGTGGAGAAGAGATTTAGAACGGATTGTGGTAGGAAGAGAATCGTTTGTTTGTTGTGTATGGATCCATGACTATAGGAAATGTCAAGAGTTTTGTCTTACACCATTGAAGTAGTATGATATGGACTTGTGAGTTCCAATCCATGGTAGTCAAAGGCGCGTCTCGGGCGCACCGAAGGCGCGCCTCGCACGTCACTAGGCAAGGCCCCTTTCTCCAGGCGCACTCAAGGCGTGCCTTTCTGCAATGCACAACCAAGAAAAGACGCGCCTTATGGTTTCTTTTATTTACACAAAAACAATTTGAGGTAGGGAAATAACCCTTACCTCGTACAAGTAGTTGGTTACAATTTAACTGAAAAAACTAAAATATACTAAAAGCGTGGTAGGGGTAATACAAACTCTTGTTAGTTCTGTTGACTGCTACTGCTGCTATGATAGTCCATTTGGTTATATTTTAACATATTTTTATTGGTTTTAATATGTTATTTGGTTTTATTTTTTACATTACTAATTTATTTATTTATCTATGTATATTTTTATTATTTTTTATATTTGCGCCTCTCTTCGCTCGGACGCGCGTCTCAAATGCGCCTTGCGTCTCGGGCAATATGGACCTTTTGTAACTCTAGTGCGCCTTGCGCCTTTAACTACCTTGTTCTAATCTTTGGGGCAAGTTTTAAGATTTCTGCTGATATGAGATCATGTGTACTTTCAAGCAGTGTAGTCAAAGGCGCGTCTTGCTCCTAGGCGCAGGGACAACGCCTCAGAACTGTCCAGGCGAGACGCGTTTCATAAGGCGCACCTAAGGCACGTCTTTCTATGAGGCGCAGAGTAGTTAAGGCGCGCCTTGAAAATATTGTGAAATTCTTTACACATGGACCAATTTTTTAATGTTTTTTTTATATTGTATTTTTTACTGTTGTTTTACTATATTTTTATAGTATTTTGTATACTTTTTTGTGCTTTTTTTTTACTTTTTTGTGTATACCGTTGTTTTACTTTTTTTTTTATACGGTTTCTTAAACTTTTTTTTAATACTGTTTTGTATATAAACGTATTGTTTTTTTTTACTGTTTTGTATACTATTTTTTATATTGTTCCTGCAAACGAAATTCTCACTATCGTATCTGTATTTTTTATTTTTTTTATTTTGTATACTATTTTTTATACTGTTCTCAGTATATGTTATACTGTTTTTTTTTTTACTGTTACTGCTTCTATTAGTTCATATATATATATATATATATATATATATATATATATATATATATATATATATATCATTTCCATCTTTTGATGAAATCAAGTTTTGTTAATTTGAATTATCCTTGAAAAGCACTATTTTTTATACTATTCTCATTCTACTGTTTTTTTACTGTTACTACTTCTATATATATATATATATATATATATATATATATATATATATATATATAATTTTTATCTTTTGATGAAATCAAGTCCTGTTAATTTGAATTATTCTTGAAAAAGCACTCGAAGAATATCTTAAAACTTCAATTCAAAATGAACTCCTGTGATATCAAGTCCTGTTAATTTGAATTATTCTTGAAAAACACTTGAAGAATATCTTAAAACTTCAATTCAAAATGTACTCCTGTGATATATATATATATATATATATATATATATATATATATATATATGCGTCTCGCATCGCTCGGACGCGCGCCTTAAGTGCGTCTTGCGCCTCGAGCGATATAGACCATTTGCCTTTGACTACCTTGCTTTCAAGCTCCAACCAGAAGTATTCTTTTATTGTCAGAATCGGAAAGAGAAGATTAATTGGTCAAAACTCTCAACCTTTTTACACTTAAAGAGTGGCGGTTTCTTGAGTATCTTCAGATATTTGAACAAAAAAGCCATACATTTTACTGATTGTCTGTGTATTGGCTACTGCTGATCATCCTCATTATTTCACTTAAAGGTTCCTGCATCAGCAGTAGAGGCAAGAAGAACATGATAATATTAGTAGTTTGCCAGCTCATCTTAAAAAGACATGGCGTTTAATTTGCTTGATATTGTATTTCCTATGCAAGATGGAAAATGTAATTTTACCAATTTTACATGTTAATAACATATTATTATTATTATTATTATTTAGAAAAAGACATATTATTAACTTATACAACTATTGCATTGATACTTCAAAGAATGCACCCTATCCGTTTTGGATCGTATCAGATACAGCCATACTAATTTTAATCCCCTAAAGCCAAAATCTTGTACTTCCCACTAAAACCGCACATCCATGTGGGGATATCACGAGACAAGATATTGTGCATAATATCATGCAAAATCTTGTGCAGTCGCTACATGGATCATGGATTCCTGGCTTTATAGGCTGCACAAGATTTGGCTTTAGGGGATATGAATCCTAATTCTTCAAGGATACATGTCAGATACTCTTCCCTAATGTATCCAACATTTTAAAACCTACTTACCATATCTGAGGTGTATCAATGATCGAAGAAGAATAGCATTATATTCTACTGGGAAGTTAAACTAATGCTTCAAAGATTTGAAATATGAATGCATTTTTTTAATTGTTTTCTTCCATTTTTCGCAAACAAAAATTTCTTCTCTCCTATGGCGAATTAACTCCGAGCATCCGCCATATTCTTTTCTAGAGATGGAAAATTATATGTTTAAAAAAAATTCATTTTCTGTTTCCTACTAGTAAAGTAAGACAAAACAATGGTGAGCGCTTGTTCCGTGTGCGGATGATTCCGCCATGGATAGCAACAGGCTCGATACAAAATTAGCAACAGTCCAGTGTGCTCAAGTATTATAGCCTTAGTGATGGTTCTGTGCTAATTACTATCAGTCGCCAGTTTACGTCGTTGGTTCGTGGCTTTGTAGATGTTGTAGAATAGTTTTCATATCGTCGTATCCGTATTCGTGTAACATAGTTTTTCAACAATTCTTTGCGCCCATAGTCGTCGATGATTTTTCCATCAATTTCTTTACTTTTGTTCTACCATAAGAAAGTCATAAATTGTGTGGTGTGTGGGGGTGGGGGGTGGGGGGGGGGGGGGGGGGGGGGATGTGCAAATAAGGTAATTCATTTTCATGAGATACTTATTATGCCAGGTTATTAACTGATGTCAAAGGAGACAATGTTTCTCTGATGTGTGTAATATAAACCAGTCCTCCGTAACATTTTCAGCTAGGAAGCACCAACACCCAAATCAATTCCTTCTCCATATTGTGTCCATGTCGGACACATATCAGATTTGACATGTAATATAAGAGCGCACACCGCAGAAATTGGTGGCGTGTCCATGTCGCGGTGCCCACATCATGTCATATTCGTGTCTGTGCAACATATTGGTGAGAGTCCACCATCTGGCATAGAATTAGTATTTGATCCATGAATACTTCCATCTGTAAATCTTTTATTTCACTTTTCTTTTACCTCTTGTCATTGCTTTTTAAATACATTGATGTCAAAGCAATATTCATTATTAGAAATGTAGCCCGAGTATTTTGGATGACTTGCATATTATGATGGGCTATGTAAGGGTATTTCACTGGTCATTCTGATAGTTAGGGCACTTGTATGTTGCAACCTCTCCAACGCCCTACCTTTTACTTAAATTAATGACGAGACCAGAAGCATACACAGTCTCCTTCAATTTCGCTTGGTTATTTTACTTTATACTTGACTCGCTTGCTTGGTTTAACATTTAAAAATATCCGAACTTCCCTTAATCATTACCTATGGTAGTTTAGTGATCAGATGCTTATTCAATGGTCCCTTTTTAATTTTAAACCATGCTTGCAATATCCCTCGTCTGAACAACCCTACTGATTCACTATGTTTTATGAAACACATAAATTTATGTTTCGTGTCTAAATTGGTATAGCTGAGTATTACTTGAATTATAAGCGTCAAATTCTTCAACAATTTATTGTTTTCTGTAGAATTGTATTGCCAATTAATGCATGAGACCAACCATGCTTTATGGTTTGGAATGCTGCATAGCTAGAAAAACATGTCCATAAAATGAAAATAGCTGAAACGAGAAGGCTTTGATGGATGAGTGGAAACAATTACAAGAGTGGATAAGAAAATATTTGATTCATGTGAAGTACTTGAAACTACATTAAAAGACTGGATAACAAATGATTGCATTAGTGGGAAGTGTTGCTTGCATTCTGGAGGTTGCAAGTCGATTCACGGAAGCTGCGTCTCCATATGTATGAGGGTAAGCCTCGTATATCTTGACCCTCCAGAGCTAGGTGACCTTTTATTTGGTGGGAAGTTGTACACAGTGGAGGATGCAGGTTCTTTTCACGGAAGCAGCCTTTCCATATATAAGAGGTTAAGACTGCGTACATCTTGGTCCTTCCCAGACTGCACAATTGGAGCTTTGTCGAACTAGGACGCCTCTTTTATATGGTGGAAAGTTGTACACAGTGTCATTTGACGATCAGATGAAAGAAATTGTAAGATGGTTTGGGCGTTTATAATGGAAACCAATATGCACCAGCTAGAAGTTTTAGGATCTTAGTTAAAGGAGCTGCTACAACTAGCGTTAGACCTAAATAAACTTTGACTGAGGCTGCGCAAGAGGATATGGAATTTGCTAATGTTAGAGAAGAGATGGTCCTTCGCAAAGCATAATGGAAGATAAGGGCTTCATGTTATTTCTCCAAATTTTTGGATAAAGGGGATGACCCTTAACAAAGCAACACGCAAGATAAGGATTCAGGTTGCTTATGCCATCTGTTGTTGTTCTTGTGTTGTTTTTATCGTCACACTCTTGTACCCATCATCTAATCTAACTTAACCATCTATTTTCTGCATATCACCTCTGAAATTAGTTTGACAATCAGGGTCTGCTTGGATTGAGGGAGAAAAAAATAAGCAGGGTTAAGTGAGGTAGAGTTAAGTGAGGGGGAGGGGAGTCAATACATATAACCTTGCTTGGATTGGAGGGATAGTTAAGTGGGGTGTGTTTAATAACTCTTGCTTGGATTGGAGGTTTTGAGTGGAGGAATGAGTTAAATGGGGTGTATTTATGACTTTTTAAACAAAACCCCTTACTTCCCCTGAGATTCTGTTTGTTGGTTCGAAGACTGTATTGTATGCCACTTAAATTTTGATCTGAGAGGACCTTGGGAAAATAGAAAAAAGAAAAAAAGATAGACGACTGTCAATTGCAATTCCTTCCAGATTATAAATATATCCCTGATGCTTGTCCCATTTGCGTTAGTTGTTTGAAGCAACACCACCTTTTATTTTTCGTTTGGCTATCAATCAAAGCATTTAATGAACAATGCCTTCTAGTGAAACATTTAAGGTATATGAATCAATACAGGAAACAAATAACTAAGTGCCAAGTAACTGAATTTCTAGGTGGCCTAATCACATTTTTAAAATATTTATTGTGTTTCCTGCATTTTATCCCATGACAAGATCATACCTTAAATTTGTATTGTCTGTAAGAAAACAGCTAACAAAGTTACGAGAAACAAGTTGATGTACCAATTACTAAAGTTGAACAGAGTTGCCATAAATTGTCAACCCCCAATGATCTGTGTACTCTGACTTTCATTCCAAATCGTGAAAACATTGTATTCGAGAATGCTAATAGTGGCATTCCGAATCCCTAACCCCAAGGCAAGCAAAACTACAACTAGTCACATATTTTTATTCTTTTGTTTAGAGAAAGGACATGATTCAGTACTATTAATGGAGGAAAAGTAAACTACATAGTGCACCTGATTTTCAGTAGACTCCTACCTCCAATGTTCCCCGTTCCATACCAAGTAACATACCACATTCCCATTTTCGTTCCTCGTTCCACATCGTCGGGGGAGAATGCAGACAGAAATATGATAAGGACAGGATAAAGATACGGGATATGAAAGTCATCTATGTTGCACAAAAACGGACATGAATAAGGGTACAGAAACGATACGGATATGGACGCTATTCCTACATCAGTTCAACATAGCTTCCCTGTTCTAGGTAACCCTGGTTGTTAATGCTTTCTTGGCACCATGATCATTATTATCTTGCTTTTATTGTAATAAGGTTGACCTTTACAAGTTACACGTTAGTTATACCAACTGTTATGAAGAGGGTACTTTTGGTGTACCATGTAGCAGGGGCAGATCCAGGAATATTAATCAGTGGGGGCTTGACAAACTAGAAAAATAAATTTGTAAAACTTTTACTATTATGATGATCGAACCTAGGACCTCCATTATAAAACATGAACAGTTTACCAGTTGGACTGCCATTTCAAAGTAATAAAAATAGTGGAGGCTGAAAATATATTTGCTCATTTTGGCAAAATATCATAAAACCTATAGTGAAATCTTATTTTTCAGAAATCCAGTGGGGGCTTGAGTCCCCACTGTCTTCCATGTGGATCCACCCTTGCCATGTAGCCTGTGGGATGATCTTTAAGTATGTGGGGCTTGCTAGTTTGAACATGTACACAATTTTGATAGATAATAGCACGTATATGTTTTATGCCAAGTAGCATATTGTGGCCCATAGAGCGGTTTGTGTAATCCCTATATTGCATTATCTAGGAGCTTCCTCTCTTAATTTTCCCTATATTAACATATTTCTTTCATGCTTGCATTTTAGAGTGAAGCTGGCATTATGCCTTACACGCCTCCGAACCAAGGCGAGTGAAACCCTAAAAAAAACATAGATATAAAATTAGCATTTCAAGTCTAGTTTGGCCTAGTCAGATAACGAGCTACTTCATGTGAAGATGTACTTGCCTAAATGCATATCTTCTCAAGTGTATGGTTTTGGTGTCGGAATGGTTTATAGTCTATACATGTGCTTTGTGTTTATTGCTTAATTATGAATCAGACACACACATGCGTATTTTCATCATAGCACTAGAATTCTATGAAAGTTCTTTAACTAACCGTTCTTTTACAGTTGCTAAATGTTTTTCCGACTGTTTTGCAGTAATGGGTACAAAAGTACAGTTGAAAACCCACCTACCAGAATTTTGTGCCATGAGGGATCCTAATGAGGATGCTGACAGTAGTTGGTCTCAATACCATGGAGATAGAGCATCGGGTAGGCACCACTTCAGTCATGCTCAACAGACAGGGCGATCTAATAGATACTTGGGATGTGATAGAGAAAGCATGAAGCAATCAATGCTAGCGCAGAATGCTACATTTAGGAACCAGGTGAATATATGCAACTCATATATAATTTTCAGACATGTCATAAACCATTATGAAGTTTTTGTTGTTGCTGCTAGTTTATTGTTTCTCCATATTACAACTTTGGACCATGGCATTCTTTTTTATAGATAGAAACAATGTTGCAGATAGTTACACGGCTCAATAACTATGTCACAGGAAATATAATGCTTAAAATCTTGATTTTGCTGATCTTCTCTGTCTGCAAAATTTCTGCATGATCATGGTTTCATATGGGCACGTGTAATCAACGGAGTACTTCTTTTAAGTTATCAAATTGACATCATATATAGTTAAAAGGAGTACTTGTTTACCCATACGAACTTAAGAATGTCTGACGCCTTTAATACTGGTGTTCTTGGCTTGGCCTATAAATGTTTTGTCAATATTGTCACTTAAGGATGTTCTTGCACTCCAGGTCTACGAACTCCACCATTTATATAACAGACAGAAGGAACTTATGGATGAACTTAAGAAGAAAGGGCCATACGGATATCTACAAGCAGACACATCACTATCAAACTCTTACTCATCCCAAATTCCGTCAGATGGTACCAACAAGACGCGACACATGCCTCATCTGGCTTCAACGAGCACAAGCTATAACAAGGTGCCGGTTACGATGAATGGTGACAAGGTACCCCCCTTAAACTTTCTGAAGGAAAGTTGCACGCAGTCTGGTCTAGTTCTTACCAGAAAAGGAGCTACTCCAGAAGATGGTGGCATCATGGACTCTACGTCTAACAGACATCCAAGGAGAACGTTTGACCTTCAACTTCCAGCCGATGTTTATATTGATTGTGAAGATGCAGAAAAGTCAGAAAAGGAAATAGTTGCTGACTCATCATCTGTAAATATGTTCCCTCTTAACAGTATTCAGGCTGCTCCTAAGAAGGATGTGAAGCTTGCTCTGGGAACTAGTGAGAGTTTTAACTATAGTGAAGGCAGTTTGAAATCCGATTTGTGCACACATAATGGAGTTGCCCATGGTTTGGCTGATCTAAATGAACCTATTAAAGAAAATTTATTTGAGAGAGCAGCTGGTTCAGTTTCTTATAATTTTCTCGGCCAAAGAACCACCCGTGAAGAGAATCAAGGGCATCAGCTGATAACAAGATCAAACACAAGTTTTCCAGGTGTGCAAAGTGCTTTCTTTCGAGGCAAACATACTGAGAAAGGGACTTATCCAAATATTCTGCATGCAGACAAGAAGGAAATAAGTCAAGAGTGGCCATTCTTCAATAATGAAGCTGGTAAGCGTTCCCAACTCGATTCAGATAAGTTAAAGGGGAGTACTTTCTGTTTTACTCTCAGTTATTAGGTCAATGCTGCTCATGAGAAACACTTGCATCAAAACATCTAAACTACTGTTCTCATTAGTAATTTGTCAGATTAATTTATTTTACAGCAGTAAGTGATCAATGTATAGACACAACTCTCTTCGCAGAATAATAATCGTCTTCCCCAGACCCTGCATTAGTGAGAGCCTCTTGGCACCGGGAAACCAATTTTCAGCCTTCTGTCTTTGATAATGTATGCTCTAGCAGTGAATTTACCAGTTAATCTGTTTCCCTCATTTCAATTTGTTATATCTTACATCAGCTCAAGGTACATAGAAGACAGTTACAGTTTTATCTGTTCCCCTCATTTCAATTCACCAAAGACCTGAGTATTTCCATATTTTACACAGCTTTCATAAATCAAAGTTGGCACTTAAATGCTGATCCATTGAAGATTAAATGACATGAAAATTTCAGAATGTGATGACTTCACAAAGTGACGTCACCAAGCTACCAATCTTTAATGCTATTAGTAATGGGGATTAAATGATTGATAACATTTCTAAGGATAGCCGGCTCCAAAGACTTGGAGTAAAGGCTTTGTGGTGCTGCTGTTGCTGTAGTTTTTTAACCTCTCTTAAGACAGAATAATATTCTATCTAATTTCCTTTAGCTTGTCAGGTGGGAGGATCAAAAACTCCATTAAACACGGAGGTAACCAGTTCCTCCACTTAACTATAAGAAAATCATAGGTTTTCCACAAAGCCAAATAAGTTCAAAGCTCTAGTAAATTCATGTCTATGTCCTTACAAATGTATTTCTACGATGGAGGTCGCTGGAGGTGGCTTAATATATTGAGCTGTAGAAGAGTGGCTCACTTAGTGTTCTGTTTCGGATTTGACTTTCCTTCCTTTAGACTTTGAGTTGCTAGGTGACTTGGCTCTTTTGAGGACGTTGGAGGTTTCTTTCATTTGGAAGAGAGGACTGTTAAAAGTATAATCATTCAAGAAGTGGAGAGTGATCTGTCCTTAAATTAAGTTCTTCATATGCGATGATGGGAAGAATGACTTAGTTTAATGCACTCGTTCAAGAAAGTTCTATACGTGTTTTTTCATGGATTGGTATAAGCTAGTTTATATTATCCTTATCCTGATAATGTCTAACTCAATGCAGTTGCATATAAATCATTATGAATTTAAAGTGAGAGTTCACAATCCGATGGGTTGTGATCGAGTTCTCAAATGCAGGGACGAGTCTCTGATTTTGTATTTTTACAAAATCAGCATGTTGATTTCATATACAGAAATAAAGAGAAATAAAGCAGTGAAATAAAGTTGCATATGAGTTGGCAAACCTATCAAGTAAAGCAGTGAAATGAAGTTGCATATGAGTTGGTATACCTGTAAAGTAAAGGAGTGAAATAATTCAAAGAAAAGGACAAAATATTTTCGTGGATCCTACCCCTGTTTGACATGTTGTAGAGAGGATTAAGATGTATGTGGAACGAGAAACTAACAAGGATAGAGGAACTATGCTTCAGCTCTTCTTATCGACCTAGTGAGATTCATGGAACATTTTAGATGATACAGACAATTTAAAATTTGATACAGTTAAATTCTGGTGTCAGGGGTGGATAATTGTGAATTTTATGCATGTTTCTTGTGAACCTTTGAGGCTTACATAACATGATGTTCATAGCTTATTGGTGTTGAGGGATCTCTCGGATGTTTCCCCAAGCAAAGATTTATCTAAACCTACCACACCAACTCCTATTTTAGATTCAAGATAGCTTGCAGAGCGTCATGTGTGTTATCTTGATCATAATATTGTTGACTGAAGAACTTGGAAATTGATTTTCTGTTCGGAAAGCATAACTTATTGGCACCATTAATTTGGAGTTTGTGGTTGAAGACTCTTTTATCGCAGATATCATTAATGTTTTGAATTTCCTTGCACCATTTTATACTTAATAAACTTAGGAGCTCTGAGAATTGATTTTTCACTTGCACGATTCATGTTGTTTTGGTTTCTTTATGTTCATATTCCTTCTCTCTTTAGTAGATATATACAGAACATCTATCACTAAATAACTTAGTTAATGAGCAAACATTAACTTTAATAAAGTTATTGAGAAACACTAAGTTTACGCACTTCAAGTCCTAAAGAATATCTATAGTTGCAAACAACTCATAAGTACCTGATCTAATCTGCCGCCTTTTTTCCTTTGTAATAAATTTTATTACTGTTGTAAACTGAACATCCTAAGTTACCAGTATGGATTTGTTTTCCAAATGTTCTCGACAATCACCACGACAACAAAGCCTCTATCCCTAAGTTTTTGGGGTCTGCTAAATGAATCCGTTTCTTACACCCAGCTCTTTTAAGGGCCATCTCCTCTATAACATTAGCAAGTGCACAATGTTTTCTTGCTCCCGAATGTTGTGTTCAACTCTTGTGAAATTGCAATCTGAAAACCATTGTCAACTCTTGTGCTGTATGCAGTTTTCTGAAATTAGTCTGTTTGATAATATGTGGGCAAGTATGCAGCTATGACATTGTCCAAAGACTGATATTTGTCTATTTGTCTCATAATATGTTGGCAACTGATACTTTATACTCTGTTTGACATTAGTTTTTTTTTTTTCTGTAAACTTTTTCAGGGCAAACCACAAGCATTAGGACATTGTTTGGTCCGGGTTCGTCGAAAGAAAATTTCTCAATATCATCTGAAGTGCCACAACTAAAGTTCAAGAAACCTCTTGAGATTCTTTCACCAAATCAGAACAAGAAAGATATGTGGTACAAAAATGAACAGTCAGCTCCTTTGATGCCCAATGCATTCTCAGCTCTCCCTAATCGGGACTACACCAGTACCGCTTCTCCACTTCTCTCATCTTGCACAAAGCCTTCAAACGACTACAGCGACGTTTTAGCAGGTCAGTCGCTTCCATGCTTTGGCGGAGCAGTTGCTCAGAACCAAAGCTGTACATCTTACAAATGGCAGCGTAATGGAGATTTGAAGCCTCACCCGAAACTAGGAGCCCAGCCATCCCTGCATCAAAACGGTTTTAGTAATGTAAGTTTTCAACAGCATTACAATTCAGCATCACAATTGTACCTCCAACCAATCACCTTCGGAAAGCCCAACCTCGACAGTAGAGTTGACAACAACAATGAGAGCCATAGACCTCAAGTGAACTCAAAAGATGTGAATTCGACTCAAGGTAATACAGTGATCAGCGACTCAAAGGGGAAGCACGGTAGTTCGTCTGGGATTCCCTCTTGGTTAAGAAGAAAACCGAATGGTATTTCCTCGCATATAGAGCTCGACTTCTCTAACGGTTATCCTAAGCTGAAGCCCAGCTGCAGTACAGTACATCCGGGACCAGAGAAGGCACAAGAAATGGAGAAAAGTCGGCACTTGTTTAACCTGGAAGACTTGCCATCAACTTCACAGTTGCAGGAGAGTGGAGTGGCGAAGAAGACCGAGTCGTCTGATGGGCTAAGCAGCAAGAAAATCTTCGGCTTTACCATTTTTGACAAGACCAAGCAGGATCCTGCACTCTCAGCTTCTCATCAGCAACCACCACCTGTAACTAGCAGTACCCCCAAGTGCAGTGATAAAGACCAGATACCTCTTGGAGGTCAGGTCACGGAAATCAGCTGCACAAGCTTCAGAGATCACATAAATTTGAACTCTGACCCTGATGAAGAGGAGGCAGTTGCGGGTCAACCACCGAGTGTCGTATCCGAGATTAATTTGGAAGCATCCGACACTTTGGAGGCAGAGAAACCAGATGCAGCACTAGTCAGAGAGGCAGCAGAGAACATTCTTTGGATGCTGTCAAATGAACGTAGCCATTTGGAAAACGTTCCGTGCCATCCTCAGCCTCATGCTTCTTTTGATGCCTTGAATTTGTTTGCTGAGCTTGTTTCATCCAACGAGAACAGTGTGAAAGAAAGTTCAGACAAAGGACTGGACCTGTTTGAGAAGATGACACTGGAGCTCGAAGAAAGCAAGCCCGAGGATTTCTGGTGCAGACCGTCGTGCAAAGGGGAGGACGACAACGACGACAGAGAGGACGTCGCTGCCACGTTGCTCTTCACGAAGCCTCGGAGGGGCCAACGGAGAAAGAGGAGGCAGAGGAGGGACTTCCAATCGGATATCCTTCCCGGACTTGCATCGCTATCGAGGCTTGAAGTGACCGAGGACATCCAAACCATTTCGGGGCTGATGAAAGCCTCGGGCCAGCCTTGGCAGTCTGGATCCGCAAGGCGGAGTACGGGCCGGTACGGGACGAAGAATTCCAGAGCGGGAGGCCGGAGGCCGAGAAGTCTGGCCATCACTGTAGCAGAGATTCCGGCAAGTCCGCCACCACCAGTGCCTGTAGAAGCTAAGCCCGCTAACCATACCGAGATTGAAGTTGATGGAGGCAACATTGTAGGGTGGGGCAGGACGACAAGGAGGTGCCGCCGGCAGAGGTGCCCACCCGTTACCAACATTGCCGCGTCCGTAACTGTAAGACATCTGTTATAGTCGTGGGCACGACGGTGATGACGATGATGATGCAGCTGCAGTAATTTTATAGAGGAAAATTGGCGGGGGGTTCTGTTATGAAATCGGCTGAAGGTAATCACAGTGTTGCTATTTAGTTGTACATCCTTTCCTTCCGTTAACTTTGGACAACTGTTTACCTGGCTTAATTCTTGAGATCTATAAACAGCCTGTACATTCTGAATAATTGCTGAACTGTTTCTAAGTAAAGAAAGAGAGAGAGACCATAATTAGTTTTCTTATGGTTGAGGATGTTCCTGCTGTCAACCTCTGCATCAATTTGATAAGAGGTGTTTGGTTGGTGGAAAGTGGGCCGGATCTGGGATGTGTTCAAGTTGTTAGTGTTTTTGTAGTGGAACATATGCGTGTCATGTGGGGGCGTTTTTCTAGGAAGAAAAATAATTAACTCCTCAAAGAAAGTATTTATGTTTTTTGTTACTCTATTGAAAAAAAAATTCCAAAGCGACTCAGGCTCGGACGCAAAGTGACACTTTGTTGGCACACTTTGCATGCCAGCATCGGCGCTTGTGCACAATAGTTGCGCTCGTTTTATGCACATGCGCATGAGTCGGGTGCGCATGCTATGCGCGCATGTGCTGCTGGGCCGCTGCGCTGCTGTGCTGTTGCATATCGGTTGGACTGTTATGGGAAATATTTGGATGATTAATTCAGATCCGTTTTTTGTGGAATTTGAATTTAATTTATATCTTTCCGTAACTGATGGGCTGCTAGGCTTCTCTATAAATACTCTCTCCGTAGCCTCTTGCAGAACTTACTTCGAAAAGGAGAGAGAAGAAGAGAGGTTCGACATGCTATGAGTCGGGTGCGCATGTTATGCGTGTATGTGTTGCTGGGCCGTTGTGTTGCTGCATATCGGTTGGACTGTTATGGAAATGTTTGGATGATTAAATCAGATCCATTTTTTTTTTGTATTTGAATTTAATTCATTTATATCTTTCCGTAACTGATGGACGGCTAGGCACCTCTATAAATACTCTCTTCATTGCCTTTTTCAGAACTTACTTCGAAAAGGAGAGAGATGAAGAGAGGTTAGGCTGCTGCCGCCATTGGAGACCAAGAGTTCGTGCGAGTTCAGGAAGGAGGTGACGCGAGCGTTCTAGAAGTTTTTTGAGAACTTGCTGGTTCCTGGGTGTGAGACTCGTTTCACTGTATCCATATTGATATATGGATACGTATTTTATATTATGTACTGTGCTTTATTGGATCTCGTGGAATCTCAAAAAAAAATCAAATTTGAAACTTTACTACCCGACCGGCATACCGGCATATACTCCGGCGTACCGACGACATATCATTCGGCAGATATTTGTTTTGCTTTTGAGATATTTTAAGATATTTTCGTGAGATATTTTTGTGAATAGTATTCAATACTTTCTATTATCCATTGGTTTCTTGGTTTTGTTTTGAGTGGTCGAGATTGATTTGATCTCGTGACGTGGATCGCTAACGAGGCAGATCGGACGACCACGATTAAATCACCTCTTCTATATATATGAGTTGATTTTTCTCCTCTCTTTTCTTTCTTTCTTCACTTCTTCATTTCCTCTTCATTTCTCGCGGGAGCTAGGAGCTTGGTCTTGATGCCTAAGAGTGTGGTTTCTGAACCCCTCTTGGTGGTAGAGTTGAAGGTTAAGACTGGGAGCTTGACTTGAGGCAAGTACATCTAGCCAAAATTTTGAACGACTTTACTTTATTGCTGTTTTTGATTTTTTTGGTAGTTTATGCTTAGAATTTCATGCTAGTGTTTTTGTTAAATATGTTTCTCTAGTGATTTTTCGTCATGAGCTAGTTTCAGAAATTGGTTTGAGCTTGTTTTGACTTTTTCAGTAGAAATTATGATATTTACTGGTTAGGTAACTCGGTGTCAGAAACGATAACCGGAGTAATTGCCATGAGACTTAGTGTATATGTTAAATGAGACTTACCATTAGACTTGATAACTTGTTAGAGCGGTTTCTGTTAAGTTTCGAAACGTGATTTCGGTTCCGAAATATCCGTCTTGATTTTACTTTTCCTAGAATTGCCTATGGGAACCGGCATACCGACGGTATACGGGTGTATACCGGCGGTATACCGATTTGGCCTGACTTGGAATCCTAGAAACCTGTTGTGACTTGGACCGGCATATCGACGATATACCGATTTGTTGGAATCCAAAACTTGCTGTATTTTTGCTATCTCTAGACCGACATACCGACGGTATACTGGAGTATACTGACGTTATATCGATTTTCCTGACTCGTTCTTCCTGTCTTCCTAGATTTGTCTTAGACGACATACCGACGGTATACTGTAATATACCGACGGTATACCGGTCATGTACTTTTTTGCATGCATTTTGTTTTCCTTTCTACTTTTTACCGTTTTTCGACGCATATTACATGTATATGTTTTCTTGTTTTCCCGGCTTCACTTGTCTATTGTGTCTACCCGACCACTCCCAGCTTCATGTATAGTTTTGGACACCTACCCATTATACAAGTTTCGACTTCATGTATAGTTTGAGGCACTTACCCATTATACGCTTGTCTTGTACATTCTTGATAATGATCCGTCGTGGTGCACTCCTGTTCATTGATTGCACCAGGCTTGGCTCACTACCAGAATAATTCAAATTAGCGACGCCTGAAAACGTCGCTAAATAGCCTAAAAACGTCGCTAAAAAAATTAGCGACGTAATTAGCGACGTTTTAATGAAGCCGTATTTAAGTTAGTCGCTGACAGAAAAAATATCGCAAAATGTCGCTATGACGACGTTTTCTAGTGACGTATTTGCGTCGCTAATATTTTTCTTATTAGCGACGTTTAGCGACTCAACGTCGTTAAATTAGCGACGTATTTTGTGTCGCTAAACGTCGCTCAATTTTTTCTGTTTAGCGGCATTTTACAACACATTTAGCGATATTTTATTGACCTGGCAAATACTGCCATATCAGCAATTTAGCGACATTTAGCGACGTATTCAGCGACATATGTAGCAATGTATTTAGCGACGTATATAAACGTCGCTAAACGATGCTAAACGTCGCTAAATTTTCAGTGAAAAAATAAAAAAAAAAGATAAAATGGTTTCCAAACCAATATTCCTGCAGTTTATGAATTTCTAATTTATATAAATAGACCCGGAGCAACCCTCCGTTGAATTCCCTGGGTTCGCCGACCCTTCGGTGGAACACTCAACACCGGTAAATTAACATACATTTAATATGAATAAAATAAATACACAGACTTATAATAGTTCATAAAAATAGACAGACCCGGAGCAACCCTCCGTTGAATTTTCTGGGTACGAAATATCACAAAAGTATATGAAATATTACAGTCACACAATAAACACAAAATAAAAGTATCACAGTCACATAATAACCACAATAAAAGTATCACAGTTATACCATAAGTCTTATCCAATTTCTCAATCTCTCAAGAAAATCCAATACGCTGGGGCAGAACCCAGTCACACGGATTCTTCGCATAAGCAACGTCTACTCCATCAATCTCCTCTATAGGTGCTGGGTGACTGGAACTCCCACTCTCAGCTGGTGCCTGCCCAACAGTAGGAGGCACCACTTCCTCCTTAACAGTAGAAGTTGCCACTTCCTCCTTAACAACCGCTTACAATTTAACAGTAGGAGGTATCTCTTCCTCCTTAACATTCACTTTATCCTTAATAGTAGGAGGTACCACTTCCTCCTTAACACTAGGAGGTGCCTCTTCCTCCTTAACAGTAGGAGGTGCCTCTCTCAAGCGACGTGCACGTGCTCGGGTCATGGGTGCTATCCGGTAAGATAGATGGAAACAAAGAATATAATTGATAACAGATATAAATATATGTATCCATATAGTTAAAATAGATGTTACGTTCCACATTAAAAATACAATACAAAATTCAGTTGTTATATGTTCATGTTATTGTACTCATAGATAATATTTTCTTGTTACAATTTAGATATTTTACATTGTTAATGAACAGGGGAAAATGGAATTGTGTAATGTATGGGTTCAATAGTGCATTTGATAGTGCTAGTAAGTAGTAGCTACTGAAATGTCTTTTAAGATAATGTTGTGAGGTTGAAGTATATTACATTGGTGAGATAGTGGTAAATAGGAGCTGATAAATAGGAGTGCCACAAACACGTGAGTTGGCCTTTAGTTCACTATCATTTAGCTACGTTTTATTATAGTTGCCTATGAATGTCATTCCTGACTGATCAAGTGGCCTCTAGGTAGGATTGATTTCAAATATGTGTGCACAAGTGTATTCATGATACACTTTAACACCAGGTGTGTGTGTGTGTGTGTGTGTGTGTGTGTGTGTGTGAGAGACTAGGTAAGTATTAACCTATGTATTAGTGAAGTTAGATGGAGTGATATCTGAAGTCGGGGGGGGGGTATAAATTATGAAACCACAGTAGCATTGATCCTATGACTGCAAGTGGGGTGTGTGATAATGTGCAATATAGAGGGTGGTATCTAAGTATGTGTGTGAGCTGATGGCACACATGTATTAGTATGAATGTTGAGGTCTGTAGGGGGAAGCGTCGATTAAGGGGTTAACTGAACTGTGAGGAATGCACACTTGATTATGCATCAGTTAGAATATCAGTTAGCTGTAATATTAGTTAGATAGTTATAAATGATATGAGTTAATAGTTAGTTAAGTTAGTAGTATACTATTATTAGTAGCAGTCATTAGTGTGTGTCCATGTGTCCTGATTGTGTCCAGTATGTGTGTGTGTGTGTGTGTGTGTGTGTCCTAGTTGTGTCCGGGTCTGGGTTAGGGTTTACCGAGCCGGGAGGAATGGAGGAGGAGCGCCTGAGAGAGGGGTCGACGAAGGAGGATATATATATATATATATATATATATATATATATATATATATATATATATATATATATATATATATATATATATAGAGAGAGAGAGAGAGAGAGAGAGAGAGAGAATAAGGGAGGTGAGATGGCACCTCACTCTAAAAACAAGGGTGGCGGTGATGTGGCACAATCCCAACCACACAAACGAGGGGAGGGGCTTAAGTGCAATTTGTCAATTATGAAATGTGTGGCTGGAATTGTGCCACATCACCGCCACCCTTGTTTTGAGAGTGATGTGCCATCTCACCTCCCTTATTCTATATATATATATATATATATATATATATTGGTAGTATATATATATATATATATATATATATATATATATATACTACCAATATATATATATATATATATATATATATATATATATAAAATCTTAGATATTTCTTTTCGAAATTATGATCTTATCATCAGTAGTTCGTCTCTTGAATGAAAAATGAATTAATAGAGCTAAGATAGGTGCTAATGATCAAAATTATTGTGTTATAAATGAGTCTTTTATGCACATCAAGAAGATGTAGCTACTTTATTGTTAGTATCGTGTACAATACAATCTTATGGTACGATATGATATACTACTATTTTCATAAATATTGGTTTATGTAATAAAATACAAATTAGGATGATAGTTTTGTAGGTTTGTCTATTTGAGTCACGATGTCATGTATACTTAAGAATTTGGATTCTAGAACTAGATTGAACTGTAAACGATGAAACAAGTAAAAGAATTATCAAAAAATTATATCAAAATTATTTTCCTAAGTTCTAGGGTTACTGTATCCTACGATATGCGATAGTGATATTATATTCGAAAATCTAAGGTAGGTGTAGTAAATATTTTGATGTTCTTCATCTCCTTGCTCTGGACAGAGCTAAGTCCTGGTCGTTCTCTCCAAGTTGTGTGCGACAAAAAGAAACCGGTAGTGCGGGAACAACTATCAAATTTTTGGTTTTATTTCTGTAGAAAACCAGCACATGAGATTGAAAAACCGCCAATTTGCATCTAAAAAAAAATCACATTCACCCCTCAAGCTTCTTCTCTTAAAAGGATGCTGGTCATCAACTTCTAGGCATTCTCCAGATAGGAAGAGAACTCATCCCAACAGAAACCACCTAAGACATTTTTTCTAGTCTTGTTCTCAATTGGTCTCCTCTAACTTCATTCGAACACTATATATCCTTAAAGGTCTGCTTGGATTGAGGAAAAAAAAATAAGCAGGGTAAAGTGGGGTTAAGTGAGGTAGAGTTAAGTGAGGGGGAGGAGAGTCAATACATATAACTTTGTTTGGATTTAAGGGAGAGTTAAGTAGGGTGTGTTTAATAACCCTTACTTGGATTGAAGATTTTGAGTGAAGAAAAGAGTTAAATGGGGTATATTTATTACTTTTTAAATAAAATTTCTCACTTCCCCCTCGTTAATCTCCCGATTTGGGAGATTACAAAAATGGACAAAAGAGGGTTAAACAAACCCCCACTTAACCCTCTATTACTCTCCCTCCTAGGATCTTAATGTCACGTCCCGATCTCTCGCAAGCTAAGCAAAGACAAGTTTACCATAGCCACCCACCTTAGCGATGATTCGTCTCGGTTGAGTGATACTCCGAGCGAGCCTCTGAAAGCCTAAGTCGAACTCCTGAAGGGACAAGTGTAAACACCCTATTTTTCAGAATAATTGAAATATAATTTTTCGGATTTTTCGGTATTTTCTGGAATTTAGAACCAAGATAATTGTGAGTTAAAGATTTTTAAATACTATTAATTGGTGTTAAAATATTATGAAAATAATATTTTATGGTATAAAATGGAAAACCGGACATAGGATAATTTTCGGTGAATTTATTGGACTCCGAAAACGCGTTTTAAGACCTAAAAGCTATTGGCTTTATAAACTAAACCAAAACAAACCAAACCCAAACTAAACCGAGCTACACCCAACCCAACCCTGAACCAAATCAGCTTATTGGGTCGGGTCGGGTCGGATCCGAGCCAAACCCGACCCGAAACCCAATTGGGGAACCCTAACCACCGTGGTCACTGTAGCGGCTATAAAGTCTCGGAAAGCGTGTCCAGCCGCCGACCTCACCGCACCGTCACAGACCCGACTACTTCGCCGGAACCCTAGACGAGCCCTCCGCCTCCCAGCGACATCCCCCCCTCGAAGCCGAGCACGACCGACCCCCTCGAGTTGCTCTTCATCCTCCACGGACCGCCGCAGCCCTGATCTGAACCCTAATCACCGCCTCCGCCCAGTCCTCCCCGGCGCCGTCGTCGACCCCTAACTCCCCGGCGCCGTCGTCGACCAAGCCCACTCCACCCGAGTCCACCCAGCCCCGCTCGTCCCTCGCCGAGCTCCAGCCCGCGTGAACCGTCCTGTCGACTGTGCAGAGCCACCGCCTAGCCGACCTCGCCGACCCCGAGACCGACTCCCTCCGGCGAAGCCCCCGCCGCTGTCTCGATCGGAATCGTAGCCTGGACGCACAGGAGACGGCGGACACGTCCAGGACACGAACAGAACCCTCGGACACGTGGAATTCAGACTTCTCGCAGCCCTGTTCAGGTACCGTTTTCTCCCTCCTCGTAACTCCGTTTTCGATTCTGTCAGTTGCAACGCGTAGACTGTATAATCCTCTCGGTGCCCGTGCAACCCGCTTGGTGCATCGCGTCCTGTGGTGATCGCACACCGCGATCCAAAAACAGGAAAAATAATGCCCTATTTTATCCCAGAACTGAGTGCGCCCAGCCAAACAGGACGACTTGGTCGCACGCGGTCTTTACCGAAACATGCGCGACGTTGATACGGTCGTGTGGAATTTTGCAGAAGTCGATTCGGATGTGCGTGCACACCGGAATCAACGCGTATCCGCCGACAACGCCCCGTATCCGTCCATTCTGGAATATACTGTAACTTTGTGTACACACATCGGATCGAGACAAAACTTGCGCTATCAGACTCGTAGCAATACGCTGGTCCTGTGACCCAAGTTTGGTTCCATTCTGAGAACGTTAACAAAATCGCGTATCGTGGGCCCCACAGGCTCCACTTGACGGGTGATTTTGTGATCGGCTCATCGGAATCCAATTCTGAAAGTTCTGTTGGGTTCGTATCATCGTTCCTGACTTGTAGACACTGAGTTGGAGGAATTTGGAGACCTTTGACCCTGACACGCTTTTCGGTGCAAAGTGGCCCACATATGGACCCCGCTTTGGCCCGGAAATGTCATTTTTGCCCTTGTGTCCAAATTGGACGTAAGGACAGGCGTTTCTAGCTATTTCGTATCTTCTGAGACTGTTGGTGATGTTTATTACAGCTTTTGGAGTAGTACCTACAGGATCCACTGATACAGGGACGACTGTTGGTATCCGGACACCAGGCAAGTGTACCTTGCCAAACTCTGCAGTATTGTTACATATTTTTCTTGCTTCATTTATATTGTTATGCATGCTTAACCTAGGACCGTGTGACGTACTTAGCGTCCGATTATCAGTTGGGTGTCAACACCGTACGCGATGTTGTGTATTGTCATCTAGAGATGGATATTCGTGATACTTTATCTTCTCGTACTTGTCTTACCAAGTACACTTTGACCCAGGACACTTGACACCATTCATAAGACAGGATCTTCAGGAGATATTCGTGGTGATTCTGTATAGGATACAGGACTTGACAGAGATACTATATTCTTAGATACATTATGACTTATTGCATTAGTTATGATCCCGCTTGCCATGGACATGAGACGTTAAGGTCATGATACGCGTGGTTACATTGGATGGGGAGAGACACACAGGCTACAGGCTGATCATATATATATACCCCTATTATTGTGAGGCACAAGACTCTGAAGCCCGAGCTTGGCCCATTACTCATTATTACTGCTGCTACCGGCTCCCCGACACAGAGCTTGTAGTGGCTTCAGCCTGAGTTCTAGTGCTGCTCTCATCTTGCATATCACTTAGCTGGTTATTTAGTGTTCCCCTATTGTTCCATCTATTGCTAGAGAGACCTACAGGCTACAGGTTGACTATATTATGTCGGCTACTCAGTCTCCCGCTGAGCTAGACCATCTCATGATACTACTGCTACCGGCTCCCCTACACAGAGCTTGTAGTTGTTTCAACCTGAGTACTATTGATATTCTCTCTTGTATTTCACACATATGTTTACATACTTACCCTATTTATCTCATTATTGCTGCACTGCTTATATTTTGGCTTGTATATTTTCTGTACCTTGCTATGTCCCCTGAGGACCTGGATATGGATTATGTCCCTAGGATTTGAGGACGAGACCTATCCCGAGGTATACGGGACCGCAGCAGGAGCTGATCCAGGAGCTGTACCGCCATCCGAGGATGAGGCGTTAGCCGAAGACTTTTTCTGAGCATCCATGTTCATGCTCAGTATTTATTTATTTCAGTCATTTCTATTCTGGTCTGTTGAACCATTGCATTAGATTTTATCGGGTTGTTTCCCGAAGCACTTTGTTGAGACTAGCTGATGATTTACATTCCTTATTTATTCTGTGGATCATATTTTATATCTTGTGTGGATGAGATTAGTTGTGCCATGTTATCGTAGACTTGATTTTACAGCTTAAGTATGCCCTGATGGATCCATTAAATTGGGTTTGTCCATCGGTGCGTACTGCTGGCCATTGCCACGTATCTGGTCCCTCAGTATTTTGGGACTGGGACATGACAACAAGTCTGGATATCCTTTGCCTTAAACGAGTATTCTCGCCTGAGCAAAGCGGGTCGGGATATTGCACTTTTGCCGTTTGAATCGGCGGATCCGCTTGAGCGAAACGGGGTATTACATCATACACCACTCAAAAAAAGTCTCGTCCTCGAGACTTCCTGAGGGCAAACCGTTCTATCGCGTTATCGAATCTATCACAAGCGTAGCAATCGGTACCACTAAATCCGTTTGAACATAATCTCCTACTCGATCCTTACGCCGTGTCGAATGTATGCTGAGTCGGTCTCATTTGCGCCTTAGTGCAGGACATTTTGCTTAACGCGGGGTACGTTTCAATCGATCTTGATTAACGATCTAGGGCTGAGTCAAACTTATACAAGTCGTTATACTTGTTCAGATTGATATTCACTTGCATTAGCATCGATATCGGCATATCGCGAGTCTGGATCGTGCACATATTTGAAGCGTCCTTCAAACACATGCATGTCAACCAACTTAGCGATAGCGAAGTCTTAGCCCTCGAGTTTCATATATCATTTGTAATACCCCGTTACGTTCAAGCGGATCCGCCGATTCAAACGACAAAAGTGCAATGTCCCGACCCGCTTTGCTCAGGCGAGAATACTCATTTGAGGCAAAGGATATCCAGACTTATCCCTTCAGGAGTTCGGCTTAGGCTTTCAGAGGCTCGCTCGGAGTATCACTCAACCGAGGTGAATCATCGCTAAGGTGGGTGGCTACGGTGAACTTATCTTTGCTTAGCCTGCGGGAGATCGGGACGTGACACTTAACACATTATATTTGATGTAGATATCGTTACACATTGTATTTGATGTAGGTATAGTTAAACAAACTCTCACTTAACCCCCACTTAACCAAAATAGGGTTAAACAAACTTTTTAATGTAGGTATCGTTACACATTGTATTTGATGGATTTTTCTCCTAGGATCTTAACATTTTGCTATGATCTACATTTATGATTAAATATAAAGTAATACAAGGAAACTAAGGGAATAGCGGGGTTTAAAGAGTTGATAACCAAGATAAGACATTCAAATTTCCTATATATGCAACCCAAGAGTGTCAATAAATGATTCAATGAAAAGAAAATTTATATACAAGTAATTTAGATTATGAAGAATAACATGTTCAACATCGCACATCTAAGAAGCATGATCTTAAATGTCAAGAGAAATCTCACTATACTTAAAACACCCATCATACTCATGACAAATCATGAACCATAGAATAATGATAGAAATCACAAAAAAAAATATTAATTACAATCGGACATGGAAACTTCAGAATCCTAAGAAGAAGCGTTATTCACCATATGTAATTCCAAGAATCCAATATACCATATTACCAGAAAATGATACAATTATATAAATACAAATCAAGGGACATAAGAACATAACTTGAGAACAAGTGACAAAAAGATAATACAATTTATACAAAAGAAGAGGTTCCTAATGGAAACAAGCTAGCATTAGATTACAATTTATTGAAAAGTATAATGTTCAATTATGAAAAACCTAGCTAATACTTCGATTCGGCTAAAAAGTATAATTATCAGCTAGGGTGAAGTTTAGGTTTTAGTTATTTGAGTTAGATATCAAGTTAGAATATCAGACATCAGTTAGAGTAAGCCAAGTTTGTATAGTTAGTCTAATGTCATCTAGCATTAGTATTGATATTAAGTTAGTATCAGTTATATTAAGTCAGTAGCAGTTATTGTAAGTTAGTAAGTCATGATAGTATAAGTTATGTACTAATTGTATAGTATTAAATGTCAAAGAGAGAGATAGGGTTAGGGTTAGGGTTACGGTTAGGGTTTACACCCTCTGTGACAGTGTCTATGTCGTGTCTGGGTCAGTATGTGCGTGTCGTGTCAGTGTCAGTGTCATGTCGTGTCTGCATCTGTGTGTGAGAGAGAGAGAGATCAGGTTAGGGTTAGGGTTTATACCCTCTGTGTCAGTCTGTGTCATGTCTGTGTTTGTGTGTGTCGTGTCTGTGTCATGTCGTGTGCATCCGTGTGTGTGTGTGTGTGTGTGTGTGTGTGTGTGTGAGAGAGAGAGAGAGAGAGAGAGAGAGAGATCGGGTTAAGGTTTACCTAGAGGAGGAGGAGGGGGAGGAGAAGCCCGAGGTCCGCCGGAGGGGGCTGTGGGGGAGCCGGTGGGGGGCTGTGGGGGAGCACTCGGGGGATCCGCCAGAGTAGGGGGTTGTGGAGGACGCCGGAGGGGGCACTTCGCCGGAGAGGGGGGGAAGAGGGGGGAGTTTTTAAAAATTTGGGGGAAGATTTCGACAGAAGGGGGAGAATCGAAAGCTATATTAAAAATTTTTGCGACATTTAGCGACGTCAACTTATGACATCGCTAATAATAATAGCGACGTCATAACTAGATGTCGCTAAAAATCGCTAATTATCAAGTTTGCGACGTTACTGACGTTACTAAAAATGTCGCTAAAAATCGAAAAAACTAACATCGCTAAATACTTCTCTAAACGTCTCTAAATCAAAAAAGTCAGCGACGTTTAGCGACCTTAAAGAAGCTTATAGCGACTATTCTTTTAAAAAACTGAATTACAGTCGCTAAACGTCGCTATATGTATATGTCGCCAACAACGACGTATAGCGACGTTTATTTTTGGAGTCGCTCAAATCTTTAATATTAGCGACGTTTTAATATGACGTCGCTAAAAACGTCGCTATTTCATCATATTTTGGTAGTGGCTTGACATCATGTATAGTTTGGGGGCCACTTACCCATTATACACCTGTCGTGTATAGTTTTGGGGACACCTACCAATTATACATTTTCTTATACCAGTCCTGGTATAGTTTAGGCCTCCTATCCATTATACACATGTCTCGTATATTACTTGTTGTGGCTTGTTATAGCACACGCTCGTCATGCCTATAACTGTTTGGTTGTATTCCCATATAGTCTTGTCTTTGTGCTTGCCAAAATATTGTGTTGTCTAGTTCATCCCTACGGGGAGCATCATGTCTAGGATGAATTTTGCGGAATGTCACACCTGGAATACTGAAAAAACTGCTAAGGTTAATAACTAGCTTAAATAATTAGAGAATTGGGGGAGGATCTCCTGGTTGTATGTAGTCCTGTGCCCCGACAATATTTTACTGATAGATGAACTTGTATCATGTCATCGAGTAGTGCGCATTTTTAGCTCACCGTCGTATGGGGCATACTGAACTAACTTACTCAGGTTCACCTTTGTGTGACTTGGATTTAGGTGCACATCTCTCATGGGGGTAGTGTATCCACTATTATTTAATTTACTGTCGTCCGACATTTGGGTAGCTTGGACAGTCTGCAGGGCATGCGACCGTATAAAAATCCTAAATTGTATTTGTTAGTAATTAGGACTTGTGATAACCCTAGTTAGCTAACATAGCAAGTCGTACTTCTTGCTTGGTCGTGATTGATGGATGGAGTCCATGTGTTGTCTTATCTTAGACAGCCTTGTTTGCCTGACAGTGACCCGTCGCGATACGCTCTGGTCTATTGTCTTTTATGCCCTTTTACTTTATATATGCACTATTTTGTACATGTTTTCATTGCCATGATCCCGACACTGTATATTCCAATTACTTTTTTCGTTCAGTTACTGCATATGCTACCTGTACCAGTTTATTTATATGTTCATGCTCACCTTGCATGATCCTGTATATGTTCACATTGCATGATCCCGTATATGTCACCTGCCCAGTTTTCTTTACATGTTACCCCATTTATATTTTCTTGTTTCCTGGTGAACTTTACGTTATACTCCGGTAGCAGAGCCAGAGGATCTTTCGTGCATTCCTGAGGATGGTGACCACACGGAGCACCAGACCGATTGAGTGAATTTCTATCTTGTTCTTCCGCTTTTTGTACATATTCTTTTGTGGCATTTAGTCTCGAGCACCTATTAGCTTATATTTTGGACTTGATACATCGCCCACTAGGCATGGCATGATTAGCATATTCTAGACTTTAGCTAGAGTTGATCATGTATGACTTACACTATTGCTAGTTCTTTATTTTGTATTACTAGCTTCATGATCAACTATGTATATATGGTTTAGGACGCTTTACTATTTTACTTCTGATGATTATATTTCTTGTACATTATGGATTTCTGCTTGTGATTGAGACACTATGATTGCTTGACCTAGGTTGACTGATGGCTTGTAGTATTAACCCCCCATGTCTATTCACAGCCTTGACCGTATCTCGGGGTATATGAGTACTCTGGTATACGTAGTTGGCTTTGTCAGCCCCCGCTCTCTTGTATTCTGGACCTGGGGCCTGACACTGGAAGTAGGTCGTGTGGGACGAATCTTGCTTTGAGCAACGGTGATCTTCATCACCCCAGCAAGCAGAAATCCATCTTCTCCTTCTTCTTCTCTCTTTGTAACTCGTTCTATCTCAATTGCAACTGCATTTTCGAGGAAGAACAAAGATTATTTTCTGATTATTATCTTGTAAGCAAGTTGTAATCAGAAATATTGTTAGTAAGTGCTCCGTTGGAATCGAGCTCCATAGAGGGCAAACTTGTTTGCTGAAGCCTTTGTGTCTCGACTACAACTTCTAGATCAAACAGAGGACATACTGTAAAGTTTGCTTGAAGATCTGTTTGTGGCCCGTTCCTTCATCTTTTGATTAAGTCCCGAGACTAACAATCTCAAAGCAAGATCCGAAGAAAAATGGAGAACGCCCGTGCAAACCTTCTCGACACAAGTTTTAACAAACTTGAGAAGTTTGACGGAGAGTATTACAACGCTTGGAAGAGAAAGGTCAGCCTTAATCTTCAACTCATAAGCATAGACTACGTGTTGACATATCTTGAGCTTGTTATTCCGGAGGAAGATGATGCTACCGTGCAGGCGATTGCTAATGCAACTGCTAAGCAGAATAAGTGGAGAAGAGATAACAGCCTCTGCAACTTGCTGATTCTGAACTCCATGGAGGATACATTGGTAGTCATACAGCAAGACGACCATACTAAGGTCATCTGGAGTCACTGGAAAAGCATTACAAGGTAGATGAAAATTGCAACAAGATCCATGTGACTGAAATGTCTGGAAGATACGATTTGAGGACGACAAGACGATGTTGCCTCATGTCAAGAAAATTTTCAAGCTTCGTCAAAAGCTTGAGGATGATCGCATGCCCATGGTCGACGCTTTCATTGTGGGTGCAATTGTGGCCAAGCTCCCGCCTGGATAGAGCAACTTTATCTCATACATATACCAGAAGAAGATGGAAGTGAGCCTTGATCAACTACTGCACAACATCTATGTTGAAGATGAGTTGATGGTTCAAAACAAAGTGGACACGCTGTCCAAACAGTTGGAAAAGGCCAACTTGGTTGCATGCTGGTGACTCCAAGGGGAAGCAGAAGGCTTCTCACAAAAAAAAGGGCTTCAACCATCTGAAGGTGAAGTCGGCTTCGTTCAAGCCGAAGCCCAAGCCCAAGTCATGACTTGCTTTAACTGTGACAAAAAGGGCCACTATCGGAAAGCCTGCAGATCCAAGCCTAAACAGACGGAGCAAGGTGAGCCTAATAAGATTGCTATGATTGCGCAGGTTGTTACGGCTGGTGTCGACACTGACTGGTGGGTGGACACTGGCATATCTTGCCATGCTTGTTCAAAGAGGGAGTTGATCACCACATACAAGACTATATCTGAGAAGGTTGTGGTGGCGAACCAGGAACAAGCTGAAGTACAAGGGATCGGGACAGTGGTACTGAATCTGACTTCGGGAAAGTTGCTTACGCTTCAGGATGTGAAGCATGTACCGGTGATTGCCAAGAACCTAGGCTCAGGAAGTCTGCTCTATAACACAGGCTTGAGGATGGAAATCAATGAGGGATAGATGGTGATGTCTTACAAAGCAACATACTTCAAAAAAGTATTTTGTATCGAAGGGATGTTCAAACTTTAACTTGTAACTCCTGCTAAGATAATAAATGCGGTCTCTTCTTCTGGTTATTCTCTTGAGTTATGGCATAATAGACTAGGACATGTTCATTGTAAAAGAATAAACAAAATGTCTAGTCTAGGACTTATCTCCAAATGTAGGGATAAGAATATGAAGAAGTGTGAGGTCTGTGCGCAGACAAAGATTATAAGAAAACCATTCAAGTGGGTTAACCGAAGCACAGATCTTCTGGAGTTGGTGCACTCTGATATCTGTGACTTCAAACAATTCTCCACAAAGGCAAAGATGAAGTATTTTATTACATTCATCAACGACTACTCTAAGTACGCGTTCGTCTATCTGCTAAAGTCAAAATATGAAGCATTAGAGAAGTTAAAGGAGTTCAGGACTGAGGTTGAACGTCAAATAAGGCAACAACTCAAGAGACTCAGAAGTGATCGAGGCAGAGAGTATAAGTCTATTGCATTCGTATCGTTCTGCAAAGAACATGGAATTGTCAATGAGACAACTGCTCTGTATTCTTCTCAATCGAATGGAGTAGCTGAAAGAAAGAACATGACGTTGACAAAGATGATGATCTCAATGTTGTAGACTACGGGTCTTCCAAACTGCTTCTGGGAAGAAGCTGCGCTAACGGCTACGTTCATTCTGAACAGAATACTGTATGCAACATCCGAGGTCACTCATAATGAACTCTGGTTCAAACTCAGATCAAACTTCAATATCATTCGAGTGTGGGGGTGTCTGGCGTATGTGAAGCTTCCAAACTTGAAGATCCAGAAGCTGGGTACGAGGACTATAAAGACAATCTTCCCGTGTTATGCTGAGAAAAGTGATGCTCGGAGATTTTTTGATATAGAATCAAATCATATCATCGAATCTCGCGACGCAAAATTCTTCGAAAATAAATTTGCATGGCATAAGAACATTGTTATCGCGGATATCCCGGAGAATAGTGTGAATACACAGGAGGCTAACACTCCCAATGAAGATGTAGTCCAAGAAGAAGTTGTCATTCTAGAGACAACGTTCAGCAGAACTCGCAGAACCAGTATCAAAGCGAGTGAGGAGATAGAAGGACTTCGGAGAAGATTTTGTAATCTATCATGTGGAAGCAGATCTGCTTACCTATGATGAGACGATGAATACTAGAGACACTATCTTTTGGAGGGAGGCTAGCAATGATGAGTATAACTCAATAACCTCCAACAACACTTGGGTGTTAGTCGATCTGCCTGAAGGAGCTAAACCAATCGGATGCAAGTGGATCTTCAAGAAGAAGATGAAGGCCGATGGAACTATAGATAAGTTCAAGATAAGGCTGGTAGCCAAGAGATTTTCTCAGAAGCAGGAGATTGACTACTTTGACACATATGCTTCAGTAGCACGGATTACGACCATCAGGATGTTGATTGCTCTGAGTATAATTCACAAACTAATTATTCATCAGATGTATGTTAAAATATCATTCCTGAATGGAGAGTTGACCAAAGATATTTACATACAACAACTAAAAGGATTTATCATCAAAGGGCTTGAAGACAAAGTCTGTAAGTTGGTAAAATCGTTATACGATCTGAAGCAAGCTCCCAAGATGTGGCATGAGAAGTTTGACAAAGTCATAAGATCAAACAACTACAGTATCAGTGAGTCGGACAAGTGTGTTTACACAAAGTTTGCTGACGGGAGAGGAGTCATCGTTTGTCTGTACGTGGATGACATGTTGATTCTGGGTACGGATCTAGCACGTGTCACTAAGACAAAGAAGTTTCTCTCATCCAAGTTCAGTATGAAGGACTTGGGGTGTCACGCCCCAGTCCCAAAATACCGAGGGACTAGCCACGTGGCAATGGCCAGCAGCACACACCAATGGACAAACCCAATTTAATGGACCCATTAGAGTGTACTTAAGTTGTAACACAACAATAAAGGTCTAAGATACAAGTCACAGTCTAGTTCTAATCTCATCCACAGAAGGTAATCACAGTTCAAATATTAGAATAATCAAGATGATATATAAATCAACAAGTCTCAATAAAATATCTCAGAGAATAACCCGATAATGAGTTTGGTACAATAATCCAAGAGACAGGAAAAAGAGAAACTAGAAATAGAAATAACTGAGTATATAAAGCAAATACTCAGGTGAAATCCTCTAGCACCACCTCGTCCACCGGTGCTGGTACTGCTCTAATGTCTGCTCCTGTCCTGTATATCTCGGGATAAATCTCCTATACTATACTTGGGGACATAATCCGGATCCAGGTCCTCAGGGGACATAGCAAGGTACAAGAATAACTCAAGCCAAATAAATGCAGTATATGAAAAATAAATATCCAAAGGGTAAACTATGTAACCAGCTATGTGATATACAAATGAGAGGATCACTAGTACTCAGGATGAGACCACTACAAGCTCTGTATCGGGGAGACGGTAGCAGTAATAACACATAATGGGCCAAGCTCGGGTGTAGAGACTTAAGCACCGCAATAATAAGGTTTTATATATATGATCAGCCTGTAGCATGTGTGTCTCTCCCCACCCAATGTAATCACACATCTCATATCCACGACGTCTCATGTCCATAACACGCAAGATCATTGTCATGCTCCAATCTCCCATAAGCTCAATAGTCCCCGATGAACGTGAATCACCATGTTGCAGTGCTCCCGCAGGACAATTATTCTCATCGGGACGTGATGTCGTACGAGCCTGGAGTTGCGCTCGCACAAGGCAATGTTGTCAAACACCAAAGTTATCATCGAAATGATCAAGTTGCAGCGGAAGTCAAGTATTGTGTACCAAGTACACATCAGAGTATACGCAGCGAAGCTCTCGATAGGGTCCAAATGAAATGCCACAAAGGCGATGCAATACTCTTGCTCTTTTTTCTAGCCCACAAAGGTACTTATCGTTCATACATTATGTCCCGTATATCCAAGCAGCGCCACTACACCTGCGTACCTGAAATAATGCCCACAAACGTGGGTCAGTACACAGCCGTACTGGTGAGCGGGGTAACCCACTCGTCTAAGCCGACACTAAGTAAAATAGTGAATGCAAACAGTTATATGGTGATCTTTCTAGTGGAATCCTAGATTCGTTTCATGGCATAGGGTATGACATGTTAAGGAAAGCTGTAAATCAAGTTAAGCATGCAAGCATTCAACTCAAGCAAATATACAAGATATCCAACTCAAAAGGAAACTAGCATGCAACCCGTCCTACTCAAACCCAAACAACTCGAGAACCTATCGAACCATTTCCAAGCCTCGATATCCATCCTCAATCCAAACCATAATCCAATCTCGATATGCACACTCTTGCCGAGGCAAGGTGGCCGCCGCCTACGGAAAAAAGCACAAACCAAACCAAAGTAAAGCAAATTAGCTCTTATCTATATGAAGTCACTGGCCAAGCCATAAAAGACGTTGATCGGATTGATCAAGTACAGTTCTACTTGAAACTGCGCTAAGTAGCGAGCCTGCCTGAATCGTATTAAACCGTCGGCACCGCGCCTGAGGCACGTTACTAATTTGTCTCCCCCATGGCCGAACGATCCCGGTGCCCCAGAGCCTTCCCATTCGAGGAGACCAAACCCCGTGCAACACAGGTTATCCGTGACATGCAGACACCAAGTAGGTATGACGAGAGGATCGAACATTCTTGCTCCACCAAACGATCCTAGACTCATTCAACCAATTATCCAACCAATATTCATAACCATTCTTCCAACATATTGCCCAAGGCATAAATCTCAAGTTATTCCCATAGGCACAATGCTGCTTCTTGACGCAATGTTCCAAATTGGTGCAACACCCCTCGCTCAGAACAATCCTATGGCACAATGCCCTCACCGATGCAGTTGTTCGATTTCGAACCATAATCGTACGCTTTTTGCATGACAAAGCACCCAAGCGTGCACGGATGCACGCTCGCTCGCTTGAATTCCCGATGTTCCAACCAAGATATTCCAACTGCTTCTCCAACTGCCCCAAATATATAATCCAACTCTAGCTCCAACTATCCAACGCGAAAACCAATCAAGCCACAAACCTATCCAAGCAAACGACGTACACTCTATGCACGCCTCAATATAGTAATTTTTAAGTTCCAGTCTAAGTGTTCAAGCCTTTAAGTATTTTCCATATTATTAAGCATGAAGGAGTAGAGAAGAAGGGACAGAGCCCACTCACCAAGTTGATTCTGTTAAGCATCTTGTCCTGCCGATATGGCCGATCCCTTGAACCCGTGGTCCGATGCAAAGCATGATCTACTCAACTGGTATGACCGTGCGAACATGCCGTGCTTTTCAAATCATCCGACCGATCGGACTAAGAAAGACGGCATTATCGCTCCAATCCAGCTATCCTAGTACTGCTCTGAATGAACACCTATTTTCCATCGAACTCCGCTAGCGATCTGCACATGCAACCAACTCAATCAATACTTGTTCCCAAATCCAACAAATTAAAATGTAACCAGCTATTGCCTCATTCAACCTGACTCAGCATAACGCACCGTGCGGTTGCGGGGCATTACATAATATACCACTTAGAATCAGGTTCGTCCCCGAACCATACTAGTATCCATTCTTTACTAGCATGTCGCTTGCCCAATTCATAACTCTGCTCCATGCAATTAACATTCTCTTGATCCTGATTCAGCATCTCGCTCGCGCTGAACACTCGCACAATTTCCATATTTCCACATCCTCCTTGCAACTCAATACGAATATCTCATATCGCTTAGTTTTGGATTGTACACATATTTAAGGCGTCCTTGAAATACATGCATTTCAGCCGAGCTTAGCGATAGCGAATTTGGACAAGTTACAAGGGTATCTTTATGTCAGGCATTCATTCGCTTTACTCCCAATTGAATCAATCATGACTTTCATCCCAACATATTCGCACAAGCGCTATCCTCAAGTATAATAATTTTCCACCGACTAAATCAGTTTGTGTTCCAACTCAGTCCATCCAACTATTTCTGAATCCAAACTGGCACCAATTCCAAATATCATCTCTTGCATCGAACGATCATCTCAACTGATACCACCACAGCTAGGCGACTTACCCAAATATCAAACTTTGCTCTTAGATCAGCTCAGCCAAACACCTTTTCCTCCATCTCAATACCTCACTGGGTGAACATCTATATTGAGGTTCATGTGATCTACGAAGATTTTGCCGCCACGCTAAAGGGATAGTGTCGCCACGATTTTAACGTGGACACACTCGCCATAATTTTTAGGTTGCACATGAAATAGTTCTTCGTGCTGCTTCCACTACCTCGAAGCACAGGATATCACCTTCGCCTTCTGTACGAGCACACATCCCAGACTAAGTTTTGATGCATCTTGTAAATCTGAGGCACATCTGTCCCTTCCAGTATTACAATAATTTGATCTGAATGAGCCGCTGCTTTAACTTCACAAGCTAGTTTCACAGTCGTCAATTCATATGAATGTTATTCCCTTCCGGGGTACGACGAGTCAGAGGCGATGCTATCTTCAAAAATCTGTGACTCCGAATCTCATCAGTTGACTTAGGCCATTCCCACCATCGCTTCGATCTTTTGGCTGCATCTTCAGCTGAAGGCTATCCCAAGGATCTCTCAAATCCAACACTCAGTCAATATGCCAATCTCTAACACACACTACTCACATCTGCCCTCGACGCATTCCCAAATGCGCCGCCGCAAGGGTCGTTCTATGGGTCTACAATATTTATCTCTAATTTGGCGGTCAAGTCGCTAGGGTCAGCTGTCCCGAAGCTATGCTCGATAATTGTGAGTCGTCGCGATGGACAGTTACTATGAACCATGCTATATCTCATCTGCAAATCCGAGCCATAATCCAACCATTCCATCCGAACGAACTTCCAAATCTGAGCACTTCATGCACTACCTCTGACGATCTGTCAACCAAACGTCGCTTAACCACCTAGAGTCTTGCTATCTATCCAAGCCATAATTCGAGAACTGTGCTCGTTGAAATCGTCTTCCATCAATCCATCGTTCTGCCCTGAATCCATCAAATCTTATGAACTGCCATGTTCGACTTCTCGTACTACCACTTGCAATGATTCCCGAAACCAAAGACTTGCTCCAATTCTTATCCGTTTGTCGCGTTCCATAATGCACGTCCAACTTACTCGAGCAGTACAATGATTTGCTCCAACGTTGCTTTATCATTTAGCTATCTTGAAAAGTCCATCCGCCACAATCCTTGCTCTCGTATCCATTCCTTAGCCTGTCTTGATTTCTCTATGTTCCGATTAGTTCACATACTCTCAATGACTCATGCATCAGTTCCAACATAAATCTCAAATCCATATTGCTTTTACTTGTTGCCTCAATCCGTCTCAGTACTTGCAAGTGTTAACTTTCAATCTGACTTAACATCAGCTAGACTTGTCTCATGCCCGTTTATGTCTTTGGGAGAATCCGTCTACCATCTTTCACCATTCCGCCAAATTTTTACTTTCGCCAAACCTGAGTCAAACTTCCCGAGTGCCAATTTCAAAAATCCTTTAAGTCTGTGTGAATCTATCGCATTGCCCCTCCAAACCAGATCGTGTTTCATTGCTCAACCAACAGCTCCAATGTGTTTCCAAAATTCGTAGTTCGTACTCGCTATCCTTCAATTCATCCATTGCTCCGCTCAAGCGTATCCTAACTGTTTGTTCCTTATACTCAAGTTTCTCTTTGCATTCACGAATGCTCCACCGAACTTCCAAATAGTGCAAGCGAACTCTGATATTCGGCTTTCCATTTGATTATCTCAACTTGGTTCCAATAATTTGTCTGTCTTAATCCTTCAAATTCCAAACACTCTTTCCAATGCTTGTTCCGATCTTGCCCATCACCCAAGTCCAACGATACTTTCATCTGCACAAGTCCATTCTCGATTTTTTAACTCAATATTCGTTTGCTCCATTTTTTATTCTTTCCAACTCAGCCGATGTGCACCAACCAACTTATATTCCTGTTACCCGAGTCCGTCGAGACAATTTTCATTAATGTCTATCCAAAATATTTCAATACCTTGCTCACTATGTGGTATCCCATATACCACTCCGAATCAAGTCGCTACTCGCATTATAATTTTTTTGCACTGATCCAAGATCCGTTTGAACCATCTCTTATGCGTGATTCTGCCATCCCCAACTTAAGTCTGACATGAAACTCAGCCAATGCACGAACCATCCAACTATTTTCATCAATCTTGTTATGCAACTTGTGCTATATTCCATTCTCAATATTTCCAGCTATCCTCAAACCGTCCGATATTTTTGCTACACGACCAACCCATGCAACGATCTCTTCCAAATAATCCAACCCAATACCCAACTGTTCCTTACATTTGTTGTACGAGCAACCCGTGCAATGCTATCCTGATATTCCCAAGCCAAACTCAAACATGCTCAGCCAATGCTCTATGTGATATACCCAGCCAAAAATTAAACTCCATCCAACCATTCGCTACACGAGCAACTCGTAGAACGATCCATTCTCAATCCAATGCTTCTACTCACAACATGCCGCATAACCAATCTCGTCTACCAACCAACTGATCCACTGATACAATCAGAAACTCCCCGAATGATAAGCCAAGACAACCAAAGCTATGACACACCTCTCAACTTGCTGTACAAATGCAACAACGCCACCCAACTTGCTGCATGAATGCAACAACGCCTAACGATGCTAAGCGATCTAACGAAAACCAACAAAAACAACGCAATAAAGCACAACATGCAGCCACAACCAGCAATATATAGACTTATTGTATGAAACATCCAATGCGGCACCGAGTAGAGCCAAGAGCTAAAAGACACGCGGAAGCTATTTAGAGTTTGTGATGAAGCGAATGACCAAGTCCGAGGAAATGAACCAGGCGCTATAATATCAATATGTCACGCCCCAATCTCCCGCAAGCTCAATAGTCCCCGCTGAACGTGAATCACCACGTTGCAGCGCTCCCGCAAGACAATCATTCTCATCGGAACGTGATGCCGTACGAGCCTGGAGTTGCGCTCGCACAAGGCGATGTTGTCAAACACCAAAGTTATCATCGAAATGACCAAGTTGCAGCGGAAGTCAAGTATTATGTACCAAGCACACATCAGAGTATACGCAGCGAAGCTCTCGATAGGATTCAAATAAAATGCCACAAAGACGATGCAATACTCTTGCTCTTTTCTCTAGCCCACAAAGGTACTTACCGTTCATACATTATGTCCCGTATATCCAAGTAGGGTCACTACACCTGCATACCTAAAATAATGCCCACAAACGTAGGTCAGTACACAGCCGTACTGGTGAGCGGGGTAACCCACTCGTCTAAGCCGACACTAAGTAAAATAGTGAATGCAAACAGTTATATGGTGATCTTTCTAGTTGAATCCTAGATTCGTTTCATGGCATAGGGTATGACATGTTAAGGAAAGCTGTAAATCAAGTTAAGCATGCAAGCATTCAACTCAAGCAAATATACAAGATATCCAACTCAAAAGGAAACTAGCATGCAACCCGTCCTACTCAAACCCAAACAACTCGAGAACCTATCGAACCATTTCCAAGCCTCAATATCCATCCTCAATCCAAACCACAATCCAATCTCGAGTGCACACTCTTGCCGAGGCAAGGTGGCCGCCGCCTACGCGAAAAGCACAAACCAAACCAAAGTAAAGCAAACCAACTCTTATCTATATAAAGTCACTGGCCAAGCCATAAAGGATGTTGATCGGACAGATCAAGTGCAGTTCTACTCGAACAACACTAAGTAGCGAGCCCGCCTGAATCACATTAAACTGTCGGCATCGCGCCCGAGGCACGTTACCAATTTGTCTCCCCCATGGCCGAACGATCCCGGTGCCCCGGAGCCTTCCCGTTCGAGGAGACCAAACCCCGTGCAACACAGGTTATCCGTGACATGCAGGCACCAAGTAGGTATGACGAGCTCGCCCCACCAAATGATCCTAGACTCATTCAACCAATTATCCAACCAATATCCATAACCATTCTTCTAACATATTGTCCAAGGCACAAATCTCAAGTTATTCCTATAGGCACAATGCCGCTTCTCGACACAATGTTCCAAATTGGTGCAACAGCCCTCGCTTAGAATAATCCCATGGCACAATGCCCTCGCCGATGCAGTTGTTCAATTTTGAACCACAACCGCACGTTTTGCATAACAAAGCATCCAAGTGATACTCGTGCACGGATGCACGCTCGCTCTCTCGCTCGCTCGAATTCCCGATATTCCAACCAAGATATTCCAACTGCTTCTCTAACTGCCTCAAATATATAATCCAACTCTAGCTCTAACTATCCAACGCGAAAACCAATCAAGCCACAAACATATCCAAGCAAACGACGTACACTCTATGCACGCCTCAGTATAGTGATTTCCAAGTTCCAGTCCAAGTGTTCAAGTCTTTACGTGTTTTTCATATTATTAGGCATGAAGGAGTAGAGGAGAAGGGACATAGCCCACTCACCAAGTTAATTCCGTTAAGCATCATGTCCTGCAGATACGACCGATCCCTTGAACCCGTGGTCCGATGCAAAGCATGATCTACTCAACTGGTATAACCGTACGAGCAGGTTGTGCTCTCCAAATCATCCGACCGATCAGACTAAGAAAGACGGTATTATCGCTCCAATCCAGCTATCCCAGTACTGCTCTGAATGAACACCTATTTTCCATCGGACTCCGCTAGCGATCTACATATGCAACCAACTCAATCAATACTTGTTCCCAAATCCAACAAATTTAAATGTAACCAGCTATTGCCTCATTCAATCCGACTCAGCGTAACGCACCGTGCGGTTGTGGGATATTACAATCATGATCTCTAGCTACTACAGCGAGTCATAATAATATCTATGTATATGCAAGATCTATGTCACGAATCCTGTAAGCCTATACAGAATTACCATAAATAACTCAGGAAAGATTCTGTCTCATAAATAGTGTCAAATGTCCTATGGTATGACGTACTTGATCAAGCAAGTACGAAGATATATAGGATCGCGATATCAACTCTCTAGCGACGTTACACGACTCCACATACGGCGTCGACACCCAAATATTATTCGGACGTTAAGCAACGTCTCACGGGCCTAGGTTGAACAGGTATATCTCAAGAGTATATATATATATATATATATATATATAAAGAACTCAAGCAAATACTATAACATGAATCACTACAAGTTGGCAAGGTACACTTGCCTAGGGTTTGAACTCCTTCAGTTGCTCCGGTGTACGTAGAATCTTCAGGAACGCCTCCGGATGCTGAAACAAACATTACCATCATTCTCAGAAGACAGGAAATAATTAGGATCGACTACCCATAAGTCCAATTTGGACACATAGACAAAATGACAGTTTATGGTCAAAGCGGGGTCCACATGTGGCCTACTTCGCACCGAAAAATGTGCCAGAGACAAAGTTCTCCAAATTCGTCAAACTTAGTGTCTATAAGTCCAGAACAATGATAGAACCTAATAGAATATCCTGAACTGGATTCCGATGAGCCGATCACAAAATCGTCCGTCAAGTAGAGCTGTGGGGCCCACGATACGGGATTTCGTCAACGTTCTCAGAATCGAACCATACTTGGGTCACAGGACCAGCGTAATGCTACGAATCCGATGGACCAAGTTTTATTGCAAAACGACAAGCACATACGAAGTTACAACGAGTTTCAGAACATGCCCGATACAGGATAATTTTGACGGATACGCGTTGATTCCGGTGTGCACGCACATCCAAATCAACTTTCGCGAAATCCTACACGTCCGCATTGACGATACGCTCCTTTCGGTGCTATTCGCATACGACTAAGTCGCCTCGTTTAGCGAGACGCACCCAGTTTCGGGAAAATTCGGGTTTTAAAAACCAAGTTTTTGGTCGATTTCATCCGCGAATAAAACACAACATGCAACGAATTAAAATAAACTAATTACAGGATTTTAATATTGGTTAGGTTGTCTAATTAACTGTTCAAACAAAATTTACAAATAACAAACATGTTGGGAGTAAATCGGCCATGAACTTGTGAGTTCGGGACAATTTTTGAATTTCAGAAATAGGGTTATTTTTCTTTTTTTGCGACGCGATTTGCGACCGACACATGACGCGATACCCCGAACTATTTGCACGTGGTTCGAGAGGGTCACGAGGTCTACGCATAGGATTCGACAGAACGAAAATTGGATTGATGTACATGGAGATACGAGACTGGGAAGGGGCATACCTTATTGTTGATTTTTCCGTGACAGGGGCGGCGCGACGGGCACGGCGGCGGCGGCGGCGTTGGCATTTGCTGAGGCTGCTGCGCTGCTCGGGGAGGGTGTCCGCGGCGGGGCTCGACGGTGGGGGCTCGGGGTCAGCCGGAGGAGTCGCCGGAGGGGAGTGATCGTGATGGCGGTGGAGTGGGGTTCCGCGGGGTGGGGGGTTTAAATAGGGAGGCGGAGCGGGAAGGGGTCGCCGGGGTCGTGGGCGGGGTCGAGCGGCGGAAGCGGGTCGTAGGCCGTTGGCCCGGAATCGCGGGGCGGGGTCGTGGGGGAGAGGGATTACGGATGGGTTAGCGGGCTAGCGGGTAATGGGTAGGCGGGTCGGGTCCAGACCCGACACGTTAGGTTTAGGGTTTGGGTCGGTTCATTTGGGTTCAGCATGGGTTGGGTTCGGTCCGTTTTAGTCTGGTTTAGTCTGATTTAATTGGGTTTAGTCCGGTTTAATTAAAAATAGCATTTTTTGTCATTTAAATAGTTTTTGAGTCCCATAAATTTCAGAAAAATTACACAACATCCAATAATTAATTATACACCAAAAAATATAATTTTTATAATATTTTAATACTTAATTTAATATATAAAAATATTAATCCATGAAGGACATTTTTATTACTTAAAAATTACCGAAAAATCCAAAAAATTTATGTTTAAAAAAAAAAAAAAAGGTTGTTACAATCTATCCACCTTAAAAGAATTACGTCATCGCAATTAAAAAAATAAAACATAAATGGCAGCAAAGGTGACGCGGTTGCAAAACATGTTTGTTGAAGCACGACACAAGGAATCAGGAATCATGAACAAGAAAAAAAATTGGGAGAAAGGGTGAGGGTTAAGCAGAACACGTAAGAGAGGAATAATAACATTCTCCCTAGGCAATGAGAGATAAGTAACTCAATAGTAAAAGAGCATGGTTAGAGTAGAGATCAACTACAGCTTATGAAAACTTGGGTACTATATACTAATCTAGACTAACAAGTTCATGCTAACACAATACTAGGCTTAGGCTAGGAAAATGATCTAACAGCACGTGCTAAAGCATTACTAGGAATAGATAGCTATGCTAAAATTTAAATCTTACTCATATTCACTACTCCACGAGTCTGTGCCTCCTCCACTGTCATCGCAAAAGCTTGTCCACGTCCTTGTGATGGTGCCCTCTGCTGCTGCTGGGCCTGCTGAAAGAGTGCTGCTCGTGGTGCGAAGGGTGGCCTCGGCTGATATCCTCCCAGTGCTGGTAAAGCTTGTCGATTAACCTTCAGTGTTTCTCCTCGATGCTCCATACAATTTTTGGCTGAATGTTGTCTGAATCCGCAAACCAAGCACAATCCCAATCTGAGTCGGCATTCCTTGGCAAGATGGCCTACATTGCCACAATAATGACAAGTAGGGAGAACTAGCGCTGGTGCTAGTGCTGGTAGAGCTGATCGATGAATCATCAGTGCTTTCCCTTGACGCTCAGGGCAATCCCTTACTGAATGCTGACTGGATCCGCAAGCTAAACATAATCCCAATCTACATCGACATTCCTTGGCGAGATGGCCTACCTTGCCACAGTAGTGACAAATAGGAAGGACTAGTGTTAGTGGTGTAAATGCTTTCTGTGGTGGATTCATCTGTGGTCGCTTTACAGCTCTTTCCTGCTGGGCTCGGTCTGGTGCTAATGCATGCGGCCGCTTCTGGCTAGACTCTCTCCTGGTGACGCGCTCTATGGGTCAGGCTACAGCAAGGACGTCCGTGTATGAAGTAATTGTAACGTAGCTGATTAATTTCTGTACCTCAGAGCTAAGTCAGTCAAAGAACTTCTCCGCTTGGCTTTGTTGGGCCTTTTGATGAACCTGCAGTTATGCTTGCATCATTGCGTAGAGCATTTGGAATATTTGCTGACCATCTATAGGTTGTCATGGTGGAAAGGTAGGCATCTGTGGAGTAAACTGCGGCGGTGGTGGAATATCGTCTCGCCGAAATCTTGAGGTATGTTGCCCTGCTTGATTGCTTTGTTGAGCTGATTGACCTCCACCCACTGGTGTCACTCCATCGTCGTAGGTGACTACTGCAACCTGTGGTGTTCCTGCAGGAGTCTCGTCGCTTGCTTATGAATCCATCACTCTGCATACAAAGTAAACTATGAGAGGCGCACAGAGGAATCAAGACAGGATGCAGGTCAAGAAATTAATTTGAAGTCGATATAGAGGTCAAGACCGAATCAATCAAGTGGATGAGATCCCTATAACTTATCCTATCATAATTTGCAGGTTTGCTCAGTTCCTTAGTTGAAACCGAAGCAACATAGTCGTAGACCATAGTGCTCAGACCTGCATGGGCCACCACAAAAATATGTCATGCCCCAGTCCCAAAATACCGAGGGACTACCCATGTGGCAATGGCCAGCAGCACACACCAATGGACAAACCCAATTTAATGGACCCATTAGAGTGTACTTAAGCTGTAACACAACAATAAAAGTCTACGATACAAGTCACAGTCTAGTTCTAATCTCATCCACAGAAGGTAATCACAGTTCAAATATCAGAATAATCAAGATGATATATAAATCAATAAGTCTCAATAGAATATCTCGGAGAATAACCCGATAATGAGTTTGGTACAATTATCTAAGAGACAGGAAATAGAGAAACTAGAAACAGAAATAACTGAGTATATAAAGCAAATACTCAGGTGAAATCCTCTGGCACCACCTCGTCCACTGGTGCTGGTACTGCTCCAATGTCTGCTTCTGTCCTGTATATCTCGGGGTAAATCTCCTCTGCTATACCTGGGAACATAATCTGGATCCAGGTCCTCAGGGGACATAGCAAGGTACAAGAATACCTCAAGACAAATAAATACAGTATATCAAAAATAAATATCCACAGGGTAAACTATGTAACCAGCTATGTGATATACAATTGAGAGCATCACTAGTACTCAGGCTGAGACCACTACAAGCTCTGTGTTGGGGAGCCGGTAGCAGTAATAACACGTAATGGGCCAAGCTCGGGTGTAGAGACTTAAGCACCGCAATAATAAGGTTTTATATATATGATCAGCCTGTAGCCTGTGTGTCTCTTCCCACCCAATGTAATCACATGTATCATGTCTACAACGTCTCATGTCCATAAAACGCAAGATCATGACCTCTAGCTAGTACAACGAGTCATAATAATATCTATGTATATGTAAAATCTATGTTACGAATCTTGTAAGCCTATACAGAATCACCATGAATAACTCAAGAAAGATTATGTCTCATGAATAGTATCAAGTGTCATATGGTATGACCGTACTTGATCAAGCAAGCATGAAGATATATAGGATCGCGATATCAACTCTCTAGCGACGTTACACAACTCCGCATACGGCGTCGACACCCGAATATTATTCGGATGTTAAGCAACGTCTCACGGGCCTAGGTTGAACATATATATCTCAAGAGTATATATATATATATATATAAAGAACTCAAGCAAATACTATAACATGAATCACTGCAAGTTGGCAAGGTACACTTGCCTAGGGTTTGAACTCCTTCGGTTGCTCCGGTGTACGTGGAATCTTCAGGAACGCCTTCGGATGCTGAAACAAACATTACCATCATTCTCAGAAGATAAAAAATATCTAGGATCGACTACCCATAAGTCCAATTTGGACACAGGGGCAAAATAATAGTTTCTGGTCAAAGCGGGGTCCACATGTGGCTTACTTCGCACCGAAAAATATGCCAGAGACAAAGTTTTTCAAATTCGTCAAACTTAGTGTCTACAAGTTCAGAACGATGATACGAACCCAACGGAATACCCTGAACTGGATTCTGATGAGCCGATCACAAAAAGCCTTTTGGACAGAATTTAGCTCCCACGTACGATAATTTTTTTCGGTCCGCCAATGTACATGGATCCGGGTTCGTAAATCAAGATCATGGTCGTATAACTATAAAAAATATATGCATTATATTTTGTGTGTAAATTACTTAACTTGTAAATTTGTAATTTAAAAAATTACCTCTCCAGTAAATATCCGACTAGATATGTGGTCTTCACGTTGCTTAAGGTCGGTAGTCGGTCCACCGGGAATACGACCGTCATTTTGGTTAGCCATATACAAAAAAAATTATAGGGAGAAGGGGGAGTGCTGTGAGGAGGAGTGCTGTGAGGAGTAGGAGGAGGAGTGCTGTGAGGAGGAGGAGGAGGAGGAGGAGTTGGGGTTTATTTATAGGGAGAAGGGGGAGCTTTTGGAGGGAGGGGAGGGGGGAAGTTGAGGGGAGGGGGGGTCTCTGAGGGAGAAAGAGTATCCGAGGGAGAGGGGGGAGAGGGGCCCGCCAACTGAGTTGGCGAGCTTGTCCAGAGCCCGCCAACTGAGTTGGCGAGTTCTTCTCGAACTCTGGGCACCGCCAACTCAGTTGCCGAGTTGTCCCTCTCCCTGCAATTCCAACAAACCCCTCCCCTTTTGCGCAATTATCTCAAAATTTATTACTTTATTTGAAAAACCCCGTTAAATGATACTACATTAGTAGATCGTACTCCATGCATGTGTCACATGAGAGGAGGGTTTTATCAAGGATTCGTCTTCAGCTTAAATATGTAAGAGCATTTACAGTGAAAGAAATTTCAATACTATATTTTAATTTTAGTTAAATTAGTCAAATTTTGTAGCATTTGAAGACTGTAGTGAACACATGTACATACTTAAAAACTGTTAAAAAGTTATAAGACACTTCAGATTTGGAGTATGCTCTAGCTGCCCTATATTAATTGATGGACCCACAAAAAGTAACAAAACAAATAAGAAAAATAAAGAGAAAAAAGAGAGAAAAAAATTACCAAATAGGAAAAAAGAAAAAAAAAGGAGATTAATTTGGAGTGTATCATTGTTAAAAAGTTATATATATATTCTACTATATAATGCCAAAACTTGGCTTCACCGTGAAAAAATTCTTTCCACAAGTACCCTTCATTATGTTTAGTAATTAAAAATATTAACTAAAGATAATAGGGGTATCTAGATAAATATGAAAGGTGTCTTTTGGTACTCCTGATTACAACATCTTTTAGGTGTCTTTTGGTATTCCTAATTATTATAACAGCTACAACTTTTAATTCTTCTCATGAATACTAATCTATTCTACTATATAATGCCAAAACTTGGCTTCACCGTGAAAAAATTCTTTCCACAAGTACCCTTCATTATGTTTAGTAATTAAAAATATTAACTAAAGATAATAGGGGTATCTAGATAAATATGAAATGTGTCTTTTGGTACTCCTGATTACAACATCTTTTAGGTGTCTTTTGGTATTCCTAATTATTAATTGCAGTAGACTTCCCTATCCACTCAACCCTTTGATCCGTTGCCATCAATCTATTCCTCCTCCCCTAACTTAGCACTGCTAAGATATCAGAGTAGCAGCCAGGTAACAGCTACAACTTTTAATTCTTCTCATGAATACTAATATACAACCATGCATACTAATATACACCACCACCAACACCACAACAAAAACCATCACCACTCCAGCATCAGGCTCTTCCGTCTTCTCCATCCAATAACCAAAGACATTAAGAACATCGATCAATGGCTTCTTCTATCTTCTCCTTCCTCTTCACGCCATTCTTTTTTATTCAATCAATGTCCTCTAGCTATGACAAGGCCGACAAGAATGCTCTCCTCTCCATCAAATCTGCCTTCAACATCCCCGGGACCAAACTGCTGACTGCTTCAGCTGGTACGGCGTCGGCTATGACGCCAACTGACGTGTCTTCGTGCTAGCGGAGTGAGCTTCCGCTCATAGGTCTTCTTGCTTGCTTATGTATAGATAATTCTCTTGGTATACTTCTTTTGAATAAAGAATACTCTGCTTTGCTAGGTTCTTTATTGAGTTATAACTCATAAAATTTTATACTACTATATAATAATAAAAAAATAAAAATTTAGGTTGTAAAAAATTGTGTTCCTAAAATATTATTATCTATATTTATTAAAATTGTTCATTAAATTTAACATACACAATTAAGTAATTATGTGTAAAAATAAATTAAAGAAAATTGTTGTTTGTTCTTTTCAAGATGTAAAAAATTAAAAGATTTTGCTCTTCTCAAGTATTAAAAAATAAAAATAACTTATTGTTTGTTTTTATCAAATAGTATAAAATACGTGCAACGCACGTGCATATATACTAGTATATATATATATTTGAGATGTTCGACGTAACGCTTGAGACTTTATATACGCTATATTGCATGCCTTTTGGGCAGACGTCTCCTGCCTCGATCCACTGATCTTTCGCCACCATCTTATGTCTCTCTCAATAACCATAATGATCATTCGAGTTCGACGAATATATTTTAATTATAATTTGTTATAAATATGTTTTTAGAATTTTTAATATATGTTTAGTTAGATAATACCATGTAGTTAGTTAAAATATAATTTAAATATTGAATATATTTTAGAATTTTGTTATATATTCATGTAGTTGATAGTTAGGAGGATTTTAGTTTTTTTAATTTTTTCTTAACGAAAAATTTACTTGAAGAGAAAATACGGTAGTTAAAATAATTTTTAAATTGTTTATTTTAATAATTGAGGATATATACATCAAGACGGTTTATTTTTGAGATTTCCAAGTCGTAAAAATTAAATATAATTTATAATAAACTAAAATATATATTTGTTATTTATAATTATTAAATAAAATAGTGATACGGATCAAATATTACTATCGGTACATTAATCACGGTTTAATAAATGTCCCCACAGCAAATGCCCCGAAGATCGGACCGTCCACGTACACCCCAATCCGACAGTCAGATGCCTGCAACCCGGACGCGAGTCTCTATTTAAATCCTCTTGACGATCGCGTTGGCATCCAGCGTCGTTTCCTCCTCTCTTCCTCCAGGTCTTCTTCTTTCCCGCCATCAAAGGTCAAACCCGTACCCTAATTCTCTAACGGTTACCGATGGATCGATCGATCCTTCTGATCTAGGGTTTCTTGCAGGAATCATGTCGGACGAGGAGCACCAATTCGAGTCGAAGGCCGACGCCGGAGCATCCAAGACCTATCCGCAGCAGGCCGGGACCATCCGCAAGAACGGATACATCGTCATCAAGAATCGTCCGTGCAAGGTTCGACTCTTTTAGGCTCGATTTGGTTGATTTTGATGTTGATTTATCAGTACTCAATCTAGATTCGATCCCTTCGTTTCTTAGGTTTACGATGTCGATCTATGAAGTCATGTCATGATTCGGTTCTGGTGCTGCGGTAGATTAGTAGATTTTGAATATTGGTGGTTTTGATTCAAATAATGATAATCGAATAGTTATTTGATTTATTTTGCTGTAGATTTAGGGATTGATGAAATTTGAAGGAATTGCGGTGGATTTGGTTCTGATGCTGGTGTAGATTAGTAGTTTTTTTTTGAATATTTGGGGTTTTTATTCAAAGAATGTTATCAAATTTGTTAAAGTTATGATTTATTTTTCTGTAGATTTAGAGACTTTGCTGACGAAGTTTGAAGGAATTGTGATCGATAGTAGTTTTTAAAATATTTGGGGTTTTGATTCATAAAATGGTAATCGAATCATTATGGTTTAGTTTGATAATTTTGCTTTAGATTTAGGATTTTGTTGATGATCCGTGGTTAGTTTCAATTTAATTATAGTTCTGAGAAATTTCTGATGGATTTAGTCACATTTTATTGTGTTGAGTGGGAGAAGAGGATCGTCGCAATTATTGTGTGATTTTGTAACTGGTCATGGTTTTGATAGCATATTTTGATGGTAGATTTTAGAAATTTGAAAGGGGTGGATTTGGTCCTGGTGATGCTGTTGATTAATTGCTTTTGAATATTTGGTAGTTTCATTCAAAAAATAGAATCAAATTGAAAACTTGAAAACTCCTGAAGTTTCAAAGAGGGTTAGATTCACTCTATATTTATGTAGTTGATCTCTTATTAAATTTAATAGATTATAGAAGGATATCCGGTGAAGTCTGCTAGTTTAGGGTTTTGATTCAGTTATGCTGATGGTGTTAATTACAACTCTATGAATATTTGGGGTTTTTCATGTTTATGTTTCTATATAAAAATCAAATCGCAAAATATAGTTATAGTGCATATTAGAGAAAAACATGATATTTTAGGATCAACACTATCAACCTACTTCTGATGGAAGTCCTGTACTTTTTTTTTTAGCTTGGAGTAATAGTTATTAACTTATTATTCTGCTGATTTAGCTGAAGTTTCATAGTTTACATGGACATAATATAACTTTGGGTAAATATGTCTACTGGTTTGTCTACAACGACTATGTAAGAAGAAACAAAACTCATGATGAAATATATTGGTAGCTGTATCTGTCTAAAATTTTGAGTTCTAAACAACAACAAAATTATGTCCATCAATCATTCAACATTTGATTTCAAGGATGCCCCCATGGCATGTCCATAACTATTGCTGCATCCTTCAACATGCCCCTGTACTACTGCTCACGGGTGGGACGACGGGCACATAAACTTGGATTGGATTGTTAACAGCTTTCCAACCGAGTGTGGTAATCATTTTTGTTACCAACAGTTATCATTTTACTAGGTTGAATTACTATCACAGTGTGGTAGGGTAAGGTCCATTGGTTTGTGGAGCTAAGGGTACTGTTTGGCAAACAGACTTTTAGTGAAGATGAAAAAAATGAAGTGTTTTTGTTGTACTTCCTAATATGATAGGATTTACGAACATGTTCTCCCACCGTTCATTCATTTCTTGTTTTTATGAGGAGAGGTGGAACGTGGGAAACTGCATTACAAATATTTTGTTACTGAAATGTTAAACGGAAAGAGAGCTAAGGTGGCATCGGAATTTAACACGATATTCTAAAGCACTTTTCTTTTGAGAAGTGCTGATACTTTCCTCTACTTACAATCCTCCCTTTTCTTTAATGCTAAATATGCCTTAGGAAGCTTATATAAGAGATAATATGCATGCACCTTCTCGTCAGTGTTACTTTTAAATCTCCTTTTACTATTTCCTATGATATTGTAGCTTATTATATTAGATATTTTATTCTGTTTCTTTATATGATGAGGGTGTTGCTAAGTAGGTTGTGGAAGTTTCAACATCCAAGACTGGGAAGCATGGCCATGCAAAATGCCACTTTGTTGCCATAGACATCTTCACCGCAAAAAAGCTCGAGGATATTGTGCCTTCATCCCATAACTGTGACGTAAGTAAATACGCTATTTATTGTTCTTCTTAAAGAACTTTTTCATAGTTCTCTTTTCAATATTTTGTTTTATTAAATTGCTGTTGTGTTTTGCAGGTTCCGCATGTTAATCGCACTGATTATCAGCTGATTGATATCTCTGAGGATGGATTTGTATGTTTTTATTTCATTCTTTCTGGACTTAAAATATGGCATGTGTGACCATTCATCGTGTTTTTTCAGGTGAGTTTGCTTACCGAAAATGGTGGCACTAAAGATGATCTGAGGCTCCCAACTGATGATAGTCTGCTCACTCAGGTCTGTCCTGCTTCATCATTATCATTTTGCAACACTAGTTGAATGTTGCAAAAATCAATTCTGTTCATGTTGTTAAAATTCCATCTAGTTAATTTAGTAAAATGAATATCATAAACCTCAATCTGATCAATACAATATAGTGGTATGAATATATTAAAATTTGTTAATTGAATAGATTACCTTATGAAGGTTAGGAGGGTATGGATCTTTTTAGTGTTAGAGGACATGGCCCTTAACAGAGCCGAATGTAAGAGATGATTCAAACAGCCGACCCAGAAATTTGGGATGAAGGCTTTTGTTGTTGTTGTTGTTATTGTACTTTATCAAGGCTCAAGACAACTCAACAGCTAGCAATAAACGTGTTTCAATCTAGTTCATACACTGATTCACTTGCTAACCCTACAATTGGCCCTGTCTGTCAACTGGGCTATAAAATGGAAAAATGTATGTAATATTTTCCCTTAACATTATCTTGTGTGTGGAATTGATTAAAACTAGCTACATTATTTTTGTGCAAATAAATTCCATCTTTCACGGTTGCCAGTGGCCATATTTCTATCCATCCATCTTCTTTGTTGACCTGCTGTGGTTCCTATAATGAATCTGGATTCAAATCCTGGAGTTCGCCCATATCAGGGTTATCACATGGTTACATTTATCTAGTCAGCTTGTTAGAGGGTACATGGGTGTAAGAAGTCCAGGTTGGCAGGGGTATTTTGGTGGAAAGACACAAGTAGAGAGTGGGTAAAGCATGCATGTTCACTACAAACAAGTTAGATATAGAGAAGTGTAAGAAGAAGGGGTTTTGCAAGGAAAAGGGCCATTTGTCTTCTGTAGTTACTATGTTTATTTTGTTGTATCTTTCATTGTTATTGGAAGGATAATATTTGTCTTTATTCTTTATTCTATCGTGCGTACTGAAAATTTGGTGCCAAAAAAAACTATATGGATGTATAATGTTTGTGGTCCTTAAACATCGGGAGGTATCATATTTTTCTTTGTGCAACTGTCTCTTTGAGTATTTGAGGCAGTGTTGCCTAATTCGCCAACCCCTCCTACGCCCCATGAATTGGGACGAACGACCCCGAATGGGGTACGTTACCCAGGTCGTCAAATTTAGCGACCCCTACGGAGGGTGGGGATGCTGTTGCTCCTGGCTTGCTGTTGTTGCTGCCCTTCTTCTTTGCTCTTGCTACTATTGCTTCTTCTTACACTCATTCTTTCTTTCTTCCATTCTTCATTCTCTCTTGTTTTTCTTCTCATTCTTGAATAGTAGCATTGGTGCATAGTTTTTATTTTTGAAGAATGTACTGCTGCAGTCAACGAGGTCTGGAACATGGTGCTGTACAGTAAAAAGGGGAGGGCACATGAGCAGTCTGGAGAATGTGATGCTGCATTTTTTTTTTGAAGAATGTGATGCTGCACAGTGGATTTTTGTCTTCACCAAAAAAATCGGGTCCCGAACCCCTTTTGAAATTTTGAATTCATGGTTTTTTAAAAAATAGGCGCCTAGGCGCTAAACCGACCTCGGGCGCACCGAGTCCGCCTAGTGATTTTGATTTTTAGAACAAAGATCCCAAATAGCGTTTGGATTTTGATGGGTCGTATTTTTTGAGAATATTGTCTATGCTTTCCTTCACTTGGATTTTGATGGCTTTGGTTATGAATTTATAATATTTGGTTTAGTTACAAAAAATATGTTATTAAATTTTATTTTGTGTGGGTGGTATTAATACAAAATGTTGATTTTTTTAGAGTTGTTGCCATATATTTTCAATATTTGTTGGTTAATTAATCATTTTTATTTTATTTTTATATATTGTATACTTCTATGTAATTGTATATGGTACAAAAGATGACCCAAATAAAAAAGAACAACGATCCCAAATAGCGTACCGAATAAGCCTACCCGCACCGCGTTCCGACTGAGGTACCATACTCCTCGTACCACGTACCAAAGCGAACCACGATCTTGGTAACATTGATTTGAGGTTGGAAGTCAATGGCAAGTAGAGATTCTTCTTCTTTATGATGAAGTGAACTATGTTGTTGTCTTAGTTATTAATATTCTAAAATGCCCTATGAATTGAAAAGACTAACCACTATCAAATTATCTTGGTATTTTATTTGAAAGGAGGACATTAATAAGTTATGAAATTGTTTTATCTCACATTCTTTGGTTGGTGTTGGTAATTGTTGCAACCAACATCTACAAATGGTTACATGAAGTTTGTCTCCATTCTCTTTGCCCAATGAAGTGTGACATTAGAAATTGTTGCAACCTACATCTACAAATGGTTACATGAAGTTTATATATATATATATATATATATATATATATATATATATAATGCGGCTTGGAATCGGCTCAAAATTGAGCCGTCCAAGTCATAAGTAAATACTCAACCAATTTACTTAAAAAAAAACTTACGGAGAGGAATAAAAACTGAAACCAACTCCCCTCTTATCCGTCCAAACCGTAACTAAATACTCAACCAATTTAATTTTTAAAAAAATCGGGAGATAAATATTTTTTTATAAATAGTAGAGATATCCATAACAAATTATAATTAAAATATAATTAAATCTATAATAAATCGTAATTAAAAATATATATATATATATATATATATATATATATATATATATATATATATATATATCAATTCAAATATATTTAAACTATTTTACAATAATATAAGAACAAATTTATTTTACATGCAACACATGTGCATATACTAGTGTGTGTGTGTGTGTATATGGGTAAAGTGAAAAAAATTCCTACTTAGATTTGTCTCGTAAGTAAAATACGACCTATTAGACGCTTACAGCAAATAAACCCTCCCTCAATAAAATTTTCGATCAAAATGTCCCTCCCGTCAACTAAATATTAGGATTGAACGCTAAATTTTTTTTGAAAATCCAAAAATACCCTCCCCCCTCACCCCCTCACTCCTCCCGTCCTTCCCCCTCAACCCCCTCCTCCTCCAAAATGTCCTATGAATTGAAAAGACTAACCACTATCAAATCATCTTGGTATTTTATTTGAAAGGAGGACATTAATAAGTAATGAAATTGCAAGGTTCAAAGTATCGGTATCGGAATCGGTATCGGACCATTCCTATGAGTATCGGGATCGGCGGTATCGGTAGTATCGGCGGTTTCGGATCGGAGTATCGGATTTTTTGGTATCGGAAAGCAAACAACTATTAGTAAATTATTAACATTTTAGAGAATATATTTTATACATTTATGCATAATTTAAAGTATTTTCAGTATTGTTTCTTAGTATTTTTGATATTGAATGAAATAGTAGTCATCCTTGCCGATTGATTTATATGCGATAGATAAGTTTTCCTCTTTTATATGTTTTTACAACCTTACTATGCTTTTACATCCTTTCTAATTGGTCTTTTTAATTCAAATTTTTTGCCGAATTGACTGGAAAAGAGACCTCTAATGTCGGTATCGGTCAGTATCGGGTATCGGTCGGTATCGGATCGGGACATGCCAAACTGTATCGGTATCGGCCGTATCGGATCGGTATCGGCCGATACTTTAAACTATGTGAAATTGTTTCATCTCACATTCTTTTTGGTTGGTGTTGGTAATTGTTGCAACCAACATCTACAAATGGTTACATGATACAAATGGTTACATGAATGGTTACATGAAGTTTGTCTCCATTCTCGTTGCCTAATGAAGTGCGGCTTGGAATCAGCTCAAAATTGAGCCGTCCAAGTCGTAAGTAAATACTCAAACCAATTTACTTAAAAAAAACTTACGGAAACCAACTCCCCTCTTATCCGTCCAAACCGTAACTAAATACTCAACAAATTTAATTTTTAAAAAAAATCAGGAGATAAATAATTTTTATAAATAGTAGAGATATATCCATAACAAATTATAATTTAAATATAATTAAATCTATAATAAATCGTAATTAAAATGTGTGTGTGTATATATATATAAACTATTTTACAATAATATAAGAACACATTTATTTTACATGAAGAGAGAGAGAGAGAGAGAGAGAGAGAGAGAGACCCTTTCTATATTCCCATATATGCATACCTTGTGCACAAGCGGGAGATCATGGTACTAGATACTGTTTATTCCTTATATTGTTTCCTAGATTTATTTATTATTCAAGTAATTTCTAGATTTCTTTCTACCCTATACATGAGGTCATTTGGGTCCTCTATTGTAATGAAGTTAACCCTTCTAACCTTATGACTACTACGTCCACCGGTTGCACATGTCGTCAAAGGTAGTTAGTCAAAGGCACACTCGAGATGCAAATGATCCATATTGTCCGAGGCACAAATCACACTTAAGACCCACTCCCCCACCCCCACGCGCGCGAATTGAGGCGAATAAATAAAAGAATATATACATAAATAAATAACTAAATTACTAATGTAAGAAATAAAACAAACATGTTACAAGTTTAACATAACTGACACGTTAGACGTTTAACATAACTAACTGTTGACTATCAGCAGTCAACAAGTCGACAAAACTAACAAGGAATATGTTCTCTAACAAAGAAGTTACAGAATAAAAGGAGCATAAATTGTAAAATAAAAGCAGATCAATAGAGCATTCACAAACTCTTCAATCAAACATCATCGCAATCATTACTCCCATCAGTATCATCCGAGTTGAAACCCTCAAATCTTCTCTTCCATATCTTCGTCATAATCAAACTCATCCTCTTAAACTTACAGATTGAGTTGTAGAAACTTTAGTGCATGAAATTGTAGCAACAAATCTTGATCTTGATAGTCACTTGTCATGTTGTAGAAACTATTATCTAAGCACATGGGATCAATCTCATTACTCGTATCATTGCGAGCTTTGAGTTTGTGATTATACTTGATGTAAACCAAGTCTTGTAGTTTTGGGTGCTCCAATTTGTTTCGTTTCTTTTCCAAGTGAAAAAATTAATGAATATTTATAAAAAAAGTGAATTATAATGGTGTAATAAAAATATTTGCTTAAATATACCCCACTTTCTTTCACAACCCGATGCACACTAATGTTAGACTAAGAACTTTGATTGCGAAGTCTCACAATTTAGTAGCTTCCACCGTATAAATGCCACCACACAATTGTAAGGTAATTGTATTATTAAAAATGCAAATTGCAACTAGTAGTAGTACTAGTAAGTAATAAGCAAAATAAACTGTCATTACCGGACGATTTGCTGTTGCTTGATCCGTTTGGCAAAGTAGGAACCAAAGAGACCTATAGCTTTCTTCTACAACGACAACTCATCCATAATTTGATCTTGCATCTCTTGAGTTGGAACTAGTCTTTCTATGTACGTGTACAATCCGGTGACAACTTCTTTATCAGCCTCAATATTAAGATTGTTGTAGAAGAAATGAAGGTTCAAAAATGACATGCAACATGCAATGGATGATGATGCAGTGTGATTTCCTTCTCTTATCAATGATCTCAAATATCGCCTTATACTTCTCTTCATTGCCATCAAAAGATTTTTCAATAGTCTTCTTAACCCTATCCATTACTTTATATATTTATTCCATTGCATGTTTCTTTTCATTATCAACAAGAGAAGAGGACACTGACAAGAGGACCTATTATCTTCAAAGTAAAAGAGATGGTACTCGAAAAAGAAGTCATAAAAATGACTTCTGAAGCTTTCTTACCTTTTGCTTCCTTTGCCTAACTTACTCGAAAAAGAAGCTATAAAATATTTGGCATTTGGTTTGATCAGTGTTCTTATTCTTGTTAGGTTTTCTTTTCTTTTTGCTTCAAGTCTTTAGATGCAATTCTGAACATTCTATTTAACGCCGTAATTCAATTCCTTATCTTTGAGGTTCTATAACTTCATTCTCACAAATTTGCATGTCCATAATTTCAATGCCTACATTGATATAATAAACGAGTGGTTGCCGAGTCATTTATTTCTCAACTCGGGCTAACTTGGATTTTTATTGGCCTGATAACTTGCAAATTATATAATTGTTATTATTGTTACTATACTACTTTGCTTTGTTTTTCTTTATGACGTCCTCTTCATATTAAAGAGTGCACTATTGAATATCTATGGTGCTTTCTCTAGGTAGCCGAGGATAGATGATTTGGGTTGTATATCTTTTTATCTCACCCATTAATTTCTAATTGGTGCATGTATAAATTATAATCTGTTCGATGAAATTTCATTTGTTGTTTGGACGATCTAGGGAAACTTCTTTGGCTTTGTTTTCTCCTCAGTGAGTTTTTGTATTAAAGTCCTGATTTAAGTTTTTGTATGAATTTTGATTAAATAGTCATATGTTTCACAAAATTTCTAGAAGCTTTCTGATTTGACTGTCCTTTACCATACCGGAGTTTGCTACGATCAACTGCTCTTTTAACTGACTTTTGGTAATTTTAATGACGATGGCCCAGTCCTATGATGGATGCGATATAAGTACCCTTCGATTCTGTCTGCTGACATGAAGATGTTTTCTTATTATCAATCGTCGAAGGATAAAGAAAGGTTATAATTATATAACTTGTTAGAATTTCGCCTTCTTCAGGTCAGAAGCCCCACTAACAGATGGCAAATTATTTCCGACTAAAATCGTATCTTTTGGTTCATTACTGTTGGCACCTTGAAGTAGTAGAAAATAAGTGCAAATTAACTTCAAATCATTTGGTAAATAGCCTTTGCTAAAAATTTCCTTTACAATGGTACTTTTAACTGATACTAAGGTTAGTAATATTTATAATGTTAGGTAATAGTACTCACAAGCACTGCTACATGGTAAGGTTTAGGATCCCATATTTCCTATTCGGATGAATAAAATGTAATGAAGATTCAGTGACTTCAAAGATGAAAGCTAGTTCGCTTTCTTTTACATTCTTCTAGGAAATACAGTCCTTTTCACTGCCTTTTTGATATGTTAACTTTATCTCCAGTGTTTTGAGACAGTTTGTGCATCATCTTGCAATTAATTTTACTATAACTTACAATTGTAACCTTGCTAAAAAATAAGTGCAAATGAACTTCAAATCATTTGGTTCTGCGATTTTCATCTTACATTAAGAAATAATTCCTTATATCAGTATCTGTATTCTCAAGTTTCTGAACAGTTGTCCAAATAACGAATTATATTTCCATATCATCCATACCATCAGTGCTAATAGTCACATCCTCAGAGGAATGGAAGAACTAACCGTTTAGCCCTTCTAACCCCTGTCGTAACCTTTTGAGGTGACAAAATTAGTAATATTATGCGTGAACACACACACAAGGCGTACGCAACCTTATCACTATTTATATGGAGAGGCTCTTTCCGTAACTCGAACATGCATCTTCCAGGATGCAAGCAGCCCTACTGTCCTGTCACGATGCCGTCTTTTTTACCACACTACCAAAGATTCAAGTCCTTCTACTTTTGTGTTAAAGAAAAAAACATTGTTTTTTTAAATGTGCTGAGTAAATTTGATGGCAGCATAAAAGTAAGTGGATATGGGTCTTACTTTCTATTTACTATATATAATATAGTATCTTTTATGAATTCTCCAGGATGGTTATGAAACTTGTTAACTCAAAAATGAGAGACTTTTCAGAATGGTCTGATTTTAGCTAGAGATGTAGCATAGTAAGCATCACATGCACAACCCTCGACATTTGTAATATAATTTTCTTGCTTAACTCTCTCTAGCCAAGGAGCTGTTTGTCCTAATTCAGTAAACTCTTATGGTGGAAATCTTCATTTTTCATACAACTATAGTGGCAGTGTTTGAATATATTTCTTCCTGCATTTAAACTTGACTGCTAAGGGAAATCCATTTTAATGTTTATTAATAATTAAGTGTGTTCAGTAAATTATTGGTAGCATTCTCTTGAAATTGGAGTGTGTAAAAAAAAATACTACTGTTCTTATGGATATGCAGATCAAAGATGGGTTTGCTGAGGGGAAAGACCTGGTGGTGAGTGTGATGTCTGCTATGGGTGAAGAACAGATTTGTGGGCTCAAGGACGTTGGCCCAAAGTAGAATTTCTTATATATCAGAAGGTTATTATTATTATTATTACTCTTTAGATTTTTCTGCAGTTTGAATATCCTTTTGCAGCATAATTGGTAGACAAATGATCAGAGAGTTGTAGCTTCTAAAACCTACACTTTGTGTGTCGTCTTTAAACTATTAAGCCTTCGTCTCTTGGGAGTCTATTTATGACAATGGTTGTATTAGAACTGAGAAAAGTCTTTTTTTCTTATTTTAGACTTTCGGAATAAAGGCTTCAGTATTTTTTTTATATACAACTGAACAGGGTCACGAGCTGAATGGAAGGGGCTATGTTAAGTAGTGGTTGAGCCTTGAGGTCAAGGAGCTCTCCTAGATTTTCCCTTCATTTTTTGTTTGTCAATTTAATTTAGCCGCTGCTTATAATCCTGCAGTGGCTGCCTGCTTCAAGAATACTTTATCAAGTGTATGCTAGATACAGATTTTTAGATGTGAGGTGGTTGGCCAATAGCCTTTGTCTACATTGAAAGGTGTCAGGAGGCTAATGTATGTTCTATGGAATTAATTATTCGCGATTGTACTACATACAGTGAGCTTCCAATATCATTTTTGTCTCTGTTGCTGCTGGTGGTTTGCAGCTAAAAATCTGAATAAACACTTCCAACTCTGCATGATATAGATCATGTTTGGTTTTGACACTAACAATGTAATTTACATTGCATTCAAGTATAAGATTAAGGTATCTTGATCTTCTCAACTTTCTTTCAGCACAGGATAGTGTTAAAAAGAAGTCAAATGATAAATACTGGAAATTGATGAATCGCCCTAATTTTCTCTCCAATGTTCATATAGCCTATTCTTGTATGATGGTTGGTATATAGGAGCAAGTTGTAATTTTTTGTGGAAAGAAATGTTTCTATCTGCAGATGCTCTACTAGGAAACCATGATTCTAGAAATCAAGAACCGCACCCAGAACCATCCTTCCAAATATCTTCGCAGAAAACTAAATAATCAAATTTAAGTAAGAATCTGTGAAAGATAAAAAAATAAAAAATAAAAGAGGAGGAGGAGGAGGAGAAGAAGAAGAAGTATCCAGGTTTGCTTTGCTTGAATTGAATGACACGGGTCAGTTAATTCAGGTTTGCAACATAACATGTGAATTCTGACTAGTTTGTAAAAGTTAACACTAGATCAAGAAACCTCATATAAATAACAACTTTTGATACTCGACTGGGGAAGCAATATATGGGGAAGCAACTTATAGGTACACAAATTTTCATTTCCTGGTGTTAGGAAAATCAGAAAAATTGGGGGAGAGAATGAATACTTGGGATGAGAGAGTGAATCATTGGGATGGGTGGGGTTATCATTTCCTCCCATGTTTGCTATTTTTCTTTTGACATTTAAACACATAAAATGAATCCTATGTTTTCCTTTTCTGCTGCTTTTCTTTGACATTCAAATACATGAAATAAATGATTTTTCTTTACCAAAGTTGTGATTTCGGAACCAAAAGGGTTGTACATGGGATGCCTGTCCACCTCTGCCAACAGTGTGGCACAATCACAGTTCTTCCATCTCGAGTTCTGTTGGATGGAGTCACCCGGCAGGAGGTAGAATGTGGAGGGTTTGGCGGTGTCATCAACCAACATCTCCCTACGAGATAAGCATCTTATTAAAATTTTGTTCTATATAAAACTAGTATATATACATGTGCATTGCACATATTTATAATTCTACTTGAGTAGAGTAAACAATAGTCTCTTAATCTATTTACTACCTGAGAAGAACAAATAACAGTGTTTTAAATTTTTTATTATTTAAAAAGAACAAACAATTTAAAAATATATATATAATTATCTAACTATTCATGTTAATTCAAGGTGGAAGTCTCCAACTTTTCCTTGTAGTAGAAAAACAAAAAAAATTCCTACAGAGAAATATATTTTAGCAAAATTAACGGAAGAGAACAAAGTTTATAAAATTTTGAAGTAGAGAACAAAAACGCATGTGTTAAGTACGTTTTCGATAAAAAAATACGTAAAGAACGTAACGCATGTGTTAAGTGCATTCTCAATAAAAAAAAATAATTTGTAACTGTAGCCGCACCTACTAAATGCGTTTTCATGTTATATATATATTTTTTACAAAAGAAAAAAAAATACAGTTAAAAAATAAAAATAAAAACCAAATCTGAAAACGCACCTAATACATGCGGTTTCAAATAAATTTTTTATTTTTAAAAAGAACTCTGAAAAAAAGAAGAAGGTGAAAATACACCTAATACGTGTGGTTTCAAAAAAATAAAAAAAAAAAAAAAATATATATATATATATATATATATATATATATATATATATATAAACAAGAACTCTGGAAAATGAAAAGAAAAAAAAAGAAAAGAACACGGAAGCCGCACGTACTATGTGCGTTTTCAAATGTTTTAAATTCAAAAAATTTGGAGCATTTTTAGAATTTTTTGCATTATAGTCCCTTATAATTCATTATTTGCAACTTCAGTCAAAGTAGGAAATAAAATTATTTTATTTATCATAATTTCTTTTATAAACTTCAATGAAATCAAAATAAATAAATAAAAGTTACTTATTTTTTCGATTTTTAATTATTTTAAGATGATTTTTTTTAAAATAATTGTTATTTTTTCACTAAATATATTATGTTATTTTTTTTGGCTTAAAAAATAAGAGAAATCACCTGTTTGTAAATTATTTTTCGGCCCAAAAATTTTAAAATTAAATTTTTTCTTGTTCTTTCCTTGAATTTTTTTGCCACGCATGTACTGGGTGCATTCGTGTTCTTTCCTTGAAAATTTTTCAAACTATGTTCTCTGCCACTAATTTTGTTAAACTTGAGTTCTCTGTGAAAGTTTCTCTTATTTTTTGGTCCAAACTATGTTCTCTAACACTAAATTAAATGAAAATTTTTTTTTAAAATTTTACTGCCAAAGTACCAAAAAAAAAAAAAAAATTTTTTTTTTTTCAAACCGTAGCCCCACCTACTAGGTGCGTTTTCAAAATTTTTTTTTCTTTTACTTTTTTTCGGAGTTTTTTTTTTTAATTTTTTTTGAAACCGGACGTTTTAGGTGCGTTTTCAAAGAAACAAAAAAAACACACACACACACCGCACCTAGCACCTACTAGGTGCGTTTTTACATTTTTTTTTCTTTTTTTAAGAGTTTTTTATATATATATATATATATATATATATATATATATATATATATATATATATTTGAAAACGTACGTATTAGATGTGTTTCCAGATTTGATTTTTTTTAACTGTAATTTTTCTTTTGTAAAAAAAAAAAATATATATATATATGAAACATGAAAACGCATCTAGTAGGTGCGACTACAGTTAAAAATTAAATTTTTATTGAAAACACACTTAACTCGTGCGTTCTCGCTCTGTACGTATTTTTTTTTTATCGAAAACGTATTTAACACATGCATTTTTTTTCTCTACTTCAAATTTTTATAAATTTTGTTCTCTTCTGCTTATTTTGCTAAAATATATTTTCCTGTACAAAAATTTATGGTAGAAAAATGGCCTAACCATTTGAGACAGTTCTCTCCCTTGTAACTAGATGCAGACTTTTTAACATTTATTGTTGGCTTTCCACAGCCAATCTACTTTGTTAGGTCGTATGGTCATTATGTGTCCTTTCTGTCGCCTATTCAATGTGGGAAACATTTTCCATGTGAACCTGCATGCTTGGCTGGATATATAGGATAAATTATTCGGTGGACTTGCGTCACTATATGGTACGGTAAAGTCTTATTTTTCATCAATAATAGTATAATATTACACTGATGAGATATTGTTCTCTACCAATAGCCGCATGATATATTATAGGAAAAGTCAAGACATACTACAAAAGTGTATTATATTGTTATTGGTGAAGAACAATATATCAACAGTGCAGTAAGATCCGTTCATTGAATAATTTCTGCATATATAAAGCCTTTGATTTTTTTTACAGGCCATGAACATATGAGAAATTAAGAATCCGTTTGGTCATGTGTTTAAACTCAAAACTCAAAGTTTTGACATAAGCTTTTCTAGTAAACTGCTTGAGGAAAATGGGGTAGCCTGAGGCTTGAGTCTGGTACAGCTTGTGAAAGCTGCTTCTACTAATTTGCCTGGAAACCATCACATATATAGCTGTCTTTCATAAAAGTTGCATTTATTAGTTACGTCTTGCTTTTGAAAACTTGGTGCTTTTCATGTGCTACTTTTGGGAGCAGGTTGACAGTTGCTTCATTATTCATGTGTTCTAAGGCGGTTGATTTTTTTTTTCTTTCCAAAATTCCACCTCCCACCTTTACGCTTCTTTTTATTGAAACATTATATTCAGTTATAGTCAATTTAAATATATTTTTAACAAACAAATTATATTTTATCAAACAACTTATTAAATATCTTACAAATCTACTCTTACTTTAACATCTTTAGGGGATGTTTGGTAACCGGTGTTTGATGTGTCAATTGGGTTTACAATGAAAGTGAAGAATGGATCTCCAAATACATTTGTTTGGTTGAAGATTGTATTTTGAATGGAAAGTTAGCTTTTCTGACACCCACAATTCATGTCCCCTATCATTTTGACCCACTCCACATCCTCTTTGAGAGCTTGGATGTGGAGGAAAAAGTAGAAAAATATAATTAATTAATACAATTATTTAACAATTAATTAATATATATAGTAATTAGTTTATCTAATTATTTAGTAATTAATCACAATTGTTTGCTTGATGGCTGATTTGGACTTATGTTTTATGAACAAGAATACGATATGATACAAGTAAATAAGGACACCATGGATATGATGTATATTTTGGTGTGTCTATACGTATTTGTTGAGTTCTTAATACATGTCAGTCACGTCAATCCCATAGTTTTGATGTGTCAATACTTCCTAGTCTTGACTGAATTTGTTTAGATTATCTAATTATTAGTAATTAATTAATAAATAAGATACTTAATTATTATTTAAAATAATTTATTAATTTTATTATATAATAAGGTTAATTAATTAGTTAACCAAAATTTTTAACCACTATTCATCTTTACTCTATTATTTTCTGCTTCCTCAATTTTTTTTTATTTTAATCAAATCCTACTAGGGCTAAGTTTGGTTCGCAGAATCATGTCCTTGGAAAAGGGAAGTCATTCTTTTCCTGTGTTTTGATGCGAATGAATGGAGAGGGAATGAAAATAATTCCTAAAGGAAAGAAAAATATGGAAGAAAATTGTTCTCCCCATCCAACCAAGGATTTACTTTCCACCTCTAACTCGGAGGCTGCTGCTGATCCTGCTGAACACGAACCGGTGCCTGGTGCTGTTGGTGGTGATGCTAAAACGTCCTCAGTTGCTGCTGAATATGGGGACGCTTGGCCGGTCCCGTGATTCCACTCGCATCTCCAGATATATCGTGACTCATCTTAGGACTGAGATCTAGATCCTCCTCAGCAATCTGGACATCTATCAAGATATCCTTAAAGGTAGCGGTACGATGACTAGAAGTGCGCGACCTAATCTTCCTCATCATCCCTTCCTGAACTTTCGATCTTGATCTCCTGGGTCCCGAATCATAGACGATACAAAATGGCTCAATCGACAGAATTGTGCGGCGTACTCGTCGACCGACATATTCCCTTGGACCAAGTCATGAAACTGACTCTCCAAAGCTCCCAAGGCCACGTCGGGAAAGAACTTCTCCTTGAAAAGCTCCTTGAAAGTCTCCCAAGTAAGTCCTTGAGCAGTAAGTCTCGGCTCCGTGCGATACCATGTGAGTGCAATATCGAACATCTGACTGTCGGCCGTCTCGATCTGCAAGCTCTCTGGAATCTGGGCCAATCGCAGGTTTTTCACCATATCCTCTAACCAGTCATCAGCGTAGAGTATCCCCTAGGTACCCTTGAACTCTCGAGGTGCCAACCTCTTGAAGTAAACTGTAGTTTCTGGCCTCTGCTGCTGCTGGCCAACTCTCTCAACTGCTTGTAGGACCACCTGGTGAGCATTCTTCATGCTCTCTCTCATCAGCTCAGTCTGCGCTTGGTGCGCCTCTGCCTGCACCCTCTGAGCCTCATCTTGAACACGTTGGGCCTCCGCCGTCACCCTCTGGGCATCTACCATGCCCTGGATCAAAGTAAAAATCTGTGCCCCGTCAGCAGGCATACCTCCAGAAAAAGGAATCTACGGCGGGAGAGGAAGATCCTCCTCAAAAGCTGGGACAGCCCTCTGGAAAGGTGGGGGAGGAGGACCCCCGAAAGCTGCTGAAACTCCTATGCGGACAAAAGATGAAGGAACAGTCCCTGCCACTCCCTGTGTAGGAGGTCGAGAAGTCACTGACCTCTCCGACACGGCAGCTGCTTCTGATCGCTGCGATCTGATCTTCGGCGACATCCTGAAGATGGATCAAAACAAGAAGAAGTCATTAAGGCACAAAAATATGATATCATCAAGGAAGGACAACAGTATTCAAAGAAAGCAATACTCAGAAGGAATAGCAATATCAATAAATTGGAAGTGTTCCTAATTTTGATTGAGTATTAGCGCTCATCCTAGTATGCTATATCCTAGATCCTATCACAGGCTCGTAGTAGTACACCTAAGTCGTTGTACTACCACGATATCGCTATAATTGTGAAGCTCAACCTGTATGGGCCACCACTAAAATGTGTCATGACCCGCACCCGATATAGGGGCACGAGTATGCGGGTACGTCCAGCCTAAGCCGCAGCATCGACGGTAGAACGCTATCTATGTCACAATACTATCTAATCAATCTTACACAAATATCCAACTCCATAAGGAGACACAGATATAATAATATAATATGAAATACTTAACCACATAACTAAAGCATGATAAGATATCGAAAGAATAATCAAAATACAACCACAAAGTCTAAACAATAATATAATCTAAACTTCAAATAATGACATCCAAAACTCAACATATGCCGGAAACAAATTAGATACCAAAATCTGTAAAAGGAACTAGCTAATATAACTAGTGATTTTGGCTAGACCTCCCGACAATCATACCTGAGCTACAAGGTCCAAGGCTGCAGCTACTCTCCCTGTGGTCCGTAATATGTCGGACACTAGTCCTCTAAGTCGTCGTCTGAAAAATATATCCAGTCAGGATTGGAGCAAAGTACAACCCAATAGTAGTTCCAATTAATTCACAAGGACTATAAAATAATAAATAGAGGATGCTATATACTGAGAGAAAATAATAAACTGATGCAATGACAAATGGTAAAGAAAATAGGCAATATAGATAATAGGGTATAGCCAGTGCATATATAAAATAAAGTAGAAAGGAACTACAATATCAGACACAAGACAATGTAATCTATGACACTGAATATAAAGAACTGTAACTATTCTAATTGTTTGAAATACTAGTTTCGATATGTGATTGGTGTAGAAGCATAAAAAATACGCTGGATAGCTATACGCAGTATGTTGATGCTGGGCAGCGTAAAAAGATGACTTCAGAGCCATCGACGTACAAACAGAGCTTTTTCGCTGAGCACAGCGTAAAATATAAGCTCAAGGACCATCCGCGTAATACAGTATGTCCAGGCTGCTTCAGCGTAAAAATGGTGCTACATCGCCTTTATGGCGTAAAACTCATCCGCTTTCAATGCAGCATTGAAGTGTACGAGGAACGCTTCGTATTCTTCGAAATGAACCTATCAGATCATGCAATGAACCTGACGTCTGGACTCCTGACAAAGAGTACTGCACGACTACCCAGGCGACGGCTATAATGATGGCGCGGCACTGCAACCCAGGCTGTCATTTCCTTTGCGTAAACCGCTTTTACGCATACAAAGGAATACGCTGCCTAGTTTTACACAGGCAGACGTGAGCTGTTTACGCTCCACAGAAGACAAACAGCCTACCACGTCAAAAGCTGCTCTTCGTACAGGGCTCGAGGCACGTCTCTGCATTTAATGCACAGAAATGGTGGCAGACCTTCAAAACACGCCTCTGCATTTAATACGCAGGATAATGGCGGATCTCTGCATTTAATACAGGAGATTTGATTAAATGTCACCGAACCGTCGTTTAGTGATATCCCCTTTGCGTAAACTGCTCTTACGCATACAAGGGGATACGCTGCCCAGTTTTACACAGGCAGACGTGAGCTTCTTACGCTCCGCAGAAGACAAACAGACTGCCACGTCAGCAGTTACTCTTCGTACATGATTCGAGGCGCGTATCTGCATTTAATGCGCAGAATGATGACAAATCTTAAAGACACGCCTCTGCATTTAATGCGCAGGATGGGGGCAGATCTCTGCATTTAATGCAAAAGATTTGATTATATCTCCAAAAGCTGTAATTCCGGCTAAAACGTCCACATCATCTCGGCTTCTACGCCCACTCGGCTTCTACGCCTACTCGGCTTCTACGCCTACTCGGCTTCTATGCCTACTTGGCTTCTACGCCATGGTGACAGTTATTGGCTTCTACGCCAACCTCTTCTACACAAAGGATAACTACCTACGTGGCTTCTACGCCGTGATCTTCGCAGCAGTTATACGCGTTGTCCCTTAGTTGGACACGCGTCACACGCTCATTCAAAAGGTCATCTATACGCGGGCAATGGTTATTGTAACCATCGTGTAAAAGGGTGTTGTACTTTCCACTACTCGGTTTCTACACAGACTGAGTGGTCACTGTCACTAAAACTCTATAAATAGAGACCTCTATCAACAGAGGTCCAAGGTCGAAAATTGGAGGTCGAAAGACTGAAGGTCCGAGTCGACAAAAAAGGTCAAAAAAAAAATAGAGTATCAGATCGAGGAGAGAAAATGGTCGAGAGAGAGAGAGAAGAATCCAGAGCTAAGGCAAAGAGTAGTGATCGACGACTTTGGCATCAAGCATCCACTCTTTTTAGCAACCTTCGAAGCTGCTTTCTGTCTTCTACGGCACTTCTTCATCATCGTGTGGTCCAAGGGACAAAGTGATCGACTGCAGATCAGACTCCTATAGCAATATTTACCCAGATTAAAAAATTGTACTCGACATCCTCATATAGGATTAATTGTACTGCTTGTTTGTAAACATAAAGAGCGAGTTTTCGTATAAAGCCTCGTTTTCATATCTTTCGTTTATTTTATCAGACAACAAGATGGCGACTCTGCTGGGGACATCTTTCTCTTCTGACGAGGAAGCAATTGCTCAACATGATGCGGTATCCGTGGGATCCGTGAAGAAGACACTGATCGTCCAGTCTGCCTACGAAGACATGCTTCGAACAGGGGGTAGCTCTCACTCTCTCTCTGTCCAAGACAACAGAAAACTGCGTAAGGTCTGGATGCCCAAGACATCCTCTACCATTCCTGTCGACTCTCCGATCTCTTCAATCTCTCCGACCAACGAGGTTGTAGCATTGCTCCCTCCGCGCCTTGCGCGTAAAATTCAATCGTCTGTCTCTGACAGGGCAGACAAAACTTCTGGCAATGTCTCAGCGCCAATCCAGAAGTATACTCCGCGCCTTGTGCATAAAATTCAGTCGCCTATCTCTGACAAGGCAGACAAAACTTCTGGCAATGCCTCAGCGCTAGTCCAGAAGTACACATCGCGCTCTGCGCGTAAAATTCTGTCTCCCGTCTGTGACAGAATAGACAAAATTTCTGATAATGCCTCAGCGCCAAATCAGGAATCCCAAACGCGCTCCGCGCGTAAAAATGCATCTGCCTTCCACGGAAAAGCAGATGATCCCTGCAATCTACGCAAGGGAAAGCAAGCGACGGACTACTCAACTTTTTGGCCTTTACGCCAGCAAGGGAACAATCTGCCCGCCCTCCGGATTATGCGAGAGGCCGACGGCCGACTGAGGACATCCTCAGCTTTACTCCAACCAGAGCAGAGCTCCAAATTACGCCAGGAGAAGCCCCTCAGCGTAAAGAAGGCTCAATTTACGGAAAGACACCCTCCTCGGGGATTATACGCTACCCAGATGGCCAACCTGTTGTATATAGGTGGCACAGGAAAAACTATGGTTTCTAACATCCGCATGCCCACTGATGTGAACAGAAGGAACAAGCCATCATCTTCTTCTTCTGTAACTCCTCCTGACCTGCGCAAGTATCTGATCCAGAAATACAAGGAGAGGGGATCTTCCAGCATGTCTATTATGTCTTCTAGCGAGCACTGTTGTAATAGTCATAGGATTGTAATTAATTGTTGCTGTTCGGAAGCAAAATGGTCGGTTTTTGACCGGTTGAGCTACTCTCCGTCTTTCCAGGAAGAAGAGCCCACGCATGCATCTGTGAACATGGCTTCACACATACCTAGAGGAAGGTCAGGCTCAAGACGCCATCCCTCTAGAACTCCGAGCCGAAGGAGATTCAACATGCTCCTTAGGAACACCGAAGCTGGGGTATTCCGAAACACTCGTTCGAGGTCACGACAACCGGCTTCGTACTCTTCTGATTCCGATGCTGGGGGTCGCCAGTCTCCCGAATCAGACGCCGAAAGTATAGAGTCAACTTCTACAAAGACCTATACTAATCTTTCAATGACACCCCGGGAGATGGGAGTTTATGCCATTGGAGATGAACGCGAGGAAGCTTCCCCGTCCGGGAGCGCTGAGCAACGCATCACTATACTGGAGACATCCCTGAAAGAGATGCAATCCATGATGGAGAACATGCACCAGATGATGCTAACTCAACACACAGCTGCCATGGCTCAAGCATCGGTCCCTCCAACTCAGATACGTGTGGGGGTGGACTTACCACCATCCAACACGATCCAAGAGCCTGCTCTAGATCAAGAGTCAGCAGTTCCTCCGCTTCCTCACTCGGAGAATGTATTACCTTCCGTTGGAGTCACAATACAACCGATTCCTCACCACTCCGTGGTCCCGCTACCGGCTAAAAATTTGATGCAGGCAGTACGAGAGCTGAAAGCCCAATTTGATGCCTTGAAGCACAAATATCAGCTCAAGAAATTGGGAATCAACCAGCCTTACCCAGCTATCTGGGAAGAGGCCCCTTTCCCTTCTAAATACAAACCACAGACCATGGCTCTGTTCGAGGGAAAAATATCACCGAGTCAGTACATGAACTACTTCAGTATGATGACGGTGTTACTACAGGGGAATGACGCCCTCCTCACTCAGGTAATCAAGGGCTGTCTCTCGGGAGTGGCTTACCAGTGGTACCGCAGCCTGGCGGACAACTGCATTACTTCCTTCGACGACTTCAAAGCCTTATTCTTCGCAAGCTTCTACGAAGGAGGGATGGACATGTCGATGTCCTCTCTCATCAAATTAAAGTAGAGGGAAAAAGAGGATGTTCGTACCTTAATCGAATATTTTCGTCAAGCCACTTTGCAAATGCCTCCCGGAGTTCCAAACTCGGCATTGGTAGACATTTGCAGGAAGAACCTTCTTTTCGTGATCTCGGTGTTCACAGGACCAAATCAGTTCCATGATTGGCCCTCGTTCATCATCTAAGCGGTAGCCGCCGAGAACAACAGTCGGAAGGCGCGTGACAATGGCATCATGATCTCTGCCTCCGACAGAGGCAAGAGGTCATCCCCCAATATCGACCACCCTCGCAGTTCTAAAGGAAAAGAAGCTCTGGCGATCAATACGTCCAGACAAAAGACTGCGACAACCATACAGACGAAACCTGGGACTTCCAGGCCCATTGAAGTGTACTCTTTCGATGACCACGATATTCCGAGCATATTCGAGTGTCTCGTCAAAAGTGGCAAGATTACCCTTCCGGAGGAGAAGCGGCCCAATGAAGTCGGCAGTACTAATAATCCCAAGTACTGTATCTTCCACAGATACGTACACCACCCTAAAAAGGCGTGTTATGTACTAAAAAAGAAGATCCAGGAGCTGATCGATGCTAAGGCCATCACTCTGTACAACAGCGAGAAGATGGTCACAGCCAATATGATCTCTCTGCAATTTGGCAATCCGCCTCCCCAAGAAGTCCCGGACGGTGTTACACCTATTTCCCGGACAACGATGAACATCGTTAATCTTCCTCCGGTTAGGGGTCAAAATCATGACCTGCTACCCCTAACTACCCAGCGAGACGAGATTATGTGGGTTCATCCAGACCTGGTGTCGGAGGTCGAGAAAAAGACTCAAGCTGCTAAGGCTAAGTCCAAAAAGAACTCAAAACACAAGCCGTGTCACATGATTACGGTACACTCGGCATCAGAAGACGAGGTCTTGGCTATGGGAACCCGTTCAGGGAAAGCTTACCTCCAGGACTATGGAGCCAGCCAGAAAGATGCATCGCCAGACGCTTCAGCTGCCAAGCCTTCAGAACCGGAATCTGCCGTACCAGAGGCCGGTCCTTCGAGACCAACTTCGGCGGACAGAGGGAAGCAAAAAGAAGTGCGTTTCGATAAACCTGTGAAAAATATTCGAAACAAAGGTTTAGAGAAGCCCTACAACTTTGACATCCTGGCCCAATTGGCTAATACACCAGCCAGGTTGTCCATCTTTGAACTACTCAGGCTCTCTCAAGACACTCGTCAAGCCCTGAGTGAAGCATTGATGCAGGCGGATGCATACTTGACCCAGCTCAAATCCCCTGACGAAGAACCAGTGGCATGCCCTCAATGCCACAGTGTGATGGAGGTGGTCCCGAATATCACTTTCACTCAAGATGACATGTTGTTAAAACATAACAGGCATGACAGACCCCTCTATTACACCGGGTAAGTCGGTTCCATGGAGGTCGACCGGATTCACATAGATCCGGGATCATCAATCAGCATCATTCCTCATAGTCTTTTTAGACCGCTGAGGATTCCTACCAGCGAATTGGCTTACACCACCACTACAATCGTGGGTTTCAACGCAAGAAAAAGTAAGCCGTTGGAAAAAATTCGTCTGAGGATCCAGATTGGCAACCTCAGATCGGTGGCTATATGTTATGTCATTGATTCAGAGGTGTCCTACAATATTCTGCTGGGCAGACCTTGGATCCACGACCACAACATCGTTCCTTCGACTCTACATCAATGCTTTAAATATGTAGATGCCCAAGGAACAGTACAAACGGAGTTTGCTGACCTGAACCCGTTTAAAGGAGTAGAATCCTACTACTCTGATGCCGTGTTGTACTCTCAAGACTACATGGAAGAGGTATCAGCCGAAGCAGAGAAGGAATCCCACTGGGAGCCAGAAGAACCCTCTGCCAAGCAACCTCTGTCAATCAAGGTGAAAGGACGGACTACTCGTCCAAAAGCCATAGAGCCTATGGCTATCCACCTGAACAAAACCAGGTCAGGAAAGGGGGTAATCCTCTAGTGATCACTTTGAACCAGAAGCCTCCACCCTTGGTCATCAACCTTCGGCGCAACAGGCAGCTGATTGATGTAAATACAACCGGGAACGAAGTTTCAGATGATAATAAACATCCTCTTTTCCAGTATATTGACGCTCAAATTTTGAACCAGAAATCCTCTCCCCATGACGATATAGATCCTATAGCGCAAAAATTCTTGTAAGCTATAAATTCCTATCATCCGTATATGTGGGAAGTGGCATCATCATCCAATGTCACCACGACATACGGACCGCATGAGGATTCTATCTTCATTGTCCCGCCTACTTGCAGCAGTCAGCATTTAATAGTCTTCGGCCGCATGCGCAATGAACCGACCGTGCAAGAAGATTCTTTCGATGACGATGTCGGTAAAATGAAGGTTCACAGATACAGCCCGCAAGCTTTGAAGATCATGCAAAGTATGGGTTATAACTTGAAGCTGAAATCAGGTCTCAACTACGGGAAAGGCAGACGAATGCCGCTGCACGGCGATCCCTACTATCAACGAACTCGTTTCGGGTTAGGGTATACCACCTCCCTTGCAACTCCTGAGTCAAACGAGGATATCTTTTCCTCTTCTCAAAATTACTCAGCGCCCTCCGACTCATCTCATGCTCTCGAACGAACATTATCAGTAAATATGGTAGTGACAGATTCCTTCGAAGCAGACGAACATGAATCTGAACTGTTTTAGAATGACGCTTGGGCTCAGCAAATGGATACACAATGGGAGTTCCGCTTCGAGCAGAGAGAACCTCCCACTGAAGATGAACTTTCACCAAAGCCGATATTTATCAGTAATAATCTTTCCGAAGCAGAAAGGGAAGAAGTTATCCAGCTGATAAAAGAATATATCGACGTCTTTGCGTGGAATTATGAGGACATGCCAGGCCTTGATCCAAAGGTGGCTACTCATAAGCTCAATATATTATCCGATTCGAAGCCTGTGAAGCAGCACCAACGCCGGTTCCGCCCGGATATGATGGACGCCATTGAAGCTGAAATCAAGAAGTTGATAGTCTGCGGTTTTATCCGGGAGGAACAGCATCCCGACTGGGTCGCCAATGTTGTCCCGGTCATGAAGAAAAATGGAAAAGTATGTGTCTGCATCGAGTACCGAGATCTGAATACAGCCTGCCTCAAGGATGAGTTTCCTCTTCCCATCACAGACGTCATGATTGACAATACATGCGGTTTTGAACGTATATTTTTCATGGACGGATTTTCAGGATACAATCAAATCAAGATGCATCCTGAGGACGAGAAGCATACTGCCTTTCGGACACCATTGGGGGTATATTGCTATACGGTCATGCCCTTCGGATTGAAGAATACCGAGGCTACGTACCAACGGGCTATGAGTAACATATTCCATGAGCATTTATGCAAGACAGTGGAGTGTTACATAGACGATGTAGTTGTCAAAAGCCGCCTCAAGGATAATCACATCCAAGACTTGAAGACAGTATTTGAATTGATGCGCCAACATCAACTCAAAATTAATCCTACAAAGTCCTTTCTGGGGGTATCTAGTGGAAAATTTCTGGGATTTGTCATTACTGCCAAAGGCATTCAAGTGGACCCTGATAAAGTAAAGGCCATCTTAGAAATGCGACCGCCCCATAATTTGAGAGAACTCAGGAGATTTCAAGGTCGTCTGGCTTATATCCGGAGATTCATATCCAACCTCTCTGGGAGATGTCAGCCCTTTTCTCGTTTCATGAAGAAAGGTGTATCCTTCGTATGGGACGAAGCCTGTCAGCAAGCGTTCGGTGATATCAAACGCTACCTCACTAGTCCGCCAGTTCTGGTGCCTCCCGTCATAGGAAGACCATTCGTGCTGTATGTTCGAGCGATGGATCATTCTCTGGGAGCTCTTCTCGCACAGAAGAACGATGTGGGTCATGAACATGCTATCTACTACCTCAGCAGGATGATGGTCGGAGCCGAACACCGGTACAACCCAGTGGAGAAAGAATACTTGGCTCTGATGTTCGCTATCCAGAAAATACGGCACTATGTCACAGGCCAAACCATTCACATCATCTCCAGGATCAATCCTCTTCAGGTACTGATGAACAAGCCAAGTGTTCTTAATTCCCGACTCGCGACTTGGGAGATGTTATTAACACCGTATGACATGGTGTACGTCCCTCAGAAGTCCGTCAAAGGCCAAGCGTTGGCTGACTTTCTAGCTGCTCATCCGATCCCGGAGGCCTCCAAACTGTACGAGGATATTCCCGATGAAGTTGCAGAATGTAATTCCGCAATAAAAAGTGATGCATGGCAACTGTTCTTCGATGGTGCCTCCAGGACTGGTCCCAGGGGAAACGTAGTTTCTGGAGTAGGAATTATCCTGGTTACTCCTGATAAGCTCGTCATCTACCGAGCATATTCTGTTAGCGAGCCCTGTTCTAACAATGTGGCAGAGTATAACGCTCTACTAATCGGGCTCTAAGTTGCTAAAGAATTGGGTGTCGAATCTCTGGAAGCTTTCGGTGATTCTCTGCTGATCGTCAATCAAGTCAGAGGAATATATGAAGTCCGGAATCCAGACCTCATCCCCTATCACTGAGCAACGGTCAAGATAGCCATGACATTCAAAGGATTCTTCCTGGAACATGTGCCTCGATCTCAGAATCTGGAAGCTGATGCCCTAGCCAGTCTAGCTGCAGATTTAGCTACCCCTATAAGAAGGCAGAATTCGGTGATCCTTCTTAGCAGAGATTTATTCTGTATGAAAAATAACTTTCACATAGAACGCAGCTACGCTGTGAACACAGATCCTCCCAGGAGAGACTGGAGAAGTCCCTTTATAGATTTCGTGGCATACGAAATCTTGCCGGAGGACCCTAAAGAAGCAGTATCCGTCAAAAGACGATCATTACGCTTCTATTTCGAGGCATCCTCACAGTATCTATATCGCCGGACCTACGACAGACTGCTATTACGATATCTTTCTGGTGATGAAGCACATCAGATTATCCGTGAAGCTCACAACGGCTTATGCGGAGCGCACCAACCCGGTCCTAAGCTACAGGATCGCATCAGAAGAATGGGCTATTACTGGCCTACTATGATCACAGATGCAATAAAGTACGCAAGACAGTGCAGAGCATGTCAGGTCCACGCAGACTTTATCCATCAACCTCCTGAACATCTACATCCTACGGTTGCGTCCTGGCCTTTCGAAGCATGGGGTATGGATATCATTGGTCCTATTCACCCGTCTTCTTCCAGAGGTCACTGGTTCATACTGGCCATCACGGATTATTTCTCCAAATGGGCAGAGGCGATCCCTCTTGCTGAGGTGAAGGCATCTAATGTGATCAGCTTTATCAAGCATCACGTTATTTATCGCTTCGAGATACCCCGGAGGATAATTCATGATAATGGGTCTCAATTCATCAGCCAAGCGTTTCATCGATTTTGCGATAAAAATCGGATACAAAATGTGGCCTCTACGGCATATAATCCTGCTGCTAATGGTTTGGCGGAAGCTTTCAACAAAACCATTATCAAGCTCTTGAAAAAGTTCGTCTCTTCGAACAAGAGGGATTTGAATGAGAAGCTGGAAGAATGTCTCTGGGCATACCGTACAACGGTACGAGCACCGGCAGGTTGTACCCCATTCTCATTAGTTTACGGGAGCGAAGCAATTCTCCCCGTCGAGATCCAAATTCCGTCACTCAGGATAGCCGTGGCTAATGAGTTGACTCAAGAAAAGAATGACCTGTTAAGGCTTCAAGACCTAGAAGGATTAGAAGAGAAACGCCTCCAAGCTCAACAGCGCATCGCGTTCTACCAAGCACGTATTTCCAGAGCTTTTAATCAAAAAGTAAAGGAAAGAGTGTTCAAAGTTGGCGAGCTAGCTTTAGCCGTAAGAAGGCCAATGATTCTTACTCACAGGAGTAAGGGCAAATTTCAGCCCAAATGGAAATGCCCTTATGTGATCGAGACGACGTTCTCAAACGGCGCTTACAGGTTAGCCAAGCCTAATGGAGACCTGTTAATGGATCCTATCAATGGCAAATTCCTGAAGAGGTACTATGCTTAACCTCCTTGGCTCAAGTGGAATAAGGCAAAAATCTCATTCTGACAAAACTACTTCCAAAACGAAACTAGTTGGATCGTATTCTATCATGTTCATATTACCTCTGAATAGATATGTTTAACTAATTTGGAACTTCAAGACCTATCACGTCCATACTACCTCTGATAGTTTTTGTGTACAAATTTTAGCTAAAAGCATATTCTATCATGTCCATATAACCTCTGAATAGATATATCCTGCTAAAACTTACCGAGAGTATATCACGTCCATATTACCTCTGATATCACTTTCACCCAAACCTGTCATTTATATTCCAAAATGATGGGTCCACAAAGTCAGATGAAAGCCTCTTTATTATTCCAAAAAAAAAAGCGAAAGTACATTGAAAAGCAAAAGTACATTGAAAAGCAAAAAGGTACATCATTTGGGGGGAGCGGTTAGGTCGCGAATCTGCTGCGCCAGAGCAACCATTCTCTCATCCCGGGAGTTCAAGACGTCGGCGCGAGCCCATTCCAACCTTTCCGCATCGTTGTTCAAAGCAGCTAGCTCAGACCGAGCCCACACAAAACCTGAGTGGAAAGCACCCACACGCGTCAGATTCTGCTGAACAATCGCCCGTCGCTCCTTCAGCACATCTCGGGCTGCCGACAAAGAGAGAGCCTTCGCCTCTACTCGAACGAGCTCATCCTTCAATATGCGGGCCTTCGCTGCCACTTCCTCATATTCGGCTTCGCACCGGGTCAACTCTGGAATGACATACTCCAATTGGACACGCTCATGATCCATCTTCTGCTGCTGAGCCACGATGGACTTATTCAGAGACTCCATCTGTTCAGCAAGCTGCGCAGTCAGGGAGTCGTACCTAGCTCGAACGAGACCGTCAATGTTGCCTCGAGCTAGCTGCAAGTATTCGTTAATGGGTTGCTCCAAACCATTAACTATCTCCTCCAGCGTGTCAGCTACCCCAGTGTCGTTGAATTCTCGGATCAGCACTATCGCGGACCGGGAGAATGCGCAGCTCCGTGGAGAGTGAAATGACGGGCACGGTAAAAGTTGCCTCAGTGCAACCCATGATGAAATATCGCCATTCTCTGGCTCCATCAATGAGTCCACCCCTGGACCTGAAGCTGGTGACGGCATTGCCCACGTGCAACTGGTCGTACCCGAATTGCCTGGCAAACCGACTAGGCAGGTAGGGCTCCAAGAAGCAATGGTCTTCGCTTCTGTACAGTAAATGGGAAGGTCTAATGCAGACCAACCAATTAAAAGACTCAGGAGAAAGAACGATCTTCCCGTCGCCTACGTCCTGGAGTCTGATCCCCTGTTGATTGAGATGTACATGGAGGACAGTACAGAAGAGCTTCCAGCTGTGACTGAAGTTCAGCACCCGCCGACAGTCTAAAACTATGGTCACGTTCCAGGAAGAATTCTTGTAGTTCAACAAGAAACTACCCCCCGAACTACTGCCAGAGCCGGGAGACATAACCCTGGGGTTATGGAGAATTAACCATCCCATCAAATACAGGTATGGTAATTCTATCCTGGGAAAGCTATCACGTCGAGTTTTATCAGCGAGCAGCCCGTCAGTCATGGCCCTCCGGCCAGCTTGTATGCGGCACACCATGGCAGGGAGCAAGCCTAGTCTTGCCCCGAACACCAGACGCACTGCAGGCCATAGCGTATTACGGTGAATACGGTCCGCAGATGCGATGCCGGGCACTACCAATCGGCGCAGCCATATGGAGAGAAAGCCAGCCAGTTGAGCTTCCCTGGACAGAGGCCTGCGACAACGCCTCAAATAACTATAGGCCTTAGTGCCTGCAGGATACTTCCCTATCCCTTCGTCGAGGATCCAGTCCGGAGCCCCATCGTCTTCCATGAGATCATCGACTACCTGAGCATTAAGCACGCTCAGAAAATTCAGAGGCTGATCTTTGCCTTCCAAGACCTTCTCTGGCTTAGCAGTCCTGGACCGGTGAAAGAAGAGGTATGACGTCCATTTATTGATATGAGCCAAATCTTAGGACTCACCATAAAAAGCGGTGCAAGCGAGGTAGTGGCACATCAGCTTCTGGTACACTTTCACTACCCGAGGGTCTGAATCTCCCAGCTCCCGGTTCGTGGGAACATACTCTTCATATGGAGTATCCCCCATCGGCAGTCTCGAGATCTCTGCCATCTCGTGGAGGGCCAATCCCAACTCCCCCAGTGGAGTGGCAAAAGTCCCGGTGAGCGAGATATATCGCTCCATCAGTGCCAGAAATAGGTTGGGGTTGAGAGGTAACCCAACACTGGTGGAACTCACAGCTGCATACAGACCAATGCCCTCCAGCTCGGTCTGAAAATGCTTCAGGGCCCATTCAGCTAAGCGAGCCCATCGAAGATTTGTAGGGGTGATCCACCCACTTGTCCGAGGGTTCACCTTAGGGTATACTCCCCCGTGCCCCATGAAATCATTACAGAAAGTCGGTAATTGGACCGGCTGGATCACTAAATTGTCTTCACTCGGGATACTGCCCGGGTACAGTCCCCTGAACGGCATCACAGAGCCGGAAGGGCGGTTGACAAACGACCCCTAGTCAGCTCCTTTCAGATAAAATATCTTCCCCGGCCTGCCGTGAAGATCGGGAGTCAGCGTCCACGACATCCTCCTGGGATATGTCGCATGGAAGAATGCCGAGATGTGATAGTCTCTCAGCATCTTGGACAGATACAAAACTAAGCTCCCGGCAGGGAAAACCCAGAGTTCTTTCTTGGGCTTCGTCTGGGACTGCTTGTCAATCATGTCTCCGAAGAGGAAAGCCGACTTTATGTATTGGTCCCCGTCTATATACGTCAGGGGCTCTCCGTTGATCATGCTCAACAGCATCCGCTCTCCTTGAGCCGATATCAAAATTTCCCTTCCTTCGGGATACTGGGGTCCAGAGATGGAAAATGTCACGTGGGACAGATCCTCCAGATAGTTGGAGTGCAGCATCCCGGCGGCAGAACCCATCACATCGGCTAGCGGAGACGCATGCAAGTTAACTGCAAGAGTACAAGAAAAACACATCAGTTCCTATAACTAGATATTACAGATCTTGCAGCATTTGCTAAAAATTAACAGTTTGTGCTTTATGCCAAGACTGCAAAAAAACTTGAGCTCTTACGCTGGGATCCTATTTCGAGGCGTAAAATTCAAGACTGGCAGTATACGCAAAGTTTTCGACAGTCTGTGCTTTACGCCAGACTGCCAAAATTTGAGTTATTACGCCAAAATTTCCATCCCTGCGTAACACTCAAATTATATAGTATACGCCAACTTTCGACAGTCAAAGCTTTTACGCCAGACTACGAAAATATGGAGTTTTTGCGCTGACACATTATAAATGTGGGCGTAAAAGATGAAACATCTCTGTGCATCATCTTCCTCAAAGAGGCTATCAGCACAGAAGATGATCTAGCGCGTTCACGTACAACGTGTGCGAAGGATTTTCAGTCGTTCATTTTTGTCCCAAAAGCTCTACCATTAAGGCCGGGTGCACTGCTCGTCGGCGGGATACTTCGCTCAGAATGAAGCTCGCCTTGCCCGACCGAAGACGCTCTCGCTTGAGTAGAAGAGCGAGAAGAAGAATCAACCTTCTTCCCCTTAGAGGAGGAGAGTTGTTTCGAGGCCATTACTGGGAACTTTGAAGGCTCGGAGAAGAAACGAAGAAGAACTCGAACAGTCGAAGACTTTCTTTCGCAGAGGACGGATGAAAAGTTTTTCTCTCAAAAGCTTGGGATATATATATAGAGTTCGGATGGACTCCTCGAATCCCGAACCAAACTTAGTGTCAACATGCCTTCTAGGTATTCTCCCAGAAACTATCTGTGTGAACTTGTGTTTGTTTTTAGAATACATAGTTGGCATGTAGGGGTTTATAAGGCTAATCCGGTCGTCATAAACGGCTATTAAACAGGGGAAATCGAGATCCGGCTGAGGTACAGTCGTGTACCAACATCTATTAAACATGACAAGGGGAAGGGTAACTACATGCCTTCTAGGTATTCTCCCACCCGACATGAAAAATAAGACAGAAACTCCAATATTCAAGACATGAAATCCAGCATTTCTAACACTAGGTGTAATCATCAAGGGTACATGTAAGGCAGGGAATTAATTATCACAATATATAAAGATTAACTTGAAGTGCAGGTACTTGCCTGTTGTTTGGATCTGATTAATATTGGCTCTCGGGGGAAAATTCCAGAGGTGAGTCCAAATGCTAAAATAGATATTACCATCACGCTCAGAAGATGTCAAATAGCTAGAAATGCCTGTCCTTGGGTCCAATTTGGAGACAAGGGCAAAAACGGCAGTTTCGGGCCAAAACGGGGTCCGCCGGTGGGCCCGCTTTGCACCGAAAAATGTGTCCGGGTCAAAGGTCTCCAAATTCACCAAACTTAGTGTCAATAGATCAGGAACGCTGATACGAACCCAACAGAACTTCCAGATTTGGATTCCGATGAGCCGAACACAAAATCGCCCGTCGAGCGGGGTCTGTGGGGCCCACGACACGTGATTTCGTCAACGTTCTCAGAATCGAACCAAACTTGACCCACAGGACCAGCGTATCGCTACGAGTCCGATGGTGTAAGTTTCGTCTCGATCTGACGAGTGTACAAGAAGTTAGGGCGAATTGCCGAAAGGTCGGATACGGGGCGATGTCCGCGGATACGCGTTGATTCCGGTGTGCACGCACACTCGAATCAGCTTCCACGAAATCTCACACGTCCGTATCGATGACGCGCACGTATCTGTGAAGACCGTACGCGACCAAGTCATCCCGTTTGGCGGGGCGCACTCAGTTCCGGGGTGAAAGAGGGTCTGATTTTTTCTGTTTTTGGACGCGATGCCAAACGGGAACCGAACTAGGGTTAGGGTTAGGGCTTGGACACTGCTGGCCGGCGGCGAGGACGGCGGAGATGCACCAGAGAGAGGCTGGGACGGCTCGCCGGGGGCTGGAGAGCTGGCCAGTGGTCGGCGGCTCGAGCTGCTGGCGGCGAGGGGCGTGGAGGAGAGGGCAGCTACTGCTGCCGGAGGTCGAGGGGGTGGCGCCGGAGGGGGGCAGTGCTGGCGGTGGCTGGGCAACGGTCGGCACGACGGCGGAGTTCGGCGGAGAGGGCTAGGGTTAGGGTTTAGAGAGGGGCTGGAGGAGGAGGACGAAGAGGGGGAGAGGGGTTTATAAAGGGGGAGGCGGCGGTTGCAGGGCCGGGAAGGGCGGAGCGGAGGGGCGACGTGGGGCTGGGCGCGGAACGCGCGGCGCTGCGCGCGACGGCCGGCGCTGGACGCGGGGGGGAACGTGGGGCTGGGTCGTGGGTTGGCGGGTCGGGCTGACGGCGGGTCGGGTTCGGTTGAACCCGACCCGACCCGATAGGGTTGGGTCTGGGCTGAGGGAGCGGGCTGGGCCGCGGCCCAATGGGCCAGGGCGGGCTGGGCTGAGAGAAGAAGAAAAAGAAAAAGAAAAGAAAATAAATAAATAATAAATAAATAAATAGATAATTAATTTATTAATTTAATTAAAATAGTTTTTAGGCATTTAAAAATAGGTCTGAGGCCCAGAAAAATCCAGAAAAATTACCCTAAGTCCAATTTTCCATTTTACACCCAAAAATATTATTTTTATGATATTTTAATATTATTTATTAACAATTAAAAATCATTTATTAATTAAAAACCTTGATTTTAATTTAAGAAAATTCCCAAAAAATTCCAGAAAATTGGGAAAAGTTCAAGATTTAATAATTTGAAAATTCAGGGGGTTTACAACCTACCCAACTTACAAAAATTTTGTCCTCAAAATTTAAGAATAACAAGGCACGAAAAGAAAGGCCGAGAAATAAAATATACCTCAGGGTTCAAAAAGATAGGGGTATCGCTCCCTAATCTCGTCTTCTCGCTCCCAGGTGGATTCGTCGGGAGAATGGTGCTTCCAAGCTACGCGAACCAGGGAGATAACCTGGTTCCGTAGAACTTTCTCCGATCGATCCAGTATCTCCACGGGTTGCTCTTGGTAAGTCAAACTTGGGCCTACTTCGAGCTCTGAGTGATCCAAAATGTGGCTGGGGTCTGACACGTACTTTCTCAGCTGCGATACGTGGAAGACGTTATGGACTCCATCCAGAGAGGGTGGCAATGCCAGTCGGTATGCCACTTCTCCAATTTTCTCCTGAATGCCAAAAGGTCCAATAAATCTTGGGCTGAGTTTTCCACTCCTTCCGAACCTAATGGTGCCACGTGTCGGGGAAATCTTCAAGAATACCAGTTCTCCAACCTTTAACAAAGTCATAATCAAGTCTTAGTTCCATAATCAAAATATTTAAATTGACTTGAATTTCATAAATTTAATTATCTCAAATTCCAAGGGCCTTCGGTGGCTATTTGCCCAATGTCGTTGCCGGTCTTGAGCCACTCGAAGTCTGTCCCTTATTTGCTTTACCTTTTCAGCTGAATCGATCACCATCTCTGGTCCCAGCAGGGCTCTTTCTCCAACGTCGTCCCATGATAGCGGGGTACGACATCTTCGTCCATACAGAGCTTCAAATGGAGTCATCTCAATACTTGCTTGGTAACTGTTATTATAAGAGAACTCCACCAGATGTAGATAGTCTTCCCAGGATCCTCCAAAATTCAGAACACATGTACGAAGTATATCTTCAAGTGTCTGGATTGTACGTTCCGATTGTCCATCGGTTTGGGGATGATAAGCTGTGCTGAATTTGAGTTGAGTCCCCAAGCTGGCTTGTAAGCTCTTCCAGAAGTGAGAGGTGAATCTTGAATCTCGGTCGGAGACAATACTTACTGGAACTCCATGCAGCCGGACAATGTGTCTGATATATAAATCTGCCAGCTTTTTTGTAGATAGCCCTACTTTAAAAGGTAGAAAATGTGCAGACTTGGTCAGTCTATCTACTATCACCCAGATTGCATCCTTTCCACTAGGTGTCCTTGGAAGTCCGAAAACAAAATCCATTATGATATGTTCCCACTTCCACTCCGGAATGGGTAGGGGTTGAAGCAATCCTCCAGGTCTTTGTCTTTCTGCCTTGACTTGCTGGCACACTAAACAACGAGATACGAACCTGGCTACTTCTCTTTTCATGCCATGCCACCAAACATGCGTCCTCAGGTCCTTGTACATCTTGTTGGCTCCTGGGTGTATAGAGTATTACGATCTGTGCGCCTCTTGCATAATTTCTTCTCTTATGTCTCCTCGAGGTACACATAATCTATCGCCATGCCTCAGTGATCCATCTTCATGAATTCTGAAATCTTCCACTAATCCAGCTTGCACTTGTCCTCGAAGGCTTCGCAGGCCTTCGTCTTGGAACTGAGTCTCCTTGATCTTGTCTATTAAAGTAGACTGAATCTGCAGGTTCATCATTTGGCCTTCTTTTCCTGGGATAATTACTTCAATACCTAAACTTTCCAAGTCCTCTAGCAGGTGTCTGTCCATAGTCAAGTACATCGCCATAGGATACCTGCTTAGAGCATCGGCAACTACATTGGCCTTCCCAGGATGATATTGAAGGGTGATATCAAAGTCTTTCATTAGTTCCAGCCACCTTCTTTGCCTCATGTTTAGCTCTTTCTGGGTGAAGATATATTTTAAACTTTTATGGTCTGTAAATATTTCCACCCTTTCTCCATAAAGATAATGCTTCCATAGTTTAAGAGCAAAAATGACAGCTGCCAATTCTAAATCATGAGTTGGATAGTTCTTTTCATGAGGTCGGAGCTGTCTAGAGGCATATGCTATTACCTTCTTGTTCTGCTCCAAAACACAACCTAGACCTTTTCCAGAAGCATCACTATAAATAGCGAAACCTCCGGTTCCAGAAGGTAAGGTCAGAATAGGGGCAGTAGTCAGCCTTTTCTTCAATTCCTCGAAAGCATGCTGACATTCATCAGTCCAGGTGAACTCTTCATCCTTCCTTGTTAATTTTGTCATGGGCTCCGCAATTCTAGCAAAGTCCTTCACAAACTTCCGATAGTAGCCAGCTAGTCCCAGGAAGCTTCTAATCTCTGCTACAGAGTCTGGAGTGGGCCAGGATTCTACTGCTGCTATCTTCTTAGGATCTACTGCTATTCCATCTCCAGTCACAACATGTCCCAAGAATTCTACTTTGTCTAGGAAGAAAGCACATTTAGATAATTTCCCATAAAGTCTTTCCTTCCTCAAAGTCTCCACAGGAATGGATTTGAAGATCGAGTTGATGCAGAAGTTCATAAGGACGGGAGAGAGGGGGCTGCCTCTGTCTTATAAATAGAAATATAAAAAGAAAATGATAAGGGTGAATCAATGGGGGTGGGACCTGCTCCTATCAGTGCATGGGATGCTTTCTTCCCACCTGGCCTCTGAGGCCCGGGCATAAGCACTCTACCTGGCATCCTTCCCCTTCTTTGCCAAGAGTGACGAATTCAGTCTAGGCTGAGCTCAGTCTTCCCTGCCTGCAAGAAAAGTAGTGGTCGTGCACAGGCTATTGTATTTTGTATTTTCCTTGGCTCATCATTGATCTCTTGGAAAAGCAAGAAAGAATAAACTGTATCCAAGTCCAGCATAGAAGAAGTCGAGTACCGTGCCATGTCTTTGGGGCACGTTTGACGAATAGGAATCTATGTATCTATCCCTTGCCTGAAAGCTTAGAAGCCCTTTCTTTTGGACAGAATCCGGTGTTAGCAGCAAATAAGGTCTTTGCAAGACGAGTTAACTCTTTCATGAAAGATTGATGGAATTTTGGTGTATCACTTATGAGTTTTGATCTTAAGGGTCGCCATAAGTCGCCTTTCATTTCAGCAGACCCAGATACCGATCGTTGGACCATGTACTTTGACGGAGCAGTAAACAAGAACGGAAGAGGAGCTGGAGCTATCTTCATTTCCCCCAGAGGTGATCCAGTACCGGCTGCTACACAGCTTGCCCTCGCTGGAACGTGGATCTCAACGCGCCCCTCCAGCAACAACAAGAATGGAACCATAGGCTCCTATGCTGGGAGCATTTCGGGGTATAGGTCTAACCACCTCAACTCCCCGTTTCTGGCATGCTATAGTTCTTATAGTCTCTCGACGACGGGAATGGGAGATTACCGGTGAGCCAGATGTGCTAACCTCAAATGTTCTTTATGTTCTTCGGGGGTCTTGGAGTAGATCAAAATATCATCAATGAAGACCACTACAAATTTGTCTAGATATTGCTGAAAGACTCTGTTCATCAAGTTCATAAAAACTGCTGGTACATTCGTCAACCCGAACGACATTACTAAGAATTCGTAGTGTCCGTTCCGCGTATTGAAAGCAGTTTTAGGGATGTCTTCCTTTCTCACCCTTACTTGGTGGTAACCAGACCTCAAATCAATCTTTGAAAATATCCGAGCTCCACTCAACTGATCAAATAGGTCATCTATCCTGGGCAGGGGATACTTATTCTTGATTGTTAAGGCATTCAAGGCCCTATAATCAATACACATTCGGGATGTTCCGTCCTTCTTGGGCACAAATAATACTGGAGCTCCCCAGGGTGAGACACTAGACCTAATGAAGCATTTGTCTTCTAGTTCTTTGATTTGCTCATTTAGTTCTATTATCTCCTTTTTGTTAATTCTGTAGGGATTTTGAGATACTGGTGCTGCTCCTGGCACTAAGTCAATAGAGAATTCAACTTCTCGGTCTGGAGGTAAGCCTGGGAGATCCTCAGGGAAGACATCAAGGTATTCGGAGACGATAGGTAGTGGCACTTCTTCTGTTATTAGGGCTCCACAAATTTTGTTATTACCCATTTCTCTAGAACCTCTAGCAAATTCAAATTCTGGCTTGTCAGGGGGCCTGAAGATTACACTACCTCTGTGGCAGTCTATAGTGGCATAATGTTGACTTAACCAATCCATACCCAGTATAATGTCAAAACTGGGCACTGGCATTACAAGTAGCCTAGCATACAGTTCTCTTCCACACAATGTAATAAGATAATTGTTACAGGCATCACTAACCGGGATGATTCCTCCACCGGTAATGATCTTATAACAATTTCTAAGGGGTTTAGTGATTAAGCTATGCTTCATAAGGAAATCTACTGACATGAATGAATGTGAAGCTCCAGAGTCAAATAAAGTAATAGCTGGTATTGAATTTATAAGCACAGAACCTGTGATCACGTCTGCTGTGGCCTCAGCTTCTTCCAGAGTCATTGCATAAGCACGGCCTTGCTGCGGTGCACCCCTCTGTTGCTGCTGGTGCTGAGCAAAGCGTTGTTGTTGTGTTGGAAGCGGGGGTCCCCTCTGTTATACTGCTGGGGCCCTGGCCTGGGCTGGAGCCTTTGGTGCAGCGGTGCGTCCTTGAGCAGCTGGACAGTCCCTCATTTGATGCGCTGCTGAGCCGCAGTAGAGGCAGGCACCTAGCCTCTTCCTGCAGACTTGCCAAGTATGACCTGGTTTTTGGCAAAAGTTACAAGCAGCAGCTTGTTGGTTCTGTCCCTGAGCCTGGTGTTGGGGTGCTGGAGCTCGAGGGAGAGGACGATGAGTTTGCTGCGGGGCCCTCTGCTGTTGTTGAAAAGGGCGTTTATTGGGTCCCGCATTTCCGGTATCTCTTTCTCGTTTCAGTTTATGCCCCATATCTCTTTCAACGCCTTGTGCCACGCTCAGGATTTTTTCATAGGTGCGAGCTCGGCTGGTGGTGACAGCAAGGCGAATATCCGGAGACAGCCCCTTCTTGAATCTACGGGCTCTGTCCTCCGGGGTACGAACCATGTACTCCACAAAATGGCTTAACCTGCTAAATTCAGCAGTATATTCATCAACAGATAGGTTACCTTATTCCAGTCTCTCGAATTGGCTTTCGAGAGCTTCCCGAGCCACTTCGGGGTAGAATTTCTCCTTGAATAGTCTCTTGAAGTCCTCCCAGGTGATGTCAGGAGCAGATAATTGGGGTTCATCTCTGAACCAGGTTCGAGCAATGTCGAACAGTTGCAGGCTTGCGGACTCTACTTTGAGGTCATCAGGGACCCGAGCAGTCTTCAGGAGTCTCTCGACATTCTCTATCCACTCATCGGCATAGAGAATGCCCTCAGTTCCGTAAAATTCCAGGGGTCTAAGATTCTTGAAGTCTTTAGCACTCCCTGGCCTTTTGAGTGACGACTCCTGGGACTTAAGAGCTTCTGAGAGGCTGGTCCACAGAAGTGCAGTCTGTTCTTTCTGGGATCCACCAATCCCTGTAACACTCCTAGTAGCTGTGCCCCATCTAGAGTAACTGCCGGAACAGATGGAGGCGGCGGGAGTGCAAGAGTCTCGGGCACATTCTGCTCAGCTGGTTTTGATGTGCCTCCTACTGTGTTCCTTGTCTGGACCATTCTGAAAGATTAAGGGATAGGAAGATCAGAATAGAATACTTGGAAATCAAAGGCGATAGGAAAAAAATTGAGCAGCAAAGATATCAAGAATTGAAATAAGGACCCTATACTGTGAATGAGCTTTTCCTAGAATCCTCAATCTTATTCCATACCCTGTCCTAGGGTATTACCCTATTTTAGGATAGGACCTGCATGGGCCACCATAAAAATGTGTCACGATCCGCACCCGGAAATTCGGGCACGAGTGCGTGGGTACGTCCAGCCTACGCCGCAGAGTCGGCGGTAGTACGCTGTCTAGGTCAATTTCAGGTTTACTAAACTAGCTCATTCACAAATAACATAGGCAAGATAATAATGAGAATTAAAACTTAAGATTGCAACTGAAATAAATGTGACAACAGATTCAAATGTTTAATATAGAATTCAGAATTAAAATCGGGGACAAACCCGATTAATAAGATAAGAATATAAATGAAAGATAGCTACTACTAGCTACTCTGCAGCAGGGGTCTCCTGGGTGGGTTTTGTCTCCTCATAGGTATCATCAGTCCCCTCATAGGGACTATAATAAGTAGGGGCAAGATCCTCATCATCGCCTAAATCAACAGATCCAATCAGGAAAGGAGCAAAGTACACAGTGCACAACAAGGTTAAACTAAATATTTATGACAATTAAATATTGAATATCAGGTTGAGAAACTGCATAACAGAACATCATTATCTCAAAGTTAAAGCTGTAAACAGGGATATGAGAAAGCAGAAATAAATGAGACAGGAAATGAAACTACAACAGTCAGCAAGATATATGTAACAAGACCAGAAACTATCTGTGTGAACTTGTGTTTGTTTTTAGAATACATAGTTGGCATGTAGGGGTTTATAAGGCTAATCCGGCCGTCATAAACGGCTATTAAACAGGAGAAATTGAGATCCGTCTGAGGTACAGTCGTGTACCAACAGCTATTAAATATGACAAGGGGAAGGGTAACTACATGCCTTCTAGGTATTCTCCCACCCGACATGAAAAATAAGACAGGAACTCCAATATTCAAGACATGAAATCCAGCATTTCTAACACTAGGTGTAATCATCAAGGGTACATGTAAGGCAGGGAATTAATTATCACAATATATAAAGATTAACTTGAAGTGCAGGTACTTGCCTGTTGTTTGGATCTGATTAATATTGGCTCTCGGGGGAAAATTCCAGAGGTGAGTCCAAAAGCTAAAATAGACATTACCATCACGCTCAGAAGATGTCAAATAGCTAGAAACGCCTGTCCTTGGGTCCAATTTGGAGACAAGGGAAAAAACGACAGTTTTGGGCCAAAACGGGGTCCGCCGGTAGGCCCGCTTTGCACCGAAAAACGTGTCCGGGTCAAAGGTCTCCAAATTCACCAAACTTAGTGTCAACAGGTCAGGAACGCTGATACGAACCCAACGGAACTTCCAGATTTGGATTCCGATGAGCCGAACACAAAATTGCCCGTCGAGCGGGGTCTGTGGGGCCCACGACACGCGATTTCGTCAACGTTCTCAGAATCGAACCAAACTTGACCCACAGGACCAGCGTATCGCTACGAGTCCGATGGCGCAAGTTTCGTCTCGATCTGACGAGTGTAAGTTAGGGCGAATTACCGAAAAGTCGGATACGGGACGATGTCCGCGGATACGCGTTGATTCCGGTGTGCACGCACACCCGAATCAGCTTCCACAAAATCTCACACGTCCGTATCGATGACGCGCACGTATCTGTGAAGACCGTACGCGACCAAGTCATCCCGTTTGGTGGGGCACATTCAGTTCCGGGGTGAAACAGGGTCTGGTTTTTCCTGTTTTTGGATCGCGGTGTGCGATCACCACAGGACGCGATGCCCCGAACAGTTTGTCCGGACACCGAGAGGGTCATACAGGCTTCACAACGCAATTTGCGAAATTAAAAACGGAGCTACGAACAAAAAGTTACACGCACCTGAAGAGGACCCGAAAATCAGGGTCGAGTCGTGTCCGACTCGTGTCGGACACGGGAACCGAACTAGGGTTAGGGTTAGGGTTAGGGCTTGGACACTGCTGGCCGGCGGCGAGGACGGCGGAGATGCGATGGAGAGAGGCTGGGACGGCTCGCCGGGGGCTGGGGAGCTGGCCAGTGGTCGGCGGCTCGAGCTGCTGGCGGCGAGGGGCGTGGAGGAGAGGGCAGCTGCTGCTGCCGGAGGTCGAGGGGGTGGCGCCGGAGGGGGGCAGTGTTGGCGGTGGCTGGGCAACGGTCGGCACGGCGGCGGAGTTCGGCGGAGAGGGCTAGGGTTAGGGTTTAGAGAGGGGCTGGAGGAGGAAGACGAAGAGGGGGAGAGGGGTTTATAAAGGTGGAGGCGGCGGTTGCAGGGCCGGGAAGGGCGGAGCGGAGGGGCGACGTGGGGCTGGGCGCGGAACGCGCGGTGCTGCGCGCGACGGCAGGCGCTGGACTCAGGGGGGAACGTGGGGCTGGGTCGTGGGTTGGCGGGTCGGGCTGACGGCGGGTCGGGTTCGGTTGAACCCGACCTGACCCGATAGGGTTAGGTCTGGGCTGAGGGAGCGGGCTGGGCCGCGGCCCAATAGGCCAGGGCGGGCTGGGCTGAGAGAAGAAGAAAAAGAAAATAAAATAAATAAATAATAAATAAATAAATAAATAGATAATTAATTTATTAATTTAATTAAAATAGTTTTTAGGCATTTAAAAATAGGTCTGAGGTCCAAAAAAATCCAGAAAAATTACCCTAAGTCCAATTTTCCATTTTACACCCAAAAATATTATTTTCATAATATTTTAATATTATTTATTAATAATTAAAAATCATTTATTAATTTAAAATCTTGATTTTAATTTCAGAAAATTCCCAGAAAATTCCAGAAAATTGGGAAAAATTCAAGATTTAATAATTTGAAAATTCAGGGGGTTTACACCCAAAGCATACAGAGTTCAATATTGAAAGTTACTCTTCTTCATGGGTCGATTCGAAGTTCATCCAGAATCCAGTCTGAATATTTCGTCTACAGTTCAAGATGGCGACTCAGTTTTTGACAGCCATTTCTCGCCCTGTTCCATGAAATTTTTGAGAAATCATTCTTGAAGATGATGGTCTGAACAAGAATTCTGTTTATCAGAAGTGACAGTTCAGAATTCTACGCGGTTCCTCATTCCTAAACAACAGGACAATTCGAATACTCGATTGATAAGCGGCTTTCTACGCACCCTTAGTTATGCGTAAAAGACAGGACGGGACCTAGCACTCTTTCTAACAGAGTCGGCGTAAAGTTATCAGACGTGTTGAAGCTACACATATTCAGACTTCGCAGTAAAATATATGGCAAGATGATCATATGCACATAAGAAGACGATTTTATTAAAACATGATTACATATGAGAAAAATCCAGTCTACAAGAGTTTTTCTTCATTTTCATGATTACATATGAGAAAAATTCCGTCTACAAAGGACTTCCTCATCATCGTCTGAAGATCTCGCCCAGAATCTGTTCTGCCAGGTTCTCGCATGGGCGGAATTCTTCATCCATCTTCTCCAGCAGTCAGTCGGTTCCCGCAAACTGACTGACATGAAATGATCAACGGCGGAAGGATACAAAAATGAGCCTAGACCCATCCTCCAATACAGGAAAGCAGGGTCAATCTGCTTTCCTGCATCCAGCGCCGTGACAGATTGAGTTGAGGTATTTCATCCAACTCAATACTCGATGACAGAACTAGTCTCTGCTCTGGTCCACGAAAGTATCAGGAGAAGATACAGCTTCCAAGCTGTGTGGTCAAAAATGACCCTTCCTCTCTCCGGAAGAACCGCCGTACAAAGTTGTTGATTATCCCAAGCAAAGGAGGCTATGATATCCTTCCATGATCCATCGTTGCAGAGGACATTTGCTCGAAGATGCCGTCTTTTTTGGCTCCTTACATGCTGGAAGAACATGGTCTTCTTCTTCCTCAAGTCGAACCGACGAACTCCGGCGATCATCTCTGTGTGGTGAAAGAAATATGGGAAGAACATGTTAACTCCTCAGCCTTTTTATAGGCGAAAGAGATCACACCGATCCCCAATAACTTTGCCATAAAGTCAGCCTTGAAAGAACGTGTCAGACTTGACCGTTTCAGGCTCCATTCAGAGCGTTTCAAATTACGAGGAACGTTTCATGCTTCATTCAAAGCGTTTCAAATTACGAGGAATTTAAAAGCTTTGAAGGGGGTCTTGTAGAAGCATAAAAAATACGCTGGATAGCTATACGCAGTATGTTGATGCTGGGCAGCGTAAAAAGATGACTTCAGAGCCATCGACGTGCAAACAGAGCTTTTCCGCTGAGTACAGCGTAAAATATAAGCTCAAGGACCATCCGCGTAATACAGTATGTCCAGGCTGCTTCAGCGTAAAAAGGGTGCTACATCGCCTTTATGGCATAAAACTCATCCGCTTTCAATGCAGCATTGAAGTGTACGAGGAACGCTTCGTATTCTTCGAAATGAACCTGTCAGATTATGCAATAAATCTGACGTCTGGACTCCTGACAAAGAGTACTGTACGACTACCGAGACGACGGCTATAATGATGGCGCGGCACTGCAACCCAGGCTGTCATTTACTGCCATTTCCTTTGCGTAATCCGTTTTTACGCATACAAAGGAATACGTTGCCTAGTTTTACACAGGCAGACGTGAGATATTTACGCTCCACAGAAGACAAACAGCCTGCCACGTCAAAAGCTGCTCTTCGTACAGGGCTCGAGGCACGTCTCTGTATTTAATGCGCAGAGTGATGACAGAACTCGAGGCACGTCTCTACATTTAATGGGCAGAAAAGGGTGGCAGACCTTCAAAACACGCCTCTGCATTTAATGCGCAGAATAATGGAGGATCTCTGTATTTAATATAGGAGATTTGATTAAATGTCACCGAACCGTCGTTTAGTGACATCCCCTTTGCGTAAACTGCTCTTACGCATACAAGGAGATATGCTGCCCAGTTTTATACAGGCAGACGTGAGCTTCTTACACTCCGCAGAAGACAAACAGACTGCCACGTCAGCAGTTACTCTTCGTACAGGATTCGAGGCGCGTATCTGCATTTAATGCGCAGAATGATGGCAAATTTTAAAGACACGTCTCTGCATTTAATGCGCAGGATGGGGGCAGATCTCTGCATTTAATGCAAGAGATTTGATTATATCTCCAAAAGCTGTAATTCCGGCTAAAACGTCCACATTATCTCGTCTTTTACGCCCACTCGGCTTCTACGCCCACTAGGCTTCTACGCCATGGTGACAGTTATTGGCTTCTACGCCAACCTCTTCTACACAAAGGATAACTACCTACGTGGCTTCTACGCCGTGATCTTCGCAGCAGTTATACGCGTTGTCCCTTAGTTGGACACGCGTCACACGCTCATTCAAAAGGTCATCTATACACGGGCAATGGTTATTGTAACCATCGTGTAAAAGGGTGTTGTACTTTCCACTACTCGGTTTCTACACCGACTGAGTGGTCACTGTCACTAAAACTCTATAAATAGAGACCTCTATCAACAGAGGTCCAAGGTCGAAAATTGGAGGTTGAAAATTGGAGGTCGAAAGACTGAAGGTCCGAGTCGACAAAAAAGGTCAAAAAAAATGGAGTATCAGATCGAGGAGAGAAAACGGTCGAGAGAGAGAGAAGAATCCAGAGCTCAGGCAAAAAATAGTGATCGACGACTTTGACATCGAGCATCCACTCTCTTTAGCAACCTTCGAAGCTGCTTTCTGTCTTCTACGGCACTTCTTCATCATCGTGTGGTCCAAGGGACAAAGTGATTGACTGCAGATCAGACTCCTATAGCAATATTTATCCAGATTAAAAAATTGTACTCGACATACTCATATAGGATTAATTGTACTGCTTGTTTGTAAACATAAAGAGCGGGTTTTCGTATAAAGCCTCGTTTCCATATCTTTCGTTTATTTTATCAGACAACAATTGGCTTGGAAACTTGAACGATAGCTATATGGCATGGCTAATCATACGTGAAGTGTATGCTTAACACTAACAATATTTTACAATTTATAATAGAAATATGATCACATCTCTTACTAGCAATTTCGCCCGCTCCCACTAGTACAGTGGATCCAACCATGACACATTAAGATACACGATCAATGTCCAATGATAATACCATTTACAATGTCTAATATCAATATCGTGTACGATGTCAATACGATAAGCATTGTAACATCTCATGACTGAAGATCCAAGCTATATACTAGTCCGTGTACCAAAGTATCAAGAATCAGATGTAACATTTCTAAATACTTAAAATATAATATTATAAAATAATAGAAACTATTAGAGAATGTACTCGCCAGCCGTCCAGAGCAATGAATGCCAAACTGTGTCCGAACTGGTATCATATTGACCTATATATGGAATATTACATTAATACAAGATATTGGAGTAAAATTAAGTTAAACTAGTTCAATTATAGGTCACAAAGTCATTTCTAAATCAAACCGACTATTTCTAGATCAAAAGAGTCTATCTCTAGGATACTAGGTCAATACACTATGAAACTAAGCTACTATAGCTAATCCAAGATACTATGAGACACACAAAAATGCTGTATCCTAGGATACGCAAGTTTTAATAGGAAAAATAGTAATTTATATAAATATACAAGTCAATACATATAGTACTTAACTAATTAAAGCAATATAGGATACCTTGGCCTTGCACCAATGCGTATCGCACTACCACACACCTATCCCGATACTCAAACTCAATACCTTGAGTATCAACCCAATACCTTGATATCCACCCACTACCTTGACATTACTTGGTATCCTAAGGTAATTCAAAACCTCATGAATATAGCTAATACATATGTAACCCTCAACCAATATACTAATATATACTAAGTACTATAATATATATATATATATATATATATATATATATATATATATATATATCAATATAATTAAAGATACTAACTACAACATATATAATCAACTAATACATAGATACATATATATAATTAACTATATAATAATCATTACAATAACTAAACTAACTGTTAACTCTCTCTATATATATTAGTATACATATCTATTTATCAACATATAAAGTATATAACTAATACACTATACTATCTAACTGTTTACTAACTATTATACTAAACTAAACTAATACCCTTAAATATTCTAACCTTACTAAACCATTACATAAAACTCATGCTAAACCAATACCTCACTAAACCTGATAATTGCAGATACTGATACTGCCTCTCCTCCTTTGATGCTAATTCAAACTGCTACTGCAGCTGCTCTTCTCTGCTGTGGCACTCTTTCCTGTTGCAGTGTACTTACTACTGATGCAGTGTGTGAATACTGTAACTGCACTTGTTCGAGGCTGCACAACATAGCTTCCTGCCTGTTACTGCTCTTTCTTGTTCAGTTTGAACATCACTGTGCACTGACTACTGTGCACTGAGGTTGCATCTCCTCGAGGTTACTGTATAGTGACTGCATTGTGGCTGCTACTGCTCTGAGTCGATTTCTGCTGCACCTTGCACTAGCTGCAGTGCTCCTTTCTCAATGTTGCTTACTGCACAGTTGCTGTATGCATTGCAACATGCTGCAGTGAGTTGTGTTGAATCCTTCCTGCTCTCCTTGCTGAACTGTACTGGGGTGTTGCACACTGATGCACCTCTGCTGAAGGTGTTGCTGCTGTTCGGTGAGTCTCAATTGAGGCATACTGTGCTGAACTGCTAGCTATTGACTTCTCCTCAATTTCTGTTGTGCTGGCTTGAAGTGATGTTGTGCTCTGCAGCATAGTTGGCTCAAGCATCTTGATGTGAGGCCAATTGGCTCTGCTTCCACATGCTGTTATGGTTGCAGTGTTGAGGCATTGGTAGTACTGAGTTAACTCTGCTGCAGAACTGTGCTCGAGGTGCACAGAGTGGTTCCTACTGTTGGAGCTCCCTGTTGTGGTTGTTCTACTGCCCTCTCCTTTTTCTGCATTGCTGAATATATTGTACTGATGTTTGCAGTTGTTGCTCTCTTGCTGTTGAAGCTGTACACTGAATTGTTGAAGGTATGCACAGTACAGCTACATTAGCTAGCAGCCACTGCTGAATTCCTTGCATGCTACTGATGAACTGCCCCGAGCTCCTCTCTAGTTCACAAATACTTACACATCCAATGCATACACACATACATATAACCATATGCACACACCTATATATATATATATATATATATATATATATATATATATATATATATATATATATATATAGGCACATAGCTACATATATACACATACACACATACACTAAATATCTCATATATACACTTAGCACCTAGACACATAGCTACTTATACTCATAGATACAATATTCTATAGATACACACACAATATATATACATATCATACACTATATATGCATAGACCTATATGTATATCAATCCCCTCACTATATATGTATATATAAACACATATATATATAATATACATATACACCTATATACTATATTATATAGTACACACTCATATATATATATATATATATATATATATATATATATATAAGCACACATAGAAATGAGGACCATAAACCAAATACGTGGAGTGCACCGCATACGTATCACACTAATTCTATGATACGCTTGCGACACGGCTCCACCACACAACCAAAGGCATCCCGAAGGACACGAGCAAGTCTAATATACTAAATATAAACAATATGTATAATAATAATAACAACTACGTTTCTGTGTCAAGAATTGATATGCACAAATCTCCGTATCGGAGAAAAACCCCCAAAATAACCCATATCATCAAATTGACGAGATACGGCCTACACATATCCAATTATGGACACGACACTAGTCACAAATAATCAATCACATGTCATACTGATCTATTTGACTAATTGACAAATACCACATGTGCCAATCTCAGAATTTTCCCAAAATTGACACAAAAATATACATAACTTCCACCATAGGTCTCCTATGAACCTAAAACCAATTTCTATGGGTAGTCTATGCATGTGGGGTAGTTTCTCATGGTTAAATCTTAGATTTAGAACCTAATAAAAGAGAAAAAACTAAAATGTACCTATTGGGAGATCGATTCCCAATAAAAATATTCAAATATTGAATGTAGCCTCCTCCTTGTAGATCTTGGCCTCCTCCTTGTAGATCTTGGCTTCCTTCTTATAGATTCTTATTGTAGTAGCCTCAATTGAAGAATAGGGAAGGAATTTGTGAAGAAATTTTTGAGGGAATGGTGAGGGAATGAAGGAAATTGGAAAAGGAAAAATGTAGATCTAAAGGGAATAAAAATTATGAAGTGAATAATTTTCTCTCTCCTCCTTGCATATGGCCGGCCATATACCCCTCGCCATGCTATGTGAAATATCCAAAACACCCCTTGGGGCCTCTCATAAAGAAATTAATTAAGGAGGGAAGGTTCTAGTCTAATGGTTTCACTAATTAATTCATCATCCTAACCCATGGGCTAATCTTGGGCTCAATCTAAACTAAAATAAATGTTGGGTCCATGGGTCTAAACTAACTAGTTAGTCCACTACACAAGTCCAAAATAAATCTAACACTAATAATAAATATATAATATAATAAATAAGTAATTACACATGCATAATATTTAAATACAATAAATCCTAAAATAAAAATACCCGTGTCAATTACCAAACTACCCTTAATTGAAAATATGAGGGTGACATGAGGCCAGAGACGCATGGACCGTATGGAGTCTGAAATACATGGGGACAGAGATGCACGGGACCACATGGAGTCTGGGATGCATAAGACCCTTGTTGTGTTGTCCATGTGGCGTTGCACCCTGTCTAGAGTGATATTCTGCGTTGACGTGAGACTTTTGTTGTTTAGTGTGTTCACGTCTTTTGAGAAAATTAAAAAATTATTTTTGTCCGTATTTTGTGTTAGAGACTATCCTGCTGACGGGATACCACGTTAGGTCCTTATGCGGCCAAGCTGCTTTGGCTTATTGGGGATGCATGGATGTCATCTTTTTGGGCCGCAGGGTGACTCTGCTGCCTGATTTGAGCCTCCTTTTGGGGGCACATGGCTTTTGGCATGTTGGGCCACAGGGTTGTTGGACACATAAACGCGTGCTACCAAGCTGACATTTTTTGGACTTGACTCAACCATTTTGGGGAGCTTAACCGCCTTCTTGCAGACTTCTTGGAAACTTAACCGTCGGTGTCATGACCCGCACCCGGAATTTGGACATGAGTCGTGGGTACATCCTGCCTACGCCGCAGCATCGGCGGTAGAACGCTGTCTAGGTCTCAATATACTAAACATAACTCACAACCTGTCAAGGATCTCAACTCCATAAGGAGTACAATAAAATAAACATCTCTCAACAGCTCATAATATATACTCAATCATAATAGCTATAAGAATATAAATGGCATGATAAAAGATAAGAAAGAATGACATAAGTCAAACACAACGTCTCAAATAGAGATAAACTACAGTCTAATTGTCCAACATAAAAACTCTCCACAAGTCTCAATTTAAACTTAACATAAGTCTCGACATAACTCAAATAAGTCTCAAATGCATAAAATAAATGATGTCTAAATAGCTGCAGGTAGTGTCTTCTCTAATGGAATGGACTCCTCTAAGATCTCTGGTGTGTAGTCTGCATCTATACTTGGTCCATAATGTGTAGGACAGAAATCTTCAAGATCCTCTGGAAAAAATATCCAATCAGGATTGGAGCAAAGTACAAGCAATAACAGCAGTTCCACATATATTGACAAAAACTATAATACAGTGTAAAGAAATACAAGATAGATATGAATACTGGCAATAGCAACACTGGAATAATAAAGTACTGGAAATAAGAAATACTGGAATAATGTCATCATCAATGGTACACTAGCAATGAACAAAAATACAAGTACATGCTAGAACAATGAACTGGATATATAAGTGAACGCTAGAATAATAACTAGAACATAGAGAAATGCTAGATCAATAAACTAGAGATACATGTATAGACTATCCAGCTAGTGTGTGAAATATCAGCATATCATGTGATTGGCTTGGGACTGATCAGGCTTGTTATATATGATTAGCTATGATTCATGTAAGATCAGGCTAACCATCCGGATAGCTATGATGCGAGCAATAGTCAGGATAATCATATGTAACAGGCAATAAGGCATGTAATGGTCAGGCTTCACCGATATGAGGTATGGGTGAGCTATGATGCATATAGAGTTAGGTATGATCACATAAGCTACTAATATTTTCCTGTCCCCAGCTAGCACGATGGATTCCAATCACGACTCCTCGTGACAGGTCTCGATGATGACAACTCGTGTATACAACAGTGTCAGAATCATGTATGCTATACAACTGGAATCATAGAGATAATCAACATAATGAAAACTGTCAGAGAATGTACTCGTCTGTGGTCCTTAGCTGGCAATACCAATGTCCTGTTTCCGGGGTCTCGTCTGAATAATCCAACAGTCCTATAGACATTATTTAATGATAGTACAGAATCAGTCGATACGCTATCATACACACAATCAATAGTACACAATGAACTTAGAGACTACGCTAGGGGTAACACAATCAATAGTACAGGGTTAAATGTGCATCTAGCTGCACGGGTGTTTCGTCTGTAATTGCTGTGCAAAAATTAGACAGTCAAACATACACAGGTCTCGCCAGTACGTCAGTATACATAAGGCAGTCTACTCACAATTTCCAGGGTCACATGGTCAAAGTAACTACGGGATATCCGTAATTAACACTAGGCATACTGTATATATATATAATATTTATAGTCCTAACTAGCATTTAGCATTTAATTACTTACAATATATATACATACCATATATATATATGTATATAACAACAAATAATTATATGCATACCAAATTGAATAATATACATATACTAAATATATATATATGCCAATTAAATAATATACATATACTAAATATATATATATATATACCAATTGAATAATATACCTATACGCGTACATATACGCATACGAGTTTTGGTTCATTTACAACGACTAGCAATCAACATCTAATGAGTTTGTTATGGAGCAATAAGCTAGATCTAACGTCATTCACACATACGTAAACGTACACAACATGAAGGGATAACTCGAACCTGTGCGCGCATGAACGGAATATTCGTGTCGAGGTGGGCTGCTCCTACTGCTACTGTTCAGGCGAGGCTCGTGAGGTCCGGCGGTTCAGCGTGTCGTCGTCGACGGGATGGTGGCAGCGTTCAGTCGAGGGGATGGTGCAGCGTTCAGCGGGTTCAGTCGAGGGAGAAGGAGGTTCAGCGGCTAGGGTTGCTCGGTGCAGTCGGGTTGGGGTGAAGATGGCGTGCAGGCGGTTGAAGGGAGTTGACGGGATGTATATGGAGAAGGAGATGGAAGAGAACGGCGGGTTGAAGGCTCCGGCGGGACTGGGCTGCTCCAACGACGGGTTGAAAGGGATGAGGGTGGTCGGGCTTGGAGGGTCCGGTCGAGTGGTTCAGGGAAGATGATGATGAACAGGTAGGGGAGGGAGAAGTCGGCTGGAAATATTTTAGGGATGAGAAGAAAAATAAACAAAGGAAAAGTGATATATATATATATATATATATATATATATATATATATATATATATATATATATATAGGAGGGTTGGGTTGACCTAGAAAATTGGACTTGGTCAACATCCCGCTTGGAAAAAGGGCTTGGCTTCTTATGTAGGTATTTGGATGGCTTCTTATGTAGGTATTTGGAGGGCTAGGATTGCATTGATTCAAAATGGAGGGCTATGGTTTGATGAGGGTTAGTGTTGAGTGTTACACACTCCAAAATTATGGAAAATTCATATGAAGGAGAAATGGGTTTCTTTCTGTGTTGTGTCCAGAGGTGTGGACACCCCAATGCACTTTTGCATAAAAGTGCCCAACAATTGGAAAATTACACAAAGTTGGGTTTTGGATTAATTTAATTAGAATTAATATAATTGGTGTTCTAAAATTAATTAGAAGTACATATGGCTAAAATTAGGTGGAACACAAGTGTCATGAATGTGGAAGACTCAAAGTAGAATATTATCCTAATTTGGGTTGCACAAAATGGGTCGAGATTGTGTCTCCAATTTTGACGCACAACGATGCGAAGTTAAATTTATATAGAATTAAATATAATTGTTTGCGATGAATATTGTGCAACTAAAGTGAAGCACAACAGGGCATAGTTATGAGTTACACAAGGATCAGAATAGAAGGCTGACATGTCTAGGACAAGGGTGTAAATTTTTTAGGAAGGCAATGGCTAGTGTAGCACTCTAATTATCGAAGCAACGGTAAGGTACAACAATTAATTAAAATTACGGTAATTTAAATATAAATAAATATCATGCAATATCAACACATTTAACTAAATAAATAAAAAGACAAAAATATTCATATTCTGAAATGTGGTAGTGACAAGTCTATCCTCCTTAAAAGAATTTCGTCCTCGAAATTAAAATAAACTAGCACAAGAACAAACAATCAAACAAGGAATTATACCTCAAGTCTCGAAGAGAATGGATACTGCTCGCGCATTTTGTCCTCTCTCTCCCAGGTTGACTCGTCTGGAAAGTAATGTCTCCATGCAACACTAACTAAAGGAATAGTCTGGTTCTGCAATATCTTCTTTCTACGATCCAAGATCTCTACGAGATGTTCGGGATAGCTGAGCGTCGGTCCAACCTCGATCTCCGAGTGATCTAGTACGTGACTAGGATCTGCCACGTACCATCTTAGCTGTGACACGTGGAACACGTCATGCACTCAATCTAGAGCAGGCGACAAGTCTAGTTTATAGGCCAATGCACTGACCCTTACAAGAATACCGAAAGGTCCGATGTATCGTGGATTAAGCTTTCCGTCTCTACCAAAATAAATCGTGTCCCGTGTCGGAGAAATCCGTAGGAACACCAAATCACCGACCTAGAACAAACAGTCTTAACACGCAATCTAAAATAAAATAATCACAAACCAAATAACAAAATCTATACCCGAAACTCTAGGGGTCTACGGTGGCTATCGACCCAATGCCGTTGTTTGTCCTGCGCCACTTTGCAGTCTATCTCTGATGAGCTTCACCTTTTCTGCTGCATCCACGACCATTTCTAGTCCTAATAAATCTCTTTCTCCAACATCATCCCAAGATAACGGTATACGATACCTTCGTCCATATAAAGCCTCGAATGGTGGCATCTCAATGCTGGCCTGGTAGCTGTTGTTGTAAGAAAACTCTACTAGGTGTAGATGATCCTCCCAAGAACCTGCGAGATCCAAAATGCAAGTGCGTAACATGTCTTTAAGAGTTTGAATAGTCCTTTCAGACTGCCCGTCTGTCTGAGGGTGATACGCAGTACTGAACTTGAGCTGAGTGCCCAAGCTAGCCAGCAAACTCCTCCAGAAGTGGGAAGTGAAATGACTATCCCGATCTGAGACTATAGTTACAGTAACTCCATGTAATCTGATAATCTATCGCACGTACATCTCTGCTAGCTTCTCTGTCGATATACCCACTTTGAAAGGTAAGAAGTAGGCTAATTTGGTCAACCTATCTACGATGACCCAAATCACGTCATTTCCTCCTGGAGAACGTGGAAGCCCTGAAACAAAGTCCATAGTCACGTGCTCCCACTTCCATTCTGGGATGGGTAAAGGTTGAAGCAATCCTCCTGGCCTTTGTCAATCTGCTTTCACATGTTGGCACACTAAACATCGGGATACAAAGCGTGCTACCTCATACTATACCACCATACGTGCTCCCTCAGATCTTGATACATCTTGTTGGCACCGGGATACATCGAGTACTGAGAGCGATGTGCCTCCTGTAAAACCTCTTCGTGCAGATCTCCACTCAGCACACACATCCTCGTGCCGTGCCTTAAAGATCCATCATCCGCAATAGTGAAGTCATCTGTCAATCCTGTCCGAACTTGTGCCCTGATACTCCTCAGAGTCTCATCATCATACTGTGCAGCTCTAATTATGTCCATCAGCTCTGATTATATCTGCAATTCCTACATCTGAATCTCAATACTTGGAATAAGTACTTCAATTCCCAAGCTCTCAAGATCGGCCAATAAATGTCTATCTGTTGTCAAGTACATAGCCATCGGATACCTGCTCAAGGTATCGGCGACTACGTTGGCCCTTCCTGGGTGGTACTGTAATGAGATATCAAAGTCTTTCATCAACTCTAACCACCTCCTCTGCCTCATGTTCAGCTCCTTCTGTATAACACGTACTTCAAGCTCTTGTGGTCCGTGAAGATCTCCACACGCTCTCCGTACAGATAGTGTTTCTACAGCTTTAGAGCGAAAATAACTGCTGCCAACTCCAAATCGTGAGTAGGGTAGTTCTTTTTATGAGGGTATAATTATCTTGAAGCATAGGCAATTACTTTTCCGTGCTGTTGGAGAACGCAACCCAAACCTTTTTCTGAAGCATCACTGTAGATAGTGAATCCACATGTCCCTGATGGCAACATCAAAATTGGCGTTGTCATCAATCTCTTCTTCAGCTCATCAAACGAGGCCTGACATTCCTTTGTACAGATAAAATCTACATCTTTCTTGGTCAGCCTAGTCATTGGCTTTACAATCTTGGAGAAGTCTTGTACAAACCTCCTATAGTATCCTACTAGTCCGAGAAAGCTCCTGATCTCAGCTACCGAACTGGGGGTAGCCCATAACTCCATTGCTTCGATCTTCTTTGGGTTAACTGAAATTCTGTTACCCGTCACCATATATCCAAGAAATTCAACCTTGTCAAGGAAGAACTCCCACTTTGAAAGCTTTCCGTATAACTCCTCCTTCCTGAGAGTCTCCAAGACCATCATCAGGTGCTTTTCGTGCTCTTCTGGGGTCTTCTAATACACTAGGATGTCGTCGATGAACACCACTATGAACTTGTCAAGGTATTGGTGGAATACCTTGTTCATCAAGTTCATGAATACTGTGGGTGCATTGGTTAAACCAAACGGCATTACTGTGAATTCAAACTGGCCATATCTGGTCCGAAAAGTTGTCTTCGGTATATCTTTTCTCTTCACCATCACCTGGTGATAGCCTGACCTCAAATCTATCTTTGAAAACACCTTCGCCCCACTCAACTGATCGAAAAGATCATCTATCCTCGGCAGCGGGTATTTATTCTTGATAGTGAGGTTGTTCAGAGCTCTATAATTGATATACATGCGTACCGTGCCGTCCTTCTTCGGTACAAACAATACCGGAGCTTCCCATGGCGATGAACTGGATCTAATGAAACCTTTGTCCTGCAGCTCCTCAACTTGTTTCTTCAGTTCTACCAGCTCACTGTTGTTGACTCTATAGACATGTTGCGAAATGGGCTCCGCTCCTGGTACCAAGTCTATAGAGAATTCAACATCTCTGTCTGACGGCAAATATGGCAATTCCTCTGGAAATACATCCAGGAACTCCGCTATCAGTGAATTTGGTAACTCTTCTTCTTCTTTCCTGGCTTCGCAAAAAGTGCCTCTGCTCTGCTTTGTTGCTCCTCTGGCGACATCAAACTCTGGTTCTCCTGGCGGCCAAAATATTACTCTGCCTCCGTGACAATCTATAGTAGCATGCTGTCTACTCAACCGGTCCATTCCGAGTACAATATCGTATCCCGGAAGTGGCATGACGAGTAAACTCTCGCTCAACTCTCGGCCTCCCAATGATACTCTCCGATCCTTGTAATAATTACGGACTAGGATAATGTCTCCTCCGGTCATGATCTTACAAGTCCTATCTAATGGTTCTGTTTCTAAATGATGCTTAAGAGCATAAGATACATATATAAAACTATAGAAAGCGCCAGAAATAATGCAAGTGCTAGAATAGAATCGAGAGAAACTGAACCTGAAATCACATCTCCAGCTAGCTCGGTCTTCTCAATCGTCATGACGTATGCGCATCCCTGTGGTGCTCCTCTCTGCTGCTGCTGGTGCTGAGCAAACCTCTGCTACTATGGTGGAAGTGGAGGTCCCCTCTGCTGGCCTCCTGGTACAGTAGGTACTCTGGCTGGTCCTCTTTGAGCGGCTGTTCCACCCTGACGAGTCTAAATAGATTAACAGTCCCTCAGCTGATGTGCTGATGATCCACAGGACAAGCATGTACCCAACCTCTTCCTGCAGATGTCTCTAGTATGTCCTATTTTCCCGTAATACGTACACTGGACAGTGGGCTGAGTCTGCCTCTGTGGCTGCTGCTACTGGATATGTCCTCGAACTGGTGCCTGGTGCTGCTGATGCTGCTGCTGGTACGGCCTCTATTATTGTTGAAAGTGTGGGCGCTTGGTTGGTCCTGTGTTACCACCTGTTCCTCCAGAAGTGTCGCGTCCTCTCTTGGGCCTGAGGTCCAAGTCATCTTCAGCAATCTGGGCATCCATCAGAATACCCTCAAATGTAGCAATACATCGTCCCGAAGTATGAGACTTGATCTCTCTATTCAACCCCTTCATGAATTTATGTGCTCTGTATCCTAGGTCTCGAATCATCGATGGCGCGAATCGACTCAAACAACAAAACTCTGCGGCGTATTCGTCAACTGACATGCTCCCTTGGACTAAGTCATAGAACTGACTTTCCAATGCTCCCAAAGCTACGTCAGAAAAGAACTTCTCCTTGAAGAGCTCCTTGAATTCCTCCCAAGTAAGTCCTCCGTCAGTGAGTCTCGGCTCTGTACGATACCACGTCAGCGCGATATCAAACATCTGACTACCAGCGGCCTCGATCTGAAGAATCTCTGAAATCTGTGCCAACCGCAAGTTTCTCTCTATATCCTCTAACCAATCGTCAGCATAGATTATTCCTTATGTGCCTTTGAACTCTCGAGGCATCACCCTCTTAAAGTCCACTATGGTACCCGGCCTCTAGTGCTGCTGGCCAGGATGCTGCTAGTGTTGTGCTACTCTCTCCACAGCCTGGAGAGCCACCTGATGAGCATTCTCCATGCTCTCTCTCATCAGCTCTGTCTGTGCCTGGTGCACCTCTGCTTGCACCCTCTGAGCCTCAGCTTGAACACGCTGAGCTTCTGCTGTCACTCTTTGGGCCTCTAGCATGCCTTGGATCAGCACGAACATTTATGCCCCGTTAGTAGGCATACCTCCGGAAATCGGTGTCGGTGGTGGTGGAAGGTTGTCTATCACAGCTAGGGCAATCCTCTGAACAGGTGGAGGAGGAATCCCAACAGGTGCAGGTACTCCCACATGAACATGAGATGTAGAAGGAACTCCAGATGTCTGTTCGTCAGGTCGAGAGGTGGCAGACCTCTCCGAAGCTGTTGCTCCCAATCTCAAAGACCTAGTCTTCGACGACATCCTGAAGACAGATAAAAAAGAATCAATTAAGGTAATAGATACGATATCATCAAGGAAGGACAGTAAAATTCTAAAGGAAGCAATCATTCAGAATAATATTGTAAGATCAGAATTTCCTAGTTGTGATTGAGCATACTCTCATCCTAAATCATATTCCCTATATCCTATCGCAGGCTCGCAGTAGTACAACTAAGTTGTTGCACTATCACGATATCGCACAACTTGCAAAGCTTGGACCTGCATGGGCCACCACTAAAAATGTGTCATGACCCGCACCCGGAATTTGGGCATGAGTCGTGGGTACGTCCAGCCTACGCCGCAACATCGGCGGTAGAACGTTGTCTAGGTCTCAATATACTAAACATAACTCACAACCTGTCAAGGATCTCAACTCCATAAGGAGTACAATAAAATAAACATCTCTCAACAGCTCATAATGTATACTCAATCACAATAGCTATACGAATATAAATGGCACGATAAAAGATAAGAAAGAATGACATAAGTCAAATACAACGTCTCAAATAGAGATAAACTACAGTCTAGCTGTCCAACATAAAAACTCTCCACAAGTCTCAATTTAAACTTAATATAAGTCTCGACATAACTCAAATAAGCCTCAAATGCATAAAATAAATGATGTCTAAACAGCTGCAGGTAGTGTCTCCTCTAATAGAATGGACTCCTCTAAGATCTCTGGAGTGTAGTCTGCATCTATACCTGGTCCATAATGTGTAGGACAGAAATTCTCAAGATCCTCTGGAAAAATATTCAGTCACGATTGGAGCAAAGTACAAACACTAACAACAGTTCCACATATATTGACAAAAACTATAGTACAGTGTAAAAAAATACAAGATAGATATAAATACTGGCAATAGCAACACTGGAATAATAAAGTACTGGAAATAAGAAATACTAGAATAATGTCATCATCAATGGTACACTAGCAATGAACATAAATATAAGTGCATGCTAGAACAATAAACTAGAAATATAAGTGAATGCTAGAACAATAACTAGAACATAGAGAAATGCTAGATCAATAAACTAGAGATACATGTATAGACTATCCAGCTAGTGTGTGAAATATCAGCATATCATGTGGTCGGCTTGGGACTGATCAGGCTTGTTACATATGATTAGCTATGATTCATGTAAGGTCAGGCTAACCATCCGGATAGCTATGATGCGAGCAATAGTCAGGATAATCATATATAACAGGCTATGAGGCATGTAATGGTCAGGCTGCACCGACGTGAGGTATGGGTGAGCTATGATGCATGTAGAGTTGGGTATGATCACATAAGCTACTAATTTTTTCCCGTCCCCAGCTAACACGATGGATGCCAATCATGACTCCTCGTGACAGGTCTCGATGATGCCAACTCGTGTATACAATAGTGTCAGAATCATGTACGCTATACAACTGGAATCATAGAGATAATTAACATAATAAAAACTGTCAGAGAATGTACTCGCCTGTGGTCCTTAGCTGGCAATACCAATGTCCTATTTTTGGGGTCTCGTCTGAATAATCCAACAGTCATATAGACTTTATTTAATGATAACACAGAATCAGTCGATACGCTATCGTACACACAATCAATAGTACACAATGAACTTAGAGACTACACTAGGGGTGACACAATCAATAGTACATGGTCAAATATGCATCTAGCTGCACGGATGTTACGTCTGTAATTGTTGTGCAAAAATTAGATAGTCAAACATACACATGCCTCGCCAGTACGTCAGTGTACATAATGCAGTCTACTCATAATTCCCAGGGTCACATGGTCAAAGTAACTACGGGATATCCATAATTAACACTAGGCATACTGTATATATATATAATATTCATAGTCCTAACTAGCATTTAGCATTTAATTACTTACAATATATATATATACCATATATATATATATGTATATAACAACCAATACTTATATGCATACCAAATTGAATAATATACATACATACATACATATATATATATATATATATACACCAATTGAATAATATACCTATACGCGTACGTATACGCATACGAGTTTGGGTTCATTTGCAACGACTAGCAATCAACATCTAATGAATTTGTTATGGAGCAATACGCTAGATCTAACGTCATTCACACATACGTAAATGTACACAACATGAAGGGATAACTCGAACCTGCGCGCGCGTGAACGGGGTGTTCGTGTCGAGGTGGGCTGCTCCTGCTGCTACTGTTCATGCGAGGCTCATGAGGTCCGGCGGTTCAGCGTGCCGTCGTCTACGGGATGGTGGCAGCGTTCAGTCGAGGGGATGATACATCGTTCAGTGGGTTCAGTCGAGGGAGAAGGAGAAGGAGAAGGAGAAGGAGAAGGAGAAGGAGGTTCAGCGGCTCTGGTCGCTCGGTGCAGTCGGGTTGGGTGAAGATGGCGTGCAGGCGGTTGAAGGGAGTTGACGGGATGTAGATGAAAGAGAATGGCGGGTTGAAGGCTCCAGCGGGACTGGGCTGCTCCAGCGACGGGTTGAAAGGGATGAGGGTGGCCGGGCTTGGCGGCTCCGGTTGAGTGGTTCAGGGAAGAAGATAATGAACAGGTAAGGGAGGGAGAAGTCGGTTGGAAATATTTTAGGGATGAGAAAAAAAATAAACAAAGAAAAAGTGATATATATATATATATATATATATATATATATATATATATATATATATATATATATATATATATACCTAGAAAATTGGACTTGATCAACATCCCCCTTGGAAAAAGGGCTTGGCTTCTTATATAGGTATTTGGAGGGCTAGGATTGCATTGATTCAAAATGGAGGGCTATGATTTGATGAGGGTTGGTGTTGAGTGTTACACACTCCAAAATTGTAGAAAAATTCACATAAAGAAAAAATGGGTTTCTTTCTGTGTTGTGTCCAATGGTGTGGACACCCCAATGCACTTTTGCATAAAAATGCCCAACAATTAGGAAATTACACAAAGTTAGGTTTTGGATTAATTTAATTAGAATTAATAATTGGTGTTCTAAAATTAATTAGAAGTTCCAACTGGAACTCGAGCCATGGATGAGTCACAGTGATACATGGAGCTAAAATTAGGTAGGACACAAGTATCATGAATGTGGGAGACTCAAAGTAGAATATTACCCTAATTTGGGTTGCACAAAATGGGTCGAGATTATGTCTCCAATTTTGATTGGAACGTACAACGATGCGAAGTTAAATTTATATAGAATTAAATATAATTGTTTGCGACGAATGTTATGCGACTAAAGTGAAGCACAACAGGGCATAGTTATGAGTTATAAAAGGATTAGAATAGAAGGCTGGCATGTCTAGGACAAGGGTGTGAAATTTGTAGGAAGGCAATGGCTAGTGTAGCGCTCTAATTATCGAAGCAACGGTAAGGTACAACAATCAATTAAAATCACAAAAATTTAAATATAAATAAATATCATGCAATATCAACACATTCAATTAAATAAATAAAAAGACGAAAATACCCCTATTCTAAAATATGGTAGTGACAGTTGGTTGCATGCAGACTTTTCGGAAGCCAAACCGTCAGATTCACCCTTTTTAGGTTAATCATTGCAATTATTCTCATCACATGAACCGTTGCTTTCTCTTATAAATACCACTGTCATGGTCTGTCGTGTTCCACTTCATGAAATATGTCATCCAAGGGAGATTCTAGTTGGGATCCCTGGCCACCCGCCTTACTTTCTCGTCGTCTCCTCCCTGCTACGTCTCAGTGCTCGGGTATTGGAGGGTCCAGAATTGGAGGGTCTCGTGAGGGACAAGCTTTCGGTTCCCCGTCGGTCATCATAGGGTCTCCGACTAGACAGAGGGCATGGGATGAGGGTGAGTTGTCTGCTGCTGAAAGCTTTATGTCCTCGTTGGGGTTGTCTTTGGAGGCTCTTGTTCGGCCTCTAGAGTCCACTCCTAATTTCTTTTTGTTGCCCGTAACTCCAGAGGAGAGGTAGACGTTGGAATAGAGAAAATGAGTGTGCCGCCAGTTTTATCTGCGGGCATACGTTCGCTCCCAGATGTTGCGAATGTGCTTCGTGAGGCTTGCGGCTCTTTTGACTGATCGCGTATTCCTCTTCTTGTTTTTTATTTTGTATGGGCCTTGATGGCTACTTGTTGTAACCCCCTCCCCCCTTTTATAAAATTAACTTTTTGTTTTGATCAATATTTCTTTTATGCGGCCCTCATATTCTGAGAATGATCAGGCCACATGAGGGCGACCTATGCGGTTGGCTGTTCTGGTCGCATAGGTCCCATGCGGCCCTATGCAGCGTGCTTTTATATTGGGGATGCATGAGCTCTTATGCGGCCTGCATGATTTTCATGCTTCTACACTCACAACTCATATACATGACCTATCAATACCTTGATTACTGATACCTAATATACACTAACTTATCACACACATTACTTACCCACTCTAGTATAGTATCAGTCACTCTTAACACACACCTCAATACACACTTACTAACTAACATTAATACTAGATTTCAACTTAGCTCACTGACACTTGCACACAAGTGTACTCAAGCAATTGCTTGTTGCCACAGTTGCCTCTTGGCTGAACCTGACCCCTGGATAATCTTGGTATCACCACGGCCTATAATAATTCAAACAATACCAACTACCTATTTGGTATCAATGCACAACAAGTATGCATTGTTGCTGTTTAAGCAAATAACCTCTAATGCAACTACTACTGCTATAATCTGCATATATGTCTATAACAGACCCTTATCTATCTCCCCCATCTTACTTTTGTCACTCGGGCAGCCATTGTTGTTACTGGCTTCAGTTGCCCAGCACTCTGCAATGCACAGGCACCCAGAATAAACCGGGCATTTTTACTTGCCACTTCCTGCTTGGTACTGCTGTTGATCTTGGTCTCATAAATCGGACTCTATCCCGCTATCTCACATAAGACCACCTGCAACCACAATCCAAGTGACTGATGACAACTCCACTACACACATCATAGTTGTTGTTGTGCCTTGCTCCAGGAATACCCCAACTCATCTCCACACGCACTGCACACAAAATTATTTACTACTCCCTATGTAGTCACCCTCAACTAGAATACCCAGTATCAGTTCCTCACTGATACTCTCAGCCAGTGATCCTATAAATTATATTCATGGGGGTAGCTATAAATATACATCAATAACTTAGTATTATATATATATATATATATATATATATATATATATATATATATATATATATATATATATATATATATATATATATATATATATATATATATATATATCAAGTTGTAAGTCTATCTATATATACCCATATGATGTATATATAGTATACATAATATACACATCCATAGACATACCATCAAATACTAAGTGAACATTTTATTGTACATACTAGCATCTAATATGATATTCATGCCATCAACATACTCACACACTCCCTTGGTCATGATACCAATCTAATTCTCTACTAATACCAATAATACATCTCAATTACCACACACACACACACACACACACACACACACACACATATATATATATATATAATATAATGTGTTACAATAAAAATTGGAGAGTAATCACACAAATCACCCAAAATGAGCCACTTATCACAATGTATCACAAGATACTATGGTACGCTCTACTCGTGTCCAATTGTGGACACGTATCTAGTCCCGTAACTCCAATCTACGTCTAATTAAATCTAATTGCTCTCATGACACATACTTGATGTGTCAATCTCGGAATTTTTCCTAATTAGACACAAACCACCATGTATATTCCACAATATAAGTCATATGAACCTATTTCTTGGTCCTATGGGTAGCCCTAATTCCAGGGATGATTCCTAATGGTTAAATGCATGGATTATAGTCAAGATTAAGGGGTGGATTCAGAATTTACTCATTGGGAGATGGATTCCTAATGAAATGCTCAATGGACACAATTAGGACACAATCTCTTTGTCAATCCCTCTTCCTTCAAGTACTCCTTTCAATCCAAGCTCTAATATTTCTTAGATGATAAAATTGAGAGAAAATTGGTGTGAATTGGGTTAAATTTGGTGGATGGATGAGTCAATTTGGGGAAGAACATAATTGAGGATCTAAATAAAATGAACTAATGAGAGAGTGAAGACCCTCTATAGTGGCCAGCCCCCTCTTTCCCCCTTCCCAAGCAATGTACAATATCCAATATGCCCCCACTAGCTAGTCATGAGATTTAATTCTGAAGGGCTATATTAGGAAGCTTCTAATTCTTCATAAACTAATCTAATCTTCTTAATTAATTAAGAGAATGGGTCTAATGGGCCTAGTCTAGTGTTGGATCAATTGTGTCATGACAACAAATAGGTCCACTAATAAAAAATCAAAATAAACATAGACTAGTCCAATAACATTTAATTAAATAGCACAACTCAATATAATTAATTAGTAGCAAAATATATAATATTTAATTACTAAATAATAAATATATTAATTAACAAAAAATTTCTCATCTAGAAATGTGGTAGTGACAAGTCTACCCTCCTTAGAAAAAAAAAACCTCAAAATTTAATGGAAAAACTAGCATTACAACAAGCAATGGAAGCAAGCAAGAAAGAACGATACCTCACGGCTCAAAAAGATAAGGGTATCGCTCGCGCATCTCGACTTTCCTCTCCCAGGTAGACTCTCCCTGAGAGTGATACCTCCACAAGACGTGTACCAAGAGAATCATCTTGTTTCGTAGCATCTTCTTCCTGCGATCCAGAATCTCCACTGGCTTCTCTAGGTAGCTGAGAGTCGGACCCACCTCGATCTCTGAGTGATCCAATACGTGACTAGGATCTTCCACGTATTGTCTCAACTGCGACACATGGAACACATCATGCACTCTCTCTAGTACAAGCGACAAGTCTAGTCTGTAGGCCACTGCACCGACCCTCGCAAGAACACCAAAGGGTCCGATATACCATGGACTAAGCTTTTTGCCTCCATCAAAGAAAATTATGTCCATTATCGAAGAAATCCGCAAGAACACCAGATCACCAACCTAGAACAAAAAATAGCGCTAATACTCAACCTAAAATAAAGCAATCACAAATAATATAATAAAATCTATACCTCAAACTCCAAAGGTCTCCGGTGGATATCGACCCAATGTCGTTATTTGTCCCGTGCCACCCAAAGTCTATCACTGATGAGCTTCACCTTCTCAGCTACATCCAAAATCATCTCTGGTCTCAACAAGACTCTCTCACCAATATTATCCCAAGATAGAGGAGTGCGACATCTTTGTCCATATAAAGCCTCGAATGGTGACATCTTGATATTGTCCTGGTAGCTGTTGTTGTAAGCAAACTCTACTAGGTGAACATGATCCTCCCAAGAGCCTCTGAAATCTAAAACACAAGTGCGAAGCATATCCTCGAGAGTCTGAATAGTCCTCTTCGATTGTCCGTCTGTCTGGGGGTGATATGTGATACTGAACTTGAGTTGGGTACCCAAGCTAGCCTGCAAACTCCTCCAAAAGTGGGATATGAAGTGACTATCCCGATCTGAGATAATGCTCATAGGAACTCCATGTAATCTGGTAATCTGTCGCACATACATCTCCGCTAACTTCTAAGTACACGTACCACCTTTAAATGGCAAGAAGTGGGCCGATTTGGTCAACATGTCTACGATGACCCAAATCGAGTCTTTTCTTCCTGAAGAACGTGGAAGCCCAAAACAAAATACATGGTAATATGCTCCCACTTTTACTCTGGAATGGGTAAAGGCTGAAGTAAACCACCTGGCCTCTGTCTCTCTGCCTTTACCTGCTGGCATACTAAATATCTGGATACGAAGTGTGCTACCTCCCGCTTTATGCCAAACTACCATACATGATCCCTCAGATCTCTATACATCTTGTTAGCATCTGGATGTATAGAGTACTGCGATCGATGCGCCTCTTGAAGAACCTCCTCGCGCAACGTCCCACTTGCACACACAACCTGGTACCCTGCCGTAGTGATCCATCCTCAGCAATAATAAAGTCCTCAAATAATCCCATTCGAACCTGTGCTATGATGCTCCTCAGAGACTCATTCTCATACTACATAGCTCGGATCATATCCATCATCTCTGACTGTATCTGCAGTCCCCACATCTGTATCTCGACACCTGGTACCAGCACCTCAATACCCAACCTCTCAAGATCGGCCAATAAATATATGTCAGTAGTCAAGCACATAGCCACTGGATACTTGCTCAAGGCATCAACAACTACATTGGCCTTCCCTGGATGGTACTATAATGATATGTCAAAGTCCTTCATCAACTCCAACCACCGTCATTGTCTCATATTTTTATCTTTCTGGGTAAACACATACTTCAAGCTCTTATGGTCTGTGAAGATCTCCACACGCTCTCCGTACAAATAGTATTTCTACAGCTTTAGAGCAAATATGACCGATGTCAACTCCAAATCGTAGGTAGGATAATTTTTCTCATGAGGACGTAATTGTTTGGAAGCATAGGTAATCACCTTTTTGTTCTGCTGCAAGACACAACCCAAACCCTTTCCTGAAGAATCACTATAAATAATGAATCTACCTAATCTTGATGGCAACGTCAACACTGGAGCTGTCGTCAACCTCTTCTTTAGCTTCTCAAAAGTGGCATGACTCTCTTCTGTCTATACAAACTCCACATCCTTCCTGGTCAGCTTAGTCATCGGCTCTCATGAACAAACCTTCGGTAATAACCTGTTAGCCCCAGAAAACTCCTGATCTCTGCCACTGAACTCAGAGTAGCCCATGACTCCACTGCTGAAATCTTCTTCGGGTCAACTGAGATTCCGTCACTTGTAATCACATGACCAAGGAATTCAATCTTGTCAAGGAAGAACTCATACTTCGAAAGCTTGCCATAAAGCTCCCCCTTCCTGATAGTCTCCAGAACTATCCTCAAGTGCTCCTCATGCTCCTCCTGGATCTTCGAATACATCAAAATATCATCAATAAATACCACCACAAACTTATCAAGATACTGGTGGAACACATTTTTCATCATATTTATGAATACCGTTGGGGCAATGGCCAACCCAAACGGCATCACCATGAACTCAAATTGGCCATACCAAGTCCGAAAAGCTGTATTCGGAAAATCCTCCTTCTTCACTTTTACCTGGTGGTAGCCTGACCTCAAGTCTATCTTTGAAAATACCTTCGCTCTGCTCAACTAATCGAAGATATCATTAATCCTCGTAGTGGATATTTGTTCTTGATAGTGAGATTGTTCAGAGCCCTATAGTCGATACACATGCGTACCGACCATCCTTCTTCGGTACAAACAATACCGGAGCATCCCATGTCTTGCAACTCATCCACCTGCTTCTTTAAATCTACCAATTTTCTATTGTTAACTCTATAGAAGTGTTGAGATATCGGCTCTGCGCCTGACACCAAATCTATAGAGAACTCAACATCTTGGTCTGACGGCAAACCCAACAACTCCTCCGAAAAAATATCCATGAACTCTGCTATCAATGGATGTGAAAACTCCTTCTCTACCACCATGGCTCCACAGATAGCATCCTCGCTCTGCTCCGCTGCTCCTTTAGAAATCTCAAACTCTAGCTCTCTTGGCGGTCAAAACAAAACTCTACCTCCATGACAATCTATACTAGCATGGTACCTACTAAACCAATCCATTATGAGTACAATATCGTAGCTTGGAAGTGGCATTACGAGTAAGCACGTACTCAACTTTTGGCCTCCCAGTATAACTCTTCGATCCATGCTTACATCACTGACTAGGATAATCCTACCCCAATCGTGATCTTGCAAGTCCTAGCCAAAGGTTCAGACTCTAAATGATGCTTAAGAGCAAAAGATACAGATATAAATGAATGGGAAGCACCAGAATCAAATAAAACATAAGCTAGAATAGAATCAAGAAAAATTAAAACTGATATCACATCTCCGACTGGCTCCTCCTCCCCAACTGTCATTGAAAAAGCTCGCTCTCGCGGTGCACCTCTCTGCTGCTGCTGCTACTGGGAAAAATAGTGATGTTGAGCCTGTAAAGGAGGTCCCCTATACTATCCCGCAGGTGGCCTCACTGGTGCTCTCTGTGTCGGTGCTGCTCCCTGGCCTACTCAAACTGGAGCCACTAGACACTCCCTCAACTGGTGGCCTGGCTCTCCGTAATAGAGGTGCACTCCAAGCCTCTTCCTGCAAACCTCCCATGTATGCCCAATCTTCCCATAGTGAGTACACTTCGGGGCCTAATGTGCCGATCTTGGGGTCTGGTAAGTCTGTTGTATTGGTACTCAAAATGGTACATAAAACTGTTGTCTCTACGGCTGGAAGGTCCTCTGCTGCTGGAAGTGGGGTCGTTCGGCTTGACCCGCACTACTGCTAGCTCCACCTGATGTGTTTCGCATCCTCTTGAATTTGACCTCTAAGTCATCCTCAGCCCTCTGTGCATCCATCAGGATATCCTCGAATGTCACTGTGCGATTTTCTCTAATGAGAGATTTGATCTTCCTGATCAAACCCTTTCAAAACTTCCTGTCACGACCCGCACCCGGTTTAGGGGCACGAGTGCGTGGGTACGTCCAACCTACGCCGCAGTATCGGCGGTAGAATGCTGTCAAGGTCTTGATACCATCTAGCTAATGTCACACAACATCCAATCTCCATAAGGAGGTACGGATGACACAAATAAACGAGCACATACTCAATCACAGGATTACAGCACGATAAGATAGCGAAACAAAATTTAATACAACACGAGTCTAAGATAATAATCAAACTCAACAATATCCCAGTCTCAATAAAATTGCCGGAGACAAATCCGGTACCAAATAGTCTACTAAAAGAACTAATCAGGAAACCAGAAGAATTAGTGATTTCCGGCTAGACCTCCCGGAATCACAACTACTACCAAGTCTGCAGCTACTCACCATATGGTCCATAAAGTGTCGGACAGCGGTCCTCTAAGGCATAGTCTGGAAAAATGTTTCCAGTCAGGAAGGAGCAAAGCACAATCTCAAATAACAGTTCCATTTAATTGATAAGGACTATAAAGCAATAAACATGTCATGCTAGCTACTGAGAAGACAGTGAAATAAATGCAATGGCAATTTAAGAGAGACAGGCAATGTAAAGAGACAGGCAATAGGCAATTTGATACAGTCAGTGCATGTATGAAAAAAAAAAAAAAACAAGGAACAATATCATATACGGGTGATGTGGTATATGATTTAAATAGGGAACTGTAATCTATTCTAAGTGTTTGAAATAGTAGTTTCCAAAATGTGATCGGCTTGGGAACATGTACGATAGCTACAGGGCCTGGCTAATCATGGGTGAAGAGCATGATTAACACTTACATTGTTCTATACTACAATAAGAGGTTATGATCACATTTCTTACTAACTACTTCCCCGCCCCCAACTAGTACTGTGGATCCAACCATGACACGTCACGATACACGAGCAAGTCCAGTTTATCATGTACGATGTCTAATATACATGTCATGTACAATGTCAATACGATAATCAATGTAACATCTCATGACTGCAGATCCAAGCTATACTAGTCCGTGTAGCACAGTGTCAAAGATTCAGTTGTAACATTTCAGGATTATTGAATTTATAGAAATTATCAAGAAATTGGAAATTATCGGAGAATGTACTTGCCTCGGGTCCTTAGCTGGTAATTATGGATGTCCTGTTCCAGAGTATCCCCTGGGTAAACCAACAGTCCTATAAACACATCACAAGCAAAACCACATTTACATCAGATGCTACACTAACACAGTCTAAAAACACTGAGTTCGGGACTTCTCTAGGTATGATACTGGTCACCTAGGACCACCTAGTAGGGATACGAAATTATACATATCTTAATTAACATGTGTACTTACAATATATATATATCAAATTAAATACATATACAAAATATATGTATATATATATTAAAAATATGCTAAGGGTTTATACAAAAATATATATATACCAATTTCCAAATACGTGTTTACATATTTATTCATTTATACCAAAATACGTTTGTATTAAACATACCCATACAAAATATATATACACAGATATATTTGTATACCAAAATAATAATTATACACATAATTACTCTACTCCACAACTCCCATGCACCTGCAAGAAATTTCTTGCATTCATTTCAATATGATTTTCCCCTTCAATCCTTTGCCATCTCTCACTAGCTAACATATGCACAGCTATATTGCTTCCTGGCTATAGGAATCCCATTGCAAGAAGAAGTTTTAGCTGGGAAATAGGATAGGTCCTATATCATTCACAAGGACTACTACCCCCATATGCTTCACGTTGCATAAATATTCAAATAACAAGGGAATAGGTTTCTAAATGAGTATATATGCCAACTAACTTATTCACGTACATTATTAATAGCAGAGTCCTATAGAAAAAAAATTTAACTACTACCATCTTACATAAAGCAAGATGAGACGGTCAAATACCAGAGGGAGAAGAAGGTGTTTCGTTCATCGAAAAAGAAGCGCAGCGAGAATGTTCTTGACGTGTGGCCTCGTTCACGATGGGGCTATTGGTGTTGATCGTCCACGTACTAAGATGGAAGCACGATGAAGGAGGACTGCAAGCATAGCCCGATGCGTCTACAACGCCGTTGCGGATACGGCTCGGCAATGGAGGAATGGGGATGATGATAGTGGTGGTGGCGTTTGGGAGCAGCGGGGATGACGAGTCGCCGGGCCGGAGGTGATGCAGAGCAGCGGCAGAGTGAGGAAATGTCGGCGGCTGGGTCAGGGCCGCTCGCCGGAGTGCAGCGGCTGGCCCGGGCTGGCTGCCAGCGGGCCGGAGGGGAGGTCGTCCAGCGGAGGGAGGAAGGGCTCGGTCTGGAGGAGGCCGGAGCACTGGCCGACCGGAGGGGGTTGAAGAGCAGTGGGGAGTGGGGAGCCGTCGGGTTGCAGCGGCCGCCGGAACAGGCAGAGGGCCCGCCGGAGTGAGTCGGCCGAACAACAGCAGAAGGAGAGGGGAATTGGCTTGGAGCCGTGCCGGCGCCGGAGGAGTGCACAGGGGCAATGGCCGGGTGAACAGGAACTGGGGGGGGAGTGAACAGTGTTCCCCCCTCCCCTTTACTATTTGAATTTAAATTCAAAAAGTAAAAGAAGAAGAAGGAGAAGAAGAAGAAAGGAAAGAGAAGGAGAAAGAAAAGAGAAGAAGAAAGGAAGAATTTTTCTTCCTACGGTTGAGGTTGAGGATGGAGGCTTGGTTGGGGAAACCTAGATTTCTAGGGATTAGGGTTGATGTGACTAGACATTATATAGGGAGAGAGGTTGTTGAAATGAAGGGTTGTGATTGACCCCCTAGAATGAGGGGTCCAGATTTGTCATGAGAGAAAAATTAATTCATGTAGGAATGAGGGTGAGGGCTAGTTAAATAATATTAGGTTCCCTCATTTTTAATCAAATGGGTGTTGACACAAAAAATACAAATTTACAAATCAGCCCCCTTAAATTTGGGTATTTGTACAGACACATGAAATGACAAAAATTTGGCGGGCGATTCGGTGTCCGGTGTTTTGTAGGGCCAGGGGGCGCTGTAAGTTCGGTATGGGCTCAATTAGCAGGGCGCTGGAATTAAATTGGGATTTTTAGAATTGGTTAAAATAGTATCCTCAATTTAATTAGAAATAAATGCAAGTGGTGTTCAGAAATTAATTAGGAGTACATGGGGCCAAAATCAGGTCAGGTCATCAATACCAATAATGAAGAAGACTCAGAACAGAATATTATCCTAATTTGGGTCGCACGAAAAATAGGGCAAGATTGTCTCCAATTTAAATTGGAACGCACAACGATACAAAAATAGGGATTTATTAAATAACGTCCGCGACGGTTTTTGTGCGGCTAGAAACAAGGTACAGAGAGCAAAATTATGAGTTATAAAAATAGCAGAATGAAAGGCGGGCATGTCTAGGGCAAGATTGTGAAATTTGTTGGGAGACAAAAGATAGGGTAGTGTCCCAAATATCGAAGCAAAGGCAATGCGCAAAAATATTAAATAAAATACGGTAATTAATTACAAACTCCAAGAATTAAATTCTAAATAAATAATTAAATACAAAAATTCCAAAATTCCGACAGGTGTTCGTCTACTAGGCTTCTAGGTCAATTCTGCTAGCTAAAAAATAAATGAACACTGCATCTAATACTATATTTAATTACACATCACACATAATTATTTAAATTAAAAAATATTATCGTACAATTATTTAATTGTAAATACCATAATATTAAATATTGTAAAAGGTCGAAAATACCCCTGTTTCCAGAACGTGGTAGTGACAAGTCTACCCACCTTAAAAGAATTTCGTCCTCGAAATTCAAAATCCTCATAGTAGCATTTATTCATACACATTATTATTCCCCTCAAATTTTAAATTCATAATCCACGAAATCAGGTAATAATTCATGATGTCCTTTCATAATTTTTTAAAAATTTTGAAATTATTGCATTCCTGAAAAATCCTCGAAATAAAATCAAAGTCCATTTTATCAAAAATTTTCCCGAAATTTTTAGTTACAATTCAATATTCAGAATTTAATATCCACTCCTCAATTTTGATTTTAATCAATGCACATATGTATAATGTAATCTCGTTCAAAAATTTTGAATTTAAACATTAGTCCATCAAAAATTTTATTTCTCGATTTCCTCTTTCCTCAAAATACTTAACAATACGATACTTAAGGATTCTCCAACTGCAACATCCAATATAAAATTTTAAAAATTTCATAACTGGCAATTAAATAAAGATAATCTCCCATAATTTCCAAATTTTTAATAACCAATTTAAATATGCCATAATCTTCCTGGAATTAATAGATCATAAATCTTGCCATGTTAAATTCTTGGCCCTTTATTTAAATCGATATTTATCCTCAAATTTTAATCATCTTGTCTCTCTTGTCAAGTCATAACTCCTCTATGAATCTTCGTCATGGTCAAACCTCGATAATCATGGCAAAAACTTCCTACAATCATACAACATGCAACCTAAGGGAATATGTATGGTGTCTTGTTATGGTATTGCAGTCTCTGTATCAGGGTATACTACTAACTACATTCTAACAAGAAATCATGCATACAAGATACGGTACTACGGTATCAGTCAATCAATCAAATAGATAGGAACAGAAGGAAAGAAAGAACAGAACCTGCTAACACATTACCTGTAGTATCGGTCTCCTCGACCGTCATCGCAAATGCCCCGCCCTGCTGGGGTAGTTCCCTTCGCGGGTGCTGAGCAATATACGGTTCCACTGGTAGCCTAACTGGATCTCTATAATCTGAAGCTGCGCGTTGGCCGGGAAGATAAGGGGCTAGAAGACAATCCTTTACTCGATGTCCCACAGCGCCGCAGTGCAAACAAAGTCCTAGCCTCGTTCTACAGCTCTCCCAAAGGTGACCTGGCTTCTTACAGAAATGACAAGTCTGCTGTGTCTCTCTCGGAGGCTGTTGCTGATTTCGCTGAACACGGACTGGTGCCTGGTACTGTTGTTGATACTGATACGCCCATGGATGTTGCTGGATAGAAACTGGTGCTAGGTACTGCGGTGGATGCTGAAATGTCCATGGTTGTTGCTGGCTATGAAATGGTACTGGGTACTGCTGTTGGTGCTGAATACGGGGATGCTTGGCTGGTCCTGTGCTACCATTCGTATCTCCAAAAGTATCGTGACTCCTCTTAGGCCTGAGATCCAGATCCTCTTCTGCAATCTGGGCATCCATCAAGATAGCCTCAAAGGTAGCGGTACGACGACCAGAAGTACGCGACCTAATCTCTCTCGTCAATCCCTTTCTGAATTTCCGGGCTCGATCTCCTGGGTCCCGAATCATAGACGATGCAAAACGGCTCAATCTACAGAATTCTGCAGCGTACTCGTCGACCGACATGTTTCCTTGAACCAAGTCATGAAACTGACTTTCCAAGGTTCCCAATGCCACGTCGGGAAAGAACTTCTCCTTGAAGAGTTCCTTGAAGGTCTCCCAAGTGAGTCCTTGTGCAGTAATTCTCGGCTCCGTGCGATACCACGTGAGTGCGATATCGAACATCTGACTGCCAGCGGCTTCTATCTGCAAGTTCTCCGGAATCTGGGTCAATCGCAGGCTTCTCTCTATATCCTCTAGCCAGTCGTCAGCGTAGAGTATTCCCTCGGTGCCTTTGAACTCTCGAGGCATCATCCTTTTGAAATCCACTATAGTGCCTGATCTCTGCTGTTGCTGGCCAGGAAACTGCTGGTACTGTGCTACTTTCTCTAAAGCTTGGAGAGTCACTTGATGAGCATTCTCCATATTTTCTCTCATCAGCTCGGTTTGTGCCTGGTGCGCTTCTGCTTGCACCCTCTGAGCCTCAGCTTGGACTCGCTGAGCATCTGCCGTCACTCTCTGGGCATCTACCATGCCCTGGATCAAGGTAAACATCTGCGTCCCGTCAATGGGCAAACCTCCGGGAATCGGAGTCGGTGGAGGAGGAAGGTTGTCCGTCATAGCTGCGGTAATCTTCTGAACAGGTGGGGGAGGAGGATCCCCGAAAATTGCAGATACTCCTACGGGCATCGAAGATGTAGGAGGAACTACTGCTGTCTGTCCCTCAGGTGGAGAGGTGGCAGACCCCTCTAAAGCTGATGTTCCTGCTCTCATAGATCGTGTCTGCGGCGACATCCTGAAGACAGATCCCAAAGAATCAATTTAGGCAAAAATGCGATATCATCAAGGAAGGACAGTACAGTTCTAAAGAAGCAACATTCAAGAAAAAGATTGGAAATAAATCCTAGTTGTGATTGCACAGGTCAAAGATACATCCAAGGTTGATACTTCTATCCCTCTAAGTACCACAGTTCTACTTGAAACATACTCACTGCTAGCTTACTTACCTACTGCAATCGCCGATACTAGTTATCCTATCACTCAAGTGCATAACAATTGCAACACACTATTCTAAGTACTGCTCTCTCCAATATAATCTTAGACGAACACCTAAGCCAGTTGGCAGTAAAATCTCAATCATGCTCAAGCCAACATATCCTTACACATGCATCTCATCTACTTATATACTAATATATCTTTCCCACTATAAGATCTTATCCTAAAATGAAATTCCTGAAAATAATACCTCGAATAAATTTTAAAGTAAATGAATACACTTTCCTCAAGGTTAATTATCTAAATACTGAAATGAAAATTTAATCACTCAAAAATCCTTACAGCTTGTTTAGGTTCATCAAATTGAATCTGAATTCCTCAAAAAGTTTTAATGACAATATCTCAACTTCTCAAAATTCAAAAATTTGAAATTTATTTTCAATCCTCAATTTAAAATTTAAATCCATATCTTGTAGTCCAATAGCCCTAGTGTTAATCTTCCTCGCTGTCCTCAGCGACGTGCGTCATCAGATAATACCATAATTTAATCTGCAAATTCATCTTGAAATGAAATCAAACCCTACAATGGAACCAAAATTCTAACTTAATAACTAATCAACAACAATCAAATTCAATATCAATAAGTGAGAATAGACGGAACAAGGGAATGATTTTAAATTGGAATTTAACAAGATTCTCAGGGGTCATCCCAGGAATCTCTCAAGGAATTGTGATTGAGTATTCGCTCTCGTCCTAGTATCCTATGTCCTAGATCCTATCGCAGGTACGCAGTAGTGTAACAAAGATGCCACACTACTACGATATCGCACAACTTCGCGAAGTCGACCTGCATGGGCCACCACTAAAAATGTGTCATGACCCACACCCGGTTTAGGGGCACGAGTGCGTGGGTACGTCCAGCCTACGCCGCAGTGTCGGCGGTAGAACGCTGTCAAGGTCTTGATACCATCTAGCTAATGTCACACAACATCCAATCTCCATAAGGAGGTACGGATGACACAAATAAACGAGCACATACTCAATCACAGGATTACAGCACGATAAGATAGTGAAACAAAATTTAATACAACACGAGTCTAAGATAATAATCAAACTCAACAATATCCCAGTCTCAATAAAATTGCCGGAGACAAATCCGGTACCAAATAGTCTACTAAAAGAACTAATCAGGAAACCAGAAGAATTAGTCATTTTCGGCTTGACCTCCCGGAATCACAACTACTACCAAGTCTGCAGCTACTCACCACATGGTCCATAAAGTGTCGGACAGCGGTCCTCTAAGGCATAGTCTGGAAAAATGTTTCCAGTCAGGAAGGAGCAAAGCACAATCTCAAATAAAAGTTCCATTTAATTGATAAGGACTATAAAGCAATAAACATGTCATGCTAGCTACTGAGAAGACAGTGAAATAAATGCAATGGCAATTTAAGAGAGACAGGCAATATAAAGAGACAGGCAATAGGCAATATGATACAGTCAGTGCATGTATGAAAATGAAAAAAAAACAAGGAACAGTATCATATACGGGTGATGTGGTATATAATTTAAATAGGGAACTGTAATCTATTCTAAGTGTTTGAAATAGTAGTTTCCAAAATGTGATCGGCTTGGGAACATGTACGATAGCTACAGGGCCTGGCTAATCATGGGTGAAGAGCATGATTAACACTTACATTGTTCTATACTACAATAAGAGGTTATGATCACATTTCTTACTAACTACTTCCCCGCCCCCAACTAGTACTGTGGATCCAACCATGACACGTCACGATACACGAGCAAGTCCAGTTTATCATGTACGATATCTAATATACATGTCATGTACAATGTCAATACGATAATCAATGTAACATCTCATGACTGCAGATCCAAGCTATACTAGTCCGTGTAGCACAGTGTCAAAGATTCAGTTGTAACATTTTAGGATTATTGAATTTATATAAATTATCAAGAAATTGGAAATTATCGGAGAATGTACTTGCCTTGGGTCCTTAGCTGGTAATTATGGATGTCCTGTTCCAGAGTATCCCCTGGGTAAACCAACAGTCCTATAAACACATCACAAGCAAAACCACATTTACATCAGATGCTACACTAACACAGTCTAAAAACACTGAGTTTGGGACTTCTCTAGGTATGATACTGGTCACCTAGGACCACCTAGTAGGGATACGAAATTATACATATCTTAATTAACATGTGTACTTACAATATATATATATCAAATTAAATACATATACAAAATATATGTATATATATATTAAAAATATGCTAAGGGTTTATACAAAAATATATATATACCAATTTCCAAATACGTGTTTACATATTTATTCATTTATACCAAAATACGTTTGTATTAAACATACCCATACAAAATATATATACACAGATATATTTGTATACCAAAATAATAATTATACACATAATTACTCTACTCCACAACTCCCATGCACCTGCAAGAAATTTCTTGCATTCATTTCAATATGATTTTCCCCTTCAATCCTTTGCCATCTCTCACTAGCTAACATATGCACAGCTATATTGCTTCCTGGCTATAGGAATCCCATTGCAAGAAGAAGTTTTAGCTGGGAAATAGGATAGGTCCTATATCATTCATAAGGACTACTACCCCCATATGCTTCACGTTGCATAAATATTCAAATAACAAGGGAATAGGTTTCTAAATGAGTATATATGCCAACTAACTTATTCACGTACATTATTAATAGCAGAGTCCTATAGAAAAGAAATTTAACTACTACCATCTTACATAAAGCAAGATGAGACGGTCAAATACCAGAGGGAGAAGAAGGTGTTTCGTTCGTCGGAAAAGAAGCATAGCGAGAATGTTCTTGACGTGTGGCCTCGTTCACGATGGGGCTATTGGTGTTGATCGTCCACGTACTAAGATGGAAGCACGATGAAGGAGGACTGCAAGGACAGCCCGATGCGTCTACAACGCCGTTGCGGATACGGCTCGGCAATGGAGGAATGGGGATGATGATAGTGGTGGTGGCGTTTGGGAGCAGCGGGGATGACGAGTCGCCGGGCCGGAGGTGATGCAGAGCAGCGGCAGAGTGAAGAAATGTCGGCGGCTGGGTCAGGGCCGCTCGCCGGAGTGCAGCGGCTGGCCCGGGGTGGCTGCCAGCGGGCCGGAGGGGAGGTCGTCCAGCGGAGGGAGGAAGGGCTCGGTCTGGAGGAGGCCGGAGCACTGGCCGACCGGAGGGGGTTGAAGAGCAGTGGGGAGTGGGGAGCCGTCGGGTTGCAGCGGCCGCCGGAACAGGCAGAGGGCCCGCCGGAGTGAGTCGGCCGAACAGCAGCAGAAGGAGAGGGGAGTTGGCTTGGAGCCGCGCCGGCGCCGGAGGAGTGCACAGGGGCAATGGCCGGGTGAACAGGAACTGGGGGGGGAGTGAACAGTGTTCCCCCCTCCCCTTTACTATTTGAATTTAAATTCAAAAAGTAAAAGAAGAAGAAGGAGAAGAAGAAGAAGAAAGGAAAGAGAAGGAGAAAGAAAAGAGAAGAAGAAAGGAAGAATTTTTCTTCCTACGGTTGAGGTTGAGGATGGAGGCTTGGTTGGGGAAACCTAGGTTTCTAGGGATTAGGGTTGATGTGACTAGACATTATATAGGGAGAGAGGTTGTTGAAATGAAGGGTTGTGATTGACCCCCTAGAATGAGGGGTCCAGATTTGTCATGAGAGAAAAATTAATTCATGTAGGAATGAGGGTGAGGGCTAGTTAAATAATATTAGGTTCCCTCATTGTTAATCAAATGGGTGTTGACACAAAAAATGCAAATTTATAAATCAGCCCCCTTAAATTTGGGTATTTGCACAGACACATGAAATAACAAAAATTTGGCGGGCGATTCGGTGTCCGGTGTTTTGTAGGGCCAGGGGGCGCTGTAAGTTCGGTATGGGCTCAATTAGCAGGGTGCTGGAATTAAATTAGGATTTTTAGAATTGGTTAAAATAGTATCCTCAATTTAATTAGAAATAAATGCAAGTGGTGTTCAGAAATTAATTAGGAGTACATGGGGCCAAAATCAGGTTAGGTCATCAATACCAATAATGAAGAAGACTCAGAACAAAATATTACCCTAATTTGGGTCGCACGAAAAATAGGTCAAGATTGTCTCCAATTTAAATTGGAACGCACAATAATACAAAAATAGGGATTTATTAAATAACGTCCGCGACGGTTTTTGTGCGGCTAGAAACAAGGTACAAAGAGCAAAATTATGAGTTGTAAAAATAGCAGAATGGAAGGCGGGCATGTCTAGGGCAAGATTGTAAAATTTGTTGGGAGACAAAAGATAGGGTAGTGTCCCAAATATCGAAGAAAAGGCAATGCGCAAAAATATTAAATAAAATACGGTAATTAATTACAAACTCCAAGAATTAAATTCTAAATAAATAATTAAATACAAAAATTCCAAAATTCCGACAGGTGTTCGTCTACTGGGCTTCTAGGTCAATTCTGCTAGCTAAAAAATAAATGAACACTGCATCTAATACTATATTTAATTACACATCACACATAATTATTTAAATTAAAAAAATATTATCGTACAATTATTTAATTATAAATACCATAATATTAAATATTATAAAAGGTTAAAAATACCCCTGTTTCCGGAACGTGGTAGTGACACTTCCTAGCCTTTCCTAGAGGATTATGTCCCTCTACAAATATGCCCAATTTGCAAAACTCCATAGCGTACTCATCCACCACCATGCTCCCCTGGATAAGGTCTAGGAACTGGCTCTCTAGAGTACTCAGAGCACATTCAAAAAGAAATTCTTCTTGAAAAGATCTTTAAAGGCTTCCCAAGTCAGTCCCGGTGCCATGATCCTCGAGTCTGTACGAAACTAAGTCAGTACAATATCGAATATCTGGCTGCCCGCTGCCTCCACATGTAGGCTCTATATAATCTGTGCTAGCCTCAGGTTTTTCTCTACGTCCTCGATCCAATCATCGGCGTACAAGATCCCTTCGATGCCCCTAAAGTCCTTGGGCCCCATCCTCTTGAAGTCAATGATGGTACCCAGCCTCAGCTGGTATGGTACGGGATGAAGCATTATGGTCTGTGGCTGAACAAGCACTACCTTCTCTACAGTAGCTAGTGCTAGCTGGTGAGCACTCTCGATGACCTGACATAGAACATCCGTCTGCATCTGCTGATCTGCCATCATCTCCTAGAATAAAGCAACCATCTGTGTCCCGCCTGTTGGCATGGGTGATGGGGGTGGAAGATCCTCCGTGACTGATGGAACAATCCTCGGAACTGGTGGTGGAGCACCCCCAAAAGCTACTGCAAAAATCTCAACCTGGACTGGTGAAGCGATCCTCTGAGCAGAAAAAGGTAAAAAAAGTAGCTGATGTCTCTCTCTGAGCTGACAAAGTAACTGACCTCGCCGAAACTGCTCCAGAGCGCAGCGATCGGGTCTTCGGCGATATCCTGAAGATAGATTCAAAACAAAAAAAATCAATATTGTGCAAGATAAGATAGCATCAAGGAAGAACAGTAATATTATAAAGAAAGCAATTATTTCGAATGATAAAGATTGCAAAATCAATAGATTAGAAATGTTTTCTAGTTGTGATCGAGTATTCTCTCATCCTATATCCTTAGTTCTATATCCTATAGCAGGCTTGTAGTAATACTCTAAGTCTGAGTACTACTACTACTTTAAAGACTTCAAGACCTGCATGGGCCACCACAAAAATGTGTCATGATCCGCACCTAGTGTAAGGACACGAGTACGTGGGTACGTCCAGCCTACGATGCAACATCGATGGTAGAACATTGTCTAGGTCAACAATATTATCTAAACATCTCACACGATATATATAATGTACCTATCAAGATAACTTAACTCCCAAATGGGGGACAATCTGATAATATGATAATGGTAAACAATGCTCAATCGCCATAATAAACTAGAGGAAGATATGGCACGATATGGAATCGAAGGAAATAAATAAAGTCACAATACATCACAAGTCCAAGTCTAATCTCAACACAAGATCTTAAATAATAATACAATGCCAAAAGTCTAACTGATATATACAATATCATGAATAAACTAGCTAAGTCTCATCGACTGCTGGTATTAACTCAATAGGCTCTACGGGTGCTAAGTCAACTGGCTAGCCATCCTGTGGCCCGTAGTGCGTAGGACACCAGTCCTCTGATGAATTATCTAAAAAATATATCCAATCAGGATTGGATCAAAGTACAACCCAAATAGCAGTTCCAATAATTGACAGAAACTATGAAACATCAATAGCAATAAAACTAAATGATGGAAGTAACCAAACTAGCATATATCACGAGAAAGAACATCGTGGTAAATAATGGCAAAAAACTGAGAACAATATGGTGAGGAACATAAATGTAATAAACTGGAATAAAGAAAATAATATAGTAAATGTGCCTTGAAATACTAGTAAGATAATGTGATCGGCTTGGGCCTAGCATGGACTATATATAAAAGATGAGCTAGCGTGATCACACGTGAGTTGCATGATCTGCTAGCTATCATAGGCTACACTAAATCATGGGCTATAGGTATGATCACATATCCAATAATACTTCCCCAACCCCCAACTAATACATTGATCCAAATCATGACACGTTATAACACGTATATCATACTGCACGGTCTATAATATCATACAATATGATCACAGTCTATATAACCACTAAGATATCTCGGTAATCACGAAGCACGACTCCCCGATCACTGAGTAACCACGACAATAATATCTCATGACCAAGATCCACGTATACCAATCCGTGAAACTATCGTGTCAGGAATTAAATATCTCAAAATTAAATACATCAAACATAAAGATTATCAAATAAGGAAACTATCAGAGAATGTACTCGCTTGTGGTCATGAGCAACAAGTATGACTCGGTATCCAAGCTGGTGTCACACAACCTATATATGAATATTATGTCAATGGGTGTGAAAAGTGATAAATGAGTTAAAATACACTAAGGTATAATTTTTTAGACCATTTCTATGTCACTCTAGCTAACTAGGTCCATACTAAGTTAATTATTCCATATTGGTTACTAACTAGCTAACACAAGCCTAATTTAGCAACATTAGCTAATAACACTAAGCATCAACTATATACTAGGTACTATGATACTCTATGTATTTATATACACACTATAACTTATATATGCTACTATATATAGTATCTTAATATACTCTATAACTGTGCATGTACATATGATACTTATCCATAGCTTAACTCCTACCTCACACCAATACCTCACAACTCATCTACATGACCTATCAATACCTTTCTAACCGATACCTAATATACACTAACTTATCACACACATTACTTACCCACTCTAATATAGTATCAGTCACTCTTAACCCATACCTCAACACACACATACTAACTAACATTAACACTAGCCTTCAACTTATCTCACTAACACTTGCACACAAGTGTACTCAAGCAATTGCTTGTTGCCATAGTTGCCTCTTGACTGAACCTGACCCCTGGATCTGCCTACAATAATTCAAACAATACCAACTACCTATTGGGTATCAGTGCACAACAAGTGTGCACTGCTTTTGTTGTTTCAACAACTAACCTCTGATGTAACTGCTACTGCTATCTTCTGCATATATGTCTGTAAAAGACCCTTATCTATCTTCCCCATCTTACTGTTGTCACTCGAGTAGTCATTGTTGTTACTGGCTTCAGTTGCCCAGCACTCTGTAGTGCACAGGCACTCACAGTAAACCAGGCAGTTTTACTTGCCACTTGCTGCCTGGTACTGCTGTTGTTCTTGGTCTCATAAAACCCGACTCCATCCCGCCATCTCATATAACACCACCTGCAACCACAATCCAAGTGACTGATGACAACTCCACTACACACAACATAGTTGCTATTGTGCCTTGCTCCAGGAATACCCTATCTCCTTACCAACTCATCTCCACACGCACTGCACAAAAATTTTTTACTACTACCCATGCAGTCACCCTCAACTAGAATACTCAACATCAGTTCCTCACTGATACTCTCAACCAGTGATCCTACAAATTACACTCATGAGGGTAGCTATAAATATACATCAATAACTTAGTATCATATATATATATATATATATATATATATATATATATATATATATATATATATATATATATATATATCAAGTTGTAAATCTATCTATATATATCCAGATGATGTATATATAGTATACATAATACACACATTCATAGACATATTAGCAAATACTAAGTCAACATTTTATGGTACACACTAGTATCTAATATAATACTTATGCCATCAACACACTCACACACTCCCGTGGTCATGATACCAATCCAATTCTCCACTAATAACAATAATACATCTCAATTACATATATATAACTAATTTAAAATAGAAATTGGAGAGTAATCACACAAATCACCCAAAATGAGTCACGTATCATACCGTATCACAAGATACTATGATACGCTCTACTCGTGTCCAATTGTGGACATGTATCTAGTCCACCAACCTTGATCTAAGTCTAATTAGATCTAATTAGCTCATGACACACACTTGATGTGTCAATCTCGAAATTATCCCTAATTGGACACAAATTACCATATAGATTTTATAATACAAGTCATATGAATCTAGTTCTTGGTCCTATGGGTAGCCCTAATCCCAGGGATAATTGGTTAAATGCATGAATTAGAGTCTAGATTAAGGAGGGATTCAGAATTACCTATTGGGACATAGATTCCTAATAAAATGCTCAATGGACACAATTAGGACACAATCTCCTTGTCAATTTCTTATCCTTCAAGTGCTCCTTGCAATCCAAGCTCCAATACTTTTTAGATGATAAAATTGAGAGGGAATATGTATGAATTGGGTTAAATTTGGTGGAGGGATGAGTCAATTTGGGGAAGAACACAATTGGGAATCCAAATAAAATGAATAAATGAGAGGAGAGAGAGTGAAGACCCTCTATAGTGGCTGGCCCCCTATTTCTCTCTTCCCAAGCAATGTACAATGTCCAAGATGCCCCTAATAGCTAGTCATGAGGTTTAATTAGGAAGGGCTATATTAGAAAGCTTCCAATTCTTCATGAACTAATCTAATCTCCTTAATTAATTAAGGGAATGGGTCTAATGGGCCTTATCTAATGTTGGGCTCAAATATGTCATGACAACTAATGGGTCCACTAATGACTAGTCCAAATAAACATAAGATACCCCACTAACATTTAATTAAATAGAACAACTCAATATAATTAATTAGCACAATATATAATATTTAATTACTAAATAATAAATATGCTAAATGATAAAAATGCCATCATCTAGAAATGTGGTAGTAACAAGAATCCATTCTAAACATGATGCTCTCCGTAGGGATGGACAAGACAAAATATGACAATGATTTGACAAGCAAAAGAACAAGGCAAAACAAGAAAATAACCACACAGTTATAGGCATGACGAGCGTGCACTATAACAAGCCACAACAAGTAATATACAAGTCAAGTATATAATGGATAGATGGTCCAAACTTTACCGGGACAGGTCTAGACAGATGTATAATAGGTAGATGTTCCTAAAGCTATACATGGCAGGTGTATAGTGGGTAGGTGGCCCCAAAATTATACATGATATAAGGTATCAGGAGTGTACCACGAAGGGTCACTATCAGGAATGTACATGACAGGGCTATAATGGGTAGGTGTCCCAAACTATACATGAAGCTGGGACTGGGTATAATGGATAGGTGTCCAAAACTATATATGAATCTAGATTGGGTATAATGAGTAGTTGTCCCAAACTATACATAAAGACGGGACTTGGTAAGTATCACAGTCAAAAAAAAATGAAAAATAGAAAAATAGGCAAAATCAAGGTAATTCAGATTATCCGTCGAATCTCCTCGGATCTCCGTCGGATCATCCGATCTATCACAACAAGTAAATGGACCAAAATTGGGTCATCCGTCAGACTGTCGCGGATCAATGTCGGATCATCCAATTGGTCACAACAAGTTTGTAGGACAAAAATCGGATCATCCATCAGACTGGCGCGGATCACTGTCGGATCATCCAATTGGTCACAATAAGTTTGTAGGCCAAAAATTGGATCATCCGCCAGATTATCGCGGATTACCATCGGATCTTTCGAGTGGTCAGAAATCCGGACTTGGAATATTTTCGAGAATTGTTTGGGCGGTAAAAATTCCATTCTAACTAGGAATTTGGATTTTCAAATGTCAAAATTTTATAGGATCAAATTCCCAACAGCCCGGGAATATTTGATTTCACTAACTTTGAGATTTGATAGATCGATTCTGAGAAATACCGTAAAAGTGGTTTTACAAAAAAACTAAAACATGTTCGGATTCCACAAAACTCAAAATTACTAGGGTAGAAGCTAGGCACGGGTCTCTAGTAGCATATAAAATAAGTCTCATGGCAAGCACTCCGGTTATCGTTTCCGATATCGAGTTTCTATCGGGTGAATACCTGGGTTTCTATAGAAAAAGTCAAAACCAAGTTTAAACCAATTTCTAAATTATGCAGAAGGTTGAAAAATCACTAGAGAAACATATTTAACAAAATAATTTTCATGAAATTCTAAGAAGAAAATATCAAGAAAATAAAAACAATAATTAAACACTTTTGTTCAAAAGTTCGACAAGATATACTTGCCTAAAGTCAAGATTCCAGCTTAAACCTTCAACTCCACCACTAAGAGGGGTTCAAAAACCACACTCTTAGGCCTCAAGACCAAGCTACTAGCTCCCGTGGGAATTGTAGAGGAAATGAAGAAGTGAAGATAGAAAGAAAAGAGAGAGGAGAGAGAAAATATTTCACACACACACACACACACACACACACACACACACACACACACACACACACACACACATATATATATATATATATATATATATATATATATATATATATATATATATATATAAGACATGATTTAATCGTGACCGTCTGATCTGTCATGTCAGCGATCCACGTTACGAGTTAAATCAATCTCGACCCCTCAAAACAGAACCAAGAAACCAATGGATAATAGAAAGTATCAAACATAATGCAGGAAAATATCTAAATAAAAATATCTTAAAAATATCTCAAAAGTGAAAAGAATATATGTCAGACGGATTTTCCATCAGTATGCCACGGTATGCCGACGGTAATTCGGTCAGGGAGAAAAGTTTTAGGTTTGAAAGAAATTCGAGATTCCACGAGATCCAATAAAGCACCGTAAACAGTATAAAATACGTATTCATATACTAATATAGATATTGTGAGCAGGGCCTCACAAGTATAGAACATAAGTACGATAAGGAACATGCAGCATAGTCCACTTTAGAACTTAAGCCTTTATACTTGGCATGAGCCTAAAGGGGGTAGTACGAGGAACCAACTATAAACCAAGTTTAATTTTCATGTTCTATGCAAGTACACAAGATGGGATTATTCTCTTAGCTAGGTGCGTTGAGTTCTTTTATTAGCATGCAAGGGTTATTACCTAATGATCTAACATGTATCGTCTATTTTTTTTAGATGTGCAAGCTAAGCAAAGACTAGTTCATTGGAGCCACCCACCTTAGCGATGTATCGCATCGGCTGAGCGAGACTCCGAGTGCGCCTTTTAAAGTCTAAGTCTAAACTCCTGAAGGACCAAGTTTAAATGCCTTCGCATCAAGAGAGTCATCTCGCCGAGATAGGCAGGTCGGGTCGTTGCACTTGCGCTGTTTGAATCGGCTCTCTAGGCTGAGCAGAGCGGGTCGTTACAACTCTCACCCCTCATCTCACTGCCTGGAACCAAGCACCTCACTGTGTGCACAGTGTAGTGCAATACTCCCCTAACATAGTCACATGATTACTCGCTACTGCCCTCACACACTTATGACACAGGGTACTCCTTGACCCAATTTCCTTACCCAAGTTGTAGTGCACTGCAATTCAAAACACAGGTTGCAGGAACTGTATTACACTGAAACTTACTCCTCCTTGGAACTGCACACAACACTCTTAAACACACATGTGCACATCTCATGAATACACTTTCCACTTATCACCTACTACTCAATGATATAAATATCAACACTTAACACCCATATCCATATGCATATCACCATGGTACACTACCACATACCCATGCTACACCAATAACCCCATCCTCATGGCACACTCATGTATCAACACCAATATCAATTGGAACACCAAAATATATATATAATTGATATGAATCTATAGAATAATAGATCTAATACAATATATAAAAAATTGACACAAGGAGACACCAAAATACCCAAATTATCAAATCTAGCCATACTTATCATGACGTGTCATGACACGAATACTAAGTATCCAATTATGGATACTAGGACACAAGCACAAACTAATTTAGACACAAATTTTTTTTGGGAACAACACACAAACACTTGGTGGACACAAATTTATAATTCTATCAAATTGACCATAAAAATACATGGATCTATCAGAAAAATGCTCTCTACCACCTAATTCACAACCTATAAGGTTGGATCTAACTATTGATAGGTTTCTATGGGTTCAATTTTATATTTCTAACATAGAAATTGGAGGGAAAATAAAATTTACCTATTTAGAGTTGTGTTCTAATGAAGCTCCACGAATTTGGATACAAAGATGATGAATTGGACACGATTCTCCTAGCTTAGATAATCTCCAATACTCCTCCTTGTGCTCCAAAGCTCTAGCTCTCCATTGAAATAAAATTTGGGATGAAATTGGGTTGATTTGAGTGGTTAGAAGTGAAAATTGGTTTAAAATTGGGGGTGACTTGGTGGAGAAGAAGACTTGAGGAAGAATAATGTGGTTTGGTGGAAAAAATGAAATAAATGGGATGATGAGGAGGCCGACCACCTATAGGGGCATTGAATGTTGGGTTATTCACAAGTTTGCCACTACACTCACCTAATTTGAATTCTAGATCTAATGAAAAAGAAATCAATTAGTTATAGAAGGAATCTAATTAGTTAGGAGAGAATATTCTATCCATGACAAAAGGAATATAAATAAATTCTAAACTAACTAATAAAATAATATAACTAATATTATTAGAAACCAAAAATAAGTTGACAAAAATATCCCTAACCTAAATTAGGTGGTTATAATATCTAATTTACAAACAACACAAACATGACAAAAAAAACTTTTCAATGTCATTTAGAAACTATTTTTTATCACAATAAACATAAAACTTTCAATGCCAGATATGGGTACATAAGTCTCCGTCCCGTTAAATCCTCGACCCCGGTTACTTATACTCATATATTTTTGTTATATGAAAATATAGAATATATTTTGTGGGATTAACATGTGTTCTTTGTTGTTTTGTATTATAGACTTATATTTAGTATTTGTATATTTTTTTTGGATTAGTATTCTTTTTTTATTGTATTGTATCATTCTCTCTCTCTCTCTGTGTATATATATATATATATATATATATATATATATATATATATATATATATATATATATATATATATACCACGCCTAAAGCGAGACTACATTCACTTACGTTAGTTCTGCTCGGGCCCAGTCGAGTTAGAGCTCTGTCAGCAGCTAGCTCGGAAGCTCGTGCCGTAAGCAAGACATTCTGGTGACGAAAGAAATAGGTCCTGCTGGGCCACAGCGTACGAGATATTGCACCAATATTGTATCAAACAATCTCAACCACACATTTTTAAAATGTGTGGTTATAAATTATCCCATAAAGTCGTTGTCACGTCAGCATACTTTATAACCACATATTTTAAAAACGGCTTGGAAGCGGCTCAAAGTAAGCCGTCTAAGTTGTATGTATATCATCACTAATTAGTTTAAAAAATTAAAATCTTTTTAACAACCATAGTTTTTCTCCTCGAGTGAAAAAAAATTAAAAACCTAAAATACTTCTAACTACCTGAATGAATATGTATAAATTCAAAATATTTTCAATATTTAAATTATATTTAAGCTACTAATTATCTAACTAAATATATATCCAAAATTATAAAAATAAATTTATAATAAATTATGATTAAAATATATTCAAACATATTTAAAATATTCTTACATAATTTAAATTTATCTATCTTATTTTTCAATAATATCATAGACATTTTTCGTACGTGCAACGTACGTGAAAATAACTAGTATATATAAACCAGGTTTTACTAACCTACATTGTATTTTTTTTGGAATAAAAATAGTTTTTTAAGCTTATAATCTACGGAAAGAAAATTTTAACATGGCGGGTGACGGAAAAATTCAGTCCCAAAAGTGTTAACGGGACGGAGGCAGGGACGAATAATGCATTGTTTAACGGGGACGGAGATAGCGATAAAAATTTGAATCCGAACCGGGACGGAGACAGAAATTCGAATACTACTCGGAGACGGGAATAGCGGTATGGTCTCTGATCCTAATCCGCCCCGTTACCATCCCTACCCATATCAACTGCAAAATTATGGGTCAAATTAAAAAGACTGAGTATGAAAACCAAAAAATTTATATAAAAGAAAAGAGAGCCATCATCAAGATCTCTATGTTGCACAAATTTTGATACGAATACTACTTTTTTAAGTTACTAGTGTTTGGATACACGCGTTATATATTCTTATTTTTTTAGAAATGTGAATACATAGAGGTTTAATTTGCTATTCAAATTTCGTGAAGAAAGAACATAAAATTTATAAACGAATGCTAAGACAATAAATGAAAAAAATTTAGTTACTGAAAAAAAAATGCCAAAACAATTCTCGTAAAAAAATATTAATAATAATGCCAAGACAATAAATTCATAGTGGCCATGAAGTTGAACATATATTTGTGTGCCATTTGATATCATGCATCTTGCAAGAAAAATAAAAAGAAAAGGACATATAGATCAAAGGTAATGACAATAATTTAGAAAATATTAAATAAGTAGATTTATCAAATTTATTTGATAAAATTTAAATTTTATAGAATAATACTATCAACGGAATAAGTTTAACTGTTTTGTCAACCAATATTTTATAAAAAAAATGTCTAACGAACCGAAAGAAAAACCGTGCGCTAGTTCAACGCTGACGTGGTAAGTTCAATGCTGACATGGCAGTCTTCCAACGAACCCAGTTTTCCTACCAATACCAACTCTATTTTGGACCAATGGGTGTCTGCCATGTCACCATGGCCTGGCGCATGGTCCTTGGGTCACGGCTGTATTCTATGCAGTCGGATATTAAAGTTTAGACATGTATATTTTTATAAAATATCGTACATCGAAATTGAGGTAACCATGATATAGATGTGCTTAAGTTAGATAACCACGATTTTGTCACGAAGTCCACCTATGATGTTACATGTATATTTGTGGATAAGCAAGCGCCATCCATGTGATTCCCCAATCAATTCCCAAAATACTCCCATTTCACTGATTATTTTTTTTTTCTTTTTCTGCCAATTATTTTTTATTTTATTTTATTTTTAGATGTCTGACAATTTGTACAAAATTTTGCACACGCCGCATGATATGTCATTTCGACCCATTATTTTTACATCTTTTTGTAGTTTGATTTCCAAACATCCGCCCAATCAAAAATTAATTGAGTTTAGTCAACCATATCTATTATTATTATTATTATTATTATTATTAATTTCTTCAACAGTCTCAATCAACAGCCTTGCATTAGAAAAAATGTGTAGATATCTAAAAGATTTGGTGGGGGTTAAGAAAACATTTTGTAGTACATCATCGGGGAAGACTTTTTGTAATGTTGGTTAGATTTTGCCCAACAATAAGATTCCGCGTATTCATGGTTCCACCAGAAGTCAAGGTGTTTATCGACCGGACGATCTAGAACTCGGTCCAGACTTGCACTGTCAAATTCGGACTAGGCCATCCTGAGTCTGGTCAACGGACTAGTCCGACCTGGCCCATTAGAATATCATCTTGGACTGGGTTCATTGTATAGGTCCGAAGGTCCGGTCTGGACTGACCCGGTCCAAAATTCAATTCGAACCGGATCATGCTCCCAAAATCGGTAAATCGAGTTCAACCCGGTCGGCGAACCCGATATATATATATATATATATATATATATATATATGTGTGTGTGTGTGTGTGTGTGTGTGTGTGTGTGAAAGGTGGTTTGAAAACGGTTCAAAAAGTCGTTTGAAATACTACATTAATTATTTTTTTAAATTAACTAATTGTTTAAATAACTAATATAATTTAATTATAACTAAAATATTTAACTCAAGTGGTTAAAATTTGAGACATTTTTCTTGGTTGCCATGAGTTCAATTCCTAGGAACGATAGTATTTATAATAAATTTATATTTAATTTTTGTTGAATTTTTTTTTTTTTATACGTATGTAATGCACGTGCATATTACTAGTATATATAAGACGGGATCGGGATCCCAGCATTTTTGCATCCCCAACACATTTTCATGTTCACAACTGTTATATCTTGTTTAAGTTATCTAATTTTAACCATTGATTTGAATGGTTTCAATCAACGGTTAAGATTAGATAACTTAAACAAGATCCAATGGCTGTGATATTTTTTTTTTTTAATATATAAGAACGGGGATCCAGATCCCTCACACACACACACACACATATATATATATAACGTGCACGTTTATAAAATAATTGATAAATTTTTTTTAATATGAAATTATTATAAATAATTTCGTTCATGGGAATCGAACTAAAACAACAACAAAAAATACCTTCTACCTTAACCACTTGAGTTACAATTATTTAATTATAAATAAATAATATTAGGTAGTTAAATAATTATTATTTTAAAAAAAATTAGTTTAGTATTTACAAACGGTTTAGACGACTCATTTTTTAGCCGTTTCTAAGTCTCGTTATAAGAGTATATATATATATATATATATATATATATATATATATATATATATATATATATATATATATATATATATGAACCAACCTAGATCCAGTCCAGTCAGGTCCGACCCACTGTCCATCCAGATTCGGGTCCGAATTGAATTTGTATTTCCAAAACTCTGAACCGGATCGGCCCGACCTGTCTCCTCCTTGGGCTAAGTCCGACCCAGAATCGTTCAAGTCAAGTCAACACTTTGTCCGGATCGGACCTGACAGTCATGGCGCGAAACACACCTCGACTTCTGGCTATAATATTTTCAATTCCATATAAATATCATGAACTTCAAACATCTCCAACCGTATTATCTTGTTTTGTGTTGTGATTCCTATGTGGCATGAGACACAAGACAATATATTTTATATGTGGCAAGTTTATATTCACACAAGACAATGAGATAGAAAAATGTTCTCCAATGCAAAAGGATTATTGGATGCATAGTTAAAAATAAAACTAAAAATTCTAAATCCTTTTATCTACCTTAACATATAATAAATCCTAAAATATATTCAATAAAACTGAGTACATGATATTATTTGACTAAATACATATCCAAAATTTTAAAAACATATCTATAAATAATATAAATTAAAATATATTTAAATTATATTTAAAATATTTTAATCTAATTTATATTTTAATCTATATGTACATCGTATGTGAATGTGACTAGTTAGCTTAAGCATGAGGTTAAAATTTATATTGCCAAAAAAACACAAACTAGCTACCCCTACAAATACTTTTTCAAAATTGTAATAAAATAAAAACTTATTAACCTCTATAAATAAAACGGTTGTTGGATGCATAGTTCTCTCCGTTGTGCTCCAACAACTGATAGAATCCAAATCTACTATGACTTAATACGAAGATTGATAGGGAAAAAAAAAATGGTGTATCTCATTACCATTGGCTTAGAAATGATATGATACAAAAATACAAATAAAAACTACAATATCATGGATTTTTATAGTTCTTCTCAAACTCTTTGTTGTGATACCTTCAAATTGAAATAATTCTATATAACAACTATAATACTTAACAACTTTATGGCTCAGAATCTTAAGCAATCAAGAAATAACATGAAAACTGTAAATATATTTGAAAATGATGAGTGAAATACATGGAAGACAACCACTTCAATTTTTTTATTATTTGTAGTTTGTTGTTTCAGGATTCCCCACTGTTGTGTGTGTTAGATTTGTATACTAGGTATATTCACAAAACAATCTTGGCATATATCTATAATTAAAAAAAATACTTTACATAAAAACTTATAGATTAATAGAAACTTCAACATTTTACAAACTATACAAATTCATCTGAAGTTTCAAATACCAATCCTTCACAAGCTGCATAATTAATAATGACTTTAGTGTATGTACAACTTAAATAAAGAAAATACTTATCCACAACTACAGTTTTAATTTTATTTGGACAATTCAAGAAACAACATAGTATGGTATAATTTTATGGCAAGAAAATTGAATTATTGCATGATATTTTTATAATTTTTTTAAATGTCTACTGAAATTTGCGACTCCCTCCACAAATAGGATTTTTCCTTGGTTGCCACAATCTTTACTATTATGACGGTTTGAAAATGACTAAAAAATAAATCATCTAAATCGTATGTATATAATTAATTATTAATATAAAAAATTAAAATAATAATTATGGTATATGTTTTTGTTCGTGTATGTGAGAAAAAAAAATAAAAACCACTTAAACATATAACAAATTCTAAAATAGATTCAAAATTTAAATTATATTTAAACTGACAACATGATATTATGTAATTAAACACATATCCAAAATTTAGAAAATATATTTATAACAAATCCTAATTAAAATATATTTTAATTATATTAAAAATATTATAATATAATTTAAATTTTTATCTAATTTTTTAATAATATTATAATTTTTTTATACGTACAAAGTACATACGTAAACGACACTAGTATTCTTATAATGATATCATATTAATTGCTAAAAAAAGTGTTATATATGTTATGGATAAAATAAACAACTCAAGAGAGATACATTTTTTTTTGGATATGTCACGTCCCAATCTTCCGCAAGCTCAATAGTCCCTGCTGAACGTGAATCACTACGTTGCAGCGCTCCCGCAGGACAATCGTTCTCATCGAGACGTGATGCCGTACGAACCTGGAGTTGCGCTCGCATAAGACAATGTTGTCAAACACCAAAGTTATCATCGAAACGATCAAGTTGCAGCGAAAGTCAAGTATTGTGTACCAAGCACACATCAAAGTATACGCAGCGAAGCTCTCGATAGGGTCCAAATGAAATGTCACAAAGAAAAATGCCACAAAGACGATGTAATACTCTTGCTCTTTCTCTAGCCCACAAAGGTACTTACCGTTCATACATTATGTTCCGTATATCCAAGCAGCGCCACTACACCTGCGTATCTAAAATGCACACTGCATTGTATGTTTTTGGTCCAACTGTCCTACAATTTTATACACACCCACACCTCCCCGCGGTTTGTGATTCCGAGACAGTCCGTCTATTCATGAAGGTTATATCTATCCTTTTTTTTTTTTTTTTTTTTTTTTAATATGTTTTTTCCACCGTATTAGATACTGGGTTTCCAAAAAAAAAGAATTAAAACCATTGATAAATGACGTTCACATTATAATTATTTTCCCTAAATTTTCTTTCAAAACATAAAGACAAAAATATTACTTTCTTGTAACAAGTGGGGGGCAAATCTGTCTTTTCCGTAGCCGTCCACCAGCTTCCCTCCCTCCAAGGCAACCTCTCCTCTCCTCTCCTCTCTTCTGCCACATCGCCCACTCCAATATTTTTTCTCTCCATTTCCACCCCTTGCTCGTAATTACGACCCATGCCACTACCATAGATAGAAAGCAAAGAACAGAAAGAAAGAAAGAAGCGGTGACCGGAGCCCATGGCGGCGGAGGACGACACCCCAGCGAAGGTGGCGACTGGGCCGCCGCGTCCGCCGACTATCTCCCTCCCGCCGCGCTCGGCCTTCGAGAGCCTCTTCAGGGGAGTGGGCGCCGACGCCAGCCCCGGGCCGATGACACTCGTGTCGAGTTTCTTCGCGGAGGACCAGGACTCGGACTACCGGTCCTTCTCCCAGCTCCTCGCCGGAGCCATGAACTCGCCGGCGGCTGCGATGAGCCCCAGCGGACTGCTGGAGTCGCCGGCGATGTTTCCGCCGAATCTGGTCCGTTTGATACTCGAAAGTTTCACTCTTTATTACTTTCCTAGTTGACACGAATACAGCGCGATGCAGACACGGCGACACGGACACGTTATATCCTAGAATTGGAATGACATGAGACTATAAAAAACTTTTATATGATGATAGTCCTGTAGTTTAAGAAAATGAATTTCATGAGCTGCTTTGGGTTTGACTACTAAAGCTGCAATCTTTTTTGGTTTTCTAGGTGTAAGTTTGCCAGATTTGGAAGGATAGGAAATTGTTGATTAGTTCGAGAAAAGAAGGCGAATTAAATGAGTTTGGATGAGATTATATATGTTCTTGTTAACTTTTATATGATTATAGAATTAATAGTTTCTAGAACTTGTTCGAACTAGGGAGCATGAATGCACCAAAATTGGTATCATGTCATGTCATATTCATGCTCGTGCAATTTAGTTGATGATTAACATGGTAAAAGAGCGGAAATTATTTGTTATGGGTAGAGTGTAAAGAGTCTAGGGTGAAGCGAGAGGACTGCTCTAGCTAGAAAGAAACAAGGTCAATTTCACCTAAAGAGATGAAATTGTGGATGGTTAGGACTTGTTTGCAAGACAATATGGGAATTAAAGGCTTGAACTGCATTTGTCTACCACAAGATTTTAATTTTTGTCAGATGTCATAAATTATTTTCAAGGTTGTAAGGGAGGAAATAAGATTGTAATAGAATTGATGGATTTCTTGAAAAATACTGATTAAAAAATAAATCTAGTGGACAGGTCTTTGTGTTCTTTCTTTCCTTGATTGCTAGCTCCTACTACATACTCGCGCACAAGTTACCATTTTATTCCATTAGATGGATAGACCCTATCTAGCATATTAGAAATGTTGGAATAGTGGACACTGGGCATGAAATTGGAACAACCAAAAATGATAAGTTTGGTTTGAAGTTATGTCATTGTCAATCTTGATGACATTCATATTGTTGGATGCTAATTGAATTTCACGGAATTGGCTTCTCTGAATTCGAAGTTTGAAGAAAGGAATAGGGTAGAGTAATTTTTTATAAAGTAAGATGGAGATACCATCTGGATAATCTCACATCTCAAAATCCACGATTTGGAAGCAAATCATCAGGATCTTCAGTCCTGCAACCACGTCCCATCAATTTGGCCCTAGGCTCATAGCTCCTTTTCAATTCTACGTGGGTCCCTCTAGACACTTCTTAAATGACCCTTTGCATTGTTGTTTGGGCTGTTCTTGAATTTCCCAAATATTTTTTTATCTTGTAATCCATATTGCTATTTGGGCCTTTTCTAGGAACCTCCACATTCATGGGTAAAGACAGGAATTATCCCTGACGGAAACACGGTGGTAAAATGTAAATGATCTACATTGCTGGAAATTCCATATCCTTGCATATCTTTTACGAGAAATTTAATATTTTTTCTAAAGAATATTCGCTAATAATTCAACATCTGTGGAGTGATTGATATGCTTCTGATCAAGCAATAATGTTATTGTATGAATGATGCTTCTACTTTTGAACAGTGAAGGTTTCAACTGTTTGACACTATACTAATTCAGTTTTGACCTTTATACAGTTTCTCATGTAACGTGGGTAATATTCAAAGTGATTCTACTAATTATAAACCTACCGTAATTATTTTCACTTTGATTTCACTTGATCCACGAGTTGGATGAGTTGGGACTATCCGATCCGTTTGATTTTTTTATTTATTTGTGGATAATCAAGGATATGTAGATCAAGAAAATAGATCATTGCTTGGATTACCAACATGGCCTGTGTATCAAGCTCAATGCAACCTTTGCTCAATGATGGAAGTATATAAAGAGAGGAATGCAGTTCCCTATTGCAAATTTTATCATCTTACATCTTTGTCCCTATTATTTTCTAGTCTACTGGCATTTAGAAGGGTGCTTCTTAGTTGCATGAGCTTAAAATGCATGAACGAAAATGTAGGTTGTCCTAGTTTCCCTCTGGCTTTATAGTTTTTATGCCAAGGTAATCTCGTGCACATAGCTAACTTGGCCAGGAAATTTCGCTCTGACACAAACGTTTTAAGTCATGTGGCAGCCATTTATATAAGCCTAGTTCTTTTATGAACCTTCCTCATCCACCATAACGAAACTCCATTTTGATAGAAGTCTTGGATGATGATGAATGGGGGTCTTAGGTAATTAAATTAGAAAAGGACTTATAAAATTTGTTTTGAAAGTGGACATGACAGTTGAGACAGATCGTAGCATTTTTAGAACATAATAACTTGCAGTCTATTGACATCCTTCTGGTGCGTGACTCAATACTTCAATGGTGTGAAACCCTTAGGATCTATAAAAGTTTCAAGCATATCTATGGGACATCCACTTACGAATCCATGAAGTGTGGAACCTTGAGAGATGTGGCAATAAAATTTTTTATTGGTTTTTTTTGTTTCAGAAAAAAGCTGATGCCGAAACATTGAGAAGGCTGTTCTCATGCTGTGATATTGTAGCAGAAACTGGTGTAATTGCTAAATCTATGAAAATAGGACAAGTGGTTAAATAGATTGTTATTTAAAATGATGAGGGTTATGGAAGAAAGTTCCATATGCTGATGCCTGTAACAAATTAACTTCAAGAATGAAGCTGACGAGGGTGAAGTGCGAAGGGCCGGCTCTAGTATGGGTTGTGTATTTAGTACAGTGTGAGCGGATGAAACCATCACTGCTTTCTGTTTTGAATAAATGAAAATGATTATAATAGAAGTGTACCATGTAATGACTCCCAAGGATACCTGCTCATAGTGGCTGGAGTTGTATGGATATCTATTCATGTCCATTAACTGCAGTATGTTTTCTGGATACTCACAAGAGTTTCAGTTCGTAATGGATTGCGAGATACTGCTGCTTTGATCAGTGGGTGTTAATTGTCACATATTATTCCTTGCTAAGTTCTGGCAATAGGATTTTATCTCTTTGTACTATTTGTAAACATAAACTGCCATGTTACTGTTAATTTAGTTGCGGTAGCTTGAATTTATGGTACTCGACAATGGTATCTGTGCAGGGTCAATGTGGAATGTCCCATCAACAAGCCTTAGCACAAGTGACAGCCCAGGCTGCCCAGTCTCATTCTCACATGCATGTCCAAGCACAATTTCCATCTTCTGATTTAGAGATGACAACTGCTTGCATGATGCAACCAACAAGCTCTTCTATGGATCCACCAGAACATCACATGCAAATTGTATCATCAGATGCAAATAACAAAACTTATGAATCTACAACGGGTTCTCATTATGATCAAAGATCACAACCTATGGCTCTTGTCGTTGACAAACCTGTTGATGATGGCTACAATTGGCGGAAGTATGGGCAGAAACAGGTAAAGGGAAGTGAATATCCTAGGAGCTACTACAAATGTACGCATCCAAGCTGTCCAGTCAAGAAGAAGGTTGAGCGTTCTCTCGAAGGCCAAGTGACTGAGATAATCTACAAAGGACAGCACGAACATCAGAAGCCCCCACCTAGTAGGCGTGGAAAGGATGGTGCTTTGCCTAATGGGTCAAATAATATGATTGCAAACCCTGATTTTCAAGCTAATTCCAGATCCTTTTCACATGGTGGCAATGGAAACTTTAGCAAATCAAGTGAGATGATGGCAGCTCTGTCGACATCTAAGAGAGATCGAGAATCGGGGCAGGTGACATCTGAACAGTTATCGGGTTCAAGTGACTGTGAGGAAGTGGGTGGTCCTGAATTGGGGACAGATGAAGGGGTTGATAGTGAACCTGACCCAAAAAGAAGGTGACATTTTGAACTTAATAACCTTACATGTGCCAATATTGCACTACATTGTGAAAGAAAAAAAATATTTTGATTGGGCAGGATTGTGGAGGCCAGGGCCACAACAGAATCGGTGGCACATAGGACCGTAACAGAGCCAAGAATAATTGTGCAGACAACAAGTGAAGTTGATCTTCTAGATGATGGTTACAGGTGGCGCAAATATGGACAGAAAGTTGTGAAGGGGAATCCTCACCCGAGGTAGATATCCTCCCAATCTTGTTTGCTATTCCTGCAAGTATATAGAAATGTTCTCTTTCTACTACATATGGAACCGTGGCCAGATTGAATAAGGTGGGGGCTGGAAACACGTAGTAATCGCTGAATAATTTCTGGATCTAATAAACTGCTCCTGAACCAATGTTTCATTCTCAGTCTGTGCTCTTACTTTCAAGTTTGTACCAGCAGCCCCAAGAAAGCTTTTATCCCGAATCTACATGAATCCTTTTCTTCCATTATCCTATCATTAGGGCCATATTAAACTTTCCAAGCCCTTTACCCTTTAAAGCTTGCTGAGCTACAAAATTTGATCTATCCTCGTGCTATTTTTGTTCTTGAATATTTGAATTTAAAGCGTCACTCTTTACATTCAATATATTTTTGTTTAATTTGCCTTAGAGAACGAGCTCAAGGAAAGTAAGTTCTCGAAAACTTTAAGGAAGAGAGCAGCATTATAGCTTAAGGATATGAGATACATCCTGATAGATATGTTTGTGAGGTAACTTTAAGTCGCATCATACATATATCGCCAGATAGTTTCTTTGAGCTGTGACAAAGTTGTAAAATAATCTTCCTTGAAAATACATATACTAATTGCATAATCATATATACTCGAACAAAATCTCAGGCACAGAGTAAAGGAGTAAGAGGATTTGTAGATTCATAATACTAAGAGTTATTTTACTTCGTCATCCTCACAGACTTGATTGCAGAATACAGCTTCGTTTTCCACAAGATGTTCAAACTTACGTTTGTATACGAATCTTCTTCCTTCGACGTTCTCCATCCATCCTTTTAGGTAGCATTTAGGTCATTCTCTTGAAATGTGAGACAACTGTAGTTGTCATGAATTCAGCATCAGTAGTTTTACAGAACGTCAAACCTGCTCATGATGGAGAATATACATTTGCATATGTATCTGTTGTTCAGCCTGCCATATGTAAGATGATACTCTGGTGACTGATACATCGACCGCTGGCTTTTACTATTGGTTTTTGAATCACTTAGCAATTACTGTTCCCTGCCCAGTGAAACTGCACATATAAGAAATCCTGTGTGCTTTGAAGAATACAGTTCCAATTTGTGATTGTTAGACATGCACGTACTCGATGCAGGAATTGTTTTCTGTCAGCATATACTCAGCTAAAACTTACTATCACAATCTGCAGGAGTTACTACAAATGCACTTATGCTGGATGCAACGTTCGGAAGCACGTGGAAAGAGCTTCGACAGATATAAAAGCTGTTATAACAGCATATGAAGGGAAACATAACCATGATGTGCCAGCAGCTAGGAATAGCAGCCATAACACAGCTAGCTCCAATGTTGCTGCAAATATCTCGCAAGTGAAAGCCCACAACACCATGTTGATCAACCAACAATTCGTAAAGGGGTCGGCAGGATTAAGGAACAATGTTCATCGGCCAGTTGCAGTTCTTCAGCTGAAAGAAGAGCATGAGATGAACTAGTTTTTCAAGTGTCCTGTGCTGCAATATGGGTGGGCTATAAAGCAATGGTTAACTGCAACTACAATAGGTTGTGGAAAGGTTTAGCTAAATCTTCATGGCAAGTCAGTTGTACCAATATAATTTTGGCAGGAATTATTGTAGCCTGTAATTATAAGCTCTTTTTGTAATTTTATACATCTTTGTTATTTTTTGCCGCCCTCTTAAATTTCCTTTCTGGTCAGGATGCTGACCATTATATATCATACAAGCTTGTGAGTAACACCACACAGGAAATTACAGTTGCATCCTGATGCATAATTTGTATAATGTGCTTTGTTTCTAAAATTTAAATTTGTGTAGTAGAATTCAATTAACCTCCCTCTCTGCAAGGTCTGTGCTAATTGAACATCATGCTTAGAGTGGAGGTGGAAGTCGATTTCTTGTTACTTTGGTTTTAATGCAAAGCGCAATAATATCCTTCTGACTCTCTTCATTTAGGGGCTATTTTGATAGTTGTAACTTTTTGAAAGTGTAAAAGTGTGTAATGCACGTGGTTTCACTTTTTAAAATGTGTTTGGATACATGATTTTTTGTCCGAGTTTCATTCCAAGTTTGTTTGGATGACAACATGAAAGTGGAAGTGGGAATTGAAAGTTTGGAGTTCTAATGTTTGGATAGCAATATGAAAGTGAAAGTAGGAATTGAAATTAATGAAAAAATAACAAATATTAATTAAATACTAATTTAAAAATATTAACAAAATAAATTATTTAACGAAAAATTATACAAAATTAATTAACAAAAATAATTTCTTAATTAACATAAAATTAATTAATTAGCAAAAATATTAATTATCAAAATATATTAATTAACGAAAAATTAATTTATAATATATTCTAAAAGTGTGTTCCTATTCAGTTGATTTTTTTAACAAAAATATATTAATTAACAAATAAATTAATCTAATTGAATTAATAAAGAAAAATTAGCAACAAAACTCTCCACTCGCAAGAGTTCTACTTATTTTCTACTGCAACTTATAAACTCTCCATTTGCAACAAAAGTTTCAACTTTCAATAGACTTGTAAGGATTAGCCAAACGTCGAAGCTGTATTCTCTTGGAAGTAGATGCATTGACATGTGAAATGAGTTCAGTTTCAACTCACTTGTAAAAAAAAACTCACTTATAACGCACTTGCAACTAACCAAACAGTACCCTCTTACTGAATTTTTTTTTTATTTGGTCCGACATTTCACACGATTTTTTTTGTGCATGCTGCATTGCACGACCCACTGTTCCTTCAACTCCTACCATTAATAAATAGAAAAAATAATATGTCTCCGTGATACGATTCACGAATCTTTCGTCATTCAATCGGGATCTTATACCTCTTTTCGGTAACCACCGAGGTCGATCCCTCTTACTGATTCTTGATTGAGGCTTTTCTTGCGGGGTATGATCAGATATTTTCCAACCGATAAGGTGAGTTATATTTAGGTAAGAAGAAACGGGATGAGTCAATGGCAAGCCATGTGAGTTCTATCTAAGGTAAGAAGAAAGGTTTGCATAGCTTGCAAGAGTGTAGTTGGAGTTGCTTGGCTACAATTAATTATTCCCAGCGAGGTCTCATCATTGGATGATGACAGAAGCATCCATCCAGTTCTTGCTTATGGGATCAATCATCAATCCAAGTGACACTTGATGACAGTACTTGTACAATCAAAGATGTTTGTATGGACTTCTCGTATACAAATGGTGACAGCTCCATATTCGGATTTCAAGTAGTGTGTTGTAGACAGGCAGCAAAGCTCATCTAAGCGACTAAAGCCCAGCAAAGGCATTTGTCATACTCGACTGCTTCCTTCTTGCGGGGCCCGTGATCAGTGTCAATGAAAAAGAATTAGTTGCCGACGTCCAATAGCCCCCAGCGCGCCACGAGGCCTCCGTCAAGCTTGACCTCTTCCATGATATTAAGTATAAAGTATTAGTAAAAAAAATTAATCCCATATCAAATAGAATGATAGAAAGAAGAGTTAGTCTATTATATGTTTATATATGTAATCTCCTGATCAATAATAAAATTAATTCCATTATAACAATTCTACATGATATCAGAACCATAATTCATCATCCATCTCTCTCTCCACAAAAGAAAAAGATAACACTAACTAATGTGTCTTGGAGTACAAGTTCATTATGTGATCGGTTTGGGTTGAACACGAATATAATATGGTAACTCGATTATACGTGTGATATGTAATCGACATGTACACGAATACACTTGGCTTGATCACATAACCAACTCCTACTCGTCCGTCCCCAACCAATACTCATGGATCCAATCATGATACGTTATAAACACGAATATAGGCACACTGAACACGAACAATATGTGAACACGAAATACACGATAATCAATACCCGATACACACGATAAAATATATGTGAAAGAGTACCTGCTGAACACGGTAGGGGATAACATCCCATGACAGAATCCATTTAGTACCAGTCTGTGTAGCCACTGTGTCGGGATCAAGTAAACAATTCTAGAATAAGTGATATATACACTATCATGAAATAAAAACTAACAGAGAGATGTACTTACATCGGGTCCTGAGTAAATGTGTCTCTCGATGTCCAAGCTGGTGTCACACAATCTTATTTAGGAAATATTATGTTAAATAGTGTAATTGATGAGAAATGAATTTAAGAATGCACCAAAATGATATTACACTACTAGAAAAAGCGGGATTAGCGACGTATTTTAGCGACGTCAAAATAAACGTCGCTAATAATATATAAATTAGCGACTCCTTATAAAAACGTCGCTAGACGTCGCTAAATGGCGACATTTAGCGACATTTAGCGACGTTTAGCGACTTTTATTAAGATTTTAAAAGATAAGTCGCTATAAGTTCAATTAAGGTCGCTAAACGTCGCTAATATGTCTAATTTAGCGACGTTTAGCGACGTATATAGCGACCTTTATATTAAAAATATTTAGCAACGTGTTTAGCGACGTCCTTGACGTCGCTAAAATTTAATTTAGCGACGTTTTTATTGGACGTCGCTAAACGTCGCTAAAATTTCGTTAATTAGGGCTCGGTTTCATTTTCCCCCATCTGTTAAAATTTCAAAAAGAAACAAAATCCCCCCCCCCCCCGCTCCGTCGACCGGCTCTCCACCGCGACTACTCCGGTAAACCCTACTCTATCTCTCTCTCTCTCTCTCTCTCTCACAGGACACATGTGACATTGACACAAACACGACACACACACAGACGCAGACACAGACACGGCACACACACACACACACTGACACAGACATTGTTCAGGACGTAGGGTTAGGGTTAGGTTTTTTGACATGGGGTTAGGGTTAGGGTTAGGGTTAGGGCCGACTGGCCCAAGTCGACGAGAGAGGTAACAGCAGTAGTGAGCACTGCTTACTAGCAGTGAGCAGGGGGAGACTTGAGGCACATCAGCCCAATGTGCAACCGGCAACTTGGGGAGGCACTGCACAGCTGAACATAGTGTGCATTAAGGTTTAGGTGCATTGTAGTTGGTTGTTAGCTTCTGCAGGCAGGTGTGAGGGGGTCCTAATACAGTGTAAACACTGCATCCTTGTGCAGCAACTTACTGAGCCAGTCAGCAACTAGTGCAAGGCAGGATGTGGATGTGTTTGAGATGGGGTTTGAACTCGTATGATTTGAAGGACATGAGAGCAAGTGTCAGATAATACACCAACATCTGAGAGAAGATTGGGTATTCATAGTGATACTATAGTGCACACATGAGTGTGTGGCTCGGGATAAGGGGTAATCAAATATTGAGGAAGAAGGTAAGCAGTAGCAGTGGGTGACTGATTTAAAGAGGTGTATTAGTCAGGTGTTTGAGTGAATATATGTGTTGAAGAGAATAAGTAATAGGTGTGAAGGTTGAGCATTCATATAGGTGTATCCCAGATCTGGGAGTATAGATGGAGTGTTTATATGAGTATAGATGGAGTGTTTATATGAAGTATAGAATTTAGAGTACTTAATAGGTGTTGTTGGTACCATGTGAGTTTTGATTACAGATTTCTTAAGAGTGTATGTGTGTATCAGTGTGCCAGTTTGGGGGGTTAGGTTTTTTATTAAAGGGAGTGCAGAAATCTGTCGGTAATTGTGAGTGAGTACAGCCACAATGCATGGGGTTATCCATTTATATATATATATACTGCATTTCCCATAACGGACACTGACACAGACACAGACACGGCACACACACACACACTGACACAGACACTGATCAGGACCTAGGAGTGTGGTTGGGGGCAGCTGTAGTTCTATAGTATGACACACTATTTCTAGGATGTTGACTGCACACTTATAGTGCAGTTCATAGTACTATGGGGTTGGGGGCAGCTGCAGTTTTGATAAATGAAAATATGTATTATATCAGTTATGATTTTTATAGTACGGTTAAGTTAGGAAGTTAGGTGATAAACTATTGTATGTAATGATTTATATGATACATACTGTCAATTTTGCAGAAGTTTCTAGAAATGGATATGAATTACTATCTGCGTCATCGTTCGTGGATGTACAACCGTCATCCTGATGACATGTGCGGTGTGCGGGATGAATTCATTGAGGGTGTACAGCAGTTCCTGCAGTTCGCCAAGGCGTTCCCTCAGTACATGGACGGTACCAAAATTAAGTGTCCGTGTGTGAGATGTCGCAACAGGAAATATCATCCAGAAGTGGAAGTTACATATCATTTATACTCGAAGGGCTTTACGCCAAATTACTATCAGTGGACCGCGCACGGAGAACTTGTATCTCTAGCATCGGAGTCGGAGCCCTATGTGGAGCCGTATATGGATGTCCAAGACCACGATGCTTACGATGACGGGTTGGTGAACATGGTTTATGATGCGGCGGGGCCTAGTTTCAATCCTGACAATTATGATACGGCGGGACCTAGTTTCAATCCGGACAATTATGATGCAGCTGAGGAGGCACCGAATGCCGATGCTGCAAAGTTTATGGAGTTGCTTGAGAATGCAAGGACTCCACTATATCCTGGTTGTGAGGATCATTCACCGTTGGAGGTGGTTACAAGATTATTGAGCATCAAGTCCGATTTTAACATGTCGCAAGAATGCTATAATCGACTGCTCGATTTGATTATAGAGATCTTGCCCGAGGGTGCAAAGTTGTCTAAAGACTTCTATCGATCTAAGAGGATGGTGAGATCGCTTTGGATGGGATACGAGAAAATCGATGCATGTCGCAACGGGTGCATGTTGTACTACAAAGACGACAAGGATGAAGATGCGTGAAGATTCTGTGGTGCTGATCGCTACAAGGCCACTGTTAGAGGAAAGTCTGTCGGTGCAAGGAAGCCTACCGATTCGATGCACTACTTGCCTTTGACGCCGCGGTTGCAGCGGTTATTTATGGTTAAGGAGACTGCAGAAAATATGAGTTGGCACAGGCGAAAATATATCGAAGGAGTATTGGATCATCCATCCGATGGAGAAGCATGGAAGCACTTTGATCGAGAGTATCCACATTTTGTCGAGGAAGCGCGTAATGTCAGATTGGGGCTCTGCTCTGACGGTTTTACCCCATTCGGACTTTCGGGCTTCCAGTATTCGTGTTGGCCTGTGAGGATGCAAACATGGTGACCGTCTTCTTGGCCATCCATCGCAAGGACGGAAATCTCATTGATGAGAGGGCCTCACAGACCTACGTAAGTATTACTTTACTTTGTGTTTATTTTAATATAACTTAGGCAATTATCGAGTTTCCAAACCTTTTCTAGGCCGAGTATCTTAGGCTGCGTGAGCGGGCGACTGCTAGTGCACCTACACCTGGAGAGGCTGGTACTTCGTCGCAGCCCGCTCCATCTCCGTCGGCGGACGACCTGTGGGTGACCGTAGCTGGTGGTCTCCAGAGGGGTACGTACTACGGTACGGGCTCCTATGGCGCCCTGGTTGCGACACAGTCATCTAGGGCCTCCCAGACAGCTGCGTATTCCACACACCCCTCGCAGTCGCAGCCCTCGCAGTCGTCGGTCCGAGTCCAGGAGGCCGTCCAGGAGGCCGTTAACCGTCAGATTGCGTCTCTCCGTGACGACTTGCTGCGAAGTATGGAGGAGCAGCCCCGGTCCCAGCCGCAGGCGGACGATCCGATGCTCATCGCACGATTGGATATGCTCGACCGCAGCATGACGGAGCTACGGGACTTGACAAATGATATTAGAGCCTCCAATGACCGCAACATCATGGAGCTGCAGGCGTCACAGCTATCGATGGGCGAGAAGCTGACGAGGATGCATGATTCAATGGGTGATAGCAGTACGAGGCTGTTATCTACCCTGGATTTTTACAACCAGTGACTCGCAGACTTGGAGCGGGCACGGCCTCCACCGACGTCACTGCCTTATCCATCGACATCGGTGTCGATTCCACGGGACGAGTATGAGGAGTTCTTATCCTTCAAGCGCGCTGGTGGTCAGCCTCCTGCAGATCCGCATTAGTAGTCTTTTTTATTATTATTTATGATGCGATTGTATATTATGAATTATTGATACTTCAACAATAGGCATGATGTATGATGCTTCTTATGGTATTTAATTTTTTAGTTAATTTAATTGGATTGATACTTCAACAATGCTTCTTGTGGTCTTTAATGTAATTGGATTATATAGTGGAGATGGAGGAGTCGAAGAAGGGTGGTTCTTGTGGTGTCAAGAAGAGGAGATGGAGGAGGAGGAGGACTAGAACTGCAGGGAATCACCAATCTGGATAATATATTTTTGTAAATTTTTTTTAAAATTAGCGACGGTTTTAGCGACGTTTAGCGACGTTTAGCGACGTTAACTTAAGTCGCTAAATGCGTCGCTAATTAGCGATGCTGTAACACGTCGCTAAATACGTCACTAATGACGTCGCTATACGTCGCCAAATGCTGACATGGCAGTATAGCCAGGTCATTAAAGACGTCGGTGTAACGTCGCTATAGACGTCGCTAATGACGTCGCTAACTGCTGACACGGCAGTATTGCCAGGTCATTAAAGACGTCGGTGTAACGTCGCTATATAAGTCGCTAATTAGCGACGTTTAGCGACTTTACCGAACGTCGCTACTTAGTGACGCAGCGTCGCTAATCGTCGCAAAAATTTGCGACACATTAAAGTCGCTAAAAACGTCGGTATAGCGACGTTTAGCGACGATTTTTTTTTTGCGACTTGATTTTTTCCGACAACTTTAGAACGTCGCTAATTACGTCGCTAAACTAATTTAGCGACATTTTTTGGTTATTTAGCGACGTTTTTAGACGTCGCTAATTTGACTAATTCTGGTAGTGTTATAAGCCATTTCTAAGTCACACTAGCCCAACTAGGTCAAGCTAGTCAATATAAGTCAAGCTAGGTTATTATCTAATTTCTAATCAATACTTAGTTAGTACTAGTCAATACCTTAGCTATTAACAATAACTTAACATTTAATCTTACTAATGATAACTAATTGATACACTAACTTAACTGATATCTCCACTGATATTCCAAGTACTTACTTCTAACTGCTACTAACTATCAACTACTACTAACTTAACTAACTAATACAATAACTGGTAACTAATTCTATATACTAACTAATAATATATATATATATATATATATATATATATATATATATATATATATATATATATATATATATATATATATATATATATATATATACTAGCTAACTATTAGACACTAGCATTTCTAACCATCCCATACCCCTCATCAATGACTGAAACCACAACATATGCATCCCTAGTATTAGTTCACAATGATACTCGAAGTATCAGCAACTGATATCTCAAGGTCCCTGATACTTAGTATCAATGTTAACTGATACCTTACCAGCTAACACTCACTAACTAAACTAACTGACAGATAATACCAATACTTAATATATAACTCCTCTATAATACTCTAATTTATAACTGACACTCACTCCTACACTAATTGATATTAGTATATTACTTAACTTGACTTGTACTAACCAACATCTTACACTAAACGGTAGCTAACTGTCATAACTTATATATGATATCAACTAACATCCCTTCATTAGTTCTAATCCAGTTCAACCCTCATTGGACACTCAATGTCATACACAAGTGACTGGTACAACCTGGCCACAAAATAGTCACTTACCTGAGTTTTCCCTTACCATGTTACTGCTACTGATGCCCATTGACTGATGCATATAGCTGCTGCTGCTGCAAGTGCTCGATTTTGCACACAGCACTGTGCATCAATACACAAGCCCGAGCTCCCCCCCTCAGTTAACTGCTTACATGTGTGTGCTTGGACTCGAGCAAAACACCACATTAGTGACTGATACACTCATCAGTCAATGACTGTTTCTCATATTAGTGCTACCATCTGATACATGTATCCCCCCACTACCTATTCACTACTACTACTGCTGACTTGAGTGGTATCAACTGATACCACTCTCCTCATCTGCTGTGTATTGAATCCGATCCCCTTCTACCTCCTTCACACCACTCTAACAACAGCACAACAACACCTACAACAACTATAACAACAACAACCCTCTAAGCACAACAACCTCCCATCTGACATCAAACCAGCACCACATCAACCAAAGGCCTTCACTCGAGGTGCTACTACTGTTGTTACTTGATTACCTCTAGCTAATACATAAAGATACACTCACTCACAGAAATATAGGTAAATACGTATACATATATACACAAATACACTATATACTAATGTACCTATGTGCACTAGTGGCAATTAGTCGAATACTTAGTGTTCATACTTGAGAAACTTGTGATACGTGTCCAAATAAAGAACCAAATCCTAAGTTCTTTCGCAAATAATAATAATAATAATAATAATAATAATAATAATAATAATAATAATACAACTAAACTAACTTGCTACAACAAGAATTGAGAAGTAATTGCACAAAATACCCAAATTGAGCTCCGTATCACACCATATCGTGATACGGCCTAATCGTATCTATTTGTGGACACGTACCTAGTCCCACAACCTCGATCTAAGTCTAATTAGATCTAATTGATCTTGTGACACATAATTGATGTGTCAATCTCGTAATTCTTCCTAATTGGACACAAATTACTATGTAATAATCATAATACACATCCAATTAGTTTAGAACTTGTTCCTATATGTAGCCATATTCCATGGGATGGTTCCTAATGTTCAAATGCATGATTTGGGAGCTAGGGAGAAGATAAATTCAGAATTTTATCTATTGGAAGATGGATTCCCAATGAAAGAGCTCTTCGACACGATCCAGACACAATCTCTCCACCAAAGCTCCTTGCTTCTCTAAGCTCCAAAGCTCCTTGAGGGATAAAAATAAGAGAGAAATTTGAATGAATTGAGAGAGGTTGATGGAGGAATAAAGGAATTGGGGATCTATGAATTGGGGATCTAGAAATGAGAGTGTAAAATAAAGTGGAGAGAGAGAATAGCCCTTCTAATGTGGCCGGCCCCTTTTCTCCTCTCCAAGCTACTAACAAATGTCCAATTATCCCTCCACTAGTGTCATGTAGGTTCTAATTAGGGAGGGGTAATTTAGGAAGGCTTCTAACTAATATAAATTAACTCTAATCCTCCTAATTAGCTAAAGGGAATGGGTTTCAATGGGCCTAGTCCATATTGGGCTCACAAGTTGTCATAACAAGTCTAATTGGGTTCACATGTTTCAAGTCTAACTAATAGGCTAGTCCACTAACTATAATAAATAATACAAATTACAAATAATTATTTATAACACTCTAATTAATATTATGATCTATAAAAATAAAATAACTAGACCAAATTACTAAATTATCCCTATTTGAAAAAGTGAGGGTGACAAACTTACCATCCTTAAAAAAAATTATCTTAGAAATTTAAGGAAGGAACCAACTACCACAAGAAATCACAACAAGCAAGAAAGAATTATATCTCACGGCTCAAACAGATAAGGATATCGCTCGCGCATCTTGGCTTCTCGCTCCCAGGTAGACTCCTCTAGAGAGTGATACCTCCATGCGAGCGTACCAAAGGAATCGTCTGGTTCCGCATCACCTTCTTCCTGCGATCCAGGATCTCTACATGCTTCTCTGGATAACTGAGAGTCGGACCTGCCTCGATCTCTGAGTGATCCAATACATGGCTATGGTCTGCCACGTACCGTCTCAACTGCGACACGTGAAACATATTGTGCACTCCCTCCAGTGCAGACGACAAGTCTAGTCTGTAGGCTACTGCACCGATCCTCTCAAGAACATCGAAGGGTCCGATGTACCATGGACTAAGCTTTCTGCCTCCACCAAAGCGAATCATGTCCCGTATCGGAGAAATTCTCAAGAACACCAGACGCCCACCTATCACAAAACACATCTTTAGCACTCTATCTAATACAAGCAATCACAAACAATGTAAACAAAACCTATAACTCAAACTTCAAGGGTCTATGATGGCTATCGGCCCAATGCCACTGTCTGTCCTGCGTTACCCAAAGTCTCTCTCTAATAAGCTTCACCTTATCAGCTGCATCTACGACCATCTCCGGTCCCAATAAGGCTCTCTCACCAACATCATCTTAAGATAATAGAGTGCAGCATTTTCGTCCATATAATGTCTCAAATGGTTATATCTCTATACTGGCCTGGTAGCTGTTGTTATAAGAAAATACTACCAGGTGAAGGTGATCCTCCCAAGAGCCTCTGAAATCCAAAACACAAGTGTGTAGCATATTCTCGAAAGTCTAAATAGTCCTCTCCGACTGTCCGTCTGTCTGGGGGTGATATGTAGTACTAAACTTGAGCTGGGTGCCCAAGCTAGCCTGCAAACTCCTCTAGAAGTAGGATGTGAAGCGACTATTCTGATCCGAGACTATACTCATAGAAACTCAATGCAATCTGACTATCTACTGCACAAACATCTCCGTGAGCTTCTCCTTTGACGTACCCACTTTGAATGACAAGAAATAGGCCAATTTGGTCAACCTTTCTACGATGACCCAAATCGTGTCTTTCCCTCCTGGAGAATGCGGAATCCCTGATATAAAGTCTATCGTTACATGCTCCCATTTTCACTCTGTAATGGGTAAAGGCTAAAACAATCCTCCTAGCCTCTATCTCTCTGCCTTTACTGCTGACATACAAAGCATCTGGATATGAAGCTCTCCACCTCTCGCTTCATACTATACCACCAAACGTGCTCCCTCATGTCTTTATACATCTTGTTGGCACCCGGATGCATAGAGTACTGAGATCGATGTACCTTCTGAAGAACCTCCTCGTGCAACGCTCCACTCGGCACACACAATCTGGTATCGTACCTCAATGATCCATCTCTGCAATACTGAAGTCCTCTACCAATCCCAACTGGACATGCGCCTTGATTCTCCTCAGAGACTCATCCTAGAACTGTGCGGCTCTGATTCGGTCCATCAACTTTGACTGTACCTTAAGTCCCCATATCTGTGCCGCAACTCCAGGAACTAGCACCTTAATACCCAAGCTATCAAGATCGGCCAATAAATGTCTATCCCTCGTCAAGTACATAGCGACTGAATACCTGCTCAAGGCATCAACGACTACGTTGGCCTTCCTTGGATGGTACTGCAAGGATATATCAAAGTCCTTCATCAACTCTAACCACCGCCGCTATCTCATGTTGAGCTATTTATATGTAAACACATACTTCAAGCTTTTGTGGTCTGTAAAGATCTCTATGCGCTAAACGTACAAGTAGTGTTTCTATAGCTTTAGAGCAAAAATGACTGCTTCCAACTCCAAGTCATGGGTAGGATAATTCTTCTCATGAGAGCATAATTGTCTAGAATAATAGGAAATCACCTTCCTATTCTGTTGTAACACACATCCCAAACCCTTACCCGAAGCATCATTGTATATAGAAAATCCTCCTGTCCCTTAAGTAGGGTAATTCTTTAGCTCCTCAAAGGCGTCCTGACACTCCTCACTCCAGACGAACTCTACGTCCTTCCGGGTCAGCCTAGTCATCGGCTCGGCAATCTTGGAGAAATCCTGAAAAAATCTTCGATAATAGCATGCCAATCCAAGAAAGCTCATGATCTCTGCTACTGAACTCGGGGTAGACCATGAATCAACTGCTAAAATCTTCTTTAGATCCACTGAGATCCCGTCTCCTATAATCACATGCCCCAGGAATTCAACCTTATCATGGAATAATTTACACTTCGAAAGCTTGCCATACAACTTCTCCTTCATGAGGGTCTCCAGAACTATCCCCAGGTGCTTCTCATGCTCCTCCAGGATCTTCGAATATATCAATATACCATCAATGAATAACACAACAAACTGATCTAGGTACTGATGAAACAACTTATTCATTGTCACGCCCCAGTTCCGTAAGGGCCGATCGTCCTCGCTTGGTTCCTACGGAACCGATCGTCCTCGCTTAGGCGCGATGCCGTGCAAGCCTAAGTTGCACTTGCACCAGGCATAGTACCTGCACAAGACACAAGTTAGACAAAAATATACATATATAGGCACAAAATAAAATGCAGAGAATCAAAGTTGAACATATTTGATAGGAACACAAAATACTTTCTTTATTGAATACTTGAAGATTGGATTACAAAGTACTTGATTGACTGAGTTACAAAATATACCATAGATGGCTTATAACTCATTTTACAAACCCAAAATAAGCCATAATGCCCACACATCATATCCGTTTAGTAGGACCAAAATAAAATACCTAGCAAAAGAAGATCTTGCACACTGGAGAGAAAAGCTAAAAAAGCAGTACGAGCACGATCCCGCTGGAAGGATACGCCAACACTGATTCAAAATGCTCGCCAAGCTCTCGCTACCAGAACCCGAAGATTTGCCCACAAATGTGGGTCAGTACTACAACATGTACTGGTGAGCGACCGTAGCCAAACTCACATAGAAATACACAATAAGTAAGCATGTGAAGCTAGCATTATTAGGTGATCTTTCTAGTTATCTAGTTTCTTTTTAACAATTCATGCAAAGAAACATAAATGATAATTTGAACCATGCATATGATAATTCTTACCTACGGTCGAATGGTTATCCCTGCAGCAGACACACAATTATCATATGCATGGTTCAAATATAGAACACTAATTTGCATATATGAATAAACTTATGAATCAATCTTGGCATCAGGTGTTAGTTATGCAAGAAGGAAAACCTAGCATGCGCCCTAACTACATGATGGTCCCCTCCACGGGATTAGCAGTTGGGACGTACAAGCCCATCTCACTAATAGACCTATACCCTCCCGTATGTAAGAACTTCAAGCCTCAGGATATCTAGATCTCTCCCAGGCCGAACGGTCCCTAGTGCCCTATGATCCGCTCGAAAGATAATCCTTGTGCACAAGTTGTCCTGACCAAATGCATGAACACAAGTTCCTATCAGAAAATATACTATCATGCAACTGATGAACAATGAACAAGCAAGTCTATTTCTTTTCCTCATTTTCAAGATCAAGTCAAGAGGTTTCCAGCAATATTAATCGATATGCAGCATAGGAGGGGCAGGTAAGCATTCATGATATAACTAGTAAGGTAGTAGTTCTATACTTGAAGCATGCAATAGTGTTTCTTTTTAGCTTATCTTGTTAGTGAGGCAACATTTATAAGTGAACTAGAGATTCTTTATTAAGACGTGCAGACTAAAGGATTCATCGAAGGGCCTAAGCCACTCACCGATTGAATCGAACGAGAGGATGGGGAAGTCTTATGCAACGGTCACTCATTGGTTATGTGTCCTGAAATTGCAACAATACTTGGTTAGCATCCTTTGATCTCTTTTTCTTACAATTCGAAATGAATGCATAAGCGATAAAGGAGAATCATGAAAACCAAGTCATCGAAAGCAAGAAAAAACACAAGGCAACACAAAATCATGCAGCAAAACAACCAATGAAAACTGTCACCACCCCATTTCCAAAGCCGGATATTTTTTTTAAATTTTAATTTAGTTAATTGTGTATTATTTATAATTAATTGTATTTATAATTAATTAATGATTGTATTATATTTTTATTGATTGTTTTAGGATTTTGGCTAGCCTGGACCCATGTCAGACCCTAGTGGACCCATGTTCGACCCAGCCCACACCCCTGTGAGACTTATTTTTGGGTTTAGAATATTTATTATATTTTTAGTGGGTTAGTTGGAGAGATTTGGAGTTAGTTTGAGTGCTTTTGGAACCCGAAACCCAAAACCCAAGTTAAGGAGGGCATTTTGGTCAATTGGACATATTGTGAACCTATTTCTTGTGTGAGACCCGACCCCTCTCCCCATTTCCAGCGTGAAACACAGCAGCCCCCATCCCCTTTTCTTCTTCTTCACTCCTTCTTCTTCTCCACTCCTTCTTCTTCTTCTTCTTCTTCTTCTTCATTTCTTCTTTCAATTTTCCACTTCAAGTAAGTTTTCTTCTTTTTCTTCTCTTCCTTCTTCCATTTCTTACTTTCATGTGAACCCTAATCCTACATTCTTCCCCAACCTAGGTGGGTAGAGCTTAGATTTGGAGTTGGAGCTAGATTTGGGAGCTTGGTTTGGTGGATTTGGAGAATTTTAGAGATTTTGGCTTGGGATTCCAACTCCCAGGAGGTAAACCCTAATTTTCCCCTTGTAATTACTTTTATGTAGTGTAATTAATAGTTTAGAACCTTTCTAGACCCTTAGGCTACCCGTGGGAGGAAGTTGGAACTAGTTTGGTTGAGTTTAGAGACTTTAACACTAGGTTTTGTGTCAATTTCGGGTGGAATCCGAATTTGGTCTAATTTTGGGTGATGTCCTAGGTTAGACAGACCTATGTAGACATTGTCGGGTATCTTGAGGGTGAGTGCGTGTCTCCGTTCGGACACGGGAAGCCGCGTCGCGGAGAAACGGGCGTTTCGGGCGAATTTGGGGCTTTTCGTCGTCGCCGATTCTAAGTGCGTTCGCGTTTCCATCACGGACCTAGAATCGATGCGGGAGCACTTTTCTAGGATCTAGGCATCGTTTAGAATGCGTGGATAAATTTTGGGCCATTTTCGAGTTCGTTTGGTGTGCGTTTCAGGAGGTTTTCCGAACCGCGCACCGCGTGTTCGTCGAAATGATCGAACGGCCATTTCGACTTGGTTTCCTTGTTTCGGGCTTGTGCGCGCATTGGGTTAGTATCGGAGAGTGTGTGCTAGAGTTTTCGAGTTATATTTTATATATTTTAGGGTGTTGGTGAGTGTCGGGGTCGTTGGGCGTGAGTGGGGCGTGTTGTTGTGTGTTGTGGTTGAGTGGTGTTGTGTCTCTCTCTATATATTTATAAGTGTCTATATATATATATATTTATATATATATGTATGTGTGTTTATGTATATGTATTTATATATATATGTGTGTATTTATATCTATGTGCTTGTGTATGTATATGCCTATGTATATATATATATATATATATATATATATATATGTGTAAGAGTGTGTGTGAGTGTGTTGATATGTATATATATATATATATATATATATATATATATATATATGTGTGTGTGTGTGTGTGTGTGTGTATGTGTTTATATATATATATATATATATATATATATATATATATATATATATATATATATATATATATGATTATGAGTTTGTGAATATGTATATATATATTTATATATATATGTATGAGTGTTTATGTGTGTGGTTGTGTGTTTGTGAGAGTGTGTGCTAGTGTGTGTGAGAGTGTGTGTGTGAGGGTGTGTGAGTGTGTGTGTGTGTGAGGGTGTGTGAGTGTGTGTGAGGATATATATATATATGTTAAGTGTGTGAGTGTGTATATGTATATATATATATATTAGTGTATAGATATATATATAGATATATGTGTGTATATATATATATATATATATATATATATATATATATATATATATATATATATATATAGATGTGTGTTTATATATATATAGATATATGTGTGTGCTTGTATGTGTGTGTGTGTGTTGATATGTGTTTGAGTGTGTGTGTGTGTTAGATTATATATAAGTTAGTGTATATATATATATATATATATATATATATATATATATATATATATATATATATATATATATATATATAGGTATATAGGAGTGTGTGTGTGTGTGTATGAGAGAGGGGGGGGGGGGGACCAGCTGAACTGGACAGCAGCAGCAGCAGCAGCAGCTTTGTTGCTCCAGCAGCAATGAGCAGCAGCCACAGCAGCAATATGCTGCAGCAGCAGCAGCTAGGCAGCAGCGCCAGCAGTTCAATGCAGCAGGAGCAGTAGGTGTTCGAGCGGGGTAGCTTAGTGCGGGAGTTAGAGAGAGATTAGATTGATAGATAGATATATAAGTAGATAGATATAGATAAATAGATTGATAGATTCATAGATAGGTAGATAATTAATAAGATATTAGATAGATAGTTAGATAGATATATAGATTGTTAGATAGATAGATAACTAGGTGGATAGATAGATAGTTTGATGGATTTATAGATAGCTATATAGATAGGTATAAGATAGATAGATAGATATCTCTAGATAAGTAGATAGCTAGATTAATAGATGGATAGATACCTAGTAGATAGATATCTAGATATCTATATAAACACATAGATAGATAGCTAGATGGATAGATAGATGTTAGATAGATGGATACATAGATAAATAAATAGATAGATAGTTAATAGATAGAGGTAAATAGGTATTAAATAGATAGATACATAAATAGGTAGATAGATGGATATCTATATAGATAGTTATATAGTTAGATAGGTAAATACCTAAGGTATAGATATATATATATACCTATATATATATATATATATATATATATATATATATATATATATATATATATATATATAGAGAGAGAGAGAGAGAGAGAGAGAGAGAGAGAGATAGATAGATTTATATATAGATATATACATAGCTAGATAGATAGTTAGATATCTAGGTATAGGTATATATATATATATGTAAGGTATGTGTAAGGTAAGGTATATATATAAGGTATATATGTAAGGTATGTGAGATATATATGTAGATATATAGGTATATGCCTATATGTGATAGATATATATTTTCTAGCCTAGAGTAATAACTAGGTATATATTTATAAGCCTAGATAGCTAGTTAGAGGGGTAGTTAGTGAGGTATTGGAGAGTATCCCAATACCTTGAGATATCAAGGTATCTCACCAAGGTATTGAGTTTCGAGCTGGGTTTTTGAGCAATAGCCTAGGAATAGTATCGGGGTGATTTTTATATGCTTATGTGTATATATTTACGCGTGCTAGCATAGGTTTTAGAGGGTATAGGCGGGGTATATAGCGTAGGTTGAGGTATCGGATACCGAGGGTATCCCGGTATCTCAAGGAGGCGAGTTTGAGAGTTTTCTAGCTTAATGACCTCGGTTTGACCTAGAATTTCAGGAGCACCCTAGTTTGACCCAGACTTGACCGTAGTTGACTCGGTTGACCGCCAAAGTCAACTTTTGACCTAGTTTTGACCTAAAGTTGACTTTTTGGACCCAGAGTTGACTTTTTGACCCAGATTTCACCGGTTTGACCCGTTTGACCTAGAACGACCCTAGAAGCCTATTTTTAGTTATTTTATATCTGTTTAACTCTTTAAAACCCTGTTTAACCTTGCTTTTCGCAATAGGTCCTTGCGACACCAGTTCGGATCGCCAGTTGCTCAGGACGTCAGGCGAGTACATTCTCTGATAGTTTTCATTATCTGATGATTATTATGATTCAGCTTCTAGTATAGTATCATCTGATTATTCTGACACAACACAGGACACTGACTGGTATTTCTGGATTCATTTACTTGCGACACGTACATTTCATGTTTCTGGCCTCTATTCTGGAATCACTACTGGCATCACCTACAGGCATCACTACAGGCATCACTCATATTTCAGGCTGGACTCATCTTGATTTGCGTGTCGGATCTTGGATCCACTTGTATTAGTCGGGGCGGGGAAATACTCGAGTAGACATGTAAACATTCCCATCTGGAATCATCAGAAATCACTCCCTCTGGTCTAATCTGGAATGATAGCAGCCGCGCACCCAGTGCGCGATGAGCCGTACTTACCCCTAGCCGTTTACATGTCGAAACAAGTATTTCAAAGACACCGAGTTCATTCTTTATAGTCTGGACTCTCTTGCATTTCTTGTTGGTCTCACTTACATGTTTCTGGACTTAACTCACTACATATTTTTCATGCTGGACTCACTACACGTTCATGTGCACGGACTTGATCTTAGCTTAGATTTCTTGTATCTTGCAGTTATTACTATCTTGCTTTGATATCCATGCATCTTTACCTTTATGCACAAGTTATACATATTTCCTTGTTTCATACTTGCTTCATTCTTCTTGCTACTTGCTATAACTGTTTTATAGTTTTTATCATTTAAATGGAACTGCTGTTAGAGATGTACTTGTTCCAGTCCTGACTGGACATATTTTTCAGAGTATCCGGAGGATTGGTGTCCGATATTTTATGGACCTGAGCCTGTCGATGGTGCAGACAGGGACCCCTAGTTTAGGAGTGATTTCCGGGTTGGTAGCCGGGATCACTAAGACCTTGTTGTTGTTTTTATTAGCTTTTAGCACCGGATTTGTCTCCGGTTTTGGATTGAGACCTTGTATTGTATATTATTATTTTGGATGAATTGGATGATATATTATTATTGATGTTGTGGTGGTTGTAGTAGTTGTTGTTGGTTAGACTTTGGAGCTGTTGGACTTCTTTGTTATCTTATCGTGCTTAGATTCGTGATCGAGTACTTGAGATTATCATTATGATATTGCTCCTCCGTTTGGAATTGAGATCTTGACAGGTTTATATATTGATTGCGTGGTTGCCCTCCTTTTGGAGAGGTTATGGCAGATTTTTTTTTGTGAGTTATCTAGATAGTTGACCTAGACAGCGTTCTACCGCCGATGCTGCGGCGTAGGCTGGACGTACCCACGACTCATGCCCTATTTTTTGGGTGCGGGTCGTAACAAAAACTCTTGGACTTATTTTAATAGAATTTGTTCTATAAATTTGAATAATTTATTGCATTTCGTCCGTGTTGATTTGGCGGTAAGGTTTTTCCGAGACTCGATTCTCAACCGAGTCAAAGTAATAAGTGTTCCATAAGTAACCTGCTAGGAACGGGGCATTACATAATACCCCACTGAGAAGAAGTTTTATCCTCAAAACTTAAGAGATCAAGGTGTGTAAGATCAAGGCATCAAGAGGTCAAATAAATCAGACTCATCAACATCGTATCCGCTCACATCGCACTCAATATTTAACTGATAAACTCTAGGCCTTCTCGTCTGATCAGTTTGTCCATTAGCTTGAACTTGAGCTGGCACGTGTTTCTGATTCTCATTCTGACCAGTAATATTATTGTGGTATGGTGGCGGAACCCTTTTGTCCACAGTTAAAATACTCATTGTTTGTAGAACGACAAACATCTATGGTGTGGCCCCATTTGCTACAGTAACTGCACTCTTGACCGGGGCGCTTCTCGCCTGCTATCTTTCTCTCCCCATTATGGTATCTTTTAGCAGGAGATTTTCGAGCAACTGATGCCTTCTCGGAAGCACTCTGTGGCGAATATTTCTCATTCTGAACCGCTGTCTCAAAGGATTTTATGTAAGAGGTACATTCACGGTTCATAATATCTTTTCTGAAGTCGTTATTCAAACCTTTAATAAATCTGTCATCTTCCTTTCTCTGTCTGACGACAGGTAGAAGGTATTGCTCCTGGAATGCTTCTTTGAACATTCCCCAAGTGATTTTGCAGTATTGGCACTTTGTGGCAAGATCCAGCTTCTTGATCTGCCATCAATCATGTGCTCGTAATCGCAGCTACATAACTACACACGCCACCCTTTTATTCACAGGTATCCCAGCAAATTTGAACAAGTCCTCCATCTTGGCGACCCAGTCCATCACCTTATTCGGCACGGTCTTGCCTTCGAACTCAGGAGGGTTCAACTTCAGAAACTCGACACCTTTAAAGTTAGACTTCCTGACCGCCTACGGAGGCTCATTAGCTTTTGCTAGGCCTTCTTGAGGAGCGGGTGCGGCTGCCACAGGTATCGCGGCGGTTCCCGATGCACTGCTATTGGCGACCAAGGTTGTCACTATCTGAGTCAAAGAGTCTAACTGCTTCTGTTGTGCTATGGCTCGAGCATCTGCCCGTTGCTGCTGAGCCTCAAATCGATCCGGTTGGGTATTTAATCATTCTTGTTAATTTTTAAACATGTCAATCAGCCTATCGATTTGTTCATCGTTCACGCTCGATGCACGCGATGTCCCCTGGTTACCTATTTTAGTCATCTTGCTGCAAAATAGAGTAGCTTGCATTAGTCTCATAACGTATTATGAAATTTTTGCATGGGATGTTGGGTTTTTGTACTTTTTCAAGAGCGGGACATTAACACCTTCGATTTACTTATATAGATTCACAACCATTTTTGAAATTTGGGACTTTTGAAACTGTTTGAAAACTTATATCATTTTTGAAAACGATATTTAAAGAATCCAAGGACGTAAAGCCGAGATCTGATACCACTTGTCGCGTCCTGATCCCGTAAGGGCCGATCATCCTCGCTTGGTCCCTACATAATCGATCGTCCTCGCTTGGGCGCAATGCCGTGCAAGCCTAAGTTGCGCTTGTACCAGGTATAGTACCTGCACAAGACACAAGTTAGACAAAAATATACATATATATATGCACATAATAAAATACAGAGAACCAAAGTTGAACACATTTGATAGGAACACAAAATACTTTCTTTATTGAATACTTGAAGATTGGATTACAAAGTACTTACTTGGCTGAGTTACAAAATATGCCATAGATAGCTTACAACTCTTTTTACAAACCCAAAAGTATCCACAACGCACACACATCATATCCTTTTAGTAGGACCAAAATAAAATATCTAGCAAAAGAAGAGCTTGCACACTGGAGAGAAAAGCTAAGAAAGCAGTGCGAGCACGGTCCCGCTGGAAGGATGCACTAACACTGATTCAAAATGCCTGCCAAGCTCTCGCTACCAGAACCTAGAGATTTGCCCACAAACATGGGTCAGTACTACAACATGTACTGGTGAGTGACCGTGGCCAAACTCACCTAGAAATCCACACTAAGTAAGCATGTGAAGCTAGCATTATTAGATGATCTTTCTAGTTGTCTAGTTTTTTTTTAACAATTCATGCAAAGAAACATAAACAATAATTTGAACCATGCATATGATAATTCTTATCCACGGCCGAACGGTTATCCCTGTAGCAGACACACAAGTTAGCCATAATTTGCATATATGAATACACATATGAATCAATCTTGGCATTATGTGTTAGGTATGCAAGAAGAAAAACCTAGCATGCGCCCTAACTATATGATGGTCCTCTCCATGGGATTAGCAGTTGGGACGTACAAGCCCATCTCACTAATAGACCTATACCCTCCCGTATGTAAGGACTCAAGCCTCAGGGTATCTAAATCTCTCCTAGGCCGAACGGTCCCCAGTGCCCCAGGAACTGCTCGAGAGATAATCCTTATGCACAAGTTATCCTGACCAAATGCATGAATGCAAGTTCCTATCAGAAAATATACTATCATACAACTGATAAACAATGAACAAGCAAGTCTATCTCTTTTCCTCATTTTCAAGATCAAGAGGTTTCCAGCAATATTACTCGATATGTAGCATACGAGGGGGGGGGGCAGGTAAGCATTCATGATGTTACTAGTAAGGTAGCAGTTCTATACTTGAAGCATGCAATAGTATTTTTTTAGCTTATCTTGTTAGTGAGGCAACATTTATAAGTGAATTAGAGATTCTTTATTAAGACATGCAGACTAAAGGATTCATCGAAGGGCCTAAGCCACTGATCGATTGAATCGAACGAGAGTATGGGGAAGCCTTATGCAACGGTCACTCATTGGTTATGCGTCCTAAAATTGCAACAATACGTAGCATCTTTCGATCTCTTTCCTTTATGATTCAAAATGAATGCATAAGTGATAAAGGCGAATCATGAAAACTAACTCATTGAAAGCAAGACAAAACACAAGGCAACACAAAACCAAGCAGTAAAACAACCAACGAAAACTTTTGGACTTATTTCAATAGAAGTCGTTCCATCAATTTGAAGGGTTCATTACATTTCGTCTGTGTTGATTTGGCGGTAAGGTTTTCCCGAGACTCGATTCTCAATCGAGTCAAAGTAACAAGTGTTCTATAAGTAATCCACTAGGAGCGGGGCATTACATTTGTAAACCCCCTCAATTAATTCTATAGATAGTCAGGTATGGGATGGAAAATTTTGGTTTAGCAGCAGATATTTGAGGTTTAGAGTAGGGTTGCATATGTCTGTTATTTATTAATTAAACCCATGGCGCGCCCTACCATTGTTGAATTATTCGGAGCCCAACATCAGCCCATAAATTCTATCAGACTATTGTACTTTTGACTTGACCCGCCAATTTAGGCACTGGACTTTTCCGTCACTCAAAATCAAATCCGTTGTGCCTTAAATTAATTGCACAACTTCCCGTATCCAAAATTCTATATTTAAATTCTGTGTCGGACACCTGTGTCGTTACCTTCAATTTTGAGACACAAACTTAACCCGTTGAGCCGGACCAACTAAAGGGTCCAAAACTGACTCCAAGCCCACACCATTTTTGACCTTTGTGTTATTTCCAAATTTAGACCCCAAGTGCCCCCATTTAATTTAAAAGCACGGGACACTTTTATTCTAATTAAATCGGGGATACCAATTTTGACTAATCCTATTTTAATCCCCATTTAATCCCAATGCCCATTTAATTAAGTCCATGCCAAACACACAATACCCCCTCACCCTACAAAATACCAAACACCAATTCCCCCACAATTTTTCCATCATTTCATGTGTTTGTGCAATTACCCAAACTTAAGGGGCTAAATTACAAATATTGCAACATGTGGCACACCCTCATTGGCCAAGGCCAAATGGAGAGGCTACCTCTTCTTTGACCGTAGTCAACTTTTTCCTCCCCTTATTTTCATGAAGAAACCACTTCCCTTCATGTAACATCCTCACCATTCATTTGAAATTGGGTGCATCACCACCCTCCATTCATCACACACCCCCCTATAAAAAGTCACCATCACCTCCATCTTCCCCATGTCGGCCCTAATCCCCAAAAACCTAGGAAACCCCATCCCCCCTCTCTCTCCTCCCTCCTCCACATTGGAAATCAAGCCAACACCACCCTCCATATTTATTTCTTCCTTCTTCTTCTTCCTTTCTTCTTCTTCATGAGTAGTGTTCTCCGGCCAGCTTCCCGACGAGCCATCCACCGGCCAGCCTAGCTCCGGCCAAGCCTGTTCCGACCTACTGGGGTTACCTCTGCACCCCGCAGCTCGGCACTGCCACCCCGGCGGCCGAGTATCACCCGCATCCAGCCACGAGCTCCGACCTATTGCTTTCAATCGACAGTCCCCGCGGCTCCGGCACTGCCGCGCGGCCGAGCTGTGCATCCGCACTCCTCTCGATCACCGCACAGCCACTGCTCCGCTCGCTGTCCCCGCATTCAGCGTCGAGCCCCTCCGCGGCTCCGGCACTGCCGCTCCGCCGAGTCTTTCTCCACCCTCTCGATCAACCTCCAGCTTCACCCCGGAGCTCCGCCCACACCCCGACCTCTTCCTCCACCCTGCCGATCCCCCTTCGTTCACCACCATTGCACCATCACCTCCACCACCATTGTACCATCACCTCCACCACCATTGCACCATCACCTCCACCACCATTGCACCCCCGCAGCCACCACCACCCTGCTGACCAGCTTGTTCTCCGGCCAACCCCCGGTCGACGCGACCTCGCCGAGGTATATCACTCCCCCTCTCCTTGTTTTATAGTTATGTGAGTTATTTTACTAGGGTTTTTATGTCTTATTGGTGTATTGTTGTGTTGATGATGAGGTTTAATGTATTTTAGGGTTAATGTAGGTTAGGGTTCATTATTTACATGAATTAAAATGATTTTAAATATTTTGCATGGAGGTTTAGGTTTAGTGTTTGCAAATAAATTATAAAAATGATAAAGGATTTTCATGGAGGTTTAGGTTTTGATTTTAAATAAATGTCCTAGATATATTACATGGTGGGAAAAATGCTAAATATATTAATGAGGATTAAATTATGGAAAAATAAGATTCTAATATTTTGAACGTTGATGAACACTGAGGAACACGTGGTTGATTGTGGACTAGTGTGTAGAGTAAAACCACTAATATGTAATTTGGGGACTGGAAATTAAAGATGGTTAAATTAGAGTAGTACTTTGTGTTTTGGTAACAATGTTATGATACGAAGGGTTAATAATCATTAATTGTGTTTTGAGGATGGTTTGATGATATGTTACAGATGACTAGTTGATTTGATGTATCGTACCAATAGTCAACTGTGGTTAACCCCCTAGCGTCTTGTCCCTGTGAGTCGTAGCTGAGACTGAGCATATGTTTAGATGTGTGTCACATCCCTGTTTGCCGTATGATAGATTTTGATTTGGGTTTGTATCTCATCTCTAGGTACTACGGGACCTGAGGACTTGGACGTGGTACCGGAAACTCCCAGGAAGAAGAAAGGATGAAGAAGAAGAAGAATGGAAGAAGAAGAAAAAATATATGAGTATGTAGGGGGCTCGGTTCCCTAGGTGGAGGAAGGAGAGAGAGAGAGAGGGGGGTTTTCCAATGCCTAGGGATTAGGGCCGGCTTGGGAGAAGTGAGGGTGATATTGATGTTTTATAGGGAGGTGTGTGAGGGATGTGTGGTGGGGATGCTCTCATTTAAATTGGAGGGCTAGGATTTAACATGAAGGCTTGGTTTCTTTATGCAAAGGAAGGGGAGAAGGTTGACTACGGTCAACAAATGGTAACCTCTCCATTTGGCCTTGGCCAATGAGGTGAGGACACCTAAAATCAATAAATTGCAACTAAGTCCCTTAAATTCGGAAAATTGCATGAACACATAAAATGATGCTAAAATTGTGGGGAAAATGGTGTTTGGTAATTTGCATGGTGAGGGGGTGTTGTGTGTGTGGCATGGATTTAATTAAATGGGCATTGGGATTAATTGGGGATTAAAATAGGATTAGACAAAATTAGTATCCCCGATTTAAATAGAATTAAAGTGTCTCGCGCTTTTAAATTAAATGTGGGCACTTTGGGTCAAAATTTGGAAATGACACAAAGGTCAAAATTGGTGGGGGCTTCGAGTCAGTCTTGGACCCTTTAGTTGGTCCGGCTCAACGGGTTAAGTTAATATCTCAAAATTGAGGGTAACGACACAGGTGTCCGACACAGAATTATGATACGAGAAATTGTGCGATTAATTTAAGGCACAACGGATTGATTTTTGTGTGACGAAAAAGTCCAGTGCCTAAATTGGCGAGTCAAGTCAGAAGTACAATAGTCCGATGGAATTTATGGGCTGATATTGGGCTCCGAATAATTAAGAAATGATATGGCGCACCAATGGTTTAATTAAATAAAATAACAGACAAACTCAACTCTACTCTAAACCTCAACATCTGCTGCTAATCCAAAATTTTCCCAATCCAAATCTGACTATCTATAGAATTAATCGAGGGGGTTTACATTCTTCCCAACTTAGAAAAATTTTGTCCCCAGAATTAAAAGTAAAGCACGATAATAGCTAAGAGAAATTAAAAATAACTAGTAATCAAATGTCGTACGTAAATTCGTACCTTGCTCCTCAAATAAGTACGGGAACCGCTACTGAATAGAATCCTCGCGCTCACAAGTAGACCCGCCTGGCGAATGGTGCTTTCATGCCACTCTGACTAGTCTAATAGTCTGCCCTCTCAAAGTCTTCTTGCTGTGATCGAGGATCTCAACTGGCTGCTCTACGTAAGATAGGGTGGGCCTGACTGTAATCTCCGAATGATCAAGCATGTGGCTTGGGTCTGCGACATATCTCCTTAGCTGCGATACGTGAAATACGTCATGCACTCCCTCTAATGATGGAGACAATGCAAGACGGTAAGCCACTTCTCCAACTCGTTCCGAGATGTCAAAAGGCCCGATGTACCTCGGACTCAGCTTGTCTCTGCCTCCGAATCTGATGGTACCTCGAGTAGGCGATATCCTCAAAAATACATGGTCACCCTCCTTGAACTCCAATGGTCTGCGGTGCGCATCTGCCCAATGTTTTTGTCTGTCCTGTGCTGCACGCAGGTGGCTCTGAATCTGCTTGACCTTCTCCACTGTCTGTGTTATCAACTCTGGACCAAGTATCTGACGTTCTCCTACGTCACTCCAACAAACTGGTACCTGCATTTTCTGCCGTACAGTGCCTCATAAAATGCCATCTGTATGCTAGCCTGGTAGCTGTTATTGTAGGAGAATTCTACCAAGTGTAGGTGGTCCTCCCAAGATCCTCCAAAATCAATCATGCATGCTCTCAACATATCCTCTAATATCTGTATCGTGCGCTCTGACTAACCATCAGTCTGTGGATGATATGCAGTGCTGAACTTGAGACGAGTTCTTAGGCTCTCCTGCATACTCCGCCAAAAATATGAGGTGAATCTGGAATCACGATCCGATACGATGCTGACAGGCACTCCATGTAGTCGTACTATCTGTCTCATATACATGTCAGCTAATATCTCTATGAACTGCCCAACTCTGAAGGGTAAGAAATGTGCAGACTTGCTGAGTCTGTCTACGACAACCCAAACTGCATCCTTCCCGCTAGGGCTCTACGAGAATCCTGTGACGAAGTCCATGGTAATGTGTTCCCACTTCCACTCGAAAATGGGAAGCGGCTGCAATAATCCTGCAGTCCTCTGATGTTCAGTCTTGACTTGCTGACAAACTAAATATTTCGCCACAAATCTTACAATTTCTCTCTTCATCCCATGCCACCAGAAATGCTGCCTCAAGTCTCGGTACATCTTCGTACCCCCGGGATGAATGGAATAAATTGAGCTATGTGCGTCGGTCATCAACTCTTGGCGTAGCTCGCCACTCGGAACATATAGGCGATCTCCATACCTCAACGTTCCGTCTTCATGAATCCTGAGTCCCGTCTGCATGCCGGCCTCGGTCCTCTCTCGTAGATGTCAAAATCTCGCATCTGTAGGCAGGGCTGCCCTGATCCTCTCAATCAGTGTAGACTGAACCTCGAGACTGGCCATCTGTCCATCCATGCCTGGCAATATAATCTCAATCCCAAGCTCCCGGAGATCCTCTAGCAATTGCCGCTGAGTCATCAAAAAGTATGCCATGGGCTTCCTGCTTAAGGCATCTGCTACAACATTCGCCTTGCCAGGGTGGTACTACAACTCAATGTCATAATCTGTCATCAACTCTAGCCAGCGCCTCTGCCTCATGTTAAGCTCCTTCTGCGTGTAGATGTACTTCAGGCTTTTATGATCTGTGTAAATCTTAACACGCTCACCATAAAGGTAATATCTCCATAGCTTTAGTGCAAATATCACTGCAGCTAGCTCCAAGTCACGCGTCGGATAGTTCTTCTCATGAAATCTCAGCTGTCTCGATGCGTAGGCTATCACCTTGCCGTGTTGCATCAGTATACATCCCAATCGGCTCCCAGACGCATCACTATATACTAAAAATCCTCCTGATCCTGAAGGTAGTGTCAAAATCGGTGCTGATGTCAGACGCTTATTCAGCTCATCGAAAGCCGCCTGACACTCGTCGGTCCAGATAAACTTCTCGCCCTTACGCGTCAGTCGCGTCATCGGCGCAACAATCCTCGAGAATTTTCTATGAACCTCCGATAATATCCGGCAAGTCTGAGGAAGCTCCTAGTCTCTGTAACAGGTGCAGGGGTTGGCCATGTCTCAAGGTCAACTGTTAGTCCATCTCCGGTGATTTTGTGTCCTAGGAAGGGTACCCCATCCAAACATAACTCACATTTGTGGAGCTTGGCGTACAGCCTCTCCTGCCTCAACGTCTCCAACACGATCCTGAGGTATCTCTCGTGCTCCTCCTGGCTCTTAGAATATACCACGATATCATCGATAACTACCACTACGAACTTATCCAAGTACTGGTGGAAAACATTGTTCCTCAAGCTCATAAATACTGCTGGCACGTTGGTCAAACCAAACGGTCATGACTAGAAACTCATAGTGCCCATACCTCGTCCGGAAAGCCGCATTCGGAATATCCTCTCTCCGTACCTTGATCTGATGATAGCGTGATCTGAGATCGATCTTTGAGAATACACTTAGCTGATCCAAATAAATCATCGATGTGCGGCAATGGGTACTTGTTCTTTATCGTTACTGCATTAAACCCTGTAATCGATACACAAACATACCGTCCCTGAAATCTATACGCAAACGTACCGTCTCGTCCTTCTTCGGAACCATACGATGGGTACTCCCCATGGAGAAACACTAGCCCGACTGAAACCCTTGTCTAAGAGACCCTCTACTATGGACCTTCAACTCAGCCAACTCTATCGGTGCTAGTCTGAAGACGGGAAAATAACTGGCTCGGCTTTTGGAGTCAACTCTGTAATAAACTCTTTCTGTCAGGTGGCAGGCCTAAAAGATTCTCTAGAATCACATCCTCAAACCCTGATATAATATGGTGGTACACTGGTTCACCTCCTGCGTTGTATACCCCTAAGGTAGATGGGCACCATGTGTCACGACCCGCACCCGGAAGTTCGGGCACGAGTGCGTGGGTACGTCCAGCCTACGCCGCAGAGTCGGCGGTAGTACGCTGTCTAGGTCAATCCATAATTACTAACTAGCTCATTCACAATTAACAAAAGCAAGATAATAATGAGAAATGAAACTTAAGATTTGCAACTGAAAATAATGTGACAACAGATTCAAATGTTTAATACAGGAATTCCAAATGAAATCGGGGATAAACCCGATTAAATAAGATAAGAAACAGAATAAAAGATAGCTACTACTAGCTATTCTGCAGCAGGGGTCTCCTGAGTGGGTTCGGGCTCCTCATAGGTATCATCGGTACCCTCATAAGGACCATAATAGGTAGGGGCAAGATCCTCATCATCGCCTAAATCAACAGATCCAGTCAGGAAAGGAGCAAAGTACACAGTGCACAACAATGTTAAACTAAATATTTATGACAATTAAACATTGAATATCATGTTAAGGAAATTGCATAAAGGAATGTTAATATCTCAGAGTCAACACTATAAACAGGAATATGAGAAAATAGAAGTAAACGAGCAGGAAAAGAAACTATACAGTCAGCAAGAATATAACATGACCAGGAGTTATCTGTATGAAACTTGTGTTTGTTTTTAGAATACTTAGTTGGCATGCAGGGGTTTATAAGGCTAATCCGGCCGTCATGAACGGCTATTAGTCACGAATAATCGAGATCCGGCTGATGGACAGTCGTGTACCAACAGCTATTATTCACGGCAAGGGGAAGGGTAAACTACATGCCTTTCAGTATTCTCCCACCCGACATGAAAAACAAGACATGAATTCCAATACTCAAGACATAAAAATCTAGCATTTCTAACACTAAGGGTAATCATCAAGGTTACTAGTAAAGCAGGAAATTAATTATCACAATATATAGATTTAACTTGAAGTGCAGGTACTTGCCTGTTGTTTGGATCTGGTTAATTTAGTTCTTGGGGGAAAAGTCCAGAGATGAGTCCAAAAGCTGAAATAGACATTACCATCACTCTCAGAAGATATCAAATAGCTAGAAACGCCTGTCCTTGGGTCCAATTTGGAGACAAGGACAAAAACGGCAGTTTCGGGTCAAAACGGGGTCCGCCGTTGGGCCCGCTTTGCACCGAAAAACGCGTCCGGGTCAAAGGTCACCAATTTCACCAAACTTAGTGTCAACAGGTCAGGAACGCTGATACGAACCCAACGGAACTTCCAGATTTGGATTTCGATGAGCCGAACACAAAATCGCCCGTCGAGCGGGGCCTATGGGGCCCACGACACGCGATTTCGTCAACGTTCTCAGAATCGAACCAAACTTGACCCACAGGACCAGCGTATCGCTACGAGTCCGATGGCACAAGTTTCGTCTTGATCTGACGAGTGTGCACGAAGTTAGGGCAAATTACAGAAAAGCCGGATACGGGGTGATGTCCGCGGATACGCGTTGATTCCGGTGTGCACGCACACCCGAATCAGCTTCCGCGAAATCTCACACGTCCGTATCGACGGTGCGTACGTATCTGCGAAGACCGCACGCGACCAAGTCATCCCGTTTGGCGGGACGTACTCGGTTCCGGGGTGAAACAGGGTCTGGTTTTTCCTGTTTTTGGATCGCGGTGTGCGATCACCACAGGACGCGATGTCCCGAACAGTTTGTCCGGACACCGAGAGGGTCATACAGGCTTCACAACGCAATTTGCGGAATTGGAAACGGAGCTACGAGGCGAAAGTTACACGTACCTGAAGGGGACCCGGAAATCAGGGTCGAGGCGTGTCCGTGTCGTGTCCGACACGGAATCCCAAATTAGGGTTTAGGGTTGCTGTTGATGGCCGCAGACGGCGGAGGTCGGCCGGAGATGCGCCGGAGGGGGCCGGGGAAGGTCTGCCGGGGCTGGGCGGAGCCGGTGGACGGCGGCGCGCGGGGAGGAGAGGCTGCCGGAGTCGGCTGCTCGCGTCTCCGGTCTGCTGCGGTCGACCTCGGCTGCTGGCGGTGACTGAGGCGGTGGAGGAGGAGCAGAGGAGGGCGGTCGAGGCGAGCGGGTGGTGGCTCGCCGGCTGGAGGGTGGCCGGAGGAGGACAGAAAAGGAGGGCCGGCGCTAGGGTTCCGGTCGGGGAAGGTTTTGGGTTGGGGAAGAGAGGAAGGAGGAAGGGGGGATTATATAGGGATCCGGGGCGGACGTGGCCGGGTGAGGCGGGGCCGAGGGGATCATGGCCAGCTCCGGCGGAGGCGGCGAGAATTCCGGCCGTCGCCGGAAGAATCGGGCGCGGGGAGAGAACGGGGAAGGTGGGGTGGGACTGGGTCGGGTCGGGTGCTAACGGGTCTGGGCAGACCCGCCCGACCCGCAGGGGATTTGGGCTAGGGCCGGGCTGCTGGGTGCTGGGCTCGGCCCACTGGGTCTGGCCGGGCCGAGCCCAAAGGAAAAAGAAAAATATAAAAAAATAAAATAAAAATAATAATAAATATATTAATTAATTAATTAATTTATAAAATAGTTTTGAGGTATTTAAAAATAGGTCTGAGGACCAGAAAAATCCAGAAAAATTACCCTAAGTCCAATTTTTCATTTTACACCCAAAAATGTTATTTTCATGATATTTTAATATTATTTATTGCCAATTAAAAATTATTTATTAATTGAAAACCTTGATTTTAATTACAGAAAATTCTCAGAAAATTCCAGAAAATTGGGAAAAATCCAAGATTTAATAATTTGAAAATTTAGGGGGTTTACAACCTACCCAACTTACAAAAATTTCGTCCTCGAAATTTAAGAATAACAAGGCACGAAAAGAAAAGACCGGAAATTAAAATACCTCAGGGTTCAAAAAGATAGGGGTATCGCTCTCTAATCTCGTCTTCTCGCTCCCAGGTGGATTCGCCGGGAGAATGGTGCTTCCAAGCTACGCGAACCAGGGAGATAACCTGGTTCCGTAGGACTTTCTCCGAGCGATCCAGTATCTCCACGGGTTGCTCCTGGTAAGTCAGACTTGGGCCTACTTCGAGCTCTGAGTGATCCAAAATGTGACTGGGGTCTGACACATACTTCCTCAGCTGCGACACGTGGAAGACGTTATGTACTCCATCCAGAGAGGGTGGCAATGCCAGTCGGTATGCCACTTCTCCGATTTTCTCCTGTATGCCAAAAGGTCCAATGAATCTTGGGCTGAGTTTTCCACTCCTTCCGAACCTAATGGTGCCACGTGTCGGGGAAATCTTTAAGAACACCAGCTCTCCAACCTTAAAATAGAGTCATAATCAAGTCTTAGTTCCATAATCAAAATGTTTAAATTGACTTGAATTTTATAAATTTAATTACCTCAAATTCTAAGGGCCTTCGGTGGCTATTTGCCCAATGTCGTTGCCTGTCTTGAGCCACTCGAAGTCTGTCCCTTATTTGCTTTACCTTCTCAGCTGAATCGATCACCATCTCTGGTCCCAGCAGGGCTCTTTCTCCAACGTCGTCCCATGATAGCGGGGTACGACATCTTCGTCCATACAGAGCTTCAAATGGAGTCATCTCGATGCTGGCTTGATAACTGTTATTATAAGAGAACTCCACCAGATGTAGGTAGTCTTCCCAGGATCCTCCAAAATCCAGAACACATGTACGGGGCATATCTTCAAGGGTCTGGATTGTACGTTCCGATTGCCCATCGGTTTGGGGATGATAAGCTGTGCTGAATTTGAGTTGAGTCCCCAAGCTGGCTTGTAAGCTCTTCCAGAAGTGAGAGGTGAATCTTGAATCTCGGTCGGAGACAACACTTACTGGAACTCCATGCAGCCTAACAATATGTCTGATATATAAATCTGCCAGCTTCTCTGTAGATAGCCCCACTTTGAAGGGTAGAAAATGTGCCGACTTGGTCAGTCTATCTACTATCACCCAGATTGCATCCTTACCACTAGGTGTCCTTGGAAGTCCGGAAATAAAATCCATTGTGATATGTTCCCACTTCCACTCCGGAATGGGTAGGGGTTGAAGCAATCCTCCAGGTCTTTGCCTCTCTGCCTTGACTTGCTGGCACACTAAACAACGAGATACGAACCTGGCTACTTCTCTTTTCATGCCATGCCACCAAACATGCGTCCTCAGGTCCTTGTACATCTTGTTGGCTCCTGGATGTATAGAGTATTGCGATCTGTGCGCCTCTTGCATGATTTCTTCTCTTATGTCTCCTTGAGGTACACATAATCCATCGCCAAGCCTCAGTGATCCATCTTCATGAATTCTGAATTCTTCTACTAGTCCAGCTTGCACTTGACCTCGAAGGCTTCACAGGCCTTCGTCCTGAAACTGAGTCTCCTTGATCTTGTCCATTAGAGTAGACTGAATCTGCAAGTTCATCATTTGGCCTTCTTTTCCTGGGATAATTACTTCAATACCTAAACTTTCCAAGTCCTCCAGCAGGTGTCTGTCCATAGTCAAGTACATCGCCATAGGATACTTGCTTAGAGCATCAGCAACTACATTTGCCTTCCCAGGATGATATTGAAGGGTAATATCAAAGTCTTTCATTAGTTCCAGCCACCTTCTTTGCCTCATGTTTAGCTCTTTCTGAGTGAAGATATATTTTAGACTTTTATGGTCTGTAAATATTTCCACCCTTTCTCCATAAAGATAATGCTTCCAAAGTTTAAGATCAAAAATGACAGCTGCCAATTCTAAATCATGAGTTGGATAATTCTTTTCATGAGGTCGAAGCTGTCTAGAGGCATATGCTATTACCTTCTTGTTCTGCTCCAGTACACAACCTAGACCTTTTCCAGAAGCATCACTATAAATAGCGAAACCTCCGGTTCCGGAAGGTAAGGTCAGAATAGGGGCAGAAGTCAGTCTTTTCTTCAATTCCTCAAAGGCACGCTGACATTCATTAGTCCAGGTGAACTCTTCATCCTTTCTTGTTAATTTTGTCATGGGTTCCGCAATTCTAGCAAAGTCCTTCACAAACTTCCGATAGTAGCCAGCTAGTCCCAGGAAACTTCTAATCTCAGCTACAGAGTCTGGAGTGGGCCAGGATTCTACTGCAGCTATCTTCTTAGGATCTACTGCTATTCCATCTCCAGTCACAACATGTCCCAAGAATTCTACTTTTTCTAGGAAGAAGGCACATTTAGACAATTTTCCATAAAGTTTTTCCTTCCTCAAAGTCTCCAAGGCTAACCTCAAATGTTCTTCATGTTCTTCGGGGGTCTTGGAGTAGATCAAAATATCATCAATGAAGACCACTACAAATTTGTCTAGGTATGGCTGGAAAACTCTGTTCATTAGGTTCATAAAAACTGCTGGAGCATTCGTCAACCCGAACGGCATCACTAAGAATTCGTAATATCCGTTCCGGGTATTGAAAGCAGTTTTAGGGATGTCTTCCTTTCTCACTCTTACTTGGTGGTAACCAGACCTTAAATCAATCTTGGAAAATACCCGAGCTCCACTCAACTGATCAAATAAGTCATCTATCCTGGGCAGGGGATACTTATTCTTAATTGTCAAGGCATTCAGGGCCCTATAGTCAATACACATTCGGGATGTTCCGTCCTTCTTGGGCACAAATAATACTGGAGCTCCCCAGGGTGAGACACTAGACCTAATGAAGCATTTGTCTTCTAGCTCTTTGATTTGCTCATTTAGTTCTATTATCTCCTTCTTGTTGATTCTGTAGGGATTTTGGGACACTGGTGCTGCTCCTGGCACTAAGTCAATGGAGAATTCAACTTCTCGGTCTGGGGGTAAGCCTGGGAGATCCTCAGGGAAGACATCAAGGTATTCAGAGATGATAGGTGGCAATTTTTCTGTTACTAGGGCTCCACAAATTATGTTATTACCCATTTCTCTAGAACCTCTAGCAAATTCAAATTCTGGCTTGCCAGGGGGTCTGAAGATTACACTGCCTCTGTGACAGTCTATTGTGGCATGATGTTGACTTAACCAATCCATACCCAGTATAATGTCAAAGCTGGGCACTGGCATTACAAGTAGTCTAGCATACAGTTCTCTTCCACATAGTGAAATAGGACAATTGTTACAGGCATCACTAACCGGGATGATTCCTCCACCGGTAATGATCTTATAACAATTCCTAAGGGGTTTAGTGGTTAAGCTATGCTTCATAAGGAAATCTACTGACATGAATGAATGCGAAGCTCCAGAGTCAAATAAAGTAATAGCTGGTATTGAATTTATAAGCACAGAACCTGTGATCACGTCTGCTGTGGCCTCAGCTTCTTCCAGAGTCATTGCATAAGCACGGCCTTGCTGCGGTGCACCCCTCTGTTGCTGTTGGTGCTGAGCAAAGCGTTGTTGTTGTGTTGGAAGCGGGGGTCCCCTCTATTGTGCTGCTGGGGGCCTGGCCTGGACTGGAGCCCTTGGTGCAGCGGGGCGTCCTTGAGCAGCAGGACAGTCCCTCAATTGATGTGCTGGGGAGCCACAATAGAGACAGACACCTAGCCTCTTTCTACAGTCTTGCCAAGTGTGGCCTGGTTTTTGGCAATAGTTGCAAGGGGGAGCTCGCTGGTTCTGTCCCTGAGCCTGGTGTTGGGGTGCTGGAGCTCGAGGGAGAGGACGTTGAGTTTGCTGCGGGGCCCTCTGTTGTTGTTGTTGCTGTTGTTGAAAAGGGCGTTTGTTGGGTCCCGCATTTCCGGTATCTCTTTCTCGCTTCAGTTTGTGCCCCATATCTCTCTCTACGCCTTGTGCCACGCTCAGGATTTCTTCATAGGTACGAGCTCGGCTGGTGGTTACAGCAAGGCGAATATCCGGAGATAGCCCCTTCTTGAATCTACGGGCTCTGTCCTCCGGGGTACGAACCATGTACTCCGCAAAGTGGCTTAACCTGCTAAATTCAGCAGTATATTCATCAACAGTCATGTTACCTTGTTCCAGTCTCTCGAATTGGCTTTCGAGAGCTTCCCGAGCCACTTCGGGGTAGAATTTCTCCTTGAATAGCCTCTTGAAGTCTTCCCAGGTGATGTCAGGAGCAGATAGTTGGGGTTCGTCTCTGAACCAGGTTCGAGCAATGTCGAACAGTTGCAGGCTTGCGGACTCCACTTTGAGGTCATCAGGGACCCGGGCAGTCTTCAGGAGTCTCTCGACATTCTCTATCCATTCATCGGCATAGAGAATGCCCTCCGTTCCATAGAATTCCAGGGGTCTTAGATTCTTGAAGTCTTTAGCACTCCCTGGCCTCTTGAGTGACGACTCCTGGGGTTTAAGAGCTTCTGAGAGGCTGGTCCACAGAAGTACCGTCTGTTCTTTCTAGGATTCCACCAATCCCTGGAACACTCCTATTAGCTGTGCCCCATCTAAGGTAACTGCCGGAACAGATGAGGGCGGCGGGAGTGCAAGAGTCTCGGGCACATTCGGCTCAGCTGGTTCTGATGTGCCTCCTACTGTGTTCCTGGTCTGGACCATTCTGAAAGATTAAGGGATAGGAAGATCAGAATAGAATACTTGGAAATCAAAGGCGATAGAAAAAAAATTGAGCAGCAATGATATCAAGAATTGAAATAAGGACGCTATACTGTGAATGAGCTTTTCCTAGAATCCTCAATCTTATTCCATACCCTGTCCTAGGGTATTACCCTATTTTAGGATCGACCTGCATGGGCCACCATAAAAACGTGTCACGACCCGCACCCGGAAGTTCGGGCACGAGTGCGTGGGTACGTCCAGCCTACGCCGCAGAGTCGGCGGTAGTACGCTGTCTAGGTCAATCCATAATTACTAACTAGCTCATTCACAATTAACAAAAGCAAGATAATAATGAGAAATGAAACTTAAGATTTGCAACTGAAAATAATGTGACAACAGATTCAAATGTTTAATACAGGAATTCCAAATGAAATCGGGGACAAACCCGATTAAATAAGATAAGAAACAGAATAAAAGATAGCTACTACTAGCTATTCTGCAGCAGGGGTCTCCTGAGTGGGTTCGGGCTCCTCATAGGTATCATCGGTACCCTCATAAGGACCATAATAGGTAGGGGCAAGATCCTCATCATCGCCTAAATCAACAGATCCAGTCAGGAAAGGAGCAAAGTACACAGTGCACAACAATGTTAAACTAAATATTTATGAAAATTAAACATTGAATATCATGTTAAGGAAATTGCATAAAGGAATGTTAATATCTCAGAGTCAACACTATAAACAGGAATATGAGAAAACAGAAGTAAACGAGCAGGAAAAGAAACTATACAGTCAGCAAGAATATAACATGACCAGGAGTTATCTGTATGAAACTTGTGTTTGTTTTTAGAATACTTAGTTGGCATGCAGGGGTTTATAAGGCTAATCCGGCCGTCATGAACGGCTATTAGTCACGAATAATCGAGATCCGGCTGATGGACAGTCGTGTACCAACAGCTATTATTCACGGCAAGGGGAAGGGTAAACTACATGCCTTTCAGTATTCTCCCACCCGACATGAAAAACAAGACATGAATTCCAATACTCAAGACATAAAAATCTAGCATTTCTAACACTAAGGGTAATCATCAAGGTTACTAGTAAAGCAGGAAATTAATTATCACAATATATAGATTTAACTTGAAGTGCAGGTACTTGCCTGTTGTTTGGATCTGGTTAATTTAGTTCTTGGGGGAAAAGTCCAGAGATGAGTCCAAAAGCTGAAATAGACATTACCATCACTCTCAGAAGATATCAAATAGCTAGAAACGCCTGTCCTTGGGTCCAATTTGGAGACAAGGGCAAAAACGGCAGTTTCGGATCAAAACGGGGTCCGCCGTTGGGCCCGCTTTGCACCGAAAAACGCGTCCGGGTCAAATGTCACCAATTTCACCAAACTTAGTGTCAACAGGTCAGGAACGCTGATACGAACCCAACGGAACTTCCAGATTTGGATTTTGATGAGCCGAACACAAAATCGCCCGTCGAGCGGGGCCTATGGGGCCCACGACACGCGATTTCGTCAACGTTCTCAGAATCGAACCAAACTTGACCCACAGGACCAGCGTATCGCTACGAGTCCGATGGCGCAAGTTTTGTCTCGATCTGACGAGTGTGCACGAAGTTAGGGCAAATTGCAGAAAAGCCGGATACGGGGTGATGTCCACGGATACGCGTTGATTTCGGTGTGCACGCACACCCGAATCAGCTTCCGCGAAATCTCACACGTCCGTATCGACGGTGCGTACGTATCTGCGAAGACCGCACGCGACCAAGTCGTCCCGTTTGGCGGGACGTACTCGGTTCCGGGGTGAAACAGGGTCTGGTTTTTCCTGTTTTTGGATCGCGGTGTGCGATCACCACAGGACGCGATGTCCCGAACAGTTTGTCCGGAGACCGAGAGGGTCATACAGGCTTCACAACGTAATTTGCAGAATTGGAAACGGAGCTACGAGACGAAAGTTACACGTACCTGAAGGGGACCCGAGAATCAGGGTCGAGGCGTGTCCGTGTCGTGTCCGACACGGAATCCCAAATTAGGGTTTAGGGTTTCTGTTGATGGCCGCAGACGGCGGAGGTCGGCCGGAGATGCGCCGGAGGGGGCCGGGGAAGGTCCGCCGGGGCTGGGCGGAGCCGGTGGACGGCGGCGCGCGGGGAGGAGAGGCTGCCGGAGTCGGCTGCTCGCGTCTCCGGTCTGCTACGGTCGACCTCGGCTGCTGGCGGTGACTGAGGCGGTGGAGGAGGAGCAGAGGAGGGCGGTCGAGGCGAGCGGGTGGTGGCTCGCCGGCTGGAGGGTGGCCGGAGGAGGACAGAAAAGGAGGGCCGGCGCTAGGGTTCCGGTCGGGGAAGGTTTTGGGTTGGAGAAGAGAGGAAGGAGGAAGGGGGGATTATATAGGGATCCGGGGCGGACGTGGCCGGGTGAGGCGGGGCCGAGGGGATCATGGCCAGCTCCGGCGGAGGCGGCGAGAATTCCGGCCGTCGCCGGAAGAATCGGGCGCGGGGAGAGAACGGGGAAGGTGGGGTGGGACTGGGTCGGGTCGGGCGCTAACGGGTCTGGGCAGACCCGCCCGACCCGCAGGGGATTTGGGCTAGGGCCGGGCTGCTGGGTGCTGGGCTCGGCCCACTGGGCCGGGCCGGGCCGAGCCCAAAGGAAAAAGAAAAATATAAAAAAATAAAATAAAAATAATAATAAATATATTAATTAATTAATTAATTTATAAAATAGTTTTGAGGTATTTAAAAATAGGTCTGAGGCCCAGAAAAATCCAGAAAAATTACCCTAAGTCCAATTTTTCATTTTACACCCAAAAATGTTATTTTTATGATATTTTAATATTATTTATTGCTAATTAAAAATCATTTATTAATTGAAAACCTTGATTTTAATTACAGAAAATTCTCAGAAAATTCCAAAAAATTGGGAAAAATCCAAGATTTAATAATTTGAAAATTTAGGGGGTTTACACCATGCTCCCAGGCTCTCTGAAGAAACTATAACTCAGGGTAATCCGGTGGTCTAAGGATGACACAACCATGACGACAATCAAGCATTGCGTGGTATTGGCTCAACCAATCCATGTCTAGGATAATGTCATAGTCTAGATTTTAACCTCAAGATAAATTCTCCTGTTCTATTTTCAACATCAATCCCCAAAAGAAAATATTTCCTTGCCTAATGTATAATTTCTCTTCTCCTCAAGGTTTTCCCTAAAATTTTATTCCTCGAATTTCTTCGTTTCGTTATTCATCTCTCTAAGTCACAAGTACAATAATGGTATCACTCAAGCACATACTAGAATTCCTGGAATCCGATCATTATCTTCCAAGTGAGATCCTAAAATTTTATCTCCTCTAGCTCATAATCATCGTTCCTAGCATTGCTATCATATACAACCACTAGTTTCCATCATCAGGATATGCATTTCCGTAAATTATTCTAGGTCATGATCAATAATTCTTCCAGCTCTCAGTACTTCCAAGATCACTGCTACCTCAAGCACGGGTGGGGTACTACTGGGTCCAACTCTCTTGTCAAGCTTTCACACTAGTTCTAGAATCCAAAGAACCCATCAATCTATCCTGATAAGGTAACAATCTTCTCAGAGAAAGGTATACGAATTCTGTCTTCTGTCGTCTGGTCTTCGATCTTCTTCTGGAGGGAAATCATCAGTCACAAGCATTCGTCTTCCCGAACAATAGGGGACGAGAAACAAGGATAGCGATATTGACGAAGATTGAACGAATGCAAATTGGAAGTCCAAGGGCGATAATCACATACAAAGAGTTTTTAAAATCGATTATGGATTGAGATCCTATTCAACAATCATAATATCTATTCCTAATTTGCAGGCTCGCTCACAGTCAGGTGACCAAGACAATTTAAAACGGACCTGCATGGGCCACCACAAAAATATGTCACGTCCCAGTCCCAAAATACGTAGGACCAGGAATACGTGACACGCCAGCTACGCATTCGACCAGACTCTGGTCTGACTCGAATACGTATAAGCTGTAAAATATAAAGGGCACTAACTAGATATCCCATAAATATAAACCTCTATGTCTCAATCCACAATGTACAGCAGTAAACAAGAAAGAGCTATATGTGCTAGAGTCGGCCGCCCAATAACAAACAAACTCGAATAGACTGGAGAAGAGATGAGTCTACAAAACTAGGCTACAACAGCAGATGAATAATCAATATAAATAACCATAATAACGGTAGAAATGATGTGAGTACCTGGTACAATGCCCGCAAGACATGCAACTCCATCAGCAACTCCAAATGCTCCGTAATCATCTATGCTGCAAAACTGGCAGGGAACCAGGTCCTCAGAGGGACGTAATAAGGTACAAAAATACAGCAATGCCAAGTAAACAGAAAATTACAAGTGCAACGACAGGGTACTCTATCATAACCAAACAAGTGAGACACAGTTTGAAGACAATGTTCGACGCGTGGGCTATCTAAAATAAAATCGTAGCTCCGAATACAGAGACACACGGGGCGTACCGTAGCTCCGAGCACAGAGTCACACGGGTGATACACTACTCTAGAATACAAGAACACTACATATACATATATAAGCGCGTGCAGAGGAGCACAAACGTCTAGTAACTGTCTTCCACATCCCAAGCGGTCAACGATGGTGCGCTGAACCTGAACCTCTATCTAGCAGTCTCGACGCACGGAAATAACTCAATAGTCGCGACCCTAAGGTCGTCCCAATCTCTGGTCATGATGTCAGTATCAGGATGCAAGAATCTGGCATGATCACAGTGTATGCGTGTGTTCTGGGATGTCGATATACTCAGGTACGTACATCAAGGTGCTACGAAGCATCTAACAATTATTCTAAGACATTACGACGAACGTCTGCACCCGGTTGTGATCCGGACGCGAAGTATCGAACGTCAACATAAATACGTGCACCATGTACATAGCTACAACAAATATCTGAAATCTGAAATACAGGGTGGCAAGGTACACTTGCCTGCGTGCGGCTGCTGATGACGGGGTCCTGGTACCGCGTCCAAGCCCTCAGGTCCCGCAGTACCTAGAGATGAGATACAAACCAATAATCAATAATCTATTCCACGTCAGACAGGGATGCTACACATACCTACACCTAAACCCAGTCTCAGCTATGACTCACAGGGACAAGACACTAGGGGGGTTGACCACAGTTGACTATCGGTACGATACGTCAAATCATCTAGTCATCAGTACACTATCATCGACCAATCCTCATTCTTACCATATTCATCACATGGTTCAGTAGTTCAGGTATGCTCATTTCTCGACAGTAATTTCTTATGAAATATTTGGTCTTCCTTTATACAACCATCATTATCATTTCACCCAAAATCGATGTTCATCAATGCACATAAATTAATATGATAAACCCTGAATCTCAATGCCTATTATTTAAATCCATTTTATAAACTTATGAAGGACAATCCCTAAACTCACCTCCATAATTTATTTAGCATTTTACCACCATGTAATATATCCAGGACATTTAGTTATAAACAAAGTACTAAACTCCCATGCGAAACATTTAATTTCATTTTATTTGTAAATAACAACCCTAACCTACATAACACATAATCCTCCATAATTAACACAAGATCAAAAATCTATACTTGCAACAGCAGCAGCTAGCTGCTGCTAGGAGAGCAGCAGCAGCAGCTCCAGAAGGAGCAGCAGCAGCAGCACATGTAGGAGCACCTGCAGCAGCAGCAGTGCCAAGAGGAGCAGCAGCAGCGCAGCAATAACAGCGTGCAGCAGCAGCATTTTGAGCAGGGAGCAGTAGCAGTAGAGTACTAGTGTGGGTTAGGAATAGGTAGAGTGCTAGATAGATGTATCTATCAATAGGTTGATAGTTAGATAGATAATATAATATATAGATGGTTAGGTAATTAGTTAGATAGTTAGATAAGTAGATAGCTAGTTAGAGGGCCTTAGGGCGAAACTTCAATACCTTGAGATACCGAGGTATCTCGATACCTTGAGATATTCAAGGTATTGAGTTTCGAGCGGGGTATTTGAGCATTAGCCTAGGAAATGCTTTGGAGTGATTTTTGTATGTTTATATATATATATATTTACGCGTGCTAGCATAGGTTTTAGCGGGTTTAGGCGGGGTGCGTGACCTAGGGCGAGGTATCGGATACCGAGGGTATCCCGGTATCTCGATTAGGCGAGTTTGTGAGTTTAGTAGCTTAATGAGCTCGGTTTGACCTAGAATTTCAGGGACACCCTAGTTTGACCTAGCTTTGACCATAATTGTCCTCGTTGACCGTAAAAGTCAACGTTTGACCTAGTTTTGACCTAGAGTTGACTTTTTGGACCCCGGGTTGACTTTTTGACCCGATTTTCACCGGTTTGACCCGTTCGACCTAGAATAGCCCTAGAAGCCTGTTTTTAATTATTTTATATCAGTTTAAATGCTTAGAACCCTGTTTAATCCTTGCTTTTCGCATTAGGTCCTTGCGTCACCGGTCCGGACCTCGATCCTCATCAGTTGCTCAGGACATCAGGCGAGTACCTACCTCTGATAGTTTCTATTTCATGATAGCGTTTATATCACCTGTTCTAGAACTGTAATACTTGATTCTGACACTTTATTACACGAGCTGGTACTAGTGGATCCCGTCATGAGGTGCTATCCCCCTTACCGTGTTCAGCGGGTACTCTATCACGTGTATTTCATCATGTGCTTCGGGTATTGATTATCATGTGCTATCATGTGCTTCTTGTGCTCCCGCCTTCGTGTGCGCGAGCTATTATCATGTACGTAGCGTGTTGTGGTTGGATCCAATGGTATTAGTGGGGGAGGGGAGTAGTGAGTTGGTTATATGATCAAAGCCAAACAGTATTCATGTGTATATCGGTTATGCAACTCACGCATAACGGAGTTATCGTAGTATTTTTCATGTGCAACCTAAGCCGATCACATAACGAACTTGTGCTCAAGGCACTTAGCTAGTATTCATGTTTCTCACCTGCAGTTACTTTTCCACTACTTGTATTGTTCTCCAGTTTATATTGCAGCTACTTCTTGTGCTCCAGCATATATTTATTTCCTGTGCATCTTGATTACTTTTCTATTGCTCGTCATATACACATTATCATGTATTTGGAGTTGCTTTCAGAGTTATGTACTTCGCTCCAGTCCTGACTGGGCATATTTTTTTCCAGAGGATCCTGAGGACTATTGCCCTACGTTCTACGGGCCTGGTGTTGACGACTGTTGTGACCCCGAGGAGGAGTGCGCCGAGGAGACGCCGATAACACCCTAGTTAGCTAGGTGGGTTTCCTGGGTTTTCCTCGTGGTTTGTATTTTGGATGACTGTACTTATTCTTTTGTGGCTGTGAGATGTTGTAGCTATTATGGCCTTGGACTGTATTATTTTGGATTGTCTTGCTCTCTTGGTTCTGTTTCTTTGTTTATATCATATCGTGCTTATATTCTTCCTCTAGATTTTGTGATTGAGATTATTGATATATATATTACGTTGTTGCCCTCCTTTTGGAGAGGATTTTGATATATATATATTGCGTGATTGCCCTCCTTTTGGAGAGGTCATGCCGGATTTTTCTGTGAGATATAGATAGATATGGTTGACCTAGAACGGACCTTTACAGCGTTCTACCGCCGATTCTGCGGCGTAGGCTGGACGTACCCACGGCTCATGCCCGATTTTCGGGTGCGGGTCGTGACAATACTACACCTTCATAAACCCTAAAAACATCATAAATCCTAATCTTATGTCGATATCCCATGCTCATCAAACTACACCACACTTATACCAATATAAATCCTAATCAACACATTCAACCCTATTCTCAAGTCATTATAATCAACATTACCCTTAATCAACATTAACCTAAATCACATCCTTAAACACAAGGTTCAAGTAATACACTACAGTAAACATATATATCAACAAAGAGAGGGGGAGGGAGTCGACCTCGACGTGGCTCGCTGGCCGGAGGGGGTGACGGTCAGTAGGGTGGTGGTCGTGGAAGCTGGACAGTGGAGCCGGGGCAGGCCGGAGCCATGGCTGCAGGAGGGGGGAGGTGCACAGCCTGTGGTGGTGGTGGTGGAAGTTGGACAGGGTTGAGATCGGAAGGGGGAGGCCGGAGCAAGGTGGTGCTGGCCGGACGGGGGAGCTGCTGTGGTGGTGATGTCGGGTGCACAGCAGGCCGGAGCGGGGGAGCTGCTGTGGAGGTGATGTCGGGTGCACAACAGGCCAGAGCGGGGTGGTATCAGGCCGGAGTCGGGGGGAAATTTGAAGCCGAGCGGGCACGCTGCGGGTTGTGCACCGCTGGAGCAGTGGCGGTGCGGCGCTGCTCCGTCAGGCCGGGCTGGCTGTGGGAAAACGAACCCGACGCCGTGGCCGGAGGGTCGGTCAGCCGCCGGAGGAAACTCCCAGGAAGAAGAAAGGATGAAGAAGAAGAATGGAAGAAGAAGAAAAAATATATGAGTATGTAGGGGGCTCGGTTCCCTAGGTGGAGGAAGGAGAGAGAGAGAGGGGGGTTTTCCAATGCCTAGGGATTAGGGCCGGCTTGGGAGAAGTGAGGGTGATGTTGATATTTTATAGGGAGGTGTGTGAGGGATGTGTGGTGGGGATGTTCTCATTTAAATTGGAGGGCTAGGATTTAACATGAAGGCTTGGTTTCTTCATGCAAAGGAAGGGGAGAAGGTTGACTACGGTCAACAAATGGTAACCTCTCCATTTGGCCTTGGCCAATGAGGTGAGGACACCTAAAATCAATAAATTGCAACTAAGCCCCTTTAATTCGGAAAATTGTACGAACACATAAAATAATGCAAAAATTGTGGAGAAAATGGTGTTTGGTAATTTGCATGGTGAGTGGGGTGTTGTGTGTGTGGCATAGTTTTAATTAAATGGGCATTGGGATTAATTGGGGATTAAAATATGATTAGACAAAATTGGTATCCCCGATTTAAATAGAATTAAAGTGTCCCGCGCTTTTAAATTAAATGGAGGCACTTGGGGTCAAAATTTGGAAATGACACAAAGGTCAAAATTGGTGGGGGCTTCGAGTCAGTCTTGGACCCTTTAGTTGGTCCGGCTCAACGGGTTAAGTTGGTATCTCAAAATTGAGGGTAACGACACAGGTGTCCGATACGGAATTAAATATGGAATTAGGATACGGGAAATTGTGCGATTAATTTAAGGCACAATGGATTGATTTTTGTGTGACGAAAAATTCCAGTGCCTAAATTGACGAGTCAAGTCAGAAGTACAATAGTCCGATGGAATTTATGGGCTGATATTGGGCTCCGAATAATTAAGCAATGATAGGGCGCGCCAAGGGTTTAATTAAATAAAATAACAGACAAACTCAACTCTACTCTAAACCTCAACATCTGCTGCTAATCCAAAAATTTTCCAATCCAAACCTGACTATCTATAGAATTAATCGAGGGAGTTTACACATATATCATCAATCGGCATAGCTCGAGCCTAGAGACCATCACAAGATATGCTGTCATTCATCTATAAATCGTGCTAACATTCGTCGAACGTCAGAGGCTATCTGTATATCATCATAAACTCTCATAGCTCATTCGGATACTATGGCTCACCGATTTGGCTAGTCCATACACCTAGTGGCTGTCCTTTCCATCCCATGATACCGTCTAGATCGTCTATACGTTATGACTAGTCCGCAACTACTATATCACAACGAAATAACAATACCATCATTGTGTGTTAATTGACACACGTACATCCCGTATGCATCGATAATCAGTCTGATATATAAGATAGTGCGTGTCTTACTATGAGCATCATATATCCGTGTCATGTACCAAGTACTTTTCATGATCACAGGGAATATGACAATATCCCAACATGTCATTCAGATATTCTACTATCAACTAGGTCAAATGATACAAGTAAATAGGTCAACGTTTACAGTCGTTCGCACCCAAGTCATTCTTGAACGCACATGAGTAATAAAGAAAGCAATAATGAGTCATAGTAATATCATTCAGAATAACACAAAGAAAACAATAAATATGAGGTAAGCTGGTCTAAGATCGAAAGATGATTTAGATAGGAACTCGTCGAATATGGAATAACATAAAAAGTGGAATTAGAACAGATGTCTCCGGATCATGAAATAAATATCAACAGCGATTCCAGAATGGATGAGATATTAAGATAATTATCCCTAAGTCCAGTTTAGAAACATGATAAAAATAAGCTATTTCAGGGTCATTCGGGATCCGCATATGGACCCCACAGGTACCCGAATTTTGGGTCAAATTACATGTCTCCAAACTAGGCAAATTATTTGTCTATCAAGGATAGAACGACGGCGGACACCCATCCATGCTCTAGAAACAAAATCCGACACGCGGATTGCAAATGCGCATGCCTCCGAGGACATGCATGCCCGCAAATTGGCAATTCGGTCGATGGTCTTAAAATTGGGTGGAACTTGCGTCTCATGACAAGTTCAACATCGTGCATTCAACGACACAAGTCTCGTCGTGGCCTGATGAGCGGATTGTAAATATGCGCAAAATTTTCCATAAAATATCAATTCTACTAAATTCGTTGGATACAAGCCAAATTTGTCATTCTCGGACGACGACCAATCTAAATTTTGTCAAATTTTACACATCGCAAAATTTTGTACGCGTCTTTCGGTAAAAAGCGGTTCGATTCGAGTCGGGGTGGTTTGGTTTGTCGGAACAACCCTTGGTAGAAACTTTTATTATTATTATTATTATTATTATTATTAAAGTTAAACTATTTTGGGTATCTACTTTTGCCATGGTTTACATGCAAGGCCGATCCGGAGATTGTCTCGTCGGAACTAATTTTGGTTGCCGAAAATAAAATAATTATTATATGATTATGAAAAAATTTATGACCGGATGTCGATCTAATCTTAATTCATTATTTATGTTGACCGCAAATTCCTATTCAAGTGGTTATATAAAGAAAAAAAAAAAAATCTTTACCACAATCCACAAGACTTACCTGAACAGTTTGCAGATAAAATAGACCTACCTTGGAGATTATCTAACTGAAGTAAAAATTTTGAACTTACGGGATCACTTAGATAGTATAGAGTCAAGAGAATGTTAAATAAATTCAGTACAAAGTAAAAATCAAGAGAAACTTCGGTACAAGCATGGATATATTAATATACATATGAACTAAAAGACTTTTAAAGTTGTGTTGTCACCAAAAAGAAAATACCAACCACCCATGCAGCACACAAAATTATACCATGGAGCTGAGTCAGAAGGTTGCAATTGCAAGTTACTAGTTATATCTCTGTATGCATGGGGATGTTCGAATAGAAAATACAGTTTGGCACGTGTGCGTGTACAACTGATGCATAAGTAGTGCACGGAGTCGAGGATGTCGGCGCCATCGCCACCAACTCTCCTTCTACTCCGTGCCACCTTCCTCCTGCTCTGCCGTCCCCGCCGTCTACTCTTCCTACGCCGACGCCTCTGCCCTCCCGAGTGTCCTATGTCTTCTGCGTCACCGCCGCCTCCTCCTTCTCCACCAAGTCTCCCATCCTACCATTTCGTCGTCATCGGCAGCACATGTGCACCGACATGCGTGCCAAATAGCAGGTCCCTATTGAATATCGATGGTAACAAGTGTCACTTGTAGCCTATTAGTCTCTACTATTAATTATAACAAGTCATTAAGAATTAGTTTTATACGTGGTTCAATTGGCTTTAACTAAACTGTACAAAAAATGTTTGCGCGTATGGAAATTAAATTAGTACATTGGGTCTATTAAGAAACTTACAAATTAACATACACACTCCTTTGTTTATGAAAAATATATTTACTAAAGAATTATTTAGTATCCCCCCGTTCCTACTTGTAAGTCCTCTGCCGGATGCGAGCACGTGTGTCAAATAACACTGTTGATTTGTTTACTTGCTTGCATGCTTAAGAATGAATGTTACATGAAAATTATTAACAGAAAAAACACAAATATATTATAGTACATTTGATAAATAAATAAAAAGTATTTATCAAATAAAAAGTATAATTGTTACACTTACTCTATTATTCTCTACACCAACAACTTAGTGTGAATGTCTATGCTTTGTACATCTAGCCAAATCCAAATGTGTTTTGGTTTCTTCATTGAATTATAACTACAAATTAGTGTACTACTTTTGCAAATATTGTTTGTGCACATTCTTTTAAAGCAGATTACTACTCAACTATACAACTTATACACACACTACGATATAGAACTAAGTAATGCTACGTGGACCGCGGAGTCCGCCCGCAGTTTTGCCCTGCGGTCCACGTGGCAGGCGGTGATTGCAGGGGGTGTCGGATTTTTCGGATGTGGGCCTCAGAGATTCACGTGTTGGGGAGGCAGAGCAGATAGGGCCCCTTGCGGTTCACGTAGTGTTTTCGATAGAACTATTTATTATTCTTTAATTTGTCTGGTTTTGTTGTTCACATTTATGCATGGTTTGTTTAGCAAGTTCACCAATTTTTAACCATTTTCATGCTATGTAAACACAGAGCAGGCTCTAGGTAAGTCGGACAAGACTTCTAGCTTAGAAAACCTTCTCTGCTAGGACAACCCTCTAGGTTCAGCATGATCACATCAAAGATCGGAGTCATGTATGACTCCAGGAGTCATGTATGACTCCAGGACCGACTCAAAATCAATAGATAAAAACACATTTTCTTGTTTAGAAATATGTAAACAATAAAATTAAAAATTAAAATAGTTAATATTACCGGCCTCCGAAAAAGTCGTGCATGAAGCACTGTCCTAAAAGTTAATCTGAGGTCTATGTGCAGACGTTTCTCGGAAGTTTCTAGTGGTAAAATTTTTTGACTACCGGCTTCTCTTCGTCGCACAAAACTCGGAGAGAGAGACCGAACTTAGCTCTTCCCAGAACAAGGATTTAGATGAGAGAATGTTGTTGGAGAGAAGAAGTAGAGAAAGAGGTTTCACTTAGAAGAACAAATCTGTAAAAAAATGAAGGAGGAGGAGACCGCAATATAAAGGCAGTCCCTAGACACAACCAACGAACAAGAAATTAAATGACTCATAAACTGGCCATTAAAGAACAATAACATAAGAAAAACGTGAAGAAAAATGTTGCCATATGTGCCAAATGAACCTGGACATATGGAGTAATAAATGTTCAATGTTCAAATTTCCAAAGAGTTTAAAACTGGTTCAAAACAAGGAGGAACAAAAAGATATTTTGGATCCCAGTTCGAAGAGTAAATTTGATCGACATTCGACACCTGCAGGCGTGGGCACGTACCCGCACCCGTTACGCGCACCGACCCGAACCGAACCGAGCCGAGCCGGGCCGAGCGGCGGCGGGCGTATGTGGTCCAAGGAGTTTCCCACATAATATCTTAAGAGAGCAATGAAGAAGAACTAATATATACAAACAAGGAGGAAGGGATCCAACCGATGTGGAACTAAAGTAAAATGGAGGAAGTTGAGCTTTTGCTCACAAGTGAATACAAAGCCATCAAAAATAAAGATCAAGAGCAATCAAAATTAGTTTCGGATAGAAAAACCTAACCTTCCGGACCGGTCCGGTTAAACATATACTCCCAAGATAATGATAATGGTTGCGTTGTACAGACTGAAAGCATGCACAATTGTAATCCCCCTGATTTTCAAAAATTTATAATTTGGAATTTTTTTCCAATTTACTGTAATTTTCTGAGATTTTCTGGAATTAAAATCAAGGTATTTTGTAATTAAAGAATTTTTAAATATTATTAATTAATATTAAAATATTATGAAAATAATAATTTATGGTGTAAAATGAAAATCTAGACATAGGATAATTTTTCGGGAATTTATTGGACCCCGAAAGTATTTTTAAAGCCCTAAAAAACTAATTATTTAATTAAACCAAACTGAACCATAATAAACCCGGTTTATTTGGCCTGAACCGAACCGAATCCGGTCTAGATGAACCGGGTTCAAGCTTTTCGGGTCGGATCCGGGCCGTCAGACCAACCCAACCCGACCCGTCAAACCCGACCCGTTATCTTCTCCTCTCCCAAACGCTCAACGCTCGACCCCTCAGCTTCCGGCCGCCGGCGACCCTCCGGCTTCCCGAACGTCTGCCGCCGCCCTCCGTCTTCTCCGACAACGGCGCCACTTCCCCTCTCCCTCACCGTTCATCTCCCCTCTCCCCCGCCGGCTCCCTATAAAACCCCCTCCTCCCTCATCTTCTTCCCTGATTCACCCCTAAACCCTAGACGCCGCCCGACTCCGGCCTCCCCCGTCCTTCCTCCTCCAGCGCCGCGACCGAGCCCTCTCGCAGCTGCCCCGAGCACCGGACCACCTCACGCACCACCTCCAGCCCGTCGACCGCCTCCTTCCTCCTATCCCCAGCACCCGCAGGCCAGCCCCGAGCTCGCCGGCCGCTCCGCCCAGTCGCCGGAGACCCGAGCTCGAGCCGACCCTGCTGCCCCTCGAGCCGGAGTTGCTCAGCCTCCGCTCAGCCCGACCTAGCCATGGCGAGCCCTCCGGCGAAGCTCCGACAAAGCCCCTGAACTGAAACCCTAGGGTGAACAGAACTTGGACACGTATCCCCTCGTGTCGTGTCGCCTCGGACACGAAATTCCCATTCAGCGGAGCCCTGTTCAGGTACTCATAACTTTCTCCTCGCTGCTCCGATTTCTATTCCGTCAGTTGTATCGCGTAGTCCGCATGATCCCCTCGGTGCCCGTGCAAACCGCTCGGTACATCGCGTCCTGTGGTGATCGCGAACCGCGATCCAAAAACAGGAAAACCAACTCCCTATTTTATCCCGGAACTGAGTGTGCCCCGCCAAACGGGACGACTTGGTCGCGTGCGGTCTTCACCGATACGTGCGCGTCGTTGATACGGACGTGCGGGATTTCGCATAAGTTGATTTGGATGTGCGTGCACACCGGAATCAACGCGTATCTGCGAACACCGTCCCATATCCGTCCTTTCTGGTTCTTGCTATAACTTAGTATATACACGTCGGATCGAGACGAAACTTGCGCCATCGGACTCGTAGCAATACGCTGGTCCTGTGAGCCAAGTTTGGTTCGATTATGAGAAATTGACAAAATTGCGTGTCGTGGGCCCCATAGGCTCCACTTGACGGGCGATTTTGTGATCGGCTCATCGGAATCCAATTCTGGAAGTTCCGTTGGGTTCGTATCATCGTTCCTGACCTGTTGACACTAAGTTGGACAGATTTGGAGACCTTGACCCTGATGCGTTTTTCGGTGCAAAGCGGCCCACATGTAGACCCCGCCTTGACCCCGAAATGTCATTTTTGCCCCTGTGTCCAAATTGGACTCAAGGACAGGCGTTTCTAGCTGATTAATATTTTCTGGATATGATGGTGATATCTATTTCAGCAACCGGAGTACTTCCTGCAATCCTCGCTGAATCCAGAGCTACAATTGGAGCCGAAAACCCACGCAAGTGTACATTGCCAATTTGCAGTCTTTGATACATATTACTTGGACTTAATTATAACTGTTGTACATGCTTAAACCTACGACCGTGTGACCTACTTAGCGTCCGATTATAGTCGGATGCCAATACCGTACGCGGGGTTGTGTAAGGTCAAGTAGAGATGGATATCGTGACATTTACATTCTCGTACTTGCCATATCAAGTACATTATACCTAGGACACCTGACACAGATCATGATATAGAATCTTTCTGAGATATTCATGGTGATTCTGTGTAGGAAGCAGGATTGACATAGACATTATATTTTTAGTTCATATTATGACTTGCTGCATTAGTTTTGATCTTGCGTGTCATGGACATGAGACGTGTGATTACATTGGGTGGAGAGAGACACACAGGCTACAGGCTGATTTCTTATATATATAAAATCCATAGTAAACACATAGTATAACTGCTACCGGCTCTCCGACACAGAGCTTGTAGTGGTATCAGCCTAAGTTCTAGTGATGCTCTCAACTTGCATTTCACATAGTTGGTTATATAGTTTACCCTATTGTTTTATTTACTTGCTGCACTGCATTATCTTTGGCTTGTATTATCTATACCTTGCTATGTCCCCTGAGGACCTGGATCCGGATTATGTCCCCAGGATTAGCAGACGAGGTTTATCCAGAGGTATACGGAACAGGAGCACTTCACGGAACAGTACCAGTACCTGAGGACGAGGTGATCACTGAGGACTTCTCCTGAACATCTGCTTCTCCATGCTCAGTTATTATGGCAAATAGACTCTCTTTCCTGTTTAATTAAACAAATTGTAACAGACTTTATAGCGGGTTGTTTCCCGAATTACTTTGCTGAGACTAGATATTTGATTTATTTTCCTTATTGTTGTTGATCTTATTATCTTTTGTGTGGATGAGATTAGTTCTGACTTGTTGTTGTAGACCTTATATTACAGCTTAAGTATGCCCCGATGGATCCATTAAATTGGGTTTGTCTATCGGTGCGTGCTGCTGGCCATTGCCACGTGTCTAGTCCCACGGTATTTTGGGACTGGGGCGTGACATGGTTTTTGTGGTGGCCCATGCAGGTCAACGACTAAATTGTTCGGTTTCAACTTAGGGACCGAACAGGCCTGCAATAAAATAGGATAAGTTTTTAGGATCTCATCCACCTGCTTGAAACGTTCTTGATATCTATATCGTATTCGAATTAATTTTTGACTTGCATCTTGCCTTGAATCCTGTGCGCTTCTTATATTTTATTTTTGATGCAGAGTAATGGATCCAAGAAGCAGAGATAAAAATCCCTTGAGTACACCACACGATGTTGTGGTTACTTATGAGAAAGGAGTGACACCCGAAGACCGAGGACAATCTTCTCAAAGCGATCAAGCAGTCCAGCATAATTCAAGGTTCCGGCGTAATGACATCCCGCCGCCTCCGCAGTTCGTTCCACCGATGCCCGTATTCCCACAAGGGCAACCTATAGACGGGCAGCAGATATTTTAAATGATCTACGCAATGATGCAAGCCCAACAACAAATTCATCAGGAGACGCAGCGTCATGAGGCAGAGTATTTGAGAGCCAGCCTAGTAACCGCATTGGAGCAAGTGAACCCACAAGCTAGGCGACCAGCAACGGGGTCTATCACTGATTTCCGTTAACTCAAGCCCCATACCTTTTCGGGCAAAGAGGGACCAACCGAAGTTCATGAGTGGCTCACTAACATACAACACCAGTTGGAAGCAGCTGAACTTCCAAGAGAACGTTGGATGACCGCCGTTAGAATGCAGTTGACGGACAATGCTCATCACTGGTGGCTATATGAAGAGACCCGGCTCGGACCAGACCGAGTCACTTGGGAAGAGTTTTCCAGACTCTTTCAGGAGATGTACATTCTGGCTATCGCTCGATCAGAACTTCGGGACAAGTTCAATCGCCTCACTCAGAGCAGTATGACAGTGGAGGAGTACAACGCAGAGTTCATTCGTCTAAGTCGCTTCGCCCCTACTTTGATCCCGACGGAAGAAGAGAAGGCTGAAAAGTTCTTCGACGGACTAAACTTCGAGCTGCAGAGACTCAACGGATCCGTCGCACCTACCTCTTACTCGGACGTTCTCGCTGCAGCCCGACGCATGGAACGCGTCACCAGGAGAGAGACCGGTCTGAAACGGTCTTCCACATCAGCCAAAGCACCCCAAAAAGAAGCTACAAAGAGGCCTCATATACACCAGCAACCCAGAGCCTCTCCGCAGACATTACCTACATGTCAATACTGTGGCAAGGTAGGCCATACTGAGAAGGACTGCAGACGCAAGTTGGGATTATGCTTGATTTGCGGAACCAATCAACACTTAGCCATGGATTGTCCTTATCATCGAGGAGGAGCACCAAGGGCAAACCAACAAGCTCTACCAGCACCAGGAGGGTATCAACCAAGGCCACCCTTGGCACCACAGGCAGCACTCTTCCAACAAACCCAGCAGCAGCAGAGGAATCCACCACAAGGACGCGGACAAGACTTCGCGATGACCTTGGAAGACGCGCAGAACCATGGAGTAGCTAATGCGCGTAAGTTTTTTTATAGTTTTCTGTTTCTAGTATTGCTTTACTTCGTGCCTGCTGGTTCGTGACCCTAGACTTAACTTAACAGTTTTAACTTGCTAATAATAGATAACCTAGTGATCACCTAAGTAATTTTTGAACTTGCCAATAACTTAGAATGTTTATAAATGATAACCTGATAAGTTTTTAAAGGATAAAACTGGTTTTCTAAAACTGTAATTTTCTAGATTTCCTTCGTTCGGAAAATTTCATAACTTTTAATGCTTAGGGAAATAATTTTTTCTAGGTGCTACTCTCAACCTTGATTCTCCTTGATTTTGATGTGCTTCGAACAATGTTTGCAACCGTGTCATCTCTGTTGACCGGTTATTCTTTGATTGCGAGAGCGTAATCCTCTTAAGGGGGGTAGATTGTAATCTCCCTGATTTTCAAAAATTTATAATTTATAATTTTTCCCAATTTACTGTAATTTTCTGAGATTTTCTGGAATTAAAATCAAGGTGTTTTGTAATTAAAGGATTTTTAAATGTTATTAATTAATATTAAAATATTATGAAAATAATAATTTATGGTGTAAAATAAAAATTTAGACATAGGGTAATTTTCCGGGAATTTATTGGACCCCGAAAGTATTTTTAAAGCCCTAAAAAACTAATTATTTAATTAAACCAAATTGAACCATAATAAACCCGGTTTATTTGGCCTGAACCGAACCGAACCGAACCCGGTCTAGATGAACCGGGTTCAAGCTTTTCGGGTCGGATCCGGGCCGTCAGACCAACCCGACCCGACCCGTCAAACCCGAACCGTTATCTTCTCCTCTCCCAAACGCTCAACGCTCGACCCCTCAGCTTCCGGCCGCCGGCGACCCTCCGGCTTCCTGAACATCCGCCGCCGCCCTCCGTCTTTCCGGACAACGGGGCCACTCCCCCTCACCGTTCATCTCCCCTCTCCCCCGCCGGCTCCCTATAAAACCCCTTCCTCCCTCATCTTCTTCCCTGATTCACCCCTGAACCCTAGACGCCGCCCGACTCCGGCCTCCCCCGTCCTTCCTCCTCCAGCGCCGCGACCGAGCCCTCCCGCAGCTGCCCCAAGCACCGGACCACCTCAAGCACCGCCTCCAGCCCGTCGACCGCCTCCTTCCTCCTATCTCCAGCACCCGCAGGCCAGCCCCGAGTTCGCCGGCCGCTCCGCCCAGTCGCCGGAGACCCGAGCTCGAGCCAACCCCGCTGCCCCTCGAGCCGGAGTTGCTCAGCCTCCGCTCAGCCCGACCCAGCCATGGCGAGCCCTCCGGCGAAGCTCCGGCAAAGCCCCTGAACTGAAACCCTAGGGTGAACAGAACCTGGACACGTATCCCCTCGTGTCGTGTCGCCTCGGACACGAAATTCCCATTCAGCGGAGCCCTGTTTAGGTACTCATAACTTTCTCCTCGCTGCTCCGATTTCTATTCCATCAGTTGTATCGCGTAGTCTGCATGACCCCCTCGGTGCCCATGCAAACCGCTCGGTACATCGCGTCATGTGGTGATCGCGAACCGCGATCCAAAAACAGGAAAACCAACGCCCTGTTTCACCCCAGAACTGAGTGCGTTCCGCCAAACGGGACGACTTGGTCGCGTGCGGTCTTCACCGATACGTGCGCGTCGTTGATACGGACGTGCGGGATTTCGCAGAAGTTAATTTGGATGTGCGTGCGCACCGGAATCAACGCGTATCTGCGAACACCGTCCCGTATCCGTCCTTTCTGGTTCTTGCTATAACTTAGTGTATACACGTCGGATCGAGACGAAACTTGCGCCATCGGACTCGTAGCAATACGCTGGTCCTGTGAGCCAAGTTTGGTTCGATTCTGAGAACGTTGACAAAATTGCGTGTCGTGGGCCCCATAGGCTCCACTTGACGGGCGATTTTGTGATCGGCTCATCGGAATCCAATTCTGAAAGTTCCGTTGGGTTCGTATCATCATTCCTGACCTTTTGACACTAAGTTGGATAGATTTGGAGACCTTTGACCCTGACGCATTTTTCGGTGCAAAGCGGCCCACATGTGGACCCCGCCTTGACCCCGAAATGTCATTTTTGCCCCTGTGTCCAAATTGGACTCAAGGACAGGCATTTTTAGCTGATTAATATTTTCTGGATCTGATGGTGATATCTATTTCAGCAACCGGAGTACTGTCTGCAATCCCCGCTGAAGCCAGAGCTACAATTGGAGCCGAAAACCCAGGCAAGTGTACCTTGCCAACTTGCAGTCTTTGATACATATTACTTGGACTTAATTATAACTGTTGTACATGCTTAAACCTAGGACCGTGTGACCTACTTAGCGTCCGATTATAGTCGGATGCCAATACCGTACGCGGGGTTGTGTAAGGTCAACTAGAGATGGATATCGTGACATTTACATTCTCGTACTTGCCATATCAAGTACATTATACCTAGGACACCTGACACAGATCATGATACAGAATCTTCCTGAGATATTCATGGTGATTCTGTGTAGGAAGAAGGATTGACATAGACATTATATTTTTAGTTCATATTATGACTTGCTGCATTAGTTTTGATCTTGCGTGTCATGGACATGAGACGTGTGATTACATTGGGTGGGGAGAGACACACAGGCTACAGGCTGATTTCTTATATATATAAAATCCATAGTAAACACATAGTAAAACACATAGTATAACTGCTACCGGCTCTCCGACACAGAGCTTGTAGTAGTATCAGCCTAAGTTCTAGTGATGCTCTCAACTTGCATTTCACATAGTTGGTTATATAGTTTACCCTATTGTTTTATTTACTTGCTGCACTGCATTATCTTTGGCTTGTATTATCTGTACCTTGCTATGTCCCCTGAGGACCTGGATCTGGATTATGTCCCCAGGATTAGCAGACGAGGTATATCCAGAGGTATACGGAACATGAGCACTTCACGGAACAGTACCAGTACCTGAGGACGAGGTGATCGCTGAGGACTTCTCCTGAACATCTGCTTCTCCATGCTCAGTTATTATGGCAAATAGACTATCTTTCCTGTTTAATTAAACAAATTGTAACAGACTTTATAGCGGGTTGTTCCCCGAATTACTTTGCTGAGACTGGATGTTTGATTTATTTTCCTTATTGCTGTTGATCTTATTATCTTTTATGTGGATGAGATTAGTTCTGACTTGTTGTTGTAGACCTTAAATTACAGCTTAAGTATGCCCCGATGGATCCATTAAATTGGGTTTGTCTATCGGTGCGTGCTGCTGGCCATTGCCACGTGTCTAGTCCCACGGTATTTTAGGACTGGGGCGTGACAACGATTGCGAAAGGACGACAAGGAAGCAGGGGCGGAGACAAATCGGGCTTGCACTGGGCTGTAGCCCAGTGCAAAAAAAAAATAGCAAACATTTTTTTATATATATGCTAGTATAGGTACAGCTCAGTGCAAAAAAAAAAACATATGCTAGTATAGACTTATAGCCCACCCAATACTCCATAAAGCTCACCCATTATGCCAATCAACAGATGTGAAGAGTAAATCATTTGAGTCCAGAGATCTCAGACTCCAACTCTCTCACTCTCTGTCTAACAGTCTAGGGTTTATTATACAATGACCGCGACCGATGACCGGAGACCCGCGATGCTGCGACCACGACCGAGACGTTCCGGGTGCTCCCCATCTCCGGGTGCTCCCTTCTCCACACTCCAGCCCAACCGGCGACTGACGACCAGGACGCTGCAGCCCCTCGGCTCCCTCTCGCTCTCGGCTCTCCTAGTCTCCCTCTTCACCTCCTCTGGTAAAACACTATCATCATTACCATCCTCCTTTGAATTAATTTTTTGTAAAATTCTAACCCCCAAATATTTGGTATTTGGTTTGATTTTAATTCACTATTTAATAGGCCTTTGGAATATAATGGAAAATCAAGGAAACAAGAGAAAAAAAAATCCTTTTTTTTATTCTTTAAACCAAGGGGTGAAACATAAGGAAGTGAAAGTCTCCCCCTCCTTCGAATGTTAATGTTTCAACCACAAGGGTTGATCATAGGGATGAGATTATAGGTGATTTAAATTCTCTTGAATGAGATCGTATGGACGTATATCAAAATGAGTCCATATCAACCAAAATTGACAACATTTCAACCGTCTTAGTTCGAAAAACAGTTTCGTCGATTTCAATACTCTTAGTTCCAACAATTTTATTGGTTAGAGTACTCTCCTTTAAAAGATGCAACATTTTATTTTCCACGTTATCTTTTTGAAAATGATAATGCTCTTCATTGCACATTGACTGTCAATGGGTTTAAAAATTGGAAGAGAGTTAATGAGGGGACTCGATGTACGTTTTTGACACACATAGGAGGACCCAAATCTACTCATAGATATTTCGTGAAAGCTATGGAAGATTTATCAAATTTTACTCAATGTGCTTATCTTTAGTAGTTATATTTAATTGACATACAAAGGGAATATAGTTTGGATTGTTAGTTACAACTTCAGATTTTGAAGGAGGTTGTATGCAGGAACAATCCATGTATTTATTAGAATTTGAAAACTTGTTCAAAATTTAATTGCTGTTAATTCTATTTTTCATTATATTTGTATGTCATTTATTTTTACTGTCTTAGAGTCTTAAAATTGTAAATATGAATATGATTCCTAGTAATGAATTGAATCATTTTATCTATATGTCTAGGCTTTTTTATGGTCTAAGAAAATTTTTTTAAGTGTGTTGTTTCTTTACATAAGATGTTTGGTTATTTCTATAATTTCAATCTTCTATATGAAATCAAGTCTTTATAGTTATCTTCTTGAAGCCTATTGCAAATGGACCTGATAGATTTATATGTACTATCTGCTAAAAGTTGATCTTATATATTTTTCAAGGTTGCTTGGTTGTTCAAGTAAGATGCTCAGTTGTCATCTGAAAATACAAATGTTCATACCTTACTTGGTGCCTAACAACTTGGAGTGCAAGAGTACTTTTCCTCAAGGTTTTGGCTTTCATTTTCAGATTCTTGCTTCATAGTATTCTTTTTTGAAATGCATGGTATATATTTGGAATAGATGGAAGCAATTATATTTGGTGAAAAATTATCAATTAGTAAACATTACTAAAATTTAGGCATAAATTTACAAAAAAAATTCTGTCGAAACATCGAATTTACAAAGAAAAGTCTGTCAAATTTTTGACATAAATTTTTAGAATCTTATAGTAACTACTAGCTAGTCCACCCTACTCTAAAATTCTGGCTCCGCTCCTGCAAGGAAAGGCTGCAGATGGTGCAGTGCGGACTGAAGTGAGGATTGGAGATGCACTATTTTAAGAGAGTTGGGAGGTGGGATGGTTCGCTGCGTGCGATGAGCGGACATGTGGGTGCCATGGGGCGTTGGTGAGTGCAGGGGACTGTGATGAACGACTGGTGTAAGTGCTCGCAAGGTGCTATTCAATAGTGTAACCATGGGTGGGCTGGGGAGAAAACCCAATTTTTTAATATTTTTTTTTAATCTATTTTTATCCTCTCTTTTTTTAACAAGAGTGGAATCGCTATTATATATATATATTTTAAAATTTATCTTGTAACTGTTAACTAATTTTGATAGCTCTTCTTTCTCTTTCACTATTCTAGGTACATTGTATAGTACAAAGCAATGTACATTACAAATTGTTCTTTCTCTAGAACTTTGCTATCGAGCATCCCCTCACCCCTACGAATTCTCCTCCCTCGCTCAACACCTCCCCCCCCCCCTCTCTCTCTCTCTCTCCATATATATATATATATATATATATATATATATATAATATCATCTTTTCTGCTTCATCTTTCAACCGAAAATCATCATCATAATCGAGATCACGCCATCGTCGTCGAAATGCAACGATAGTCGAAGGAAGAGCTATAACGACAACGTTAAGTCCGTCATCGATACTTTCTTCGCCATCCGAAACCCTACACATTACGGATTCTCTGTTAATTGTGAAAGAGAATATCAAAGACTTTTAGTGTTCGAATTTATGCCTTAAATAGTCTACCTGGTAAACTAAATTTTTTTTGGATCTGATTTTCATTTTTTTAGTATGTTGGATACGGTTCTACATTGACCAGACAAGGTACGGTATGACACGATAAGATATGGACAAGACGATATTTGTTAAAAAAAATTACGACGTTTCAAGTTTAGTTCGGGCAAAACTAAAATCTTGGCACCACCCTTGGAGTTGTTGCATGCGGACTTGTACATTGCAGGTTGTCGAACAACAGTGGTGTAACGAGGCGCGAGGAGCAGTGCCGAATTTTATATTTTTGAGATCTGTGACAAAATATGAATGTGGTGCACTTAAAGCTTAATGTTCATATTTTTTTTTCATGGATGATAATAAAATAATATCATCAACACAAAATTCAAGAAATAAAATAATTAACAAAATATAATATCCAAAATAATATATGTCATAATAAAAATTCCAAAACCAACAAATAAAACTAATGTTTCAGACAAATAAATAAATAAGATGCTGACAATGTTTGGGGTAACTCATAATGATAATAATAAAAAGGAAACGAAAAAAAAAATTTATAACTTATTTTGTTATTCAATTACCTCCAAGAGGAAGGAAGATAATTTTGACAGCGAATGCACCATTTTTTTTTATTCTAATAAATCGATTTGTCTCTTGATATTCTAGTATATGATGTTTAGATATCCTATAACAATATTTTTTTACGCAGACTAAAATGATTAGAATGAATCTGATGGGCCTTTGTTCATAATTGTACTTACACTCATCAAATAGTATATAAAAAATTTGGTGCTTTCTAAAATTTGGGTTCTGAGACAGCCGTCTCATGAACCTCATTTTAAGTCGGTTGACATCTACTCAAATAAAGTTGGAGTTGTTTTGATAAATTATTTACAAATTGTCATGGTCTCTTGATAATTTTATGTATTGGTTTCGTAATACTGCTGGACGTTGTGTTATTTGTTGTCTCTTTTGTTTATGATACAATAAATTATTCACTTGGGTCATTTTCATGAAATGTTTTTCCATACCAACAATTAAAAACATAAAGATTACAAAATTCATGAACAATGTTCTTCCTTAATCTTTAAAAGTGATATTTATCCATGACTATGTGTTCTTCATCAGATATTCACAATTTTAAATTATTTCTTTCTTTAATGTAGGCATACAAATAACAACAAATTGACAATTTAGGTCATAGAACCTGAAAAAACAAAAAACAAAAAACAAAAAAAAATGTATTACAGCAAAGGAAATATATTTTTTGCTTTCGTTGAGAGTTGAACTCAAGACCTCCCGCTTACTAAACGGGTGCTCTAACCAACTGAGCTACGAAAGCATCTTGTTTGTAAAAGCGCTCGTTCTATTAGAAATGCATTCATCCATCCGTCCTTCCTTCCGTCCCCCACTTGCAAACAAAAACAGCTTCTACTTTGATCCGCACCATAGGATCAGCGTTGAGATTTGGAGACCGGATGGAAACTTAAAAAATTCGCTTCGTTGAGGAGAATGAGAATGAGAATGAAGCATCTAAGATTGGTACCGTATAATTTTTTTTCCTCATCGATAATTATAGAGATATTTACAATTGTAGCAAAAAATTAAAACATCGGCTATCATTATATTAATTCTCCACCACATGAAAATTAACATATATTCTCCATTGTTAGAACTCGCAAGCTATGGGGATCTTCCTCTTTAACCACTTAGGCTAGAGAAACTTTTATATATATATATATATATATATGCCAAATATTACAATCGTTCAACCCCTCTCTCTCTCTCTCTCTCTCCCATTACAATGAATCGTGCCAAATGGCTTACAACTTGAAAATGAGTACATTGGATGATGATGTTTCAATACATTATGTCTCATATATGTGAGCTTCAAGGTCCGGTCCGCCGCGCACATCCAAGACGTCAGAATGAGCTAACGTCTCGACGCGCCCAAGCGAACTATGTACCGAACGAGTTACTCCCACACCCTACAAGCAATCCAGTTGGAGTATCAATACATTGAACGCACTGGTGGGAGGCTTTTTGTCCACTCAATAAAATCAATCATGTTCATTAAGTTCTGTGCACCAACTTATTATGTTGTCTTTCTAGTCTTGTCTTAGAATCAGTTACATGGCATACTAAATGTAAAGTCTACTCATGTCTCAGATAAAGGGTGTCATGCAACGAATAACTGAGATCGTCTTACTATTTCTTACCATTCGTTCCTTCTCTGTCCAAGGATACAACAATGTTAACCAAGCAATAAAATAAATGACTAGCATAAATGTAAACTCGTTGTATTCCGAAACGTGTCTCTGTAGAAGATGTGTTAAACTCATTACTGTTAGCCTAATATTTAAGTTAAGTTTTTGATAATCGTGCAAATCACTATAGTAACTTCTACTTAAATCAGTATTGTCTAAATATACATTAATGTTATAATATTTGCTAATGTGTATATTGTTTTATTCGTCTAACATATATTTATAGACAAGCAATAAGAAATATCATATATGGACATATACAACAAAGAAATGATGATGAGTCAAAGACGACGTTATATTAGAAGATTTCTCTGAACCGCCTACTGTCACGTCTCGATTCCGCAGAATCGATAATAATTCCCCGGACGTGATATCTTACGAGAGTAAGGCGCGCTCACACAAGGCTTAGGCATAATGATATGCTTTGAAACATATGCAACATAGTACGTAAGCATTGGACGAAAAAAAAGTTCTCTTTATTGATAATGAACATCTTTATTACAAATTATTGACTCAAAGTAAAGGGGTGCCGCGTGGGCTTATAAGATGGACGCAAAATGAGATGGCCTTACATCCCTTACTAAAATTCAAAAGACAAAAGACTTTGTGTGCGATTTTGCACCATCGTCTTGGAGCTTTAAAATATGTATCTGTGAGCTCCGGGAAATAAGGTACGCGCTTTAAAATTCACGAACACAAACACGTCAGATCGATGAAAATGGTGGGAAGGGCTTCAGCTCCTCGCCGCGTCTCCTTGGCTCAGAGAACATGTTGCAACGAGAGTCAGTACATTAAAATGTACTGGTGAGGGCGAGCTACCCCATCTCACCAAATCGATACGGTATTCATGTGAACATGCAACATTATTATTATGTGATCTTTCTATCTTACCTTAGTCCAAGTTACGAACATATGATAGAAAAGAAATGACATAACAAAATGTGCTACCGTTCGGTGACTTTTATCTGCGCCGTCTGAAACACCTGCATAAAACTTACTATGTCATTCCCTGACACAAAGACATAATAAGCTTGCATAGTTTAAATATACATAGAGGATCACTGGTCGGACGAGGGATGGTCTGCTATCTTTCCACTTTGGGTAGTTAGCCCTTAGCTGACGTCCCGACTCATCCAATGCTAGGACTTCAACTAGCAAATGTTCTACCTAGTCCGAAGCAGTCTCAGTGCCACGAAGACCATTCGTAGAACTTTACTCTTGTGCACAAGTTGTCCATGACCACACATCGTCTAAAAACTAAGTTATCAAACGAAACATGCAAGTCAACGTAAGAAAATGAACTTCATGGCATACTCTGATAGTATAGTCTACCTGCTCAAGTAATAACATTGCAAATATGTACTACTTATTACATTGTTATATATGAATAAGTTCTAGCTACAACTGAAACATAAAATAGTTACAAGCATAGCGGACAAGCACGCTACAATATGATCATTCAGTAAGTTTGTGCGTGTGACAAGCATCAAATGTTTCAAGTCTACTTTTTTTTATCTTGACTCATTTATTATTATAGTATCGTTGATCGAAACACAAGAGTCATATTATTAACAGTAAGGACTTGAAAGGAAGAGCCAGCTAATTGAAAGTAAGGCCACTAACAAGTTGGTAATTTGGAGAGAGAAATGAGATATCTTCAGGACTCTGCTCGTGCATCGCCTACTCGATCACCTGCACGCATCAACAGACGATCAATATCTCCTTGCCTCGGTGTCACGCCCCAGTCCCAAAATACGTAGGACTAGGAACACGCAAGCATGCCAGCCGCATGGATATGGCAACTCCAATATATGGAAACCATATCCCATACGTACGCTGTAATATGAATATCAATCCACAAGTGGTATAAAATGTATCACAAGTCACAAGGTACAATCTAAATCTCATCCACAGAAAATTAATATAAATGAATAACCAGCATCTATGAAACTAGATCTCAATAAGAAGTATCTAAGGATGATAGTTGGATGGAAACAAATCCACTACCAACTCGAATATAAGAGCAAATACAAAATAAGTACAACACAATCAAACCCAATATAAGTATACCAGCTATCGATCACGGCTCGAAGAGAAGACATCCACGAAGCATATACAACCATCCAAATCTGCGCTCCTGCAAATATTCAAGAACAGATACACCTGGCAGCGGACCAGGTCCTCAGAGGGACATAACAAGATACTTAAACACATGCCAATAAAGTACTGAAATAAATATCCAATGGGTCGCCTAACCATCTATGTGAATGCAGTTTGAGAATAACTTTCTAACAAGTGAGCTATCTGGCTGAGAACTGGGATTGTCATGACTCTCTCGGAGAACCAGGGGCCTCAAAGGCATGTCGTCTTTTTAATGGCAGAGGCCCGCCAAGTAGTAAAGGGGTCATCACCGTCCGTATCTCCAACAGAGCTTCCGGGTTACAGAAGGAAAAGTGTAAAGGAGCTCAAATGCGGTACTTGTTGTTCTCCCCACCCCATGCTCTAAGCATGTCACATCCATGACACGATTTGGTTCATAGCCTATTCTTAGTACCCTAGCCCAATCCTGCAACCAAACAAAGACAATGATGGGACCACCGTACTACAATAGGCTATGTCCCTAGACCTCTAATAACTGCTAAGTCTACTAGCATGCAAAGTTTCTAACAGCAGTTATTCCTAACGGACGGCCCACACGTACAGGAGGCCAACCTGCACGCAAGTCCGTGATCTATATGAGACTCACAACTCGTGTAACAACTGTGTCACGGCCAATGAACCTAATAATGCTACATGATAATGGGGTAGTCTCATAAACAAGGTCAATGCAATACATAAATAAAAACATATCGCGACGACACCGTCGCGCGTATTTTATATAACAGTTAAAATATATGAACTAAAGACAGAAAATAAGGATGCATGCAACATATGGAATATAAATAACAGTACAATGACAAGGTATACTTGCCTGGCAAGGAAGCTGCAATGTACCAATAAGCTGCTCCAGAAATCGCGCAGAACAAATCCAATATCCTATGTACATATAAATATAATACAATAGAATCATTAGTATTTACACTAGCACATACACAACCATATTTACACTGAACTCAGGGGGTATACTAGGGGTAACACTAGTCATCTAACACGGTCAATTACGCGTTGAATTACGCGGGTGTCGCGTCTTCAAGTACTATACAAAATCAGTCAGTCAACTGACAGGTGTCTATGCCAGTACGTTAATGTACGCAAGGCGGACAAATTCACAAGTTCTTAGGGTCAACATGGTCAAGGTAAGTATGGGATAGTCCACGGTGTCCTAGGGTCGGTATGAATCAGAGTCCAAGTCACAGTCCAAATAGCCTATGTATTACAAATTTATCACGTCAAAAGATAATTTATTTTAATTTATTTAATTCTGAAATAATTACTCTAAAATCCTATTTTAATATTATTATTCTGATTTTTATGTTAATTCCTAAATTTTTGTCCAAAGAAACTGAATTTTATCAACTCGAGACTCATGGCACGCAAATCGAGGCGATCTGTTGACCAAAAAGTCAACCGACACAACTCGAATTTCATGCATGATTTCCTGTAGATTTCAGCGTCAAAATTATGCTGGAATTTATGGCTCATCCGAATTCAAATTCGTTTGAAAATTATGGCACATACAAATTTCGTATTGTGCACCGATGGTTAAATTCTAACCTAGAAGTTCCACAGAATTAACAGTATATAAATACTTCGAACTAAATTCTGGTAAAAACATATGTCAATGATCTTGACATTAGATTTCCGAAACTTTAAACGGTTCATGATTCTGATTCCTGGTTCTCCCGGAATCACGAAAACATCAAAACACGTCTATTTTCGGACATGCTGTGCTCTACGAATTTTCCAGAATTTAATACTAATAATTTTAAAAAAAAATTATATCATCAGAAATATAACCTCAATATCTTTCTAACGCAAAAAATTAGGCCTCGTTTGGAGTCTGGAGCTATGCGCAATGGCTTGTGGAAGATGAAGGAAGCCTAGATGGGAATTCTCCAAAATCTCTCTCTCTAAAATAATGGGATAGTTAGGGTTATAATAATATATATATATATATATAGGGATGTACCTGCGGCTGAATGGATATTTATAGGCTGACACGTGGCAGAATCTGATTGGATGGTTTTTGTTATATTATTTGTTTTTGATTTGCCTTTATCAAAATATTATTTAAGTCATTTTAAATCTAAATAACTCAAAATAAATATTAAAAATAATCATAAAAATTTGGAAAAATTATAAGAAATATATTTTGAACCGAAAAACCCTAGAAAAATATTTGGGATAATTTTATATTCATTGTTTTACTACTATAATTAGGAGAAGCTCTAAACATTAGTTTTACATATTTAAATAAAAACAAATATTAAATAAATTCCAATAATTCTGAAATAATTCCAGAAAATATATAATAATATTATAAACACTAGAAAAATAACGTGGGTCCATTCTATATTCCTGGGATTGTACAATAAATTCTACAAGTCCTAAAAAATTAGTTATTAGCCTAATTACTTCCAATAAATACTAAAAATACTCAGAAAATTTCCAAAAAATTCTAGAAAATATATTTGACTATTTAGAACCTAAAATAAAAGTTTAGAATATTTTTAATTATGTTTAACTCTAAAGTAAATTCTTTAAAGCCCTAAAAAATTAGTTTTACTAGTTTTTAATTAACTAAAAATTATGGAAAAATCCCAATAATCTAAAATAGCCTAAAAATAATTCTAAATAAATATTTATATAATAAATATACTAAAAAAATTTATTTTCTAATTAACTAAGAGAATACTCTAAATAAATTCAACATCTATAATAAATATAATAATATAAAATATACACAAAATACCTATTTTGGGTGAGGGAGTTTACACTCGGTCTCCCAGAATTTGATACGAATGTGAAGTTCAAAGAACGAAGATAAATGAAATCTATCAAAACCATTCAAGAAAATGTAAGTCATAAAACCAACACGAAAGCAAACCAAGCGACATCGAAAATGAGCAACGAAACCAAAGCAATAGAAAGACCCCTCGCGACTTTGCCACCAAGTCCTTCCTTGAGGCACGATCCGCTAAATGTGGAACTTGATTCTGAAGAAACTAATCCATAACGAGAAAATGATCTTTATTCAATCTGTTCCGATCAAACGATACCGAAGTTTTCTTTAGCTGCACTCCCCGAAAAGGGGGAACGGGACACTACATCAATGGCATCTCCGGAGCCTCGCACTCAGTTTGCCCCCGAAAGGTATTTAGATTTCCAGATTTATTTATCTTTGGACAACTGTTGTCAAAGAAAAATGTGTCTTCAAATCTGCTCAAATGTTAGAAGATTGGCGTCACAAAGTGCTCATGATTTTATCAGTTGTTATGTATTTTCTATTTTATTTATAGGACAAATGTACATCAAGTTCGCAGTGGGCATTAGGGAGATCAAACTCATGCTAAACCAGAACCTAGTCCACTCAAACTAGCCCAAAACCTGAACCCAACATTCTAGATTTTGGATGGCCGAACTCGGATTAAGTTCTGTCCGAACTCTAGCCGAACTCGGTCAACCCAAACTAGAAACCCTAGTCAGCATTTTCCTTCCTGAAGACCAGGCTCTAACGTTCGAATTTTTGAACGTTAGGTGAGCGAACTCTTCCCGAACTCGATCTAAAAAAACCTATAAATAGAGGTCGAATTCCATTCATTCCATTCATTTCATTCATCTCTTACTTTCAATCCTATTATATTCTGAGCTTTAAAACTTTTTATTTCTAAGACAACTCCCATGCCTTCTAGTGCCAAGTGCGATCTCGGTTAGAAGTCTGTTCGAGTTATAAAACTTGAGTTCTATTTTATTTGGTCGGCAAGCTCTTCGGATCAAAGCTTGTAGTTGTAATAATTCGACGAGCACTTCGGTTCAAAGCTCGTGGTTGTAAGAAGTCGGTGTGCCCTTCAGATCAAAGTACGTGTGTACGCTATTTACACAATAGTGAATTTAACTCCGAGCAAGAGTTCTCGAGACTGAAATAGTCCTTCAGGAGGAAAACTAGAATAAATATCGGTGTTTGCTCTTCTAAACTTTAGTTATTTTCCACATAATTGCTATATTGTTTCTATATCTTAGTTGGTACTTAGCCTTTAAATTTTTATTGGATAATTATTTTCACTGTACTCTATTCACCCTCCTCTAGAGTTGCCATAACAGTCCCTCAATTGGTATCAGAGAAGTGTTCTCATTATATGTTGGTTTAACATTTATTATTTATGGCAACATTGAAACCTATCCACCAACAATGGTGAAGGCCAGTCCACAAATAGGACACCTCTATTTGATGGAACTAACTACACGTATTGGAAAACACGTATGAGTTTTTATCTCAAGTCACTAGAAATTGACCAATGGTCAATTGTTATTGATGGCTACAAAAAGCTTGCTAGAATGTTGTTGATTGTAACCTTGTAGAAAAGCCTAATGATAAATACACTGAGCTGAAAAAAATAAGCCAGTCTTGATGCTAGAGCCATTAATGCTTTATTTTATGTTGTAGACATGACTAAGTTCAATAGAGTATCTACTTGCACCACTTCATACGAGGTCTGAAAACTTCTTGATGTAACTTATGAAGGAACTTTACAGGAAAAGGAATACAAGATCAGTAGGCTTACACAAGAGTATGAGGCATTCAAAATTAAGCCTAATGAGACTATCACACAAATGTTTACTCGTTTTCTTGATATTGTTAATCCTCTCTCATCTCTTGGTAATGATTACAACAATCATGAAAAAATATGCAAGCTTCTTAAGGGACTCACCAAGAACTGGAACCCCAAGGTTACTGCAATCATTGAAGAAAATGACCTCACTACCATGACTCTTGAGACACTCATGGGTAAGCTTATGACACATGAGCTAGACTTTAAAGAGTTTGAAGAATCAACGCCAAAGGAGAAGAACATAGATTTCAAGGCACATCACAAAAAAGCTGACTATGATTCTGAAGACGAGGAAACAAACGATGATTCAGACGACGAGGAGCTGGACCTTAACTTCAAAAGGTTCTTGAAGTTTAAGAAATTAAGCTGAAAGAAGAAAGATCTTGAAGAATAACCAATTTGCTACAACTGCAGAAGGCCATGCCACATGAAGAAAGATTGCCCTAAAGAAAAAAAGGAGAATCGATATGAACGATCGAACAAAGGAGAATCTTAATCTATACGTATTGCGTGCATCCATTCTCTAAATACGTATTGCGTGCATCCATTCTCTAAATGTATGGTATGACGTGCATCCATTACTTACCTCAAATCTAATGACTCGCACAACGATTGTGGTTAGCGAGTCGACTTAATCTATTTGAAAAGTCACTGGCACCACAAGCCATCTTAGACTATGGATGGAACGACTGTCTTTCCAGTTCGGTAACGAGCCTTACTGGACGTCCTCAACTCATCCGATAAGACGACTGTCTTTTTAGTTCGGTAGCTAGCCTTACTGGACGTTCCGAACTCATCTTGCACTGCTCTGAACTAGCACTGCTTTGTGGATTCCCTCTAGGCCGAATCGACCCCAGTGCCCCTACGATCGCATCGGAAGAACAAACCTTCTGCGCACAAGTTGTCCGTGACCATGCAAGTCTCTTCTCCTTCTCAACTTTTCATACTACTCGAGCCCTTCCGCTTTGTCTTCTTTCCATAATGTCCGTGCCCTTCCGCTCGGTCTTCTTTCCATCTCTATGCATCATCCCAGTCGAGGGCTGCCTTGGCGACATAACGGTCCCGAATGCTTTTTATGTTTCTGGTTCTGCCTCGGAACGACTACTTGATAGTCTTCTGGCTAAACTGAGTGTTCCATGGTCCGTTAAGTGCTCTAATCAGTGGCACAGTTTATGTGACAAGCAATGCAACCGTGTGAGAGTTATACTATGGTAGCATAAGAAATTCTACTTTACAATAAATGAAACTCATATGAGAATATTGTCTCTAGCAACAAGTTCTTTCTTTCCATGTTATATACGATGTGATATAAGATGGGATTATTCTCTTAGCTATATTGGCCCATCTCATTTTATTAGTATGCATCAAGTGATTTGCCTAGCGACTAGCATGTATCGTCCATTTATTAAGTGTGAATGCCAAGCAAAAGGTTCATCGGAGCCACCCATCTTTGCGAGGACTTGCCTTGGCCGAGCGGGACTCCGAGCGCACCTCTGCATAAGCCAAGACTGCACGTCTTTTGAATGAGCCAAATTCGAACGTCGTTTGCACCAGTGTTTCATCTTGCTGAGTTGAGAGGAGCAGGTCGTTACACATACGACTTAGACTGCTCATTTTGAGCCATTTCTAAGTCGCATTATATATATATATATATATATATATATATATATATATATATATATATATATATATATATAGGGGTGAGCAAAAACTGGTTTAAAATCGTAAACCGGACCGAACCGAACCGATTTGCTAATTGGGTTCGGGTCCAAAAAATTTCGGGTCGGGTTCGGTTATAAAAAAACAAAAGTTCGGTTAACGGGTCGGTGATCGGTTAATGGGTTTCGGTTTCGGTTTAAAACCGAAACCGATTTGCAATATAAAATTACAAATATACCCTTAATCCAAACCTAAGTATATAAAGTAAAAACTCTCTCTCTCCTCTCATTCTCACAACCCTAACCCATCTGGCCTCTGCCGGCTCTCACAACCCTAACCCCTCTAGCCTCTGTCGGCTCTCACAACCCCTCTGCCGGCTCTGAGACTCTGTCTGTGTCTCCTCTTCCGTCTTTACCGCATCCCCTCTCGGCCTCTGACTGACTCTGAGACTCTGAGTCTCCTCTTCAGTCTCTCCAACTCCATCTAACCTAGATCCTCTTCAGGCTCTTTCGATCTAACCTAGATCTGTCCAGATCTAAGATCTAACCTAGATCTGGTACGAAAATAATTACCCTAATATCTCAAATTTTTTTTTGCAAATATTTATTTATTTATTTTTATTTATTTTCTAATTTTTTGTTATTTTTTTGTTTCATCTTTGGTGCAGGCTTGATACGTCTCCAGATCTAAGATCTAACCTAGATCTGGTCAGAAATTACCCTGATCTAAGATCTAACCTAGATTTGGTGCAGGGCTTGGTACGTTTAAATTTTATTGTGCCATTATCTTGCTGTTAGACTGTTAGTTGTATACATACCTACATTATCTTGCTGTTAGACTGTTAGTTACTAGTGAGTACTGAGTATGCTTATGTTTATTGTAACCCTGTTACCAGCAGAAGCAGTAACTAACAGCAAGTCACTACTCATTCACTGTAAGTAACTGAGTATGCTTATGTTAATTGTTTCTAGTGAGTACTGAGTATGCTTATGTTAATTGTTTCCTGCCAAAAAAATGTCTAATTGATAATTGTTTCCTGCTTCTAGTGAGTAGTGACTCTAGTGAGTACTGAGTATGCTTACCATACCTACATTATCTTGCTGTTAGACTGTTAGTTACTACTTACTAGTGACTAGTGAGTACTGAGTATGCTTATGTTAATTGTTTCCTGGCAAAAAAAATACAGGTTTGCAAAAAAATTGATAATTTGCATTTTGGTACTTTGAACTAATATATGTATATCTGTGTTGGTACACTTTGATTATTTTGGTACTTTGATAATTGTTAATTTGCAAAAAAATTGATAATTGTTAATACTGCAATACTGCATAGTGCATCTGTTAGTTACTAACACTTATTTTTGGTACCTTATTGAATTTTTGGTACTTTGATAATTTGCAAAAAATTTGATAATTTGCATATTGATTCATAATTGTTTCCTGCTTATGTTATTTGTATTTTGGTACTTTGAAGAGTAACTCAGTAAAGATTATTTGTAGGGTTGGTACACTTGATACAAAGCTATACAAGCTATTCTGGCACATTGATATTTGATTAGTGAATAGTGACTAAGACACTTCATTTTGACTGACAATTATTTTTGGTACACTGCAATACTAAGACACTGCAATACTGCACACTGCAATACTGCAATACTGCAATACTGCACACTGCAATACTGCAATACTGCATAATGTATTCTGCCCTGGCACATTGAGACACTGCATTTTGGACTAGTATTTTGAGACACTGCATTCTGCCCTGGCACATTGAGACACATTGAGTCTGTTTCTGCATTCTGTGAGTCTGTAATGTGACTATCCCTATCTGCAATCTGATTCTGCATTCTGCCCTGGCACATTGAGACACTGCATTTTGGACTAGTAGTGACTAAGGGCTATTTATGTAGGTTGGAATTGGGTAAGGGTTAGGTAGCATAGCTACAGGTAACTTAGGTTACTCATAAAAGTGTGATGTTCAATAGGTGTAGCACTAACCCAATCAATGGCAACAACTTCATATTCATGCAATGTGCGTATTTCTTAATTTTTGGACTCAATTTTGTTATTTATATTTCATATATTCAAATTTCAAAGTAAAAATTTATTGTTTTAGATGTCGCAAGAAGGTGATCATCAACCACCAACTAGTTCTCAAGCCACAAATGAGCCTCTTCCTGTATCTAATCTAAATTTGAAGCTTCCGGTAACAAGAAAGCCTTCGAAGGAAAGAGCTCCGCATTGGAAAGATTTTAAAAAATTTCTTGATCCGGATGGTCGTCCAAAAGCAAGTTGCAACCATTGCGGAAAAGAATACCATTGCCATAGTAAGCTAAATGGGAGTACTAGTGTAAACCCCCTCGACCAGATTTCAGTATTTTTAGGATTATTTTAACAATTTAGGATTTATGGCAATATTTTAATTTATTTTGCCTACATACCCTGTTGACTTGTGCACCTGTCCGTCACCGAATTATTTGGAGCTTTAACCTGACTGTTATTCCCAAACAAAGTTCACATACCTGTCCTAGACATGTTAGACTATTTTCCTGAATTTTGTGCAACTCTCAGATGCTTTATTTTGAGCCTCGTTTGAGACGCACAACTATCGTTACAAAAGTCCGTATTTATTTCCTATTTAATTTCCTGCTCTTTACCCACCTCTGTACCAATAGAGATTTGAGGCCCAACATGCACCTGTTTTGCCCAAACAAAAATACGTTATTTTTCTACACTGAGTATACTCCATTTAGTGTATTGACACCGTAGAAAAATTATGACCCTAACTACCTCTAAATAATTAGAGAACACCGTACGCAGTATTTATTAAATATTAAAAATACGATGACCCGTATCACCCAGAAACCAGGTCCAACCCCTGCCCAGACTCACCCCCATACCCCCGGGACCCTCACACAGCTTTTCCCTTCAATTCTGTGAATTTTAGCATTTTCAGGAATCGGGTGTTTTCCAGACAATTTCGTAATTGCGCAATTTCCCAAATCTAGGACTTTACGCAATTTATGAAATTACAGGGACTTTCCTGCAAATTGCAGTGCAGGATGTCACCCCCTCATTGGCCGGTGAACCTGCACCGTCCATTTGGACGCAGGACCCACCCGAAAAGATCCCGAAAATATCCTAAAATATCCTACAAATATCTATAGATATTTTCATTTATTTATTAATATAATTTTTTATATAAGAAAAAAAAAATAAAAAGAAAAAAAAAATAAAATCAAAAAACCTAATTCTACCCCAGCCCGCAGCCCCCATCCGCCGGCAGCAAGCTACCCCCCCCGGCCGCCGGAGCTGCCCCTGGCCGGAGCCCCCGACTTCCTCCCCTTGCCGGCCTCTCTCCCCGCTCCCTCTCTCCTCTCCCTCTCTTCACGACCCTCTCCCAGCTGCTTTCCCCCTTCAGCCGTGCGTCCCCCGCGAGCCCCGCCGGAGCTCCCCTCCGCCCGCGGCGGAGCCAGCCCCCCCCGCCCGCTGGTTCTCCCTCTCCTCCCTCAGCTTCCCCCTCTCCTTTTCCCCCAGCAGCCAAACCCTTCCCCGCCGGCCGCTGACCCCCCCTCCGCCGGAGCTTCCCTCCGCGCGGCGAGCTACCCCCTCGCCGGCCTCCCCCGACTTCCCCAGCGCCACCGCCACCTCCATCAAGATCTCCACCTCCACCACCTCCGGCTCCACACCACGCCGCCTCGCCGCAATATCTCCTCCTCCTCGGCCACTCCCCGACCGGCCAGCGCCTAGCCGTCCTCTTCCAGCGAGCCGCCCCGGCCGGTCTCCAGCAACCCTAGGGTCACCGTGGACGCGGACAAGGCCCAGGACACGGACACAGCCCTCGGACTCGTGTCGGACACGTGTCGGACACGGAGAAGTTTGGTTTTTCAAGCTCTGTTCAGCATCCGGAGACATTTATTCTGAGGCCATAGTTTCTGACTTTTGGCACTTGACATCTGGACGTTATATTTTGCAGCTCTCTTGCCAGGTGTGTATGTTCTTGAGTATTCACAGGAGCACAGATCCGGACAGGTTACGTATTTTTCCGAGGAGGTCTTCTCTTCGAGCCTCGGGATGTTCAGATGTTCTTTTATGGTGTGTATTCTGGTTCCTTTTATATTCCATTTCGGCAGTGGATTTGTTTCCATCCGACTGTCGTTCTTTAGCTATTTTTTTTATTGAGTTTTAGTTACCTAGTTATTGGTTATTCATGTCTATGTGATTTCTGTGGATGAGATTTAGATATTACCCTGTGACTTGTGATTATTTATACCACTGGTGAACTATTGTTCATTATACAGCGTACGCGCGTATATATGGTTTCCATATATTGGAGTTGCCATATATACGGACGGCTGGCACGGTTACGTATCCTAGTCCTACGTATTTTGGGACTGGGGCGTGACAGTGTTTTTAGTGGTGGCCCATGCAGGTCGAGAGCATATTGTCTCGGTTACGTTACTGTACCAAGCAAGCCTGCGTCTCAGAGCATATTGTCTCGGTTACGTTACTGTACCAAGCAAGCCTGCACCTAGGATTAGAAGATAGGATCTCATCCATAATTGACTATGACTTATCTTCCTTCCAGTCTGTCCTACTTACAAAATTGCATCCTGCTTGATTCATGTGCTTCCCTGATAATTCCTCGAGTATAGCCCCTACTAGAATATAGGAGTCCCTGTTGATAGGATGATAATTAGGGTAGTATTCCTATTAAGAACCACTAGGGCTTTGACACATCATTAAGTCTGACTACTTAATGAACCCTAGTCTTCCTTATTACCTAAATGAACCATAGTCTTCCGTATTAACCTAATGAACCCTAGCGTCACTTACTTATAGATTAACTTACCCTTATCCCTTGACATATTTATGTATGACTTGAATATAGTATGAACACTACTAGGATTAGTTAGAGATAGGATTATTAGAGATTTGACTATAGTATTGACCCTAGTCTAGAGGAACCAATAGGAAATCCAAGATTAAATACTAGGACTGAAAACCCATCCTATGTTTAGATAAACCCAGTTTTACGCCAGAGACCCTTTACCCTTGTTAGCGTAAAATCCATTTGACCGTTGTTAGCATAAGAACCAAACAAACTGCCTAGTTGGCGTAAAAGCCAAAAGACTTTCTTGTTGGCATAAAAGCCAAATTATGCAGGAGATTGTCTCCTTTACGCCGCAGTTATGACAACTGCTACCCACGATCCCTTAGTCTTCCTTATCCTGCGTCATGAAAGCCACGTAGGTAACTGTCCTGCGTAAACCTGATGATTTATAAATAACCAGCGAAGAGTAACCTGATTAGGCGTAATATAAGAATAGAATGTGAGCGTATTGTTACAGCCTTAGCTTTCCCCAGCCATGACCCAATCTCGTGTATTAAAGGTAGAGATACGCCTCGAGCCCTGTGCAAAAAGAAACAGCTTTTGCGGGACATCTGATTTTGTCTCACCTCAAGCGCATGATTTGTATCCAATCTGTCACTTAAACGACAAACCTAGATCTCCGTGCAAATTTATCACCATAAACTATTCCCTCGATCGATGTACAAGTACTTTTGTCAGATGTCAGGATTCATTAATTTGACTGACAAACTCATGGATTACTCGTACAACTTTACGCTGCAACGAATGTTAGACTTTACGCAGGAGATATTTTAGCGCAGATTTTAGCGCAAAACTTTTACGCTCAGATTTTCACCCAGACTTTTACGCGCAGACTGTACGTACAGACTTTTTACGCGGACAGCTCTAAAGTTCTACCTTACGTTTCTCTGTGTTGCGCGGATAGCCCTGAAGCCATGCGTTATGCCAAATTATTTTATCTCTGCTTTACGCAGACAACCTCGAATCCATACTTTACGCAGACTTCCTTAAATCTCTGTTTTAGGCAGACAACCTATAGTGTTTATATAGATTATAGAATTTAGAAGGCCATACCTCTTTTGGGTCAACTAGCGACTTAGTCAAGGATTTAGAATTATAATTGTAGATTTTGTTGAGTCTTGTCTTTTTGTGAATTTGAATTGTTTTAAAATTTCTCGTATCATAATCTAGCATACTTATATTTACTATACTACCTTGACTCATACTGCTATTATAGCCTAGTTTTGCAAGCTTATTCCTTATCGAGCTTGTTCATGACACATGTGTTATTGGGGCCTGATCCACTCCACTAATACAATTGTCTATTCAGAATCATTGTATTACGGTCTGATCAACCTTAGTGCATTTTGATTCACCCTTCGCATAACTACTTTACGTGGATTGAGAGATATAGTGATTAGTAGACAGATGTACTTGCCCTCTAGATATGTCTGAGCATATCGTATCAGTTACCTAGCTGTGCTAATACGAATATGTGAATAGGGATTACCAAAAATAGTATTTCAATCCACAACTACCTTGACAATTTCCATTTGAATTCTTTAAACGCCTTGAATCTCCATACTTTTAATTTATTACCTTCCCCCTTGAACTCTTGATTACTGTTTTCAGTCTTCCCTTATTTCGGAAAGACGAAACCTCGTGCTTAGTATAAATATGAAAGTGTATTGTTTCTGTAGCTATTTCTGTTTGTTTCTGGGTAATTACCAAACCCTATTGTTAGATTAGATTGCAGTTTAAAACTGTACTATTTTTAGAATGACCTTCGCTACCTACCTAACGTTTTATTACGTTCCTGGTACGTGCACCACTATGGCAGCATGAACTTCTAAATTTTTGCCTCGTAACTCGGGTCAAGTTCAGAACCCAAGTATTATGATAAAGAATGTATCATATTGCTGTCAGAAGTCTAAATGGATTTTACCTGGACGAACAATTAACTAACTCCTGAATGGATAACAGCACCTATGACTAGGTTAACTTATTAGGATTAAGAATTCCTATGAACCAACGAGTGACAAGCCGCTTTCGAGGAGTTGAAGAAGCGACTGACCACAGCACCCGTATTGACTATTCCATCCGGATCAGGAGGTTGTGATCTACAGACGCATCAGGAAAAAGTTTGGGATGCGTATTAATACAGGATGGCAAGGTAATGGTATATGCATCTAGACAATTATGAGTACATGAAAGGAATTTGGAACTTGCAACCGTCGTAATTTCTCTGAAGCTAGGAAGACATTACTTATATGAGACAAATCGTAAGATTGCACGGCATACCAGTCAGCATTTTACCAGACAAGGATTCACGTGACCAGAGTTGGTGGTCAACACCGTAGAGACAGTTAAGTAATACAAGGACACTTGCGAGCAGTGCAAGACAGACAACAGTAGTGGACAGACCGTCATCATCGTCCCTTGGAATTCAAAAAGGACAATCATGACTTCTTGAGGATATCACCTAATAGAGGCACCATTCGATTCGGAGGACACAGCAAGTTGAGTCCAAGGTATGTTGGACCATTGACGTGCTAGAAAAAGTGGAAGTACTGGCATATCAACTTGCGCTACCACCTTCACTTGAGAAAGTACTTGATGTATTTCACGTGTCGCAACTCAGGCGATATGTGACAGACAGCAGTCAGGTTCTCAACCATTCGTAGATCGCCATTAGACCGAGCTTATCGTATCTAGAGCAACCCGTAGAAATCCTTGATTATCGAGAAAAGGTATTGAGGAATCAGTCTATTCCATTGGTCCGCGTGACATGAAAGCATGGCGCGCCAGGAGAATCTACTTGGAAGCGTGTGGACGACATGCGTAAACGCTTTTCGAACCTATTCGTAAACCAAGATATAAATTACTTTGTTAAATTATATCTTATGCCGTCTTTGACTTCTACCCCGGCTTAGTTTTAATTTCGAGGACGAAATTTTTATAAGTTGGGTAGATTGTAAACCCCCTCGACCAGATTTCAGTATTTTTAGGATTATTTTAACAATTTAGGATTTATGGCAATATTTTAATTTATTTTGCCTACATACCCTGTTGACTTGTGCACCTGTCCGTCACCGAATTATTTGGAGCTTTAACCTGACTGTTATTCCCAAACAAAGTTCACATACCTGTCCTAGACATGTTAGACTATTTTCCTGAATTTTGTGCAACTCTCAGATGCTTTATTTTGAGCCTCGTTTGAGACGCACAACTATCGTTACAAAAGTCCGTATTTATTTCCTATTTAATTTCCTGCTCTTTACCCACCTCTGTACCAATAGAGATTTGAGGCCCAACATGCACCTGTTTTGCCCAAACAAAAATACGTTATTTTTCTACACTGAGTATACTCCATTTAGTGTATTGACACCGTAGAAAAATTATGACCCTAACTACCTCTAAATAATTAGAGAACACCGTGCGCAGTATTTATTAAATATTAAAAATACGATGACCCGTATCACCCAGAAACCAGGTCCAACCCCTGCCCAGACTCACCCCCATACCCCCGGGACCCTCAAACAGCTTTTCCCTTCAATTCTGTGAATTTTAGCATTTTCAGGAATCGGGTGTTTTCCAGACAATTTCGTAATTGCGCAATTTCCCAAATCTAGGACTTTACGCAATTTATGAAATTACAGGGACTTTCCTGCAAATTGCAGTGCAGGATGTCACCCCCTCATTGGCCGGTGAACCTGCACCGTCCATTTGGACGCAGGACCCACCCGAAAAGATCCCGAAAATATCCTAAAATATCCTAAAATATCCTACAAATATCTATAGATATTTTCATTTATTTATTAATATAATTTTTTATATAAGAAAAATAAAATAAAAAGAAAAAATAAAATAAAATCAAAAAACCTAATTCTACCCCAGCCCGCAGCCCCCATCCGCCGGCAGCAAGCTACCCCCCCCGGCCGCCGGAGCTGCCCCTGGCCGGAGCCCCCGACTTCCTCCCCTTGCCGGCCTCTCTCCCCGCTCCCTCTCTCCTCTCCCTCTCTTCACGACCCTCTCCCAGCTGCTTTCCCCCTTCAGCCGTGCGTCCCCCGCGAGCCCCGCCGGAGCTCCCCTCCGCCCGCGGCGGAGCCAGCCCCCCCCGCCCGCTGGTTCTCCCTCTCCTCCCTCAGCTTCCCCCTCTCCTTTTCCCCCAGCAGCCAAACCCTTCCCCGCCGGCCGCTGACCCCCCCTCCGCCGGAGCTTCCCTCCGCGCGGCGAGCTACCCCCTCGCCGGCCTCCCCCGACTTCCCCAGCGCCACCGCCACCTCCATCAAGATCTCCACCTCCACCACCTCCGGCTCCACACCACGCCGCCTCGCCGCAACATCTCCTCCTCCTCGGCCACTCCCCGACCGGCCAGCGCCTAGCCGTCCTCTTCCAGCGAGCCGCCCCGGCCGGTCTCCAGCAACCCTAGGGTCGCCGTGGACGCGGACAAGGCCCAGGACACGGACACAGCCCTCGGACTCGTGTCGGACACGTGTCGGACACGGAGAAGTTTGGTTTTTCAAGCTCTGTTCAGCATCCGGAGACATTTATTCTGAGGCCATAGTTTCTGACTTTTGGCACTTGACATCTGGACGTTATATTTTGCAGCTCTCTTGCCAGGTGTGTATGTTCTAGAGTATTCACAGGAGCACAGATCCGGACAGGTTACGTATTTTTCCGAGGAGGTCTTCTCTTCGAGCCTCGGGATGTTCAGATGTTCTTTTATGGTGTGTATTCTGGTTCCTTTTATATTCCATTTCGGCAGTGGATTTGTTTCCATCCGACTGTCGTTCTTTAGCTATTTTTTTATTGAGTTTTAGTTACCTAGTTATTGGTTATTCATGTCTATGTGATTTCTGTGGATGAGATTTAGATATTACCCTGTGACTTGTGATTATTTATACCACTGGTGAACTATTGTTCATTATACAGCGTACGCGCGTATATATGGTTTCCATATATTGGAGTTACCATATATACGGACGGCTGGCACGGTTACGTATCCTAGTCCTACGTATTTTGGGACTGGGGCGTGACAACTAGTGTGAAAACCCACTGGAATGCATGTCCATTGAATCCAAAGAATCATGAACCTAGTCAAACAATACTCAACTTGCAATCAATTGCAAAGGGCAAGCAAATACTAACTAGTTGGAAATTTAATCAAAACGAGGTGAGAAAGGCCTTGACACATATGATTATCGCTGATGAGCTTCCGTTTCGATTTGTGGAGTGTGAGGGCTTTAAAAATTTTATTAATGTGGCGTGTCCTAGCTTTCGTATTCCGTCAAGATGGACAGTGGCTCGGGATTCTTATGATATTTACTCTATTGAAAAGAGTAAGTTCAAAACATATTTGAAAGAGTCCAAGCAAATGATTTGTCTTACAACGGATACTTGGACATCGTTACAAAAAATCAATTATATGTGTCTTACGACACATTATATAAACGATGATTGGGAGTTGAAGAAAAAAATTATAAACTTTTGTCCAATTTCAAGTCATAAAGGTGAGGCCATCGGGAAAGCGGTAGAGAAGTGCTTGCTAGAGTGGGGTATTGATAGAATATTCACTATCACGGTAGACAATGCGAGTTCCAATGATGTTGCTATTTCTTATTTAAGCAAGAAAATTCAGAATTGGGGAAATGGCATTCTACAATGCAAATATTTACACATGCGATGCATTGCACATATCATTAATCTAGTTGTGGTTGACGGCTTAAAATTGATGTCTCCATCGGTTGCTCGTGTTCGAAATGCGGTGAGATATGTGAGACATTCTCCTAGTCGATTTCAAAAGTTCAAGGAGTGTGTTGAAGCCGAAAAGATACAAAGCAAAAAAATGTTGTGTCTTGATGTGAGCACCCGTTGGAACTCTACATTTTTGATGTTGAACACGGCGCAAAAGTTTGAAAGTGCTTTTGAGAGATTCGTCGGACAAGATCCATGGTTCAAACTAGAACTAGCAGAGAATGGTGGGTTTCCTACCGAGGACGATTGGGCTAATGCAAGAAGAATGTGCACTTTCTTAGAACACTTTTATGAACTTACTTTGCGTATCTCGGGATCCTTATATGTCACTTGCAATAATTTCTTTGACGAAATCACATCCATTGATATTCTTTTGCGTACTTCAAGGGAGAGTGAGGACTTTGACTTATCTCTCATGGCCGACAAAATGAGAGAAAAATATCAAAAGTATTGGGGGGACATTGAGAAAATGAATATAGTGATATTTATTGCACCAATTCTAGAACCTCGACATAAGTTGGAATACGTGGAATATGCTCTTGATCATCTCTATGGACCGGAGAAGTGCGATTCCATGAAAAAGAAAGTAAAAAGAGTTGCGTACTCAATGTTCAATGAGTACAAAAACATAAGCTCTTCTCAAAGTGGTGGTGTTGCTACTAATAGTGAAAGAGTTGAACCTTCTTGTGCAAATCAACCGGTGCACAACTTGCAATTGAAGAAGTTTATGAAAGCTCAATTCAAGAAACATAAGATGGAATTGGGTGGTGGTGATACTAAATCGGAGTTTGATCGATATTTAGATGAGAGCACGGTAGATGATGAGAGTGATGAGTTTAATATTTTGGGATGGTGGAAGCTTAATTCTTCCCGTTTTCCGATCCTTTCGAAGATGGCTCGGGATGTGTTGGCCGTTCCCATATCTACCGTGGCGTCCGAGTCCGCTTTTAGTACGGGTGGTCGTGTGCTTGATTCATATAGGAGCTCCTTGACTCCAAAAATAGTTTAAGCTCTTATTTGTTGTCAAGATTGGTTACGTAGGCCTTCTGATCGACCTATAGTATCTATTGTTGAAGAAGATTTTGAAGACGTGTATAAAGTTGAAATGGGTAATTTTTTTCTTATTTAGCATGAATTTTTTTCTAGTGTATCTTTTATTGTGTGTTTTAACTTCTTAATTGTTTTAACTTTTTCATTTAGATTTGGGTAAGTTGACGGTGGAATCAATATCAACGTCAACAAGCGAGGTTTGATTAATTCTGGTCTTTAAATTTGGACTTTTGGTGGGATATTTGGGAACACAAACTTTTAGTTGGAAACTTGGAAGACAATGTGTAATATTTTTCGATACCTGTTAGGCTGTTACTGGCTTACTGGTTACTGCTGCTATTTTCTTGCTGTTCTCATCTTTGCTGACTTGCTGTTAGTTTCTGCTTCTGCTGACTGCTGTTATTGCTTGTTATATAATATATACTACATGTTACTTTGCTGACTTGCTGTTAGTTGCTGCTTCTGCTGACTGCTGTTATTGCTTGTTATATAATATATACTACCTGTTACTTGCTGACTTGCTGTTAGTTACTGCTGCTGCTGACTGCTGTTATTGCTTGTTATATAATATCTACTACCTGTTACTTGCTGACTTGCTGTTAGTTACTGCACTCTGCTGACTTGCTTTTAGTTACTGCACTCTGCTGACTTGTTGTTAGTTACTGCACTCTGCTGTTATTTCTGCCTCTCTAGTTATTTCTGGGAGCTTTATAGCTTTATTGCTGGGAGCTTCTATTGTTATTTCTGTTGTTATTTCTTCTTGTTGTAGGTGCATAAAATGAAGCCACTGGCGAGACATAAAATGCAGCCATTGGCGACCCCTAATGGCGTGGCATAAAATGCAGCCATTTGGTAAATCTATGATGCTAGTTTATTTACAATGGCGTGGCATAAAATGTAGCCATTTGGTAAATCTATGATGCTAGTTTATTTAGTCTTTTCTTGAGAAATTTACTAACATATTACATGATAAAGTGGCAATGATGATGATGGCTTGAGAATAGAAGAACTGATACTACATGGCATCAAACAATGATGCAAAAATGAGCCTTATCTGAGCCACAATTTAGTTTTCTTCTACTTCTTTTTATTGTGTTGTCCAGGTCCTCCAGGATAATCTAGGACTAGATGATGATGACTTGTTTATGAAGAGAACTATGCATTTGAACGGTTTAACCTGGGAACTCTTGTTACTAGCAACTGGCAAGGTAGTTATAAACTTATAAATACACTTTCTAAATACAGTTTGATATCTGTAGGCTGCATATATGTTTTGTATCTTTATTTCATTGTGTTGTTGTTCTTCAGGGGAAGATATGAGATTCAGTGAGATGAGCACCAGTTTGAAATTTGAGGGCTTAGGAATTAAATCTCAGCTGCATTTCATTGTTGTAATTTTTTTTATCTAAACTGGGAACAAGATTTCATTTGTTTTGTGTGTACATTTTGTTTTGTGTGTACATTTTTTCATTTTTTTTGTACAATATCATAACTGGCAGTCTGGCACTGTGAGTGACTGTGTAGTCTACTGTGTACACTTTGTTTTGTTATAATTTTTTGCTTCAAATTTTTTTTAATTGAAATTTGGTTTGTATATTTGATTGCCCAGGTTGGGTTTGGACTTATTTGTTGTAAAATGGGCCAAACAACAATATATTGGATGGGCCAAGGATAATTTTATTAGTTGGGCCGTTAAATTCGGCCATTTTTTTCGTTGTAAAATTAACAGTCCCGACCCATTACACAAAGGCCCATAAACCGAATAACTTAAATAACCGAACCGAAATTTTTCGGTTCGGTTTATTTCGGTTTTGAGATATTGCGGTCCGGTTCGGTTCTTCACTATGTCGGTTCGGTTTATGTTCGGTTTTTAATATTTCGGTCCGGTTTGGACCGAACCGAACCGTTGCTCACCCCTACGTTCAGCTGTCGGTTTCTTTCGCGGGCTGTCAAATATTTTTCAGTTGCCAATGGAAATAAACTGTAATGAGAAATATATTGAATATGAAGCTGCCAAATTTGGAATTAACGGAAATAAGTGGGAAAAAAAATTAAAAGTGCTGCTAGTGTGTTTATAATATTTTAATTGTGTAAGTGCTAGGTAGGATGAGAATGAGGTGTGGCTACATTGTTAGACTAGAATAATTAAGATTTATCCAGACTCTATCACTAGTTAATAATCATCATTTAGTTAGTTAACTAGAATTTTTACATTAGTTAGAATTTTAGGTTTAATATCTAAGAAAATCAACATTAGTTAAATTCAAACATGCAATAATAATAATAAAAAAAATACTATCAAGATCAAGATAAGGGGATTTACATCACATGAGCCTTGACACAAACGTATTTGACTTTCCCCATCTTGAGAAAATACTAATGGAAGAAAATTTCTCAGAATTTTCGAAAGTGAGAAGAAATAAGACACGACTCACTACAAGTATAATAATTTTTATTTTCGATAATGGTTCTCGAATCCCCACCAAATTTGAAGCAATAAAAACATAATATTTATACAAGGAGATAATGTCATTCCTTTACTCTTTTGCATAAAGTGTGTCAGAAATTACATCGATGAATATGTAATTCCTTATAACAAAGTATATTATTTTTTCTGTTTGTCTAGACTTGTTATAATCTAGAAAAGCTTAAAGGACCTTCCTTGGTTGCATTAGATAAAATTACAATCTAAAAATAGATATACCTACCTATTAACTGACCATCTAGATTTTATGATACGATAATCTCATGTTTATAGCTATTTTGACTAAAATTATGACACAAATATAACTAGTTGACATTAGATTGACAGTCGACCTTTAACCTTTCTTAGCCGATCCTATGAAGAATTAGATGATGAGAGAGAGAGAGAGCGAGAGAGAGAGAGAGAGAGAGAGTAAAAATAGTCGCAACGGCTATATTCCTAAATCATTCAAAAACAAATGGCAGTTACATAATCCCACTCATCAAACACCTCCCGCCCCTCTTCTCTCCCGCCAATATCTCTAGAGGCTGAGGCTCTCTCTCACACACACACACACATTACTATTCTTAGGACCGGGCCTCTCCTCCTTCAACGTCTCCAATCCATTCTTCAACCATTTCCACCCGTCCCCCCCACCCCCACCACCACCACCCGGGTCCCACGAGATCTTGTCCATTTTCTGCGCGCCGGCCGGTCTTCCCGAGGCCCGGGTTGCCAATGCGCCTGATCTGACCGGCGGTCGTGATGGGTTGCGCGTCGTCGAAGAACACGATCTCGTCGCCGCCTCGCGTGGAGTCGTCCTCGGGGGTGTCGGGGAACCTCGACGGTGCATCGGGGATATCGGGCGCCTCGTTCTGGAACCAGCTGACGGATGGGGAGCGCACCTGCACCGAGTCGGGGGAGTCGACGTGCAAGGTGGTGAGCTCCAACAACAGCAGCGGCGTGCAGAGTAGCTTTCCAGTGCCAGCGGCGGCGCCGGGGAACATTCACAAGTACATCGAGGGGGAGCAGGTGGTGGCGGGGTGGCCGGGATGGCTCATCGCGGTTGCGAGGGAGGCCATCTACGGCTGGGTGCCCCTCAGGCCCGACTCCTATGAGAAATTGGAGAAGGTATGTAAAATGTGTGAATTTCTAGAATTGTATTCTCTCTACTTCCACACAAAAGGATGGGATCAAGCATATGCTAGCCAGGGCCGGTCCTAGTAAATACAAAAATATTTATTATATTTATATTTTAATTAAAATTTGTTATATATTTGATTATATTATAATTATAATTTGTTATGTATATATTTCTACTTTTCATAAAGACTCTTAAAAACGATTAGCCGTCTAAGAGTATATCCTCACATATTTAAAAATAAAAAAAATTAACTAATTATTTAACTACTTAATATTATATAATTATAAATAAATATTTCTTCTAATTCATGTGGTTAAGGTGGGAGGTATTCTCCTTGGTTGGCTGGGTTCGAATTCTTGTAGTGTTATTTATAACAAATTTAATTTTTTTAACAATTTTGTGTAATATTAATTTTTAGAAAATAATTAATTGATGATATACATGCGGCTTAGACGGTTTAATTTTAAGCCTTTTTCAAGCCCCCTTATATTAGTAAAAATTTAGTAAAAAAAATTCAAATGACTTTTTGAATTCTATTATGTTAGCCCTTATCATTTCAATTAACAATAATGTAGTGCTCATTAATTTTTGTATGACAAATAACTTATAGCTGAATTTTGGGGCCCCAGAGATATGGGGCCGGAGCGGGTGCAGGCCCCAGAGATATGGGGCCCGGAGCGGGTGCACTAAGTGCACTTTCCATGGCCATTCGTGATCTAGCAAAATTTTATTACACAAGAAAAAAAAAAATTAACTACCACCATTTCCGAATTATGAACTAATACCGATATCTGTCTAGACCCAAATACTATACATGTAGACTGCTAATGGTAGTAAAAAAAAAAAAGCCTTTAACACTCTTGAAGTATTAGTATTATGAACATTCATTGGTTTTGCACCTGGATATATTGATAAGAGAGATGCTGCATCTTTACTTGTTTATGAGCTCTGCCTCAAGTTGTTATTTTTATATATATATCTTTTGCTATTTTCTTCTATAGTTGGTTGTTTTACTTGAACTGGGTTTCTATTCAATGTTAACTTCATGATGTGAAGATTGGAGAAGGCACCTATAGCAATGTTTTTAAAGCTCGCGATCTCGACACGGGCAAGATTGTAGCCCTGAAGAAGGTACGGTTCGACAATTTCGAGCCAGAGAGTGTTAGGTTCATGGCGCGAGAAATAACGATTCTCCGCAGACTTAACCACCCAAACATAGTGAAACTGGAGGGGTTGATCACCTCTCGTCGATCATGTAGCATATACCTCGTGTTTGAATACATGGAGCATGATCTTTCGGGACTGTCGTCTTCGCCTGACATCAAATTCACGGAATCACAGGTTCGTGCATGTTATGATCTTTCAACTAATAAAAATATAGTCACTGAATGATTTAACCGTATGACAATACACAACTGTTGTTACGGAATCAAATTTACGTATGGTTTGTCACGAATCACTTGTCGCGAAAATTCGATTTTTTTTTTTAGTTTATCTGGCATTCCTGGAAGGATTGAATCATATTACATGGTTTTGCATAATAACGTAGGTGAAGTGCTATATGCATCAGTTACTATCTGGGCTTGAGCATTGCCATTCTCGCGGCATCATGCACCGGGACATCAAGTGTGCAAATCTTCTGGTCAGTAGCGAGGGGATTCTGAAGATTGCTGACTTCGGCCTAGCAAATTACTTGTGCAATCCCGAACACAGGAAGCCGCTGACCACCCGGGTGGTGACTCTATGGTACCGCCCGCCGGAGCTTCTCCTCGGCTCAACGGATTACGAAGCAACGGTAGATTTGTGGAGTGTTGGGTGTGTTTTTGCTGAAATTATTCTCGGCAAGCCCGTCTTGCAGGGAAGGACAGAGGTACTTAACTGATCAATTACACGGACACCGAACAGGACATGACACAATAGGGGCACTGGGAGACGGTCGTCTATATTTTGATGTGTTATAGCGCATATTGTGGTGTTCGTGTTGTGTTTGATACATGTCTGACACAACTGCGACACGATCGAGATTTTTAGAGTGAGATTGCTTCCTAGCTAAATACCTAAGTAGGTCGAGTCAGCTCAATGTGGAAATATTTTTGGAAGAGACAATACTGTTATTACATTTTCTTTTATTTTTTAAGAGAGTCACGTTAGACTGCTGAAATAATATTTTATACATCATGAGCGAAAATTTCTATAGCAAATTGTATTATATCTAATCTCTTTTGTCCGCACTCTTCATAGAGGGTTAACATCGATGTCAAGAGCTGATCATAAAAGTATTAGTTCTTTTACGAAGCTTTTTTATGTTACATAATCAATCCCCATTTCTTAATAACTTTTTCGGTGTCTTTAGGTGGAGCAAATACATAAAATCTTCAAACTATGTGGTTCTCCGTCAGAGGAATACTGGAGGAAGACCAAACTGCCTCATGCAAAGCTGTTCAGGCCCCAGCAGCCTTATGAGAAGAGCCTGAGAGAAAAATTTAAATGCTTATCAGAGAGTGCTTTCAAAATGTTGGACACCCTTCTCTCTGTCGAACCGTATAAGCGTGGCACTTCCAAAAGTGTTCTTTCTTCTGAGGTATATACACACACATTTGGTGTTTGCACTTAGAATACTTAAGATCAAGGCTAATCCGGAGGATTGGGTTGCCTTAGCCAGAGTTAATTTCGGTTGCCCCTTGACTTGGCCTCTTGTGAGGTGTTTCTTTATGTTATGGGGGGAGGGTCACTCACGATCCTAACCTCTTGCAAATCACGTTGGGCCTGGAGGGTTACCCTAAACAAAGAGGTTTGTCCAAATTCGAAGTTTTGCCTGGCTTGCTCCTGGGCCATCGCTGCTTAAGTGTGGAGTGTGGTTATTATGATGAAGCTTCATAGCCTTCATATTTTCTTACAGATGAATTCGAGTTTGCATTCCTCCTCCTCCTTCATTTTTACAAGTTCTTCTCCTAATGCTTGCAGTATTTCAGAACAAAGCCTTATGCGTGTGAACCGTCAAGCTTGCCCCAATACCCACCTAACAAGGAGATGGACGCGAAAATGCGTGAAGATTCACTCAGGTGAGCATCATAGTTCTTTAGGAAGGATTTTTTTCATTATGTTTCCAGTTTCAAGAACTTGGTATTTGGTTATGATGATTACATAACTTATTGACATGTTATGTGTACTGTCAGGAAAAGATTTTATGCAAGAGAAAATGAACCAGATGCTGCAGGAAGACCTTCAAGAACACACACAATGAAACAACCCAATGGACAAAGTAACCTAGTTGAACGCCCAGAGGTTTGTCCGAAACAACTTGGAATAGATATCGCTAGTTTCGTGTCGTGTCAGTATGGTGACACCAATGTGATCAATTTTCAAAATGTGCCATATCCTTACAGGAGAAGTGGAAGAAGACTTACAGTACGAACGAGAAGTGTGCAAAGCAAGAGCTACCCAGAAATGATGGAGAAAACATACTGTTCTTCGATCTGCAGCTGATGCCATCGATCAATTTCCGAAACGAGCAGGCTCATCACTCCAGACAAGCGTCCAATTTCAGTGGCCTCGTATGGGCAAAGAAGCAGAAGGAAGACAATCCTCCTCCCAACAAAGCCTGCAACAAAAGAACATTATCATCATCAAGCGTTCTGCAGCCCAAAAATATCAACGAGTTCAAGGCACAAGTTCAGGCAGACGTCGCAGCCTACGTGGACTCCAGACAGCAGCGGAGCACCACTTACGAGATGGAAAAACAAGAAATGCTGGAGAAATGGATAGAGTCTGGAGAACATCACGACTCGTTCATAGCCTATGGCGACCGCCACCATCAGAACAGCTACATCATCGGATTATCCAATCATTATAATTCGGTAGTACTAGTGCAATTTATAATTAAGCCTAGCTCCTGGTTTCAGTTCCGTTTTACCTGGAAAACTCATCACAGCCTTTTGTTCCTCAGGATTACCAAGTTCAAGGAAACAGGATCGAGATCGACCTCTCCGGGCCTCTGCTTCAAGAAGACAAGATGGATGAACTTCTGGAGAAGCATGAACGCCACATCCGTCACGAAGTTCGTAAGTCTTGGTTCCAGAGAGGCTAAATTTGGAGGCCTTATGTTCAGAGTGGTGACCAGGACTAGCATGTAATGACCTTTTAGCTTGCTTCAGTCTTTGACATATATCCCTACTTTGCCATTACAATTATACAATCAACTTCAAACTCAGGAAGATCTTTAACTATGAGAGTTTGACATACCTAAGGTTTCACATAGATCTTGGTGAACATATTTGATATGCATATATACTTGTAGTTGTTGTATATACACAGTAACTAGTGCCTAAAACTTGAAAATATACAAAGTTGGATTCAGGGTCTCACTTAGGCTCGGATATACTCCCCCCTTTCCTTTTTATCCTTTTGTACTACATATCCATGATTCAATGCCTCATGCATCGACTTTGCGCGCTGATTTTTTTTTTTTTTCTTTTCTTTTTGTTGCTAATTTTTCTTTCTTTTATGACAGGGAGGAGGATTGAGTATAGTAAACGAAATGGGGTAACCAAAACATCAGGTTACCAATTAGATGCGCACGAAGAAAGTTTCAAGTGATACATCTGAATCTTTCACTTTCAGCACCAAGTACAGTACTCCTAATACTCCTCCTCATGGGTGAATTTAGGGCTTCACTTTGAATTCTGGATTGTGACTCCAATTGTTTCAAAAATGTTGCTTGTAATGAAGATTAAGGAAGAGCAAACATTCATTTTGGCACTCCGAATAACTCATAATAGAGGAGGCCAACTTCTGTAAGAATTAGTGTTTTTTTTTTTTTTGAGTTAATTAGTACACACGGTTTTTTTTATATGGTCAGTATTTTCCGATACTACTGTTCTGTGTTATTCCATCGACGTAGAAGTAACACTACTGTGCTTTTTCCGATACTACAATGATTTTTATGCAGTCAGTAAATACTATGCTGCTTTCATACATACAAGGTTATGTTTCTGGTGTGAGCTATTTGCTATTTAGTTTCTTTGATATCTTGGGAGTCTGATCTGAGGGTATCTGTGTAGTGTCATTTTCTTGTGTGTTTTGCAATTCCAAATGTGCATCTGGGTCATAATTTTTCTTAAGTTTGTTTTGCCAAACTCTCTCTAATGGAACATATGTGATAAAAATATAATTATATAATTTGGCAGAAAAGTTATAGAAACTCATTATGAACTCAATCCCTGGCAAAACTTGTAAAACAATCTCTTTAATGGAAAACATGGGATGCAAATATAATTTGGCAGAAAAGTTATAGAAACTCATTATGAACTCAATCATTGGCAAAACTTGTAAAAACACTCTCTCTTTGATGGAAAACATGGGATGCAAATATAATTTGACAGAAAAAGTACAGGAATTCATTATGAACTCAATCCCTGGCAAAACTTATGAAACAATCTTTAGGAAGAAGAAACCTCTGCATGTATAGTTTAGTTAGCCTAGTCATATGTTCTCATCACAGGGATCTGCCATGTGCCACTGCTCATCCCTTTACTAAGTATTCATGATAGCATGCCAGAAAACTAAGAAGTAACAATCTATGAATAAACTTCAAATGTCATGTACAAATAAAGTTGCCCATGAAATCCCATGTTTATTGATTCCATCATGCATGAAGAAGACAACCAACTTTTTTGAGATGTGTAGTGACAAAATTCATGAATGGACAGCTTACTAAAATTGTCTATTCAGGCACTTCGTTTGTTTACTATCTATTAATCACGAAGAAAGTAGTGTTTATTTGTCAAGGAATGAAGATGATCTGCTATTTCCATCTCTCTAAGATCATTTTTCAATACTTCTCATGCTCGTAAGTTAGCTGAATGTGGCACCAGCATTAGAAAGTTGAAATCAGGTTGACAATCTCGGTCATAAATCAGGTTGACAATCTCGGTCATTAGAACTTTCTCGGTTCTATTTAGTGACCCCATAGACGACCCCATTCTACTTGGAGAAGGCTTGGATGATGATAATGATGATGAGATGTCTGGAATCTTGAAATAATTTCCACAGGTAGACCAGGCCCCTTAAGGTTCAGAGAGGCTATCTCAAAGTGAAACCTAATTACTGAGCTTGCAGATGACATAACTGAGATTAAAGATCATGTATATGGAATCAATTCACCAAAAAAACAACCCTCCAGACTTCCTCGGACATAGACAAATCCACAGGAAAAGGGTGATTACGATAGATAACTGGAATCCGGCTTTGTTGCAACTAACTCGCGCCCCTCAGTTGCCATAAAAGTCATTATGTCTGTTCATGGAAATTGAGTTCCTAACCTCTCCTCCAAATTTTTCTGACATCTTTTCAAGAAGCAAAGTGAACAATTATCAAATCGCAATAATGGACAGCTCATGAATTTTACATTTGTAATATATTTTTGTCCCTTATTGTTTCATGAAAGAGTAATACAGATGGTTACATGTGTTCCAGCTCACTGTCTTTCCTCTCACCGTCCTGGTCATCAGATTTACTCATGGTGGTTCTCGTCAAGTTACTGGCTTTCCTCACCTGGATCATAAGTATTACAATATACTGATTGTCATTGGATCACGATGGTTGATAACTTTTCATGATTAACGAAATCTATCTTGTTAAGCCTCACGCAACAAAGTACATGTTCTGGCAATTCCTCCTGCTTTTGTGCCTGCATCAAAAATCCTGCGAGTGAGCAACTTGCTATAAAAAAAATGTTATTGAAGTCCTGTTATGTTGAGAGGTTTCTCTGAGTAGTTGCCTTTGATACTACATTCTGGTAAAAGTAAAGGTCTCCTCATGCCTTCTATCTATTTCCTTACTTTCATTGTTATACTTCAGCTTTGATGTTAGATTACAAATACCTGGACATAGTGCAGGGTCCATGTACCTTTTGTCTATTTCTCTGTTTTCATTGTTACATTTCAGCTTTGATGTTGCATTGCATACTATATATGCAAGGAAGCAGATGCATGTCTACAAGTAATGCTGTGCGCTTCTCTTTACCTAACCGTACAAAAGGATCAGTATAAATGTTTTGATAAGACTGCTAGAGACATACAATACACTCCCACTTCGACTGGATGGCAAGACTGCTGCTGACCGATGCGGTTTATATACTCGACCAAAGGACTCATGTATTCATTATATTCCATTCCATTTCCTCTTGATCATGGTATCATAGAACTAATTTTGATCCCTTTCACTAAAAAATAAAAATCCCAAAATTCCGAAAGAAAAAAAAAACAATTAGATTAGAAGTAGAGAGAAGTAGAAAGAAACCTAGTTTTAGAAATCCTAAATTTAGAAATACTAATTTGGACTATGATTCGAGCGTGATCATCAGGATCGGAACCCTAGGTTTCTCTGGCGAGTCGAGTTCTGTCGAGCTCTAACTGAGCTCTGAGTCCGGGCTTTCCAAGTGTTGTCGAATTTCCGAGATCTTTCCAAGTTTTGTCGACTTTCCGAGATCTAGCTCCTGTCATCATCAATCATCACCGAGCATCGTCAAGACGTCAAGATTTAGTTCAGGTCATCATCGGTCATCATTGAGCGTTGGAACGAGCCCCTGGAGGTCATCTTTGTCTTGTTAAAACTCTAATCGAGTGGCTTGATCATCGAGACAAGGAGCTAAGATTTTAGTTTATCCTGTACTGAACTTAAAACGTCATAAATTATTTTTTTAACAAATGAATATTGTCATGTCTATATCCCATCGTGTCTATATCGTACCGTGTCTGGCCAATGTACAACCATGTTCAACATACTAAAAAAATTGGGAACCTGACAAAAAAAAATTAGTTTACCAGGTAGACTCTTTTATGCATAAATTCGAACACTAAGAGTTTTTGTTATCCTCTTTTACCGTCAAAAGAATTCGCAATGTGGCAGAACTCGCTGAGGGTATGGTGATTCAGACGGCAAGGAAAGTACCGGTGGCGGGGTTATTAATGTCTTTTTATTCTTTGTAGTCCTATAAATATTGGCCAAGAGCCCTAATAAAATCTTATTCTATTGAATAGCAAAAACATAGCCTCTTTATTTTCTATACATTAACATTAAAGAGACAATCTTGGCCCTTGCTCCCACCCTCATTCAATCGTAGCCATTCAATTCACAAAACCCTAGCATAGCAACAGCCTCCTCTCACAAGCAACCTCCTTTCCAAAATCTAGGATAACAACCAAAGAGGGAAACCCTCTTCTCTAACTGCTCTCTTCTTAATCATCTACTTTTCCTTCTCTTATTTTGTTCCTCTGTATTCTTCCAAACTCGAAACCCTATATTGCTCCCGTTGTATTGCAAGATCTAAACTTTGTTTTTCATTCTCTTGCTCGTGCAAGTAGTCTTGTATTTGGTAGATTCTTCCTAGATTTTCTCATGATTAAGAAAATTCCCTCGTGCGATCTCCTCTCTACTCATCTCTCGCGTAACGATCACCTCTCCGATAGTTAGTAGGCATGTTAGTTTACCTCACTATCAGTCGTCCTGATATTTCTCATGTTGTACGTGTTGTCAAATGGTTTGTTTCTACGCCCCATACTACTACATACTATGCTGCTCTACTGCGGGTTCTTCATTATATATGGGGCACCAACACTAGATCGTTGTTTTTCTCCGCTACTTCGTCCTTGGATCGTCATTCTTATTTTGATGTTGATTGGGTTGTCCACTACTGGGTTCTTTGTGTTTCTTTGTGATTTTTTTGATTTTTTGGAAATCAACTTCCAAATATATTGTTGAGGCTGAGTATCGGACTATGGCTACTACTACTGTTGAGATCACTTGCCTTTGTTGGATTACTCGTCTTTGTTGGCTTATATTGGTCTTATTGTTTCTGGTCTTACACCTTTGCTTCATGACAATATTAGTGTTATTCATATTGTTTGCAACCCTGCAAGGCCGGCCCTGGCCCAGGACAGCCAGGACGACGTGCCCAGGGCCCCATGGACCAGGGGGACCCAAAACAAATTCAGTTTAAATATATAAATATTTTTTTACCGAAAATAAAACTAGTATGCAATATGGGTCTTTTTTATCACAAAGAAATTGTGGTGTAGTGGTTATTATGTTAGACTTACACACGAGATTTCTAGTTCAAATCTTGGTGGAGACATTTATTTTATTTTACTTTTGTTTCATTTTTTTTTTATTTTTTATATTATGTATGAGGGCCTCATTTTGAAAGTTCGCCTCGGGCCCTCATGAGCTCAGAGCCGGCCCTGCAACCTTGTGTTTCATGAGACGATGAAACACAGAGAGGTTGATTGTCACTATATGCATCTTCTTGGGTCCATCTCGCTACTGCATGTTATTTTCATATGCAGATTGCAAGCTTCTTCAGGAAGGCCCATACATTTCAGAGGCACTCATTTCTACTGGACAAACTCTCAGTGGGTGCTAGTTAGTTTGTTGTTTCTAGTTGTTTTTTATTTGTACTTTCCTATGGCCAAACTCACCTTGTCCTCTTGCTAACTCAATAAATATGGAAGGGCTAACGTAAATAGCAACAAGTTTTCATTCCACGTCATCAGGGTTGGGCTTTAAAGGTCTAATAACCTCTTCGAATTCAGATAAAAGTCAAGGTTTATGTCAAGCAAGTAAGTGTTATAACTTGGAAGAAGGAGCAATCATAGATTTTCTGAAGATATAGAAATGAAGGAGCCACTCGATTTCAGTTAACAAAAATAAAGAACACAGAACTCACGCATTTTCTTTCTGTGAGCAGTAAGTTATATGCAGTTTCTGTGAGCAGAAGTCAAAAACACAAGTCACACTCAATCTCAGTTAGCAGACATAGCCAATTAAGTCAAATACAACAACTTAATTAAGTCAACAAGAGAAAAAGTCCATATGGCAGGAATTCTAAGCAGAATGCCAACTTTCAACATAGAAAAAATGTAATGTTGTTTTTGGCATCATTGCCCCATGCACAAAGATAATTTCAGATTTAACAATTTAAAAAATAGAGCAAGTGCATGAATATAACCTGAATTGTCAAACCAAAATCAATAATCCCATGTTTTAAACGTTCCCGGAATGCTTCAAATCCCTTTCTCGATATGTAGCTGAAGCGATGAATATCCAGGTCAATCTCAAAGTAGTTCGAACCCTGCAAAAGTAGTTGAACCATCAAAATGTGGAACTCTTGAGTTTCAACCAAAGCATCTACTAATTTCCCCTCAAAATGGAAAATTGCAGGCATCTACTAATCGCGTTAAAGCTAATACAAGAAGAAATTTGTATCATTAGCCTTATATAACATCATATGTTACCAGTTGTTTTACCCGGTAAAAGTTATGTTGCGGACGTGAAAGGACTGGCTTCTCATTATAAGCTTGCACAAGCTTCCTTTCTGCAGCACTCAGCTGTAGGTCTTCCGGATTAACCACCCCAGCCATTATTTTCAGCCGTTCTCTAAAAGGAATAGCCGAGTCCGTACAGAATCCTTTGATCTTTTCAACTTCATCATCTAACAATCTCTGCCGAAAGAATCCATAGCATCAGCTGACATAATTACTTAATGATTCCAATAATGTCATCCCCACTTACCCTAATGCTATCTTGGAAGTCGGGAGGAACTTCTTTGTCATAATTATCAGATATCCTGAAATATAACACAAGACTCATTCCTTCCCCATCACTGTTGCCAAGAACCATCGCAGCAGGATAACTAGGCAGCTGACAAGAACCAATGGGATATTAGGAAATGTTTAATTGATGTGAAGAAGTAAATAATCTAAAAATAATATTGTGGTACTGGTCCAAGTGAGACAGACTAGAAGCATACTTGAATGTTAACAATCAGTAGTGAAGGAGCTATCGCATGTGCCTTCACGGGTGGAAGCTCAATATGCTGAGCAATGTGATGTATTTTGCGGGGACAGATAAATAAATCTACACCATTTGGAGTATATGGGGAATAGTTCGGAGCAGATGCTTTCTTCTTGTCTCTGGATAATAACGAAACAAATATTCACAAGTTACGCACTAGATATTTGCAGATTATCGATTTTATTTTCGAGGGATGGCATAAACAAGCAATAATCCATACCTGAAATAGCTCTCCCCACGAAGATTGAAGGTTGAAGGTTCAAGAAAGGACCAGCATCCTTGTCGTAATTTCTCCCCCTTCAAGCAAGGAATTGATAATCCAGCTCTAGGATGGTATAATAATCTTTTTGAGGTGCCTATAGAATTAAGGCTCCATATAATCATGACTTTGCTCTATGAAATATATATACAATAATATGAGATAATTTGAGAAAGAAATTTTTTAACCACCAACATACTAATTCAAAGTCTTCACATGATATTTTCATCATGGTAGATCGTATTTATATGTACTACTATAGCATAGTATATGCATCATGTATGAACTAAGCAAATAATAGACAGGTACAGAAGTACAAACATTCATTCAGATGTTCTAAGTTCTAACTCATATGTAGATAAGCAAAGAAAAACATTTACGTACAGCTAATGGACTGAAACCTTGTTATGGTTTGCCTGGACAGACTGTAGACAAATGGGACAATATACGGAACCAGACCATCGGGACAAGATTTTGTAATGACAGTAGGGAGCAAAAGCTGCAAAGCAGTATCTCCATGAAAAATATATGAGAAGCTACTGTAAATTGTTTACGTTTTGATATCGTCTCCGTAGCCTTATTGAAACAGCTGATTATGAAACTAGTAGCATCAAAAGCATATATAAATAACGATTGTTGCAGCAAGCAGGAACAGGAAGATCTTGAACCAATCAACAACAAGAATTCTAAAAGTAGAATTAAAAAGAAAACGTAACCAAAAGAAAATGACTTGCCAATTGAGATAGCGGTTATGATGTAGTGCAAGTTTTTACAAATTTGAAGTTGATCCTGATGAAATCAACTGAACACAGTAAAAGGAAACAAAGTTGACTTACAATTTTTTGCAGATTCTTCAGCATCACATGATTTTCTCTTAAATGAAAGATTAATAACTGCTGATTTTCTTTTTGGACATGGTGGGCTTGCACCTGGGGCCTGTTGCACCTTATCATTAAAACTCACAGGAGCTAAACGACACAAAGAATGTGATGTCATCTGGTTCGAGGTGTTCTCACGGGAATTTTCATCCATACCATGCTTTTCCCCTTCTAAATCTTCAAATCTACCGGACGACTCCTCAGAAACCATTTTTTGTTTAGTAGAGATTTCAGTACCTTCAGATCTTTGCATTCTTTTAGTACCATATCTATCAGCTCCTCTACATTCACCTTTGCTTAGAAGAATCTCTGTTTTACCATCATCTTTCATGGAGTATTGTTCAACAGCCAAAGATATTGGAGTGTTATCACCAAATTCCTCAAACTTGCACATTGAATCCATGAAGCAACCATTTTCATACTGCAGCAACTGAACCCCGATTGCATTGCTTACAGTAGGAAGTGAGTCTAATGGCAAGCACAAGAGCCAATTATTAATAGTATACAGGTTAAAACAAACTGGTGTGACTGCTCAACGTAAGTTACCTCCGTGCAAACTATTAAAATCATCATCAGAATCGGACCCCAAAATACTCCGAGAGTCGAACCATACTTCATCCTGGCATATAGCTATCATATATCCAGTCATATTGAGGTAAAAATGATGTAATAATATATCCAGATGGAGGTATGGATAAAAATAAATGATCAATACTAAACGTAAGGCATCGGTTCATTGTTATTAATAAGATCTTCCATTATGATTTATATACATTTGCAGGAAATAACAGCTCTGTGGTCTATTTGCATAGTTATAGTTACAAGTTAGAATGTGGTAATCATATGTTTCATGGTGAAGTGGAACTGTGGAAGAGAACAGGTAGTTAAAAAATTCACATAAATATAATGTAGCATGTAGATAGATTACAAGTAGATTAGCAAGTTTCAGACAAATAGAGTTGTAGCAACAATAAGGTCAAAAAGTTTACTTGTATGGTTGAAAATGTCTCATGTCTAAAACAATCACATATCCTCTTAATAAAAATACCATTTGCATCCGCCTGACTGTGATGCCATTGTAACTGCGTGAGATGGACTGTTAAATTGGAAACCTCAGATTTACGGCGATTCGTTGGAGAAGTCTCGACACGGACAACCTCTTTAAGAGCAATATGATTTCCATAAAGGCCAATTTGAGACCTTGGTGCATCAGAGACTGCAGCAGAAACCTTTCCAATACACTTCCTGGATCTTAGGGAGTACTTCCTCGATCTGGGTGTCCTTCTTGAAGTCGACAAGCAAACACCCATTTTGTGAATCAATATTGAGAATCCAAAAACTTAGGAAAGTATTCTGCACATAATATGCCAACACACTAGGAAAAGGCTGGCATAAATTGTTCGAAGATAGATACGCAACCTGCCATTCACATGTTCAAAAGGTTTAGTGTCAGAACTGGTCAGCCCCACTTTTAACACATTAAAGTAGTACAGCACATTAAAAATAACCTTTTTTAATATGATTTTTTGAGGAAAAACATCTAAATGTTGTGTTACATCCCAATCATGTACACCATGAACTCTGAAGGAAATCATTTTTTAGAGAAAACTATCAAGAAAATCATCTCAACCAAAACATGCCAACAGCAAAAGACTCCATTAAAAACCACTTTTGTAATATGATTTGAGGACAAACATCTAACTGGTGCTACATCACAATCATGTACACGACAAACTCGCAATAAAATCATGCCCATCTTCCATTAGACTTCATTTAAATACATTATGATTGATATTGCACAAATTGCTCCAGATCTATGTTGCACAGTCGCAGATACAACACAAGACATACGGACTTGGCAACTCAGATACAACACATTCCGGCAAGTCCTAGCATATTTGGAGTATCCGTGTCGTGCCCAATATGTACGACAGGAACAATTGTTGTTGCTTGAACTCAAAACAGAATTTTCTAAAGTGAAGCAAGCTAATAGCCTTTACAGTTCTTTCTTATATAGTTAAAAGATATTGGTAGTATCAGGTTGAGGATATTGGCATTATACTAAGCGCTCATCACAATCATCCGATAACATATTTCAATTCATCCTTTCATGCAAAAAAACTAGCTATGTTAGTTGATTTCCTTTGTCGAGCCCACTCTTGGCGTAAGATTCTCCAAAATAACAAAAAAATAAAATTTTAAGCTCTCCCTCTGAAACCTCCAACAGTCAGAACACTTTGTAGAGTAGTTATATGGAAAAGATCCAGACTTCCCCAACATCTGGATATCTACTATAATGTAGATAGAACAAAATACTGGCATGCTAGAGAACTGCATGCAGATTAAATCGTTAACACTCCCACCAAAGATTGGAAGCTAGAATTGCCTGGTGCTTCGCAAAAGAAAACACAGGAGGTTACAAGAATCAAACAATGCGAAGAATCTGAAGAGTCTTAGACAAGAATGAGCAAAGAGACTGAAGCCCAGTAAACTAAAAAAATCCGTTCGTTATCAACAAAAGTAGGCATCTATGGGTTCCTTTTTCTATCTTGTTTTATTTTTCTTCTTTTTTATCCCCACCATCAAATTGAGGCTTGATTTTGCTTTATATGTGTTTTAGGGTTCTGGTGGTATAGTGTGTTTCACGGATCGCTTATCATGCAAAACTCATAAGACTATCATTTAATTTTCTCTCCAAAAATCACAGGAATAATTTTCATGAGTAATCAAAATTTAAACAATTCAGAAAGCTTAGTAGTTTAAAATGGACTTACATTACTTCAAAGTGACAAAAGGAGCAAGTCTACCAAAATTAAGCTCATACAATACCAGTCACCCATCGATAGCATATAACTCCAACCTCTGAACTCATGTGCTATTACGAAATATAGCACAAGATCTTGCTAGACTCAATTTCTACCTATCGAAAATATCTTAAACAAGAACAACATAGTTTAGACATAGAATATTACCGTAATCACTCAAAAGAACCCATCTTCCATGAACCGGAACTGCTAAAAACACGAAGGGCTCTTCGCCCTTTGCCAAGAGAACCAAACTTGTTGAATAGTTCAGCGATCCGGGACTTTCCTAAGCAGGCTTTGAATCCAACCTACAAAAAACCAGTTTATAAGTACTCATCACAGGACACAAACAAAAGTGCTTCCAGTGACTTGATAAAGAAATTATCAATGCATCCCAACCAGCAACTAAGCAGATGCGACACCTGGCCCACCCAAAAGTAGGTTGATCACGCGTGAGGAGGAACAAGTTAAGCAACATTGTTAAGGAAATTAATTAATAAAGGTTGGAACTTTGCAACCATACCAAGAAAACAAAGGCCAGTGAGATTCATATGATATGAAAAAAAGATCACAATAAAATTGCTAGAACTAATAAAGACTAAATAAACATAAAAGTTCTACATAGCCACAAAATTTGATAGTGACAACCAAATTAACTTTAATGGTTGAACTAATCCAAAATCAATGGTGGGTCAGGAATCTGGTTGGTGGCATTAAAACGCAAAATTTACAAAATATATACAATAGTTTAAGCTAAAGAAACTAAAATAAACAATATTTGCCATAATTTTTTGTAGTGACACTTAAATTAAGTTTGAATGATTGAAATAATGCAAGAATAATTGATGGGACAATAATCTTGTTGGTGGAGTTAGCACATTAACAAAAAGCGATTGCAATTTACAAAAAAAAAAAAAAAAAAAAAACTGCGTCAATTTATTAAAATGTCGTATAATTCTATCAAGAAATTACAAAATTACAAAATTCTGTAAAGGAAAATGAAAATATAAGCCATTATAATTCAACAAAATTAGCAACAAAATGGACAGTTGATTTGAGAACGACAGTTAAAATAAGTATAAAGGAATGGACTGAAAAAATAAAAAAGAGTCAAATTTTACAGAAAAGAACAAAAAAAGGAAAAAGAAAAATTCAACTACCGGCGGCCAAGACTAGCCTGAGATATCGCCTCCCTCTCCCTGTTCCGGCGGAGAAGAGAGGAGGTTGAAGAAGAGTCTACTTCTAACTAAAATAATAAATAAAAATATTGTTAGAAAAATTGTATTTTTCTTATTAAAAACTTTGTGAATAAATAATAAAAAATAGACTGATGTTACCGGCTTCTGGAGAAGTCGTGAACGAAGCACTGCCCTAAGAGTTAATTCGGGATCTGTGTGCAGACATTTTCCGAAGCTCCTAGTGGTAAAACCTCCGCACTACCGATATCTCGTCGCCGCACACGACTCGGTTAGAATGAGCCCAGAGCTTGGAGACGAGTGAAACGACGAAGAATGGACTGAAAAATTTGTTGGCAGCAAGTTTTTGGAGGAAACAAAATCTGATTTGGTTTACAAAGAAAATCATTCATATATATAATACTCCATCCAATATGTAACGGTCTGAATTAATTTTCTATTAATTCAGCCGTTACACAGACACATGGAGAATGAACCTGGACACAAAATGTATTAAATGTTAAAAATTAATTTTCCAACGTTCAGAAAATGAAGAGGAGCAAAAAGAATTTTAGGGTCTCAGCCCGAACCCGAAGAGGAAATTAAATCGGCATTAGGCGCCCGCAAATATGGACACGTACCCGTTACGCGAATCGAACCGGGCCGGGCAGCGGCGGCGGCGCGCGCGTGTGGCCCAAGGGGTTCCCCACACAACAACTTTAAGAAAGCAAATAAGAGGAACTAATATATGTACACAAGGAAGGGTTGGCCCATCCGATGTGGGACTAAAGAAAAGAAGAAAATTGAGCTTTTGCTCAAGCAAGACTAACAAATATATGTTCTCACTCTTTTCTCTACGTTTCAAAAAAAAAAAAAATAATAATAATAATAATATGATACTTGGAGGAAAGAGAAAATTCTCTTTCTTTTTCTCTGATTGTTTTTTTTTTCCTTAATTTGTAGGGCTTCTTTCAGAATTGTAGAAGAGTAATATTGGCACCCTTATTTTCTTTTCCGAATTTTTTTTAAATAGTATTATATTTTGATTAAATTAAGCATAAAAAAATATGTTTTAAAAATTTCTACGCAGAAAACAAAAACGTTCTTAGCAAAGAATATTTTTATTATCTCCACATTAAAAATAATAATCGATAGCTAAGAACTTTTTTATTTTATTATTTTTTTTATCGATTACTGCAAGAATAAAAATATATGAAAATTTATTAGCCCCGGTGTTTTCAAATTTATTTTTAGTTTTTTCGACCGAGTATAAAAAATTTTAAAAAATGATGAAGCCGCCCTTAGTACGTCTCCAATTGATGTGCTTTTGGTACATATGTCCCTCCAAACATACTTTTTTTAATATAGGTCCCTCCAAAAGCATTTAGATTATTTTTTGTTATTTTTTATCATTTTTAATATTATATTTTGCATATAGGTCCCTTCAATCGCAACAAAATAAAGCCATCTTCAAAAAAATTGTTATTTTTTATTGGCATTTTGGAGGAATTTGTGTTGACTTTTTTGCATAGGTCCCTCCAAACTTTGATTTATTTCAAATATAAAAAAAGTTACTAATAGGAATGTTTTCACTTTTAAATATTTTTAAAAATCGTGAAAACGTCCTTGCTAAGGATAATTTTCATAGAATATTTTTTTTTCATTCTTACGGAGAGATTAAAAAATTAAAAAGAAATAGAAAAACGTCTTTACTAAAGATGTTTTCTATCGATTATTGTATTTAATATTGGAGAGAACCAGAACATCCTTGCTAAGAGCGTTTTTGTTTTTTTGTTGGGTTGACATTACAATTTTGTTGCAAGTGCCTATGATATGATATTTTATTATAACTGTCCTCCTCATTTTTTCATTTCTCAATTGCATAAAAAATGGTAAAAAACTTCACTGCAAGTGACTATCTTCTCTAGTTTTTTTTTTTAATCATCAAATACACTTTCATGTTGTTATCCAAACAAAGTGGTTTGAAACGTCCCACTTGAGAGAGACAAAAAACTATGTATCTAAACATATTTTGAAAAGTGATACATGATACAAATGCACTGCATTACAACATGTTAAAAGTGACACTTTCATACTTTTGAAAAACTGCAAGCATCCAAACAGACCATCCATATTGCATCACACATATCATTACTCAACTTAATCCAAATTTAAATCAAAATAAACCTCCAAATCTCCAAACCGAACTTATTCTCTCATTTTCCTCTTCCTCCTCCCTTTCTCTTCCAATATTGTCATATTTTTTTGCTCCATTTTTTTTTCAAATCTATTTTTTTATAGATTCTTAGGTTTAATGCATTTTTTTTGTAAAAAGTCTATTAAGACAATAATTTTGAAGTTTCAAGCTCCATTAATGTAGGTTAGAAACTTCGGAAAAGTGCATGACATTTAGACGGAGGAATGTCAAAATTTTGGCACTCACGGTAATGTATGAGGACTGACAATATTTTGACAGTTCTACTGCATATCCAGGAGTCATGAAGGCAATGATTAACTTGTGTTGTTCGTCCCCTTCTAATATGATGTCATATTTTTTTGCTCCAATTTTTTTCAAATATATATTTTTTATTCATAGATTCTTAGATTTAATGTGTAATGCAATTTTTTTTTGTAAAAAGTCTATTGAGACAATATTTTTGAAGTTTCAAGCTCCATTAATGTAGGTTAGAAGCTTCAGAAAAGTGCATGACATTTAGGACCATGGAGGAATGTCAAAATTTTGGCACTCACAGCAATATATGAGGACTGGCAAAATGTTGACAGTTTTACTGCATATCCAGGGTCTGAAGGCAATGACTAACTTGTGTTGTCTCCCCCCGCCCTCCCCCAACCCCCTACACACAAAAAAAAATTAGGAAGTAAAAAAGTTAAAAATATTTGTGACGTCCTCGAGATGAAAGTGCGGTGCCAATAGTACCACCGACCTTTTAAAGTGCCTAATTTTTTTAGAAGTAACTTTGTTTTAGTTAGAAAAATGTAATTGCTACTTACATGATTAATAATAAAGAAAAAATAAAAACAAATAATTTTGTTGCTAGGTAACAAAGATTTTTATTCTTATCCCAAATTTATCTTACTAGCTAATATATTGCTAATTTCGTCTATTACAACTAGCCATGGACATTTCGACTATCATTAAATTCATTTCTATTACTTTATACATATTTTAGTAATCTACATCTTTTGTGATTTTAAGGTATAAGAAATTTGTTTGTAGAAACATGAAAAATCTCATGTCCATACGCAGGAGGAAGAGCCATGTGCCGGGCAGAATGCATACTATATGGAAGTAGCTACTCAACTTCATACGTGGGGAGTCATGCGCTACTCATTTCAGAAGATCACTCGGTGCCATACACAGTTCTCCATGCGCTAAAAGAAGAATGTGTTAAAAGATGTAAAAGCTATCAAATCTTCTTGACATGTTCGTATAGCCGCTCGTTTGATTCGGCGTATGAGATCAAAGCATACGCATCAGATTTTCAGGAGATCAAGGCAGCAGTAATGCTTGCATCAGCATCAACATTGCACTTTATTACTTCACAGTAAAGCAAATCCATGTGGCTCGAGAAAATCTTGCGCATTAATGACGTTGATTGCCGCGTGCGCTGCATTAATGGTATGGATTGTCACGTGCGCCGCATTAATGGAATTGATTGAAACGACAACTGTTATCATTAAAGATAATTTATTATTCCTCGTAATATATGCCACGTGTCGTGTAGTGCGTTGGCTTTCACAGCCACTTTATGTGCTACTAGCTATGCATCGACGCTTATGGTTAAAAAATAGTGAGCTTTGCCTATTACTCGCACATACAGCCCGTACGCTGCTTATGACTATAAATATCCCGGGACATGTGCTTCCCAAAAGGATCGAAAGCTTCGATCTTGATCCTACATGCTACCTAACTCCACTCTCAGTGTTCATGAACCGAGACCTAACGAGTTCTCCTATTAACAAATAAAATAAATAATAAAGATCTAGGGTCAAAACATTCCAATTGGACATGTCAGGATTTAAACTCTAAGCCGGTATAAATCTAGGGTCTAAACTCTGATTATCCCTTTCTAGATTGCAAATTCAAACTCTAACACCCTCACATATTTATTTTTAGTTTTAGGGTCTTACATAATATTCAAAATTTGAGTTTAGGTCTCCATTTTGGACAGTCATCTCAAGTCAATCGTTAGTATTAGACAAAAATCCTCTTTTGGTCAATATGAAGAATTAAACACATTTTTTTAATATTATATGATATCTTAAAACTAAATAACCAAAAAAATTACCCATGATAAGATCCCAAAACTGTCTCAAACGCAACAGGTGTACCCGTTGGCACTCCCAACAAATAATATAAATAATATATTAAGTTGTACAAACTATCTCTACTATTATAATATGGCTTGAAAATGGCTCAAAAATGAGCAGTCTAAGCCGTATGTATATCATCAATTATTAATATACATTTTTTAAAAATTAACTACCACATGGATTTTATTCTCGGGTAGTTAAGAATAAAAATAAAAATCACAAAAATATATAACAAATCATAAAATATATTCAAAATTTAAATTATATTTAAACTAACTACATGCTATTTTTTATTAAACACATACGCAAAATCCAAAAAACATATTTAAAATATTCAACTATTATTTAAAATTCTATCTAATTTTCCATAATATCATAGTTTATTTTTGATATGTGCAACGCACGTAAATGTGAATAGTATTGTATAATATTTATGTTTATACTTTTTTGTTTTTTATTTCATAATTTAAGTCATGATTGTGATTGTATGGAGCCTTTTTTTTAAATCTTCCATTTAAATATTATATTAAATATAATATTTTTAAACCTCATTGTTGTATTTATAAATTTAACTTTTTGATCTAATAAGATCTGATTCAAAACTATAATTGATTAAATTTTGAATATATCCTAGTAGAGTCAAACTTGGAAGTAAAATAAAATTAAATCTAATATATAGTTCAAAATCTAATCTAATATAAATACTGGTTCATTTTAAATTACATTTATTTAATTCAACGGAAATGATCTTGATGTTAGCTAATGTCACTCCCCTATCCCGTATACTTGGAATATACAAAAGTTGGCGCACTTTTGATAGTGTTTTCATTTTTGGCTCACTTTGGGTATACTTCAAGTGCACAGTTGAATGGAAGCTTGGCGCACATTGGCTAATATTGATGGTGTGGTGGTGGTAAGTAGGGTGTGTGGCTTGGATTTGTTGGAGAGATCCAATGGTTCACTATCAATCCCTTGCCTATATATATCCTTGTTCTCATTCTCTCTCATCACTTGTTCATTTCTCTTGTTTTGCTCCTGGTTTCTTCTTAGGCAATTACATCTTACAAATATGAAGAAACATGATCGGTTATAATTCTATTATTAGTATTTGTTGTTGTAATTAGTTTCTAATAGTGTTCTGATTATAGTTAGTTCTTGGAGTTTTCAGATTTGAGGTGGTTAATGGTTTTATCTTGATTTTACTATGAGGGTTTTTATGAGTATATTTTCTTAGGGAATGATCCCCCTAAAATAAGGTATTTTCAAAAGATGTTGTTCTTTGATTTCGAGTCTGAATTCTTCTTTGATTTCTGGTTCTTGTTGCTTGAGGAATGGAGCACTGTCATAATCTCGAATTTGAGCTCTGAGTGCATCAAGGGTAGGTCGGTTGGAGAAGAAGAACAGTGACAAGAAGTACACAAGAGAATTTGCACTATGGACACATATTGAATGTGACCCACATTCCATACTCGTGCGTACTTTAAGAGTACTGCAACTTTTTTGCAAAAGTATGTCAAAGGGATAAATTTTAGGAAAAAAAATCCTTCTTGGCACTTTTGGAAGATTTCAGCCTCTGGCGCACTTTTGGAAGATTTTAGCCTTTGGCGCACAATTGATGTATTAACGAATGAACCAAGCAAAAGTGTGTTAGTTTACTTTTCAGCGCACTTTTGACCAACATCCTTCTTGGTGCACTTTTAATAAATCAGCAGACCGGCGCATAATTGACACATTGTGCATTAACTATAAAAAGTGCGCCGCTCTTATACACACAACCCTTGGCACATTTTTTGGACGCTCAATGATTGGCGCACTTTTGATGGATTAATAACCCGACGCACTTGTTAACTCTTGGCGCACTCTTGCTCGATTCAGCCTCGATAAGCGAGCCTTGACTTTGGCATATCTTGATTCCCGAGGCACTCGACTATTGCGCCGTCTAGGGACTTATATTTTGTCTTGTAGTTATTTTTTACTTGCATTGTGTGCCATTTCTCTTACTCATAACTCTTGCTTTGTGCGCTAGTTTGCTTGTATGAGTAGAGTGCGTCTATTCTTGTTACTCTTGCATTGTGTGCCATATTTTCCTGATGTTTTATTATCGATTTTGTGCGTCGTGTTATAGACTTTTGCGCCATGACTTCTGTGACCTAGTATTATAAGTTTGTGCGTCATATAGTTGCTTGCTCGTGCATAGTGCGCCACTATTCCTAACTAGCCTATATTTGGCACTTGCAAAGTGCGCTGACCCAAAATTTTTTGTGATTGATTGTGCATGCATGGGTCCGGTTGTGCACTTGATGCCTATTCTAGATTAGTTGAGCTTGACCATGACTAATGATCTATGATCCCAGAATTTGAGGAATTGATGAGGCATTCATGACTGTGACCCGATCATATCAGATATGAGATTCCTAATTAATTGTGACTCCTGACCTGATCAAACATGATTCATGTGACCAACTGATAGGTTTGGTATCCTGACTTGGTTATTGTATTCGTACTGATACACTTGTCCTGCTCACCTGTTTATAAAGATTATATTGTACATTGAGTATGGGATATTGGCCAACATGTACACTGAACATGACATGATGATTCCTGCTCGGTGCATAATATTATATTCTTTAATTCTTGGCACAAAAATGATAATAGGTTAGAACCATAGCAAGGCGAGGTATTTGCTGGTTTGAATGTTGTATCTACATTTGGGTGAACCAGACATGACTCCTTATATTAAATGGATTCGTATAAAATATGTCCGTACTCTGTACGACATCATTAAGGAGAATGTTCATATAGCCACGGTAGAAAATTTTATATCACTGTAAGGTTAATTAGGTAACCTAAAAGCTGATTAGAACATGGGAAGTGTACGGCATCCCGAGATCGTGCGTGATGGGCCACCCCGTGATAATTTTTATGGTGTGCAAGGTTGGCTACCACAGATATTGTATATCATCCGCATGTAGTGGAGTGCAATATTCGACATTTTTATATTTAAGACCGAGCCAATATTTTTCCTAAAGGAAGGTTGGAACTATTACTGATTAATTAGAGTGGTGGCCCTACGGGGAATGGGTGAGACAATTAACACAGTGGCCCTATGAAAAACTGGTACGATCATGATTTCCTGCTTGTATAATATTAGCTCGGTTAGCCCTGCTCGACCTGGCACGATCTGAGGATGCTTATTATTATTATTATTATTATTATTATTATTATTATTATTATTATTATTATTATTATTATTATAACTGGGATAATCCAGACTCTACATAACAAGTCGTAACATTATTTGACCATTCTAAACTGACTTGGTTGTGATTATAATTCTGCATATAGCTTAAGGACATGGGCTGTCATAATTTGGTGTTCAACTTCTGTCCGTGATTGGTTGGGGAGTTGAGTCATTATGCTACGATGAAATATGGACCGAACTACGACACAGAATCCTAACTTGACCAAAATCATGGGATGTACCTTATCTTGGGTGGCAGGGTATTTTTTGTCCTTGTTTGGTCAAGGAGTGCCATGTTATTCCAAAGATGGGGCACTCGCCAATAATTGTTGGCTCTTGCACTATATGCTTGATCTGATTTTTATTTCTTCATTCGTGCTTCCTTGTGGTACTTGTTATTTGGGTCCCACTGGTTTTGTATGGCCAGATTTAGAGCTAGCACCAGAAGATCCAGCTTATCCCCTTACGATGACGCGCACCAGATGGATGATCGCTGAAGGGCACGAGTGAGTTTCTTGATCACTGCTCGACTTGTACATTCTACTCTTTTGGGCGTTTAGCCACCGACACTTGTTAGCCGGCTTGTCTGGACATCAGTTCCTTTTTATATAACTATAATATAATCAGACTGCAGTTGATCTTGGTTGTGTAACTATTGACATTCTGCTAGCCTAATATTTTGATGGCTAGATCTCTAGAACATTTCGATGGAGCATTTGGGATGCCTTATGGCTTTATCTCACATGCTCTATGTTGTTATTACTTGCTTGAATGATTGAGACATAATTGTTCTAAGACCCTAGGAGGCTTGATTGTAGCATGCACCCCCTTATCTTTTCACAGTCGTGACCGTTGTACGATGTTCTATACCTTGTACGGAGGAGCTGGCTATGTTCGTCTTCGTATTTCGGTACTGAGGTGTGACAAGGTTTTAGTGGTGGCCTATACCGGTCTGATTTTGCAGACTTGTGGGGTGTCATGATCTTAGGAGTCTCAGTCAAACATATTCCTCCTTGAATTCCTGAATCCATTATTCTCGATACTCATCTTGAACAATTTAATTGATTGTTTCTCGGTTCCTTCCCATCCTATTCTTGATGTCTTTTGTCCCTTTCTTCTAGGGCTTCCCCATCTTAGATTGTCGGGGCATCAGGGGCATCGAGGCGACCAATAGGTCTGGGCAAGATGGGACAGCAGCGTGAGGCAATGTTTCTCCAGGACCCGGTTCAGATCGAGCCAGTGGTTGGGCCTCGAGGTGAGGCAGTGGAAAAAAATATTGAGAAACCTGCTCCAGAGGTTCCGGCTCCCCCAATAGTGCCAGCAATTCCAGTAGCACTTCATACCCTCGTTTTATTAGAGATCATCAGGGGGATGATGGACGTACAACATCATTAGATGACGGTACAACAACATCAGCAACTCCAGAAGGAGGAAAAAAATATATTGTTGAACCAGGGGTTGCAAACGGCTTTAGAAAGTGGCGGAAGGATAGATTCGGGGACGTCAGTTAGATTATGTTGACTTAACCCCCGGTACTTTGATGGTACAGAGGATGCCATCTGTCACTTCCCATTCCCGATATACATATTTGGAACATATTTTATTTTAGCATAGTTGCATGTGCATGGAGACTAGACCCATTCTTTGGTTTAACCTTATTCATGGTTTATTTTGCGGGTTGGTTCAACTCATGAGAGACTTCGGTTCAACCCTTAAACCCTACCATATATAACCCAATATTTTCTCTCTCTCTCCTCACTTCTTCGTTACTTCCTCCTTCTTTAGCTTTCTCTCCCTATTTCCATAGGCAAGTACGCCTTACATGAGAAATGGAGAAACCCTCTATATTATTATTTCATTATGTTTATTATGTGTTTCTAAGAACTTTTAGTTCTTTGAGTTTTCTGTTTTGATGGATGGATTAGTGTAGATCTATATTTCTAACTTAGGATTTTATAGATTTCATGAGTTTTTCTTGGTTTAAACTTGTGTCTTTGAAAATCGGATTTGGACTTAAAATGAGATTTTTATGAATAAAACAATATTTTAGTTTTTGGAGCTTTTTCGCCATAGTTGAACCTGCTGTTGGAGAAGACGAAGTCTTCATGCGGCCAGCGAGCTATGCGGCCCGAGAGGGTTATGCGGCCTAAACTCTTGCCGTATACCGATAACATGCATTCATCTTGTTGGACGCATGACTGCTGATTTTCACAGTGTCCTTGAAGTCCTTGTGCTTTCACTCACTGAACGAATGAAAATTTTGCTAAGTCCTAGAGAACTCCATGCGGTATTGAACCCCATGTGACACCGACACTCATGCGGCCTGGAGAGCATGCGGCCACTATTTTTTTTGGATGCATGGCTTTGAACCGTTGGCAGTTATTTATATAGTTTTGTCTTTTCTTCCTGACATACTTTATGGCTTGTCACCTCAGTCACATCAGTTATTTTATGTTACATCACTAACACTTTATTTATTTGACTATCACTTCAACACTTGTCCTAAGGAGTAGACTTAACCCTGGGCATGCGGTCAAGTGGTCCATGCGGGCTGACTCTTCATGCGGCATGACTTTATGCGGCTTAGAGACCCATGCGGCCTTGCTTGCTTTGACTGAATGTCTTCTTGACTCTTGTGACCCAATGTATAATTAGTAATTGGAATTGAATATTGTATCCATGCTGATACCCCTATTGCCTAATTATTGTTCATGTTTTAATGTGCGCTGAGGTACGACACATCATGTCACGTGTTAAGAGATTATAATTGGATTGTGCATCGAAAATGCCTCCAAATTCCTGAACGCGTGATATTATATATATGTACATTGTTTTGCCAGCACGGGCATAATAAGCGAGTCAAACTACCAAAAGCGTGGCTAGGTTATTAATTGTATGAATGTTGCATACACGCTCGGGTGAATCCAGATTTGACTTACATGGATTCGTATCTAGTGTGCCCGTACTTTGTACGACAACTTAAGAGAAATTATCATGTGACCAAGCCTTGATATTTCAAACACAACATAGGGCTAATTAGGTAACTAAAAGTGGCAGTAACATTGGAGAGAAAGGTATCCCGAGATTATGCCAACGAACCTTCCCACAGAGATTCATTCTAAGTGCGCTGTGGGTTGGCCACCACAGATATTGTATATGATCTGCCTTAGTGGAGTGAAGTATCTGACTTATTATTATGTTGAGCCACTATTTCAATATAGGAATACTAAAACCGCTAATACCATATTTTTAGCGCAGTGGCCCTACGGGGGACTGGTGTATCCTGCAAGTGCCTATTTTATTATATTGGTTCGGTTAGCTCATGTTCGGCACTAGCGTGATCTGAGGATTCTTATTATGCATTATTCTGAGATAACCTCAGACTCCAAAAAATAGTAAGCCGTACAAATGATTGACCGATTTAGGAAGAAATTGATTTGGTTGTGATTGTATTATTCAGCTAGTAGACTAGGGAAGTGGACTGTCATAGTGTGATGGTTCAACCCTTGTCCTTGTTTGGTTGTAGGGTTAGGCCTTTGCACTAGGATATGCCATGGACCTAAGTTACAATACTGAACCTATGAATTATTATATGTTTGCCTTGGGTTTTTGTTTCTCTATTTCGTGCTTCCTTTGTGGTACTTGATATTTGGGGTCTAACTCCACTATTTTTGTATGGCCAGATTTTGAGCCAGCACCTGAGGATCCATATTGTATTATTCAGCTAGTAGACTAGGTATTGCGCACACCAAAAATATGGTCACAGGGGATAGCGAGTGGGTTTTCTTCTTTCCTGCTTGTCTTGCACATTTACTTCTTTTTGGCATTTAGCCACCGGCACCTGTTAGTCAGCTCATCTAGACATTAGTTTTCCTTACATGATTGTATTAAATCAGACTACAGCTGATTACTGTCATATACTTTTGTTACTCTTTCAGCTCTTTATTTTTGCACAACTGGACTCTAGAATATTTTGGAAAAGCGTTTGGGACACCTTTTATCATATATGCTCTATGCTTACTATTTCTTATTTGAATGATTGAAACATAGAAGTTCTTGATCATAGGAGACTTGATTGTAGCATGCACTTCCCTTGTCTTATACAGCGTAATCATCGTACGACGTATAGTATCTTGTACGGGGTAGCTGGCTATGTCTGTCTCTGTATTTCGGTACTGGAATGTGACAAAGTTATAGTGGTGGCCCATGCAGGTAGACTCTTCTGACTTGTGGGGTGTCATGGTCATAGGAGTCTCAATCAAACAATGATCCTTCTTAAAATCCTGAATTCGTCCTCTTTGATACTCAACTTAAATTCTTCCGGATTGCTTGTTTCCTTGTTCCATCTCGTCATGTGCTTATTGTTTCTTGTGCTCTTCTTTAGGGCTTCTTCTTCCCTCGATATTGCAGCAACAAGAGAGACATAGTTACAGTGGAAAAAAATCATGTGGGACCCCAACAAAGGATCCGAGTTGAGCCTACGATAAATGGGACCGAGCAGTAGGCTCCAGGTGTTCACGTACCTCCCGCAGTGTTGGCAGTACTAGATACCCCAACCTTGCTAGAGATTATCCATGGATTGTTGGCTGACCAACAACACCAGATGGTGGTACAACAACATCATCAACAACAACAACATCAGCAACAACAACTCCAACAGCAGGAACATAATATCCTGTTGAACCAAGGATTGCAGATGACCCTGGAACGAGGCGGGAGAACAGATTCTGGGGTGTCTGTTAGATTTTGCAGACTGAACCCCAGATACTTCTATGGCATGGAGGACGCAATCACGGCAGACGATTGTCTCCAGGATATTGAGACCATTCTGACAACGGCTATGACAAGAATTTAGTGTTGGCCCATACATGTCTGTATTTTCAGACTTATGGAGTATTATGGTCATAGGAGTCTCAATCAAAATTTATCTCCCTTGATATATTGCTTCATCTTCCTCGATACCACCGCTTGAACTATTAAACTGCATGCCTACTTGATCCCTCATATCCTGTTCTTGATGGTTCTTGTCCTTTTCTTTAGGGCTTCTTCAGTTGCTGGAGTAGCAGGCATGGCAGGACATGTCACGTCCCAATCTCCCGCAAGCCCAATAGTCCCCGCTGAACGTGAATCACCACGTTGCAGCTCTCCCGTAGGACAATCGTTCTCATCGGGACGTGATGCCGTACGAGCCTGCGCTCGTACAAGGCGATGTTGTCAAACACCAAATGTTATCATCGAACAACCAAGTTGCATGCGGAAGTCAAGTATTGTGTACCAAGCACACATCAGAGTAATACGCAGCGGATCTCACGATAGGGTCCAAATGAAATGCCTCATCGAAGGCAATGCCACAAAGGCGATGCCTCGAAGGCGATGAAATACTCTTGCTCTTTTCTCTAGCCCACAAAGGTACTTACAGTTTATACATCACGTCTCGTATATCCAAGCAGCGCCACTACGCCTGCGTACCTAAAATATTGCCCACAAACGTGGGTCAGTACACAACCGTACTGGTGAGCGGGGTAACCCACTCGCCTAAGCCGACACTAAGTAAAAATAGTGAATGCAAACAGTTATATGGTGATCTTTCTAGTTGAATCCTAGATTCTTTTCATGGCATAGGGATGACATGTTAAGGAAAGCTGTAAAGCAGTTTAAGCATGCAAGCATTCAACTCAAGCCAATCGACAAGCAATATAACCCAACCGAAGGAAACTAGCATACAACCCGTCCTACTCAAACCCAAGCAACACGATAACATATCGAACCATCAACTAAGCCTCAATATCCATCCTCAACCAACACTTATAATCCAATCCCAAAGTGCACACTCTTGCCGAGGCAAGGTGGCCGCACCTACACGAAAGCCAAACCAACAAAAGAAAAGCAAGCCAACACTAGTCTATATGAAGTCACTGGCCAAGCCATAAAGGACACATGATCGGACTGATCAAATGCAGTTCTCGTCGAAACAGCGCTAAGTAGCTAACCCACCTGGATCGATTCCAACCGCTGGCACCGCGCCCAAGGCACGTTACCCGATTGTCTCCTCCATGGCCGAACGGTCCCGGTGCCCCGGAGCCTTCCCGTTCGAGGAGACCAAACCCTGTGCAATACAGGTTGTCCGTGACATGCAGACACCAAGTAGGTATGACGAGAGGATCGAACATTCTCGCCCCACCAAGCGATCCTAGACTCGTTCCATGAATTATCCAACCAAAACATCCATAACCATTCTTCCAACATATTGCCCAAGGCACCAAATATCCAGTTATCCCATATTCACAATGCCGCTTCTCAGCAATGTATTCCAAATGGTACAACACCCATGCTCAAAGCAATCCCATGGCACAATGCCCCAACAGTGGCACAATGCCCTCGCCGATGCAGTTGTTCGGTTTCGAACCACAACTGCTCGCTTTGCAAGACAAAGCGACCAAATGATACTCGTGCACGGATGCACGCTCGCTCGCCCAAAACCCAATGTTCCCAAAGCCTCAATGACCCATTCCAGCTGTCCAAGCATAATCCCAATCATCCAACCGACTGCCTCAAATGATAATCCAACCAACTCTAGCTCCAACTATCCAACGCGCAAACCAATCAAGCCACAAACCTATCCAAGCAACGACGTACACTCTATGCACGCCTCAGTGCAGTGATTCCCAATATTCCAGTCCAAGTGTCCAAGCCTTTACGTATTTTCCATATTATTAGGCATGAAGGAGTAGAGGAGAAGGGAAAGAGCCCACTCACAATGTTTGATCCTGTTAGGCATCCTGTCCTGCCGATACGGCCAATCCCTTGAACCCGTGGTCCGATGCAAGCGCGATCTACTCAACTGGTATGACCGTGCGAGCAGGCCGTGCTCTACAAATTATCCGACCGATCGGACTAAGGAAGATGGCATTATCATTCCAACCCAGCTGTCTCAGTACTGCTCTGAACGAACACCTGATTTCCATCGAACCCGCTAGCCATCTGCACATGAAACAACTCAATCAATACTTCTTCCCAAAATCCAACAAATCAAATGTAACCAGCATTTGTTTCATTCAATCCGACTCAGCGTAACGCACTGTGCGGTGGCGGGCGTTACATAATATATCACTTAGAATCAGGTTCGTCCACGAACCGTGCTGGTACTCATTCCTATCACATGCCGTTTGTCCAATCCAAAAATCTGCTCTATGCAACCCACATTATCCTGACTCAACATCTCGCTCTGCTGAACGCTCGTACAAATTCTATATTCCCACATCCTCCTTGCAGCTCAATACGAATTCTTCGTATCGCTTAGTTTTGGATCGTACACATATTTAAGGCGTCCCTAAAATACATGTATTTCAGCCGAGCTTTGCGATAGAGAATTTGGACAAGTTACAAGGGTATCTTTATGTCCGAGGCATCCATTTACTTTACTCCCAATTGAACCAATCATGATTCCTATTCCAACATATCCGCTTGAGCACTTATCCTCAAATATGATAATTTTCCACCGACTCAATCAGTTCGTGTTCCAACTCAATCAATCCAACTATTTCTGAATCCGCACTAGCAGCATCTCCAAATATGCCTCATGCACCGAACGATCATCTCAACTGATACTACCCCAACTAGGCGACTTACCCAAATATCAACTTTGCTCTTATCAGCTCAACCAAACACCTCTTCCTGCCATCTCAATACCTCGCTGGGTGAACATCTATATTGAGGTTCTTGTGATCCACGAAGATCTCGCCGCCACGCCAAAGGGATAGTGTCGCCACAATTTCAACGTGGACACACTCGCCACAATTCCTAGGTTGCGCATGGAATAGTTCTTCGTGCTGCTTCCACTGCCTCGAAGCATAGGATATCACCCTTGCCTTCCGAACGAGCACGCTTCCCAGACTAAGTTCCGATACATCTTGTAAATCTGAGGCAAATCTGTCCTTTCCAGTATTCGCAAGAATTTGATCTGAACGAGCCGCCACAGTCGTCCATTCATATAAATGCTATTCCCTTCCAGGGCACGATGAGTCAGAGGCGATGCCATCTTCAAAAATCTGTGACTCTGAATCTCATCAGTTGACTTAGGCCAATCCCACCATCGCTTCGGTCTTCTGGCTGCTTCTTCAGCTGAAGGCTATCCCAAGGGTCTCTCAAATCCAACACTCAGTCAATAGGCCAATCTCCAACATACATTACTCACATCTGCCCTCGACGCATTCCCAAAATACGCCGCCACAAGGGTCGTTCTATGGGTCTACAATATTCATCTCTGATCGGGCGGGCAAGTCGCTAGGGTCAGCTGTCCCGAAGCTACGCTCGATAATTGTAATCATCACGATGGACAGTTACTATGAACCATGCTATATCTCATCTGCAAATCCGAACAATAATCCAACCATTCATCCGAGCGAACTTCTGACTCCGAGCACCATGCTCGTTGAAACCGTCTTCTATCAATCCGTCGTTCTGCCCTGAATCCATCAAATTTTCTGAACTACCATCTTCGTCTATTCGCACTACCACTTGCAATGATTCCCGAACACAAAGACTTGCTCCCAAATCCTTACCTGTTTGCAGTATCCCACAATGCACGTCCAACTTGCTCAAACAGCACAGTGACTTGCTCAATTGTTGCTCCCACATTTAGCTATCTTCAAAAGTATGTCCGCCAAAATCTTTCCCTTCAGTTGTTGCCTCAATCCGTTCACGCCTTTCGAAGAATCCATTTACCATCATTGCACCATCTTGCCCAAAATCGTAGTCCGTGCTCGCTATCATTCGATTCATCCATCGCTCGTTCAAGCGTATCCCAACTGTTCGTTCCACATGCTTAACTCTCCTTGCATCAATGAATGCTCTACCGAACTTCCAAATCGTGCAAGCAAAATCCGATATTCAACTTTCCATCCGAACAATCACAATTGTTTCCAATACTTGTCTGTCTCAATCCTTCAAATTTCCAAACACTCAATCCCATTGCTTGTCCCGATCTCATCCATGCTCTCAAGTCCAACGAGACTTCTATTTGCACAAGTCCGTTCTCGATTGCTCAACTCAATATTCACTTTCTCCATTTTCATTCTTTTCAACTCAACCGAAGTGCACCACCCAACTTATATTCCCATTACCCGAGTCCGTTCAGGCAATTACCATCGATGTCCATCCAAAATATTTCAATGCCTAGCTCACTATGTGGTATCCCATATACCACTCCGAATCAAGTCGCTACTCGCATTACGATTCCATGAACTGATCCAAGATCCGTTCGAACCATCCCTTATGTGTGATCCTGCCTTGCCCAACTTAAGTCTGACACAAAAACCCAACCAACAAGTGAACCATCTTACTCTTTTCATCAATCTCGCTAGGCAACTTGTGCTATGTTCCATTCTCAATGCTTCCAGCTATTCTCAAACCGTTTGATACTTTCGCTACACGAGCAACCCGTGCAACGATTCCTCCAAGTAATCCAACCCAATACCCAACTGTTCCATATATTTGTTGTACGAGCAACTCGTACAACATTATCCTGATATTCCCAAGCCAAACTCAAACCTGCTCAGCCGACGCGCTATGTGATATACCCAGCCAAAGTCAAACTTCTATCCAACACATTCGCTACACGAGCAACTCGTGCAACGATCCATTCTCAAATCGATGCCTCTACTCACAATATGCTGCATAACCAATCTCGTCAGCCAACCAACTGATGCAATCAGAAACTCCCGAACGATAAGCCAAGCCAACCCAACAACAGCTCTCAACTTGTTGCACAAATGCAACAACGCCAACCAACTTGCTGCACGAATGCAACAACGACTAACGAGGCTAAGCGATCATACGAAAACCAACCAAAGCAACACAACCAAGTACAACATGCAGCTACAACCAGCAATATATAGACTTATTGCATGAAACATCCAATGCGGCACTGAGTAGAGTCAAGAGCTAGACGACACGCGGAAGCTATTTAGAGTTTGTGATAAAGCGAAGGACCAAGTCCGAGAAAATGAACCAGGCGCTCTGATACCAATTTGTCACGCCCCAATCTCCCGCAAGCCCAATAGTCCCCGCTGAACGTGAATCACCACGTTGCAGCTCTCCCGCAGGACAATCGTTCTCATCGGGACGTGATGCCGTACGAGCCTGGAGTTACGCTCGTACAAGGCGATGTTGTCAAACACCAAATGTTATCATCGAACAACCAAGTTGCATGCGGAAGTCAAGTATTGTGTACCAAGCACACATCAGAGTAATACGCAGCGGAGCTCACGATAGGGTCCAAATGAAATGCCTCATCGAAGGCAATGCCACAAAGGCGATGCCTCAAAGGCGATGAAATACTCTTGCTCTTTTCTCTAGCCCACAAAGGTACTTACAGTTCATACATCACGTCTCGTATATCCAAGCAGCGCCACTACGCTTGCGTACCTGAAATATTGTCCACAAACGTGGGTCAGTACACAACCGTACTGGTGAGCGGGGTAACCCACTCGCCTAAGCCGACACTAAGTAAAAATAGTGAATGCAAACAGTTATATGGTGATCTTTCTAGTTGAATCCTAGATTCTTTTCATGGCATAGGGATGACATGTTAAGGAAAGCTGTAAAGCAGTTTAAGTATGCAAGCATTCAACTCAAGCCAATCGACAAGCAATATAACCCAACCGAAGGAAACTAGCATGCAACCCGTCCTACTCAAACCCAAGCAACACGATAACATATCGAACCATCAATTAAGCCTCAATATCCATCCTCAACCAACACTTATAATCCAATCCCAAAGTGCACACTCTTGCCGAGGCAAGGTGGCCGCGCCTACACGAAAGCCAAACCAACAAAAGAAAAGCAAGCCAACACTAGTCTATATGAAGTCACTGGCCAAGCCATAAAGGACACATGATCGGACTGATCAAATGCAGTTCTCGTCGAAACAGCGCTAAGTAGCTAACCCACCTGGATCGATTCCAACCACTGGCACCGCGCCCAAGGCACGTTACCCGATTGTCTCCTCTATGGCCGAACGGTCCCGGTGCCCCGGAGCCTTCCCGTTCGAGGAGACCAAACCCTGTGCAATACAGGTTGTCCGTGACATGCAGACACCAAGTAGGTATGACGAGAGGATCGAACATTCTCGCCCCACCAAGCGATCCTAGACTCGTTCCATGAATTATCCAACCAAAATATCCATAACCATTCTTCCAACATATTGCCCAAGGCACCAAATATCCAGTTATCCCATATTCACAATGCCGCTTCTCAGCAATATATTCCAAATGGTACAACACCCATGCTCAAAGCAATCCCATGGCACAATGCCCCAACAGTGGCACAATGCCCTCGCCGATGCAGTTGTTCGGTTTCGAACCACAACTGCTCGCTTTGCAAGACAAAGCGACCAAATGATACTCGTGCACGGATGCACGCTCGCTCGCCCAAAACCCAATGTTCCCAAAGCCTCAATGACCCATTCCAGCTGTCCAAGCATAATCCCAATCATCCAACCGACTGCCTCAAATGATAATCCAACCAACTCTAGCTCCAACTATCCAACGCGCAAACCAATCAAGCCACAAACCTATCCAAGCAACGACGTACACTCTATGCACGCCTCAGTGCAGTGATTCCCAATGTTTCAGTCCAAGTGTCCAAGCCTTTACGTGTTTTCCATATTATTAGGCATGAAGGAGTAGAGGAGAAGGGAAAGAGCCCACTCACAATGTTTGATCCCGTTAGGCATCCTGTCCTGCCGATACGGCCAATCCCTTGAACCCGTGGTCCGATGCAAGCGCGATCTACTCAACTGGTATGACCGTGCGAGCAGGCCATGCTCTACAAATCATCCGACCGATCGGACTAAGGAAGATGGCATTATCATTCCAACCCAGCTGTCTTAGTACTGCTCTGAACGAACACCTGATTTCCATCGAACCCGCTAGCCATCTGCACATGAAATAACTCAATCAATACTTCTTCCCAAAATCCAATAAATCAAATGTAACCAGCATTTGTTTCATTCAATCCGACTCAGCGTAACGCACCGTGCGGTGGCGGGCGTTACAGGACAGGGTTCCCCTGGGCAACAATGGGAGGTAGCACCTGTTCAGAGTCAAATTCGAATAAAGCCAAAAATTGAATAAGCTGGCACAGTGGAACCAGAAGTGGGACATATCGTGCAACCGACAGTTGAAATACCCGTACCCCCAGCAGTAGCAGTGGTACTTGACACCCCGACATTATTGGAGATCCTTCGGGGAATGATGGCTAAGCAACAACACCAGATGGCGGTGCAACAACATCAGTAGTTTCAACAGCAAGAACATAATATCTTATTGAGTCAAGGTTTGCAGACGGCCCTGGAAAGAGGAGGAAGGACTGATTCGGGGGGCATCGGTTAGGTTTTGCTTACTTAACCTAAGGTAATTTGATGGCACGGAGGACGCCATCACAACAGATGCCTAGTTAGATATTGAGGTCATTATGACAACAGCAAGGGTTTCGGCTGATGAACAAGTTGATCAAGTTCGATTGCAGCTTCAAGACCTTGTCCGTGACTAGTGGGAGTCAGTAGAGGTTGGCATGTGGCATCCCATCTCTCGGGATAGTTTCAGGGCTCGATTCAGGACTAAATATTTTGGAGTCATAGCGTAGTATGAGCTCCAATAGAGATTTATCGATCTCAAGCAGGCCAGTAGAACAGTGGATGGATATGCAGCTGAGTTTTAGGCTGAGTAGATTCGCTCCAATTATGGTGGCTACGGAGTCGGATAGAGCAATGAGGTTCCAGCAAAGACTTCATCTGAAGATTTTACAATTGGTAGAGGGGCACGACTACCAGACTTATGAAGAGGTACTGATAGCAGCTCGGAGGCACGAGCTTACCATGCAAAGGTTATCGACAAGGATAGGAGGCCAGAAGAGATCTCATGCTCAGAGTGAAGGAGGAAGTGGAGGAGCACCTCGGACGTCCGTACCATCACCTGGAGTTTGCAACCATGATTCAGTGTCGAGGAGGGCGACAGTTTTGACGGTGACAGTATCGGCTCGGCAGCAGCTGAGACAACAACAACAGCAACAGCGCCTGGGAGCACCGGTGGTTTACACTTACCTTGGCAAGGGAGGCCATACTAGAGATGTATGTAGGGCAGCCAATGGGTTGTGTATGAGGTGTGGTAGTCCAGATCACCAGATTACCAATTGTCCGATAATGTAGAGGCCATGGGGGTCAGTCCAATAGTTACCAGAACTGCCAGTACCAGGGGCAGCCCAGCAGAGAGGGACAGCAATAGCAGTAAGGCCATTAGCTCAGCGTCCGTTTCTGACGCAAGCTGAGATATACCAGCAGCAGTAGAACCAGCAGCAGGGCCATCAGAGGCCACAACAGTGTCACCAAGGGAGACAGCAGCGAGGAGCACAACAGGGCCAAGGGCAGGCATTCACCTTATCTTTGGATGAGACTTTAGCATCAGGCGATGTGGTAGCAGGTAATATTTATATCGCATCCTTTCCTGCTATAGCATTATTTGATTCAGGCACATCTCATTCATTTGTATCTACACGATTCGCAACACGTATTGGATTGGAGTTCGAGGCATTTCCAGAGAGGTTGAATATACTCACTGGTAATGGGCTCATAGGAATTAATAGAATATGTATAGCGTGTCCGGTCGTAGTGTGCGAACGTTCACTACCAGCATGGTTGATCGAGTTCCCTATGGGTAACTTTGACTTATCTTACGCATGGACTGGCTGAGAGACAGTCAATATATGATAGATTGCCATAAGGGTAAGGTATTATTTAGTGTTCCGGGCATGAAAGGTTTCACCTTCGACAGATCTGTGGAAGACCAACATGAAGAGAGGATCGCAGCGACAGTGTTAGTAGAATAACAACTCCCTGAGATAGTTAAGGAGTTATTAGACATCTTCACAGAAGAACCACCAGGGTTACCCCCAGTAAGAGACGTTGAGTTTTATATATAATTAATCCCTGGGGCAGGGCCAATATCTTCTAAATTTACCAAATGGCACCATCAAAGCTAGACATACTGTACCAACATATAGAGGAACTAAAGTCAAAGAAGTTTATTCGAGCCAGTAGATCACCTTGGGGAGCGCCAGTGGTTCTAGTGAAGAAGAAGGATGGGTCATCACGGTTATGTATCGACTACAGACAGTTGAACGTTGTAACAGTGAAGAACAAGTATCCATTACCAAGGATCGATGATTTGTTTGATCAACTGAGTAAAGCCAAGGTTTTCTCCAAGGTCGATCTTCAATCAGGGTATCATCAAGTAAGAGTTAGGCAGCAAGACATACCCAAGACAACATTGTCACGCTGTAAACACCCTAAAATTTTTAGATTTTTAAAATTAATTTTTGGGAATTAATATGCAATTTTTCAGGAATTTACATAGGCCCTGTAGTGATTTTATAATTTTTAATTGCCAATAAATAACATTAAAATGAAATGAAAATATGATTTTATGGTGTAAAATAGAAAACCGAACTTAGGATAATTTTCTGGGATTTTATTGGGCCTCGGACCTATTTTTAAAAGCCTAAAAACTATTTCATAATTAATTAATTAATTACTGTTTTAATAATAATAATTATTATTTTTATTCGATTTTTTTAGCTTTTGGGCCGGCCCGGCCCAGTGGGCCGAGCCCGTTAAGAACCCAGCCCAGCCCCCTGTTAACGGGTCGGCCAGACCCGGATCCGCGCCCGACCCGACCCGCCTCCATCACCCCCAACCCCCGTTCGGCTCGAGCCGAAAACTCCGCCGCCGCCGCGATTTCCGGCCACCACGTCGCCTCCCCTCCGCGAGAGCCGCCACGTCGTCCTCCCCCTCGCCCACGTCGCCCCGGCCTCACCCTCGCCTACGCCACCTATATATTCACCTCTCCTCCGCCTTATTTTTCCCCAAACCGCAAACCCTAACTCTATCCCGACTCCGGCGAACCCGATCTCCGGCGACCCCTCTCCACCTCGACCTGCCGTCCTTCCTCCCCCAGCCGCCAGTGCCCGGAACCCGCCGTCCAGAGCTCCCCTCCCCTCTCCAGCACCTCTCCTCCTTTCTCCCCTCTTCCCGCCGCCGGCCTCCCCTATCTCCGCCGACCTCCCCTCGGCACCGCTCGGCCCCGATCGACGACCTCCTTCCCGCCGACCAAGCCCCGCAGCCATCAGCGTCCTCCCCGGCCACCGCAGTTCAGCCCAGAGCCCCGGACACGCGGACACAGCCCAGCCCTAGGCCGGACACAGCGGGACACGAACTCGCGTGTCGGACACAGTTCAAAACTCGGTTTCTCGGGTCTCCTTCAGGTACTCGTATCTTGCACCCTGCATCTCCGATTTTGATTCTGTAAATTGCGTCGCGAAGCCTGTATAACCCTCTCGGTGCCCGGACAAACCGTTCGGGGTATCGCGTCCTGTGGTGATCGCACACCGCGATCCAAAAACAGGAAAAACTAGACCCTGTTTTACCCCGGAACTGAGTATGCCCCGCCAAACGGGACGACTTGGTCACGTGCGGTCTTCACAGATACGTGCGCCTCGTCGATACGAACGTGTGGGATTTTGCGGAAGCTGATTCGGGTGTGCGTGCACACCGGAATCAACGCGTATCCGCGGACATCGCCCCGTATTTGCCTTTTCTGTAATTCACCCTAACTTTGTGCACGCACTTCAGATCGATACAAAATTTGCGCCATCGGACTCGTAGCGATACGCTGATCCTGTGGGCCAAGTTTGGTTCGATTCTGAGAACGTTGACGAAATCGCGTGTCGTGGGCCCCACAGGCCCCGCTCGACGGGCGATTTTGTGATCGGCTCATCGGAATTCAAATCTGAAAGTTCCGTTGGGTTTGTATCAGCGTTCCTGACCTGTTGACACTAAGTTTGGTGAATTTGGAGACCGTTGACCCTGACACATTTTTCGGTGCAAAGCGGGCCCACCGGTGGACCCCGTTTTGGGCCGAAATTGCCGTTTTTGCCCTTGTCTCCAAATTGGACCCAAGGATAGGCGATCCTAGCTGTTTGACACCTTCTGAGCGTGATGGTACTATTTATTTCAGCTTTCGGAGATATCTCTAGAAATTTTCGAAACCAGGACCTAAGTGGAATCCAAACCTCAGGCAAGTGCACCTTGCCAAACTTGCAGTCTTTATTTTCATAATTCCTGTAATATTACTTTGCTGAATGTCTTGTGTAAATTCATATAAACTTGTTTAAACTGTTTAACCTAGGAAACGCGTGACGTACCTAGTGTCCGATCATAGTCGGGTGCCAACACCGTACGCGGTGTTGGGTTCGTCATTTAGAGATGGATTTACGATTCCCTTACTTTTGTACTTGACCTATCAAGTACCCTAAAACCCAGGACACTTGACACTATCATGGACAGAATCCTCCTGAGATATTCGTGGTGATTCTGTATAGGATACAGGACTTGACAGAGTTATTTTAGTTATAGACAGTATGACTTGTTGCATTAGCTATAATTCCGCTGACATGGACATGAGACATTATGGTCATGGCTTGCGTGATTACATTGGGTGGGGAGAGACACACAGGCTACAGGTTGTTCTACATATATATCTACTATTATTGTAAGATTGTAGACTCTCCAGCAGAGCTAGACCCTTTACGTGTTATTACTGCTACCGGCTCCCCGACACAGAGCTTGTAGCAGTCTCAGCCTGAGTACTAGTGTTGCTCTCATTTGCATATCACATAGATGGTTACTTAGTTTACCCTGCTGTTCATTTATTTATTGCACTGCTTATTCATTTGGCTTGTTTTATTTTGTGCCTTGCTATGTCCACTGAGGACCTGGAATGGATTATGTCCCAAGGTTTAGCTGAGGAGCAGTATCCCGAGGTATACGGGACCGGAGCTGAAGCTATTGCTGGAGCTGAACCAAACACTGAAGACGAGGTGACTGCCGAGGACTTCTCCTGAGTGCCTGTCCCAGTACTTATTTATTTATTTATTTTATGTTTATATCTTTTGTTCCTGGCCTATAGAGCCAGTTATTTCAGACTTAAGTCGGATTGTTGCTCCAACTGACTTGCTGTGATTTGTTGTTGCTACTTATTTCCATTCAGTATGCAGTTTATTTCTTTATCTTTATGGATGAGATTAGTGTGACTTGTGTAGTAGACCTTATTTACAGCTTAAGTACGCCCTGATGGTTCCATTAAATATGGGTTATACATCGGTGCGTGCTGCTGGCCATTGCCACGTATCTCCAGTCCCTCGGCATTTTGGGACTGGGGCATGACACACGCCCCAGTCCCAAAATACGTAGGACCAGGAATACGTGACACGCCAGCTACGCATTCGACCAGACTCTGGTCTGACTCGAATACGTATAAGCTGTAATATAAAGGGCACTATCTAGATATTCCATAAATATAAACCTCTATGTCTCAATCCACAATGTACATCAGTATACAAGAAAGAACTATATATGCTAAGGTCGGCCGCCCAATAACACACTAACTCGAATAGACTCGAGAAGAAGTATGAGTCTACAAAACTAGGCTACAACAGCAGATGAATAAACAGTATAAAATAACCATAATACCGATAGATATAATGGGAGTACCTGGTACCATGCTCGTAAGATATACCACTCCATCAGTATCTCCAAGTGCTCCGTAATCGTCTATACTGCAAAACTGGCAGGGAACCAGGTCCTTAGAGGGACGTAAAAAGGTACAAAAATATAGCACGCCAAGTAAACAGAAAGTACAAGTGTACGACAGGGTAATCTATCATAACCAAACAAGTGTGACACAGTTTAAAGACAATGTTCGACGCGTGGGCTTTCTAATATAAAACAGTAGCTCCGGACACGGAAACACACGACACGTACCGCAGCTCCGGGCAAAGAGTCACACGGGTGAAACAGCTACACTAGATACAGGTATCACTACAAAATACTACATATATATAAGCGCGTGCAGAGTAGCCCAAACGTCTAGTAACTGTCTTCCCCTTCCCAAGCGGTCAACGATTGTGTGTTGAACCTGAACCTCTAACTACAGTCTCGACACAAAGAATTAACTCAACAGACGCAACCCTAAAGTCGTCCCAGTCTCTGATCATGATGTCAGTACCAGGATACAGGAATCTGGCACGATCACAGTATATGAGTGTGTCCTGGGGTATCGATGTACTCATGTACGTGCATCGAGGTGCTATGAAGCATCTAGTAATTATTCTAAGACGTTAAGTCAAATGTCAACACCCGGTTGTGAACCAGATATGGAGTATCGAACATCAACATAAATACGCGCACGAGTACATAAAGAGCAACAATATCCGTAAACTGAAATACAGGGTGGCAAGTTACACTTGCCTGCGTGCGGCTGCTGATGACGGGGATCTGGTACCGCGTCCAAGTCCTCAGGTCCCGCAGTACCTAGAGATGAGATACAAACCAGAATCAATAATCTATTCTACGTCAACCAGGGATGCGACACACATCTATTCCTAAGCTCAGTCTCAAATAATTAACTAATATTTCACAGTCCTAAATCTCTGACCCATGATCCGATATAATACCTATTTCAAAATCAATCACCTACTCCTAATGTCCATCAACCTTTTAATTATCATTTTATTTTCAGTCATAGTTTTAAAACAGCTAAACCACAATAACCAATGTGTTTTTAATAATTAGGATAACCGTCTCATATGGCATTAACATCCACCCTCATTTTATATCCCAATTTCCATCCTTGCATGCATGTATTTCATATTCTTAATCAATTCTTATTTAAACCGTAAATACTTGATTTAGCATTTATTTTTCAACCATGCATAATATTTATAACCTCTATTTGAAATCAAACCCTAACCTCACCATTGATCCTAATCTCTTTTTATCATCACATGCTCACCTATATTACACTACAACAACACATCCTTTATGTAAACTCAAACCTACACAAATCCATATATATCAAGAACCCTAACCTTAAACACATTCCCTAGTTCATATACACACAACCATATATCATCCTATTTAAATAGATATTAAATTCTGGAATTAAAAAAAATAAGAGAGGGGAAGAGTCGACCTCGCCGATGTCGACGGAGTACGGCCGGTGGGGGTGACCGCGGGGTTGGTAGTAGTGAAGAAGGAGATGAGGAAGTCGGACGGGGAGGCTCTGGCCGGCGGGACAGCAGTGCAGTCCGACGGCGGGTCGGCTGCTTGTACAATGGAGGAAGAATCGACAGCGCCGGCGGGGACCCACGGGAGCGGGGGTCGGATCGACAGCGCCGGCGAGGACGCACGGGAGCGGGGGTCGAATCGACAGTGCCGGCGTGGACGCACACAACGGACCGGAGGGTCGGCGGTGCAGTCCGACGACGGGGGGGACGCACACAGCGGGGGAAAGGGCTGCAGCCGGAGTATGGCGGCGTCGCCTGGCCGGAGGTGGGGAATAGCAGTAGCCGGAGGTGGACTATGGAGAGTAGTGGAAGAGGAAGAAGAGTGTAAGGAAGAAGAAGAAAATCATGGAGGGAGAAGTATGGAATTTTCCTTGCATGAAAAACAAATGGAGGAGGAGAGAGAGAGAGATTTTATTGGGATTAGGGCCGGTTGGTTTTTGGTTGAGGGTGGAGTGAGGAGTTACTTTATAGGGGTGTGTGTGAAGGAGATGGATGGTTGGGATCAACCCATTCAAAATGAATGGTTGAGATTGATCATGAAGAGGAGAGAGTTTCTTCATGAGGGTGAATGCATGGGTGTGAATGGGACCCCATTTTGGGACCTCTCATTAGTTCTTGGCCAATAGGGTGGTACCACATAATTCAAAAATTGCAACTTAACCCCTTAAATTCGGGAAATTACATGGATACATAAAATGACACAAAAATTGTGGAGAAAAATATGTTTAGTAATTTCCATGGTGAGAGGGTGTTGTGCATTAGGCACGGGTTTAATTGGGAAGGCGTTGGGATTAATTTAGGATTAAAAATAGGATTTACAAAGTTGGTATTCCCGATTTAAATAGAAATAAAGTGTCCCGCGAATTTAATTTAATTGGGGGCACTTGGGGTCAAAATCGGGAAATGACGCAAAGGCCAAAAATGGTGGGGGCTTGGAGTCAGTCTTGGACCCTTTAGTTGGTCCGGCTCAACGGGTTAAGTTGGTATCCCAAAATTTAGGGTAACGACACAGGTGTCCGACACAGAATTAAATATGGATTACGATTTTTGGAATATTGTGCAATTAATTTAGAGCACAATAAAACTGATTTCAAAAGACGGAAAAGTCCAGTGCCTAATTTGGCGAGTCAAGTCGAAAGTACAATAGCCCGATAGAATTTATGGGCTGCTACTGGGCTCCGATTAAATTAGGAATGACAGGACGTGCCAAGGATTTTAATTAAATGAATTAAATATCAGATAATCTATCTCTACTCTAAACCTCGACATCTACTATCAAATTTTTTCCAAAACCACTATAACTATCTACAGAATAAATCGAGGGGGTTTACAAACATTTAGGTCACGATATGGGCATTACAAATTCTTAGTTATGCCATTCGGACTAACTAATGCTCCAACGATATTTATGGATTTGATGAACTACATTTTTATGCCATACCTAGATCAGTTCGTGGTGGTTTTCATAGACGACATTCTTGTTTATTCTAATAGAGAAGAGGAATATGAGGGGCATCTTCGGAAGGTCTTACATATTCTAAGAGAACACCAGTTATATGCAAATCTCAGCAAGTATGAGTTTTGGTTGGATCACGTGTGATTCTTAGGTTACATCATCTCTGGAGCAGGAGTCACAGTAGATCCGAAGAAGGTTGAGGCCATAAAGAGTTGGCCAGTTCCTAAGACAGTAGCTGAAGTACGTAGTTTTTTGGGATTGGCGGGATACTACAAAAGGTTCGTAGCAGACTTTGCAAGAATTTTAGCACCGCTGACTCGATTAACGTGCAATGAGGCTAAGTTCGACTGGTCAGCAGAGTGCCAGACATCATTTGAAGAATTTAAGAAAAGATTGATTTCAGCTCTGATTCTCATTCTTCTAGTAGGTTCTGGAGGGTTTACAGTATATTATGCTGCATCAGGTACTTGGGTATGTATTGATGCAACACGGAAGAGTGGTAGCTTATGCATCGCAACAACTTCGAGATCACGAGAAAAATTATCCGACTCATGATTTAGAGTTGGCAGTGGTAGTATTTGTACTTAAGCTATGGAGGCATTACTTGTATGATGATCGGGTGAAAATATTTACAGGTCATAAGAGCTTAAAATATGTATTCACCCAGAAGGACTTGAACATGAGGCAGAGGAGGTGGCTAGAATTGATAAATGACTATGATATGGAACTTCAGTACCATCCAGGCAAGACAAATATGGTAGCGGATGCTCTTAGCAGGAGATGTAATACATTTATGTTGACATCGCAGCGACATATCTTAGAAGATCTCCGATAGGGATTGAGATAGTACTTCCACGAGACGTAGGAGTATTGGCTAGTTTACATGTACAATCTATCATTATAGAGAGGATTAAGGCAGCTCAGGCAGAGGATCCGAAAGTTTAGAAGCTTCGGACGGAATATGAATCTGGTCTCAGGAAAGAATTGACTAATTATGAAGATGGAACTCTTAGGTTCAGAAACCGTCTCTGTGTACCAAGTAAAGATATCCGGCAAGAAGTAATGACTGAGGCGCACAGTTGCCAATATTTAATTCATCCAAGAGGTACCAAGATGTATCAAGACATCAAACAACATTTCTGGTGGAATAGGATAAAGAGGGAGATAGCACGATTCGTTTCTCGGTGTTTGGTATGTCAGCAAGTGAAGGTCGATCAGCAGAGACCAGCAGGATTATTGCAGCCGCTTCCTATTCTGGAGTGGAAATGAAAATATATCACAATAGACTTTGTGACTGGTTTACCTAGATCCTCGACTGGTTGTGATGCAGTTTGGGTAATAGTAGATTATCTCACAAAAGTAGCTCCCTTTCTTCCCTTTCGAGTGACCATGCCTTGATATTTCAAACACAACATAGGGCTAATTAGGTAACTAAAAGTGGCAGTAACATTGGAGGGAACGGTATCCCGAGATCATGCCAATGAACCTTTCCACGGAGATTCATTCTAAGTGCGCTGTGGGCTGGCCACCACAGATATTGTATATGATCTGCCTTAGTGGAGTGCAGTATCTGACTTATTATTATGCCGAGCCACTATTTTAATATAGGAACACTGGAACTGCTAATACCGTATTTTTAGCGCAGTGGACCTACGGGGGACTGGTGTATCCTGCAAGTGCCTATTTTATTATATTGGTTCGGTTAGCTCATGTTCGGTACTAGCGTGATCTGAGGATACTTATTATTCATTATTCTGAGATAACCTCAGACTCCAAAAAATAGCAAGCCGTACAAATGATTGGCCGATTTAGGAAGAAATAGATTTGGTTGTGATTGTATTATTCAGCTAGTAGACTAGGGAAGTGGATTGTCATAGTGTGATGGTTCAACCCTTGTCCTTGTTTGGTTGTAGGGTTGGGCCTTCGCGCTAGGATATGCCATGGACCTAAGTTACAACACTGGACCTATGCATTATTATATGTTTGCCTTAGATTTTTGTTTCTCTATTTCGTGCTTCATTTGTGGTACTTGATATTTGGGGTCTAACCCCACTGTTTTTACATAGCCAGGTTTCGAGGCAGCACCTGAGGATCCAGCATACTTTCTCCCAACTCATGGCGTGCACCAGAAATATGGTCGCAGGGGATAGCGAGTGGGTTTTCTTCTTCCCTGCTCGTCTTGCACATTTACTTCTTTTTGGCGGTTAGCCATCGGCACCTGTTAGTCGGCTCGTCTGGACATTAATTTTCCTTATATGATTGTATTAAATCAGACTACAGATGATTACTGTCATATACTTTTTTTACTCTTTCAGCTCTTTATTTTTGCACAGCTGGACTCTAAAATATTTTGGGAAAGCGTTTGGGACGCCTTTTATCATATATGCTCTATGCTTACTGTTTCTTATTTGAATGATTGAAACATAAAAATTCTTGATCATAGGAGACTTGATTGTAGCATGCACCTCCCTTGTCTTATACAGCCGTAATCGTCGTACGACGTATAATACCTTGTACGGGATAGCTGGCTATGTCCGTCTCTGTATTCCGGTACTGGAATGTGACAAAGTTTTAGTGGTGGCCCATGCAGGTCTGTTCTTTAGACTTGTGGGGTGTCATGGTCATAGGAGTCTCAATCAAACAATGATCCTTCTTGAAATCATGAATTCGTCCTCTTCGATACTCAGCTTAAATTCTTCCGGATTGCTTGTTTCCTTGTTCCATCTCGTCCTGTGTTTATTGTTTCTTGCGCTCTTCTTTAGGGCTTCTCCTTCCCTCGATATTGCAGCAACAAGAGAGACATGTTGCAGTAAAAAAAAATCATGTGGGACCCCAACAAAGGATCCGAGTTGAGCCTACGATAAATGGGACCGAGCAATAGGCTTCAGGTGTTCACGTACCTCCCGCAGTGTCGGCAGTACTAGATACTCCGACCTTGCTAGAGATTATCCGTGGATTGTTGGCTGACCAACAACACCAGATGGTGGTACAACAACATCAACAATAACAGCAACAACAACAACAACATCAGCAACAAAAACTCCAACAGCAAGAACATAATATCCTGTTGAACCAAGGATTGCAGACGACCCTGGAACGAGGCGGGAGAATAGAGTCTGGGGTATCTGTTAGATTTTGCAGACTGAACCCCGGATACTTCTATGACATGGAGGACGCAATCACGACAAACGATTGGCTCCAGGATATTGAGACCATTCTGACAGCGGCTATGACAAGAATTTAGTGTTGGCCCATACAGGTCTATATTTTTAGACTTGTGGAGTGTTATGGTTATAGGAGTCTCAATCAAAATTTATCCCCTTGATATCTTGCTTCATCTTCCTCGATACCACCGCTTGAACTATTAAACTGCTTGCCTACTTGATCCCTCATATCCTGTTCTTGATGGTTCTTGTCCCTTTCTTTAGGCCTTCTTCAGTTGCTGGAGCAGCAGGCATGGCAGGACAGGGTTCCCCTGGGCAACAATGGGAGGTAGCACCTGTTCAGAGTCAAATTCGAATAGAGCCAAAAATTGAACAAGTTGACACAGTAGAACCAGAAGTGGGACATATCGAGCAACCAGCCCTTGAAATACCCGTACCCCCAGCAGTACCAGCAGTAGCAATGGTACTTGACACCCCGATATTGCTGGAGATCCTCCGGGGAATGATGGCTACGCAGTAACACCAGACAGCGGTGCAACAACATCAGCAGTTTCAACAGTAAGAACGTAATATCTTATTGAGTCAAGGTTTGCAGACGGCCCTGGAAAGAGGAGGAAGGACTGATTCGGGGGGGCATCGGTTAGGTTTTGCCGACTTAACCTAAGGTAATTCGATGGCATGGAGGACGCCATCACAATAGATGCTTGGTTACAGGATTTTGAGGTCATTATGACAACAACAAGGGTTTCAGCTCCGATTCTCATGCTTCTAGTAGATTCTGGAGGGTTTACAGTGTATTACGATGCGTCAGGCACTTGGGTATGTATTGATGCAACACGGAAGAGTGGTAGCTTATGCATCGCAATAACTTCGAGATCTCGAGAAAAATTATTTGACTCATGATTTAGAGTTGGCAGCGGTAGTATTTGCACTTAAGCTATGGAGGCATTACTTGTATGGTGATCGGGTAAAAATATTTATAGATCACAAGAGCTTAAAATATGTATTCACCCAGAAGGACTTGAACATGAGGCAGAGGAGGTGGCTAGAATTGATAAATGACTATGATATGGAACTTCAGTACCATCTAGACAAGATAAATATGGCAGCGGATGCTCTTAGCAGGAGATGTAGTACATTTATGTTGACATCGCAGCGACATATCTAAGAAGATCTCCGATAGGGATTGAGATAGTACTTCCACGAGACGTTCGAGTATTGGCTAGTTTACAGGTACAATCTATCATTATAGAGAGGATTAAGGCAGCTCAGGCAGAGGATCCGAAAGTTCAGAAGCTTCGGGCGAAATGTGTATCTGGTCTTAGGAAAGAATTGACTATTCATGAAGATGGAACTCTTAGGTTCAGAAATCGTCTCTGTGTACCAAGTGAAGATATCCGGCAAGAAGTAATGACTTAGGCGCACAGTTGCCAATATTTAATTCATCCAAGAGGTACCAAGATATATCAAGACATCAAACAACATTTCTGGTGGAATGGAATAAAGAGGGAGATAGCACGATTCGTTTCTCGGTGTTTGGTATGTCAGCAAGTGAAGGCCGATCAGCAGAGACCAGCAGGATTATTGCAGCCGCTTCCTATTCTGGAGTAGAAATGGAAATATATCACGATAGACTTTGTGACTGGTTTACCTAGATCTTCGAATGGTTGTGATACAGTTTGTGTAATAGTAGATCGTCTCACAAAAGTAGCTCCCTTTCTTCCTTTTCGAGTGGGGCAATTCACAGAGCAGCTAGTGGAGATATACATGCGACAGATAGTAAGATAGCACGGCATCCTAGTGAGTACCGTATCAAATCGAGACACCCGATTCACTTCAAATTTTTGGAAGAGGTTGCACCAAAGTTTGGGCACTAAGTTGAGATTTAGTACCACTTACCACCCTCAGACAGACTAGCAATCAGATAAAACCATTCAGACATTGGAGGATATGTTACGAGCTTGTACTTTGGACTTTGGTGGGTCTCAGGAAGATCACCTATATCTCGTTGAGTTCTCATACAACAACAGTTATCAGGCCAGCATCCAGATGGCACCCTTCGAAGTGTTGTATGGGAGAAAGTGTAGGTCACCATTGGCATGGGATGATATTGGCGAGCGGAAGATGTTAGACCCTAAAATATTCTGTATTGTAGTTTTGGTCCACAGTTTATCGTAACACAACAGCGCAATCCAACAAACAAACAAGGACATGAGTTGAACTATCATGCCATAACAACATGTGTCCTAAATTTCACTCAACATAAGTCACAATACACAAGAAGAGATACAATAAGGAGAAATAATATAGCTTCAGTCCATGGAGTATCGTAATACAATGACGCAACCTAACAACCAAACAAGGACATAGGTTGAATCATCATGCCACGATAGCCCACTTTCCTGGCTAGGCACCTATATAAGAAAATTAGACTACCAATCATGTATTACGGCTTGATATGTGATCTCTGGGTTATCCAGTAATGCAACATATGAGTATCCTCAGATCATGCCATAATCGAGCAGGGCTGGCTGAACCAATGATATACATGCAAGAATATATGTAAATGATGCACCAGTCCCTCGCAAGGTCCCTGAGCTAATTAATAATCAATAACAGTTCTAGGATTTCTATAAAAAAGATACTGGCTCGGTCTTATAATTAAATCAGAAACTGTACTCCACTAGTGCGGATAAAATACAGTATCCTTGGTGGCCAATCTTTACTCCCAGCTAATTTATGGTGATTCGACAAACACGATCTCGAGATACTGTTCCCTTCCATTGCTCTACAATTAAGTTGCTTATTAACCCTAGGTTAGTTAGAATCACATGCCGTGGTCACATGAATATTCCTTCTTAGATGTCGTACCTTAAGTATGGGCACTATTGATACGAATCCATATTGTCACTCGAAAGTTAAATCTGGATTCACCCAAGTGTAATACAATAATCAATACTATCTAGCCACGGATAAAGTCCCTGTCCAACTACTAGATTCATGCATGGAAATAATAACATATATCACGTAGCAGGAGTATATGGCACGATGACTTACAATATATATATATATATATATATATATATATATATATATATATATAAAGTAGCACTCTCGGTGCGATCAAGTGTATCAGCACAGATACAATAGTCAGGGCAGGAACAAGTTCTAGTATCTAGATCATAGACAAGTTATCAGATAGCAAGTTATTAAGGACAAGATAGTTTAATACTGGTCACATATAATTTGTCACTTTATTATATCGATGAATGAGAATAAGAGTAGTGCGAGAACCCCTCGAGATAAGATCTACAACCCTTAAAAAAATAAGGACCGGGGTTGCAGAACGTCACCCGAGTTGAACTACGCTTCTTATTCTATCCAACCTATAATAAGGTGATCAAGCAAAAGTAATCTAATTAGCAAGTAAAATAGCAAGTGCATTTAGGGCCACATCTATAGGGCTCAACGTGCGTAGAAAACAGTAGAAGCATAGATGACCAAAATTGTGCAGTAGCGCACAAACGACCAAAACTAGGTTGGCGCACTTTGTCAAGTTGACCAACACGACACACTTGACAAAAGGGCGCGGGCAAGAATAAAGTGCGCTTTCAGGAAAATTGTATGAGCAAGCTAGCCACAAGACAAAACACACAATCCGAGGTCAAAGCTCGACAGTCGAGAAACTCGTTAGTCGAGGAGCACACAGATCAATAACACAGAAATTAAAAACAAACCAAAGGAGAAAAAAGTGCGCGAGCTACCGAACGTAAGCAAAGTGCTCCGGCTGATGAAACATATAAAAAGTATGCCAGATTGCCAACTCGAAGAAAGTGCGCGGACTGACTGTGGCGCACTTTCCCTTGATTTTTCAGGGAGAACTTTGATTTAATATGCACCAATTTGAGCCAACTAGATTTTCTCTCAAAAGTGCGTCATTGACTCAAGGAGTGTGACTGGCGCACTTTTGCTAGAAAACTAAGTGCAGTATGATTAGTACGTGCGAGAAGTTGGGACAGTACACCAATGTGCCCAAAGTAAAATATACGTATTTTTATGTCAAAGGTGTTCCCTTGCATACTCTTCACATAACACTGTTCTTCTTCTCCAGTAAGCCATTTGGTACACGTATTATATCAAGTTTCAGCACTGAACTTAGCTGGACTCGAAAACAAGCAAGTCCAAAAGCAAAGTTACATAAAATATGGTGCTCTACACTATGAGCTAATTAGTTTTATAAAAATACAAAGTTTTGGGAGATTAATTCCTAAGAAAACAAAAGTGAACCCATAGACCCAAACTATGGTCCATGCAATTCCAACCAAGAACGACAAGTATTAAAAATGAAGGGGTGCTCGGTCCCAACAACATGAGCTAGAAACAAAAAAAAATTATTAAGAATTAAAAGCATGTATAAATTCATGGTTCTTCTCTTTTGCAAGATGTACCTGCCTACGGAGGAAGAGAAAACCTAAGAGAGAGAAATGGGAGAAAAATAATGAGCAGAGAGAAATGAGAATATATATAGGTTTAGGTTTGAGATGTGGACCATTGTATCACTCAAACACATCCATGCCACACATGCCACCAACCCAACCAAACCCACTCTTCTCCACAAATCACAAGTCTTCTCTAAACAAAGGCCGAGCTAGTAACCAATATGCGCCAAAGTACGCCAAAGTGCGCCGAAAAAGGGGGTTGACAAGAACACTCACCCGACCTTAGAGGCCACATGGTGATCATAACTCGACCTTCAAGGCCACAGGGTAACAAAGCAGATAACCCGACCTTAGATGTCACAAAGTCACAGAGCAGATAACCCAACCTTAGAGGCCATAGGGTTATGAATAACGAAAATAGAGAAGAGAAATAGTCCATGTGTTTATAATCGTTCACGTGCTTCTAACACTCATGTAGGTATATATAATCCATTGCTATCCAAACTAATACATGGCCTATAACAAGTTTTCTAATCAAGAAATATTTAACAATGTCTACACAATAAATTATAAAACTAACATCATTTAAATCTAATAGGAACGAGTATAGGTCATAAAAAAACAAATTAATTTTAACATTCTATATGAAATTAAAAATTGGCAAGGTATACTTGCATGTTATGTCAATGCTGAGTTGCGATCCCAAAATTTAACCAAGATCTATCCATGAATAAACAATCTATGACCATCATGAATATCTACCAAGTCCAAAGAACATACAGCTAAATATCGTACACAAATATAATTACAAACATTCACTACTAACTAGGAAGGTGGGATTAATCTAAGTCGTCTATCATCTATGTCACATAAGCCATTTATTAGTTATAACATCTATAACTAAGTCAAATTAGTCTCTATAATCAATATTTATTTATTAAATTTTTGAATTATAAGTTAAACCTAAAAATAAATTATGTTTGCAAGTTCGAAAATCATGGCACGCAAATCGAGGCATTCTGTTGACCAAAAAGGAAACCGATGCAAACCAAAATTTTGAGTACATAAAAATGTATATTTTAGCTTCACAAGAATACTATAATTTGTGGTTCGCATGAATCTTGAATCGTTTGCGAGATATCAAATTTACAAGTTATAAATTATGATTTTGGTAGATCCTTAATTGTCTACAAATTTTATTATTTAAACAGAATACTATAATAATGAATTAATTTGTGAAACTTTTATATGTTATAGGTCACTGTATCATCTTTCCAAAATATCAAACGGATAGCCAAAACAGTTCGAAATCTCCCAAAATCTCGAAAACAGCGAGACACGATTGTATTTCAGATAGCTGATATTAAAATAATTTTACAGAATTATAAGTTTCAAATTAAATCTATCAAAATATATATTATAAAAGCTTACCTCGATACGCTTCTAACAAAAAAAAATAGGACATGAGAATTTTAGGGCTATTTTGGACGAAAAATAAAGATGGATTTTGAATGATATGAAGGAAAAATAAAGGGATCATATGTGTATTTATTTCAGATATTTTTACTTTAATATATATGATTTAATTTAAATATATATGAGTCGATTTGTTAGGATATGATATGGATGAAGTTGCTTTCCTCGGAGACTTAGGATTATGATTCATTTAAATTATAGTAAAAAAAAATTATAATTTTATTTAGAATTACCTTATATAGTACATATACTTTATATATAATCTTATTTATATTTATTAACACTAAATTAGCATTTATCCAATATTAAGTGTATATAAAATCCAAATCTTACAAGAATTAATTCCATTAGCTATTTATATTTACTTATTATAGAGCATAATTTAAAATTTTTAAAAATTAGAAATTGGACAAGGGTTTTACATTATACCCACCTTAAAAGAATTTCGTTCTCGAAATTTAAATTTCTTATTATTCTTTGAAATCCTCAAAGTTTAAAATGCTTGTCCACTCTTATCACAAAATAATCAAAATTTATACAATCTTCAAATTTCCAAATTTTAAAAATTAGAATTCTATCGTCTTTAAAATTTAAATCGATAATTCACCCTCAAACTATAAATTTTAAATCAAATCCTCAAATCATAAATTTTAAACTCAATCTATCAAAATTTGAAATTTGAAATCCTATCTATTAAATTCAAAATTTTAAGTTCAATCTTCAAAGGAGATTCCCTAGTCTCAAGTTTTTTTTCCACATTAACTCAAATAAGCCATAAATATTCTTCCGAAAATTTTCGAAGTCACAAGTACTTAAAACTCTCAAAATTTTATTTTACTAAATTACCTTCTTATCCCCCATCTAAGAGTATGACGTTAAATATTTTTTTTAACTATCTTGAAGTTAAAAATAAAACGTCTACTGTAAGCCCCTGATTTTTCAAAAATATTAAAATTGGGATTTTTCACAATTTTCTGGAATTTTCTGGGAATTTTCTGTAATTAAAATCAGGGTTTTGAATTATTACAAAATTTTTAATTGATAATAAATAACATTAAAATATTATGAAAATAATATTTTTGGGTGTAAAATGGAAAACTGGACTTAGGGTAATTTTTCTGGAATTTATTGGACCCCGGACCTATTTTTAATTACCTAAAAACTATTTATCTAATTATTAATTAATTTATTATTATTATTATTTTTATTATTATTATTATTATTATTATTATTATTATTTCATTCTTTCGGCCCGCGGCCCATTGGGCCGGCCCGGCCCAGTCCCCCGCGGCCCGCCACCCTAACGGGTCGGGTCGGGTCCGCTTGAACCCGACCTGCCCGGACCCCGACCCGCTCCCCAGCCCTCTCCCCCACGACCCGCTCCCCGCTCCGCTCCCGCCGGCCGCGCCGCCCGCCGCTCCGCCCGGCCAGCGCCACGCGTCCCCGCGCCCCCGCGCTGGCCGCCGCCTCCCTCGGCCCACGCCACCGCTCCCAGCCCTATATATTTCCCTCCCCCTTTCTCCCCGGCCACCGTCGTCCACCCCCTGCTCCGCCGTCGTCCACCCCCAGCTCCGCCGTCGCCGTCCTCCTCTTCCCCCTCTCCTCGAGCTCCGCCGCACGCCGGCCCCCGACGAACAGAACAGCAGCCGCTGCAGCAGCTGTCGAGAACGCCTCCGGCCACCCCCCGCGCCGCCACCTCCGCCGATCGCCGCGCCGCCCTCCGCCGCAGCACCCCGACCGGCCTCCCCGCCCTGAGCCGTCGCAGATCCGCCGCTAGCGCCGGATTCCCCAAAACCCTAAACCCTAATTCTCCGTGTCGGACACAGCCTGTGTCGTGTCGGACACGACACGGACACGATTTCAGCCCCGGTTTCGAGCCCTGTTCAGGTACTCATAACTTTCGCCTCGTAGCTCCGTTTTCAATTCCGCAAATTGCGTTGTGAAGCCTGTATGACCCTCTCGGTGTCCGGACAAACTGTTCGGGACATCGCGCCCTGTGGTGATCGCACACCGCGATCCAAAAACAGGAAAAACCAGACCCTGTTTCACCCCGGAACTGAGTCCGCCCCGCCAAACGGGACGACTTGGTCGCGTGCGGTCTTCACAGATACGTACGCATCGTAGATACGGACGTGTGAGTTTTCGTGGAAGCTGATTCGGGTGTGCGTGCACACCGGAATCAACGCGTATCCGCGGACATCGCCCCGTATCCGCCTTTTCTGCAATTCACCCTAACTTCGTGCACACTCGTCAGATCGAGACGAAACTTGCGCCATCGGACTCGTAGCGATACGCTGGTCCTGTGGGTCAAGTTTGGATCGATTCTGAGAACGTTGACGAAATCGCGTGTCGTGGGCCCCACAGGCCCCGCTCGACGGGCGATTTTGGGTTCGGCTCATCGGAATCCAAATCTGGAAGTTCCGTTGGGTTCGTATCAGCGTTCCTGACCTGTTGACACTAAGTTTGGTGAATTTGGAGACCTTTGACCCGGACGCGTTTTTCGGTGCAAAGCGGGCCCAACGGCGGACCCCGTTTTGACCCGAAACTGTCGTTTTTGCCCTTATCTCCAAATTGGACCCAAGGACAGGCGTTTCTAGCTATTTGACGTCTTCTGAGCATGATGGTAATGTCTATTTCAGCTTTTGGACTTATCTGTGGAAATTTCTCCCAAGAACCAAATTAATCAGATCCAAACAACAGGCAAGTACCTGCACTTCAAGTTAAATCTATATATATTGTGATAATTAATTCCCTGCTTTACTAGTACCCTTGATGATTACACCTAGTGTTAGAAATGCTGGATTTTTATGTCTTGAATATTGGAATTCATGTCTTGTTTTTCATGTCGGGTGGGAGAATACCTAGAAGGCATGTAGTTTACCCTTTCCCCTGGATTGACTAATAGCTGTTGGTACACGACTGTCCATCAGCCGGATCTCGATTGAATTGTCTAATAGCCGTCTATGACGGCCGGATTAGCCTTATAAATCCCTACATGCCAACTATGTATTCTAAAAACAAACACAAGTTCACACAGATAGTTCTGGTCATGTTATATTCTTGCTGGCTATTGTAGTTCATTTCCTGCTTTCATTTATTTTTGTTTCTCATATTCCTGTTTACAGCTAACTCTGAGATAATAATGTTCTGCTAATGCTGTTTCTCAACATGATATCCAATATTTAATTGTCATAAAATATTTAGTTTAATTTTGTCGTGCACTGTGTACTTTGCTCCTTTCCTGACTGGATCTGTTGTTTAGGCGATGATGAGAACCTTGACCCCACCTATTATGGCCCCTCTGCGGCAGCGGGTGATACAGTTGCAGAGCCAGTTCCCGCACAGGAAGCTACTCCTGCTGAGTAGTTAGCAGTAGTTATCTTAGTTTTGCTCTTTATCTTATTTAATCGGGTTTGTCCCCGATTTCATATTGAATTTCTGTACTTAAACATTTGAATTTATTGTCACATTTAATTCAGTTGCAATCTCAAGTTTCATTTCTCATTATTATCTTGCCTATGTATTTGTGAATGAGCTAGTTAGTAAATCTGGATTTGACCTAGACAGCGTACTACCGCCGATTCTGCGGCGTAGGCTGGACGTACCCACGCACTCGTGCCCGAATTTCCGGGTGCGGGTCGTGACACGTTTTTGTGGTGGCCCATGCAGGTCAAACGACTAAATTGTTCGGTTTCAACTTAGGGACCGAACAGGCCTGCAATAAGATTGAGGAATCTAGGAAAAGCTCATTCACAGTATAGGGTCCTGATTTCAATTCTTAATACCATTGCTGCTCAATTTTTCCTATCGCCTTTGATTTCCAAGTATTCTATTCTGAACTCCCTATCCCTTAATCTAACAGAATGGTCCAGACCAGGAACACAGTAGGAGGCACATCAGAACCAGCTGAGCAGAATGTGCCCGAGACCCTTGCACTCCCGCCGCCTCCATCTGTTCCGGCAGTTACTCTGGATGGAGCACAGCTACTTGGAGTGTTCCAGGGATTGGTGGAATCCCAGAAAGAGCAGACTGCACTTCTGCGGACCAGCCTATCAGAAGCTCTTAGGTCCCAGGAGTCGCCACAAAAGAGGCCAGGAAGTGCCAAAGATTTCAAGAACCTCAGACCCCTGGAATTCTACGGAACTGAGGGTATTCTCTACGCCGATGAATGGATAGAGAACGTAGAGCGACTCCTGAAGACTGCTCGGGTCCCTGATGATCTCAAAGTAGAGTCTGCAAGCCTGCAACTGTTCGATATAGCTCGGACCTGGTTTAGAGACGAACCTCAACTATCTACTCCTGACCTCACCTGGGAGGACTTCAAGAGACTGTTCAAGGAGAAATTTTACCCCGAAGTGGCTCGGGAAGCTCTCGAAAGCCAATTCGAGAGACTGGAACAAGGTAACCTATCTGTAGATGAGTATACTGCTGAATTTAGCAGGTTAAGCCACTTTGCGGAGTACATGGTTCGTACCCCGGAGGACAGAGCCCGTAGATTCAAGAAGGGGCTATCTCCGGATATTCGCCTTGCTGTCACCACCAGCCGAGCTCGCACCTACGAGGAAATCTTGAGCGTGGCACAAGGCGTTGAGAGAGACATGGGGCATAAGCTAAAGCGAGAAAGAGATACCGGAAATGCGGGACCCAACAAACGCCCATTTCAACAACAACAGCAGGGGGCCCCGCAACAAGCTCAGCGTCCTCTCCCTCGAGCTCCAGCACCCCAACACCAGGCCCAGGGACAGAACCAACAAGCTGCTGCTTGTAACTATTGTCATAGACCAGGCCATACTTGGCAAGTTTGCAGAAAGAGGCTAGGTGTTTGTCTACTTTGCGGATCACCAGAACATCGAGTGAGGGACTGCCCCACTGCTCCAGGACGCGGACAAGCTTACGTAATGACCGTGGAGAACGCGCAGACTTTGGGAGCAGCTAATGCGCGTAAGTGATTCGTAGATACTTTTTTCTAGTATTGTTTTCGTGCCTATTGGTTCGTGACCTCAGCCCCAACTTAGTCATTTTGAACTTGCTAAATACCTGGTATGCTTTTAAATTTGATAACTATAGAAGATTTTAGAGGTTGCTATTATGCTTACTATGTGTTGTTTGTGAACTTCAATAAATTGTACCTCCTTTCATCGTTATCTTGCACACTTAAATTTTGCTGAACTTGACATATGCTGCTATTTTATAGCTTAGTTTTGCAAGCTTACCTTTATCGGGCTTGTTCAGGACACATGTATTACTGAGGCCTGATCAACCCCACTAATACAAGTGTCTACTCAGAATCAGTGTACTACGGTCTGATCAACCTTAGTGCATTTTGATTCGCACTTCGCACGACTACCTTACGTGGATTTGAGAGATATAGTGACTAGTATACTTGCCCCTAAAAGTGTCCGAGCATATCGTATCCGTTACATAACCGTACTAATACGAGCATGCGAATAAATGATTACCAGAATAGAATCTCAATCCATAACCGCCTGACAATCCCCATTAGAATTCTTTAAACGCCTTGATCCCTATACCTCTGTTCTACCACCTCGCCCTTAAACTCTTATTATTGATCCTCGTCTTCCCTTACTTCGGAAAGACAAAATTCTGTGTTTGATATAAGTTGAATTGTAGTGTTAGACATACCCCTCAGACCGGTCAAATTGATGTTAACCCTTTATGACTAAGGCAATACCCTAAGTGATGTGTTTTGTGTTGCAGACTTAAAGATTCAATACCATGATTTATTAAGTTGGGACCTAGCTTTACTAGTTGTACAACCTTAAAGGATATGGGTAAAATTCTAAGTTGGGTAGCGACCGCAATGTTCACCTAAACCCGTTATACTGTGACCAGGTGAGTTTGGACAGAGAGGACCCTGCCATAATTTAAATTTCGAGGACGAAATTTTTATAAGTTGGGTAGATTGTAAGCCCCTGATTTTTCAAAAATATTAAAATTGGGATTTTTCACAATTTTCTGGAATTTTCTGGGAATTTTCTGTAATTAAAATCAGGGTTTTGAATTATTACAAAATTTTTAATTGATAATAAATAACATTAAAATATTATGAAAATAATATTTTTGGGTGTAAAATGGAAAACTGGACTTAGGGTAATTTTTCTGGAATTTATTGGACCCCGGACCTATTTTTAATTACCTAAAAACTATTTATCTAATTATTAATTAATTTATTATTATTATTATTATTTTTATTATTATTATTATTATTATTATTATTATTATTATTATTTCATTCTTTCGGCCCGCGGCCCATTGGGCCGGCCCGGCCCAGTCCCCCGCGGCCCGCCACCCTAACGGGTCGGGTCGGGTCCGCTTGAACCCGACCCGCCCGGACCCCGACCCGCTCCCCAGCCCTCTCCCCCACGACCCGCTCCCCGCTCCGCTCCCGCCGGCCGCGCCGCCCGCCGCTCCGTCCGGCCAGCGCCACGCGTCCCCGCGCCCCCGCGCTGGCCGCCGCCTCCCTCGGCCCACGCCACCGCTCCCAGCCCTATATATTTCCCTCCCCCTTTCTCCCCGGCCACCGTCGTCCACCCCCTGCTCCGCCGTCGTCCACCCCCAGCTCCGCCGTCGCCGTCCTCCTCTTCCCCCTCTCCTCGAGCTCCGCCGCACGCCGGCCCCCGACGAACAGAACAGCAGCCGCTGCAGCAGCTGTCGAGAACGCCTCCGGCCACCCCCCGCGCCGCCGCCTCCGCCGATCGCCGCGCCGCCCTCCGCCGCAGCACCCCGACCGGCCTCCCCGCCCTGAGCCGCCGCAGAGCCGCCGCTAGCGCCGGATTCCCCAAAACCCTAAACCCTAATTCTCCGTGTCGGACACAGCCTGTGTCGTGTCGGACACGACACGGACACGATTTCAGCCCCGGTTTCGAGCCCTGTTCAGGTACTCATAACTTTCGCCTCGTAGCTCCGTTTTCAATTCCGCAAATTGCGTTGTGAAGCCTGTATGACCCTCTCGGTGTCCGGACAAACTGTTCGGGACATCGCGCCCTGTGGTGATCGCACACCGCGATCCAAAAACAGGAAAAACCAGACCCTGTTTCACCCCGGAACTGAGTCCGCCCCGCCAAACGGGACGACTTGGTCGCGTGCGGTCTTCACAGATACGTACGCATCGTAGATACGGACGTGTGAGTTTTCGTGGAAGCTGATTCGGGTGTGCGTGCACACCGGAATCAACGCGTATCCGCGGACATCGCCCCGTATCCGCCTTTTCTGCAATTCACCCTAACTTCGTGCACACTCGTCAGATCGAGACGAAACTTGCGCCATCGGACTCGTAGCGATACGCTGGTCCTGTGGGTCAAGTTTGGATCGATTCTGAGAACGTTGACGAAATCGCGTGTCGTGGGCCCCACAGGCCCCGCTCGACGGGCGATTTTGGGTTCGGCTCATCGAAATCCAAATCTGGAAGTTCCGTTGGGTTTGTATCAGCGTTCCTGACCTGTTGACACTAAGTTTGGTGAATTTGGAGACCTTTGACCCGGATGCGTTTTTCGGTGCAAAGCGGGCCCAACGGCGGACCCCGTTTTGACCCGAAACTGTCGTTTTTGCCCTTGTCTCCAAATTGGACCCAAGGACAGGCGTTTCTAGCTATTTGACGTCTTCTGAGCATGATGGTAATGTCTATTTCAGCTTTTGGACTCATCTATGAAAATTTCTCCCAAGAACCAAATTAATCAGATCCAAACAACAGGCAAGTACCTGCACTTCAAGTTAAATCTATATATATTGTGATAATTAATTCCCTGCTTTACTAGTACCCTTGATGATTACACCTAGTGTTAGAAATACTGGATTTTCATGTCTTGAATATTGGAATTCATGTCTTGTTTTTCATGTCGGGTGGGAGAATACCTAGAAGGCATGTAGTTTACCCTTTCCCCTGGATTGACTAATAGCTGTTGGTACACGACTGTCCATCAGCCGGATCTCGATTGAATTGTCTAATAGCCGTCTATGACGGCCGGATTAGCCTTATAAACCCCTACATGCCAACTATGTATTCTAAAAACAAACACAAGTTCACACAGATAGTTCTGGTCATGTTATATTCTTGCTGGCTATTGTAGTTCATTTCCTGTTTTCATTTATTTCTGTTTCTCATATTCCTGTTTACAGCTAACTCTGAGATAATAATGTTCTGCTAATGCTGTTTCTCAACATGATATCCAATATTTAATTGTCATAAAATATTTAGTTTAATTTTGTCGTGCACTGTGTACTTTGCTCCTTTCCTGACTGGATCTGTTGTTTAGGCGATGATGAGAACCTTGCCCCCACCTATTATGGCCCCTCTGAGGCAGCGGGTGATACAGTTGCAGAGCCAGTTCCCGCACAGGAAGCTACTCCTGCTGAGTAGTTAGCAGTAGTTATCTTAGTTTTGCTCTTTATCTTATTTAATCGGATTTGTCCCCGATTTCATATTGAATTTCTGTACTTAAACATTTGAATTTGTTGTCACATTTAATTCAGTTGCAATCTCAAGTTTCATTTCTCATTATTATCTTGCCTATGTATTTGTGAATGAGCTAGTTAGTAAATCTGGATTTGACCTAGACAGCGTACTACCGCCGATTCTGCGGCGTAGGCTGGACGTACCCACGCACTCGTGCCCGAATTTCTGGGTGCGGGTCGTGACATCTACCCACCTTAGAATTGTCATGTCCCGATCCTGCATGGGCCGATCGTCCTCGATTGGACCTTGCGGAACCGATCGTTCTCGCTTGAACGTGATATCGTGCAAGCCTAAGTTGCGCTTGCACAAGGCATATTAACTGCACAAAATACAAGATAGACAAGATATACATATATAGAAGCACAAAATTTAAAATACAGAGAACCAAAGTTTGAACACATTTGATAGAAACACAAAATACTGCTTTTATTGAATACTTGAAATGGATTAAATGCATTTGCTTGGTTGATTACAAAATATGTCATAGTTGGCTTACATCTCTTTTTAGAAACCCAAAACTACCCACAAAGTCCATACATCATATTCTTTTAGTATGACAAAAAATAAAATACCTAGAATAGATGCTTGCAAACTGGAATTGAAACTAGCATACTAGAAAGAAAGAAGCTTGGAAGCACGATTCCACGGGATGGATGCGCTCCTACAAGTTCAAAATACTCGTCAATCTCTCGCTACCCAGAACCTGAAAATGCCCACAAACGTGGGTCAGTAATCAGCATGTACTAGTGAGCGACTACAGCCGAACTCAGCTGAAATCCATACTAAATAAACATGGAAGCTAGCATAATTATTATGTGATCTTTCTAGTTATCTAGCTTCTTTTTAAAAATACATGCAAAGAAATATAATAATAGAGTAAACTACAATATGATAATTCTTACCCACGGTCGAGCGGTTATCCCTACAGCAGACACACAAGTTAGCAACAATTTGTATATATGTATAAAACTCATATATCTATCTTTGCATCAAACGGTTAGGCGTGCAAGAAAGAAAATCCTGGCATGCGACCTAACTACATGATGGTCCCCGAGTGTTGGTTTCCCAGAATTAGCAACTGAAACTGCATGCCCAATCCACTAAAAGACTTATACCCTCCCATACGTAAGAACTTCTAGCCTCAGGGTATCAGTTCTCTCCTAGGCCGAACGATCCCCAGTGCCCCAGGAACCCTTCGAGAGATAATCCTTATGCATAAGTTGTTCAGACCAAATGCATGAATGCAAGTTCTATCAGATAAAATACTATTATTCAATTATGGAACAATGAACAAGCATTTATATCTCTTATCTAGGTTCAGGATCAAGTCAGGAGGTTTTCAACAATGTTTCTCAGTAGCATAGGATCAGGGGCATGATAGCATTCATGATGAAACTAGTAATGTAGCAGTTCTATATTTGAAGCATGTAATATATTTCTTTTAGATTATCGAGTTAATGAGGCAACATTTATTTAGTGAACTAGATATTCTTTTATTAAGGTGTGAAGGCAAAATGATTCATCGAAGGGCTGAAGCCACTCACCGAATGAATGAACGAGAGAATGAGAATGGCTCACGCAACAATCACTCCTTGGTTATGCGTCATAAAATTACAACAATATTTGGTTAGCATCGATCTCTTTCTCTTACGATTTGAAATGAGTGCGCAAGCAAGAAAAGCAAACTATGAAAACCAAATCAACGAAAGCTACACAAAAACGCAAATCAACACAAAATCAAGCAGCAAAACATCCAACAAAAACTCTTGGTTGGATGTTTTCATAGAAAAACATGCAAATAAGTCAAATTAGGCTCTATAATCAATATTTATTTATTAAAATTTTGAATTATAAGTTAAACCTAAAAATAAATCATGTTTGAAAGTTCGGGATTCGTGGCACGCAGATCGAGGCGTTCTATTGACCAAAAAGACAAGCGATGCAAATCAAAATTTTGAGTACATGAACACGTAGATTTTAGCGTCACAAGAACATTGGAATTGACGGTTCGCACGAATCTTGAATCGTTTGCGAGATATCAAATTTACAAGTTATAAATTATGATTTCAGTAGATCCTTAATTGTCTACAAATTTTATTATTTAAATAGAATAATAAAGTAATTAATTAATTTGTGAAACTTTTATATGTTATAGGTCTTTGTATCAACTTTCCGAAACATCAAACGGATTGTCAAAACAGTTCAAAATCTCCCGAAATCTCGAAAATAGCGAGACATGATTGTATTTCAGATAGCTAATATTAAAATAATTTTACAAAATTATAAGTTTTAAATTAAATATATTAAAATATATATTATAAAATATTACCTCGATACACTTCTAACAAAAAAGAAACTGGACATGAATCGGAGCCTAGAGTTTGGAGATATGACACTTCCAAGTCGATATAACTGCTGAAAAATGGGACTATTTTTGTGGCAAATTTTATGACTGTTTTGGGCAAAAAATAGAGAGGAATTTTGAATGATATGAAGGAAAAGTAAAGGGATCATATGTGCATTTATTTCATATTTATTTACTATAATAGATAGGATTTAATTAAAATAGATAGGTTAGGATATGATATGGATGAATTTAATTTAAATAAATAGATTAGGATATGATATGGATGAAGTTGCTTTCCTATAAAACTAGAATTATGATTAATTTAAATTATAGTTTAGATTTATAAAAAAAAATTTATAATTTTATTTATAATTACCTTAGATAGTATATATAATTTATATCTAATCATATTTATATTTATTAAAACTAAATTAACATCTATCCAATATTAAGTATATATATAATCCAAATCCTAAAAGAATTATTTATTCCATATGCTATTTATAATTACTTATTTTAGACCCTAATTTAAAAAATTAAAAATTATTTTTAAAAAATTTAAAAATTGGACAGGGGTTTTACAATCTTGGCTCTACCATTAAGTAATATTGTTATCAATTTATCAAGTAAAATTTTAATCCAGTTATTAAAACATTCAGTAAGGTATGAAGTGTTAATATCAAATCTAGGGCAAAAACATAAGCAATTACCCAATGTGTAACAAAATAAATTTTATCATCTACACCAATAATATATTTAAAACACTCGTGTTTTCAGTTTTAAATATTTCGAGCAAAATATCTGCATTCAGCTTATTGTAAAATCTTGCAATGTTATCTAAGCATACTTGATATTGTCTTACTCCAGTTACTTTAGGTTTCAAATTTTTGTTTAAAATATTGAATACAAAAAAGTGGCGAGCGTTGAAGATTTTCATGCATACCATTTATTAATCCATTCTGTTAATTATCTGATATAATAAAATATTATCCAATTGATACAAAAAAAAGCTTTCAAAAGATATTTTCTAATTGTTTACAAACCATCCATGAATCAACATTTTTATTTTCAACAACAATATAAGCAATTGGTTATAAATTATATTTAGGGTCGTGAGCACAAGCAACATAAATTATCTTTATATCTAGATGTAAGAAAAGTATCATCAATACTAAAAATTATTATTTCTTGTAGTCTTTACAAAATATTTGCTCCCAAGATTTGTTTTCATAATTGTAGAAGCATATTTAAGACTATCATATGCATCAACATAACTACCAATAATTTTAGTTAATATAATTTCTCATACTTTCCAAGGTTTAGAATATTTAATGTGTTCGATGATCTCTATATACATCATTTACAATGTACCTATATGACTAGTTATCTTTAGTTTTATGGCTTACCTTTTTAACCCATGCAGTAGTAGTTGATGGATGACATCATGTTATAAGTTCACCTAAACAAGAATGTCGACTTTCTAATATACGAATAACAAATATTACACCTTCACCAATGGCTTTATCGTATACTCTCTAATAATAACTTGGTTCATCACAACTATATATATATATATATATATATATATATATATATATATATATATATAAATCTCCGGACATTGTTCAAACTAGTTAAACAAGTAAAAGTATGTTCAATTGCTATATCACTTATAAAACTTTCTAAATGTAGAACGAGATTCAAATGATTTTCTGACAAATATTTTGTGAGTGATTAGATCATCGACATTATCATCTAAATCGTCACTATTTTCATCATCATCATCACCCTCTTCATTTAATATACGCTCTTCTTCTTCGGTAAATAGAACAATTTGATGAAAATAACTAGAACCAATATAAATAATTTGGTTATTAGAAAAATATTGACTACTTATATCAAATTTTGCTAATGATGGAGTAACATAAATATTTATATACTGTGAATATAAATTAGTTTCAGGAACAAAATTCAATATTTCTTTACCATGCAATAATAAACAAGTAGAGAAAAATAGGACTTAATATAAATTCATATCGGATAGAAAAAAAAAATCGATAATAAAATTATGTAAATTATCTAACATAGTATTCCGATAAGCAAAAAAAAAATGGTTGGATTAAACCTTATTCTTAAGACAGTCCATTTAGTGTACCTCCATGGAAACATAATATTCTAAAAGTTTGATCTATGCCGAAAAGAGATTATATATTTTCTGAATGGAGATGAGCTATTAGAGATGGACTACTAGAGAAGTCTATGGAGAAGAGAAAATAGTGCATAGAAGAGATTGTAAGAGAAGAGCTTGTGAAAGCATCTACCAAGTCTCCTTCAATTTATACGTGTAGACTGTCTAAATGATCGAAAATCCGAAATTGCATGTTTTCTTAAATAAAAGAAATGAAAACACAGAATACACAAGTTCGACTTGAGCATTCTTTGATTTTATTTTTCAGGAAATGCATCAGTCCGACTTACCACTAGTATCCCTATAACAAATTTTGTCAAATATTTATAAATTCATCCAATTTATATCTGTATAAAATTTCGTGTTAAGGAAAGAGGATATAGTCAAAATTGCGTTTTTCCTCCTACGAGAGAGTATTCAAGGTCCGGGATGAAACCAACAAGTAGGAAAATGAAGTCCAAGAACCCAAGAGGAACTTGGTGGAACAATTTAAGGGGACAAAATTATTATTTTTTCTAGATAAAAATGGAAGTAAAATATGAAATACACAAAAGGTGAGTCGACACGCTTGGATAATAGATAGAACAAACCATGTAGGATTTTTATGTCGATACAAGAGTGAAGGTGCCGATCACGTCTTAGTTTAGAGATGTGTTAGACCGATCAAAAAATATACTTAACTTTGTTTCCCTTTAGGTTCCAAACAAAATTCGTTTTGAAGGTTTCTCCATGTTGTCAATAAGCCACAATCAAGCAACTTTATGTTTACATAAAATAAAAGATAAAAGAAATGCAACCAAGTATCATAGTTATATTATTAAAAAAATACATTATTTTTTTAAATGTTAGTTTATATCAAACCAAACAATATATTTTCAACCTCATACTTATAAACAAATTCTACATGTAATAAATGTTGCATATTATTTTCTATAGATATATATAACTAAAATGCCCTAGCAAGAGGCATGACCATAAGGAACTAAGAAACTAGTCTTTGGGGTCTAGACCCACCTCAACTATTCAACCCCCACTTCATTGAGTTCCATAAACCAAACATACATGATGGGAAGAAGTGCTCTTTTTGTCTTTTTAGGACTATTTGATTTTACCCTCCTGTTAGATTAGATAATATTGGCATTACCCTACTATTAGATCATAAATTAAATTTACCTTCCTGAAAGTGTCGTTAAAAATTTATTAACGACACGTTAAAAACTTTTAACGACACTTTCAGGAGGGTAAATTTAACTTTTGATCTAACAGAGAGGTAATATCAATATACCTAATCTAACATCGGAATAAAATCAAATAGTCATTTTTTTATCTACCGAGTTTTCCAAGTTTAGGGGTGAACCCACATGGAGCAGCTCAGACTCAAGTTTCTACTAATTTTTAGGGAGAAAAAAGAATAACAATATAGATTCTTTATAATTTTGCCGAAAAAGAAAATGGATGTCCTATACCTAGTCCCTTCAAAAGGTGATACAGTGTTTTGTATATTTTCTCTCATTTGCTCCGACTTTCCATTCCTAATTAATGCATGGCATGCTCTTGAAAATTTGAAATGATGTTGTCCAATAAGTTAACCAGTGTTTGTAGGCATTAATCATGAGACAGCACTTCATGATGATCTTTCTTTATAAAGAGGGGAAGTATTATCACCTTGAACACGCTCAAAGAAATAATGCAGTACAAGTTTAGTGCATACCATGACGAATTACTCTTTCTCCAGTGCAATTTGGGTAAACTAAATTTTTTTTCAAGTCAATGATAAGTTATATATTATAATTCATATCATTGTGCATATTAAATGTTATCAAAGATGTGCAGCGGGCTCTTTCGACGTGGAGTAGGGCTATACACGGAGACGTGTTCCTGGCCGTTAGCGAGGCTGAATTGGCAGCAGCGAGTTTGACGCAGTCGACTCCACGACCAACCACTCTAAACTGGTAGCGGCCCAGAACAGGCTGAAGACTTGTATCGAAGTGGAAACTGCATTCTGGAGGCAGAAAGCACGCCTGCGGTGGGACCTGCATGCATGGCGATCAGAATACAGCCTTCTTCCGTGCGTGCACTCGCCACAAAAGAAGCAAACTTTATATTCACTCCAACACTGACGCACAGGGCGAGGTTCATGACACTCAAGAGTCCATCCAGGAGTTAGCCCGGTCTCATTTCTCCAAGCTTTACAAGAAAGAGGAAGTACTCTTCGATACTCAGATGCTGGGCTCCTCCCTAAAATAGTTTCTAAAGAGCAGAGTGGGTTTGTGAGAGGAAGAAAAATTATGGATAACATCATGCTTGCTAAGGAAATTGTTAGTAGAATGGGGTTTCACAACCCAGGGGGGGGGGGGAACGTTGCGATCAAGGTTGATACGGAGAAGGCCTATGACAGACTTGATTGGCAATTCCTAATTGGGTTCCGAGAAGGTTCGGTTTCTCCGAAGTCTGGATTGACGTTCTTTGGAGATCAGTGGCAGACTCGTGGTTCTCTCCGATAATCAACGGGATTTCTCAGGATTCATTAAATCATGTCGCGGAGTCAGACAGGGAGACCCTCTTTCGTCAACCTTGTTCATTATTGCGGCAAAGGTGTTGAGTCGCAATCTTATTAAGTCGGGCTCCAGATTCAGTTACCAGAGATTCCGTACGACTAGTGGGTGTCCCCTAGTGACTCACCTCGCGTATGCGGATGACTTACAAATCTTCTCCTCTGGAGACAAGAGAGCAATATATATTATCGGCAAGGTGTTGAGCAGGTATGAGAATATATCCGGTTAAAAAGTAAATTCCTCTAAGAGCAACATTTATGTTCATGAAGCTTCCTCCTTCTCCCATAATGATGAGGATACATCTCAGGCTTCCCAGTGCCCCAAGAATCCCGTATGACCGAAACATCAGGGTGCTCTCACAATCTCTTCCAGACCGACCGATTCCCAGTGCCCCAAGAATCGTTCGAGAGACTATTACCTTGGGCACAAGTTGTCCGAGACCAATGCATGACAAGCAACATCTATCAGATAAAAACTATTAGGATGCACCAAACATGAACAATCATATCACTATCTAATAGCCACACTCCCCTAGATCCCGTAGGACCGGAACATCAGGGCAGGCTACTAGTCTCTTCTCTTTCAATCTTTTACACGGGACACAATCATAGCCACACCCCTAGATCCCGTAGGACCGGAACATCAGGGCGGGCTACTAGTCTCTTCTCTTTCAACCTTTTACACAGAACACAATCACTAACCATAAAAGGTTCAATACACGATCTAGTAGCGCAGCAGGTGAGTAAGGGACATAACATTAACTGAAGTAAAGCAGTAACTCTCTATATATATATTTGCATGAAGTTCATTTCTTTTAGCATATCTAGTAGTGAATTAACGTAGAACTAAGGAGCTTGCAACTGAGTAGACTAGCGATCATTTTATTAGACGTGCAGACTAAAGGATTCATCGAAGGGCCGAAGCCACTCACTGAACGAATCAACGAGAGGATGGGGAAGCCTTATGTAATGATGACTCCTTGGTTATGCGTCCTAAAATTGCAACAATACTTGGTTAGCATCCTTCGATCTCTTTCTCTTACGATTCAAAAAGAATGCGCAAGCGAGAAAAGTAAATCATGAAAACCAAGTCATTGAAACCAAGACGAAACACAAAGCAACACAAAAATAAGCAGCAAAACGACCAACAAAAACTCTTGGACTTATTTCAATAGAAGTTGTTCCATCAGTTTGAAGGGTTCATTGCATTTCGTTCATGTTAATTTGGCGGTAAGGTTTTTCTGAGACTTGATTCTCAACCGAGTCAAAGTAACAAGTGTTCCTTAAGTAACCCTCTAGGAGCGGGATATTACATAATATCCCACTGAGAAAAGTTTCATCCACGCAACTTAAGAGATCAAGAGGGTCGAGAGACAAGGCATTAAGAGGTCAAAGGAATCAGACTCACTAACATCGTGCCCGCTCATATCGCACTCAATATTTAGTTGATACACTCTAGCCCTTCCCGTCTGTTCAGTCTGCTTATTGGCTTGAGCTGGGGCGGGATTCTGATTCTGTCCACGTTCTGCATTGTTATTTTGATTCTGCGGTGCGGACCTCCTAGTTGGACAATCTTGAAGTTCATGGCCTGGTTGTCCATATTTGAAGCACAGCCTGTTGAGGAAATGACAAGCTTCTTTAGTTTGACCGTGACGGCCGCAGTAACTGCAAATTTTTCCAGGGTTCTCTTATGTATCGATCTTCTTCTCGCCATCGCGGTATTTTTTTGCAGGAGGATTCCGAGGATCCAATGTCTTTTCTTGAGCACTTTGCGGTGTGAACTGCTCAATCTGTACCGCTACCTCAAAAGTCTGTATGTACTATGTACAATCTCGGTTCATAACATCCTTTCTCAGGTTGTCATTTAGGCCTCTTATGAACCTGTCACTACCACATTTTCTAGGAAAGGTTATTTTAGTAATTTTATAATTAATTAAATATTGTGCTTGTTAAATAATTATTTATTGTACTATTTAATTATTGTTAGATGCTAGTTATTTATTTTAGACTTGTGTTAGCGGACCTAACTAGTTTAGTTTAGACTCATGGACCAACATGTATTAATTGTTAGAATTGAGCCCATTTAGAAAGCTCATTAATTAGGAAGAGGATTAATTTAATTAAACCATTAAACTAGAAGCTTTTCTCCTTAATTATTTCTTCATGAGAAGCCCCAAGGGGTATATTGGACATTATATAGTGACTTGAGGAAGGGGTAAGGGGCCGGCCTATTAAAGAGGGGGAAAATATTTCTCTCTCCTCTTTTCATTTGCAAATTAGATCTAGAATTTCCTCAACCAAATTCCTTCATTCCCACTTTATTTCCCTACCAAATTTTATCACAATTCATTCCCAAATTATCATTGGAGACTAGTGGAGCAAGAATCTACAAAGAGGAGTAAGGATCTACAAGTTGGAGGCCAATTTCATCACATTTGGAGGTTGTATTGAAAATCAATCTCCCAATAGGTACAATTCATTCCCCCCCCTTAAATTATGTTCTAAATCTGAGATTTAACCATGAAAAATCAACCCATATGCATAGGCTACCCATAGGATTTGGTTTTGTGTTCATAGGAGGCCTATTGAGAAAGTTATGGTACTTTTTGTGTCAATTTTGGGAGAATTTCGAGATTGACAATTATTGTGTGTGTCAATTGGTCCTATAGATCAATTTGGCATATGCTTGTGTGTTTGGGGCTAGTGTCGTGTCCACAATTGGGTACGTGTAGGTCGTATCCCATCAATTTGATGATACGAGTTGATTTGGAAGTTTTTCTCCGACATGAGACTTTTAGCATGTCACATTTTGACACGGACACGTAGATTTGTGTTTGACTCTTCGTATTGTTCATAATTAATATATTAGACTTGCTCGTGTCCTTCGGGGTACTTTTGGATATGTGGTGGACTCGTGTCGCAAGCGTATCCTAGATCTAGTGGGATACGGGTGTGATACACTCAATGTGTTGTGCAATTTAATTTCTAAATCTATTTCTCTTGTCAGTGTGATGTGTGTGTGTGTGTGTATATATATATATATATATATATATATATATATATATATATATATATATATATATATATATATTATTGTGTATATATATATTTATGTGTCATAGATCTATGTAACTATTTTACCTATGTGTGTATATATATTTGTAATATATATATATATATATATATATATATATATATATATATATATATATATATATGTGTGTGTGTGTGTGTGTGTGTGTGTATGTATGTTACATGTATTTATTGTGTACATATATATGTATGGGGAGGTGTTAGTGTATATACATAGTTATATATTAAGAGTTATATATTTGTATATATATTATGTGTTATGTATATATATGTATATTATATAAGAGGAAGATGGGTGACACAACAGCCGCTATAGCGACAGCAACGTCGCTAAAATAACAGCAGCAGCAATAGCATACAGCAGCAACAGCCGCTATAGCGACAACAGCGTCGCCAAAACAGCAGCAACAGTAATAGCATACAGCAGCAGCGATAGCAGTTTAGCGACAGCAGCAAAAAACTGTCGCAGAAACAACAACGGTATCAGCAGTATCAGTACCTATAGCGACAACAGCAGAAAACTGTCGCAGAAAATAGCAGTGTCAGCAGCAGTATCCTCACCTATGGCGACGATCAGCAGGGTTCTTTAGCGACATAACTGCAGTTTTGAATAGTTATTATATATTTAATTATAATAGTTTTAATATGTATATATATGGTATTGATATATTGTAAATATGTTCCTAATTGCTAATTGTGTTTTGTATACTATAATTATAATTATTAGTTGTTAGCATATATTTATTATTGGGTAGTTAGTATAAATAAGGTATTGGATATTACCTTGAGATACCAAGGTAAGTATCAAGGTATTTTAGGATACCCAAGGTATTGGGTTTGGGTATCAAGATTTTGGTTTAGTGTTGTGATACCAAGCTGGTTCGAAACCAAGGTATCCATTTAATGTTATAAATAAGATTATATATATATATATATATATATATATATATATATATATATATATATATATATATATATATATATATATATATATATATATATATATTGTTTGACATATATGTGTAATGCTTTACCTATTGTTTTACGTATCCTGAGATACGGTATCCTAGTATCCTAAGATGTAGTTTTATGACCTAGACTCTAGTGTTTGAAACCAATATCTTTGAGATAGACTCTTGTAAACCTCGAAATAGGTAGTTTGATATATTTGACCATAGTTTGACCATAGTTGACCATAGTTTGACCATAGTTGACCATAGTTTGACTTTTGACTTAGAGATGGCTTGTTGACCTAGAAGTTGACTAGTTTAACTTATTTTCTTTCTGAAACCTTGTATTGATATTATATTCCATATCTAGGTCTTCGAGGCACCATATCAGACATCTGTGAGACTATTCTTTGGACTTCAGGCGAGTACATTCTCTGATAGTTTCTCATTTATGATATTCTCTATGTTTATTGTATCTAGTGTAGATATCCATATTTCTTGACACGATGGTTACACGGATTGGTATATCCGGATCTCGTCATGAGATGTTATTCCTTGGTATATGGTGTATCGTATGCAAGCCTTGTTTCATTGATTATCTTGTACATGTACATACACTGATTCTCGGAAAGAGTCGCTATCTTCTTGGGGAATCCCGTGCCATAGCGTACCATGGTTGAATTTATTATACCAGTCGAGGGTGTGGAGTATTTTAGTATAGATATGTGATCATACCCTCCTTGTATCAAGTCTTGCTCTTGGATAGTATTAATCATACACCGCACGTATGATTAGCCAGGCCATAAATCTTGTATCATGTTCCCAAGTCAATCACATGTTAAAGCTAGTACTCACACACTTAGTCATTAGTATTCTTGTTCATTATCATATTGCTTATTATTGTATTATTCTAGTATTTTCTTATTGTATATCTCTTGTATCTATTGTGCATCTTGTATATTCACATATATTTACTGTTACATAGTTTTTATCATTGATTAGAACTGCTGTTAGAGAAGTACTCTGCTCCTTTCCTGACTAGATATTTTTTTCCAGATGATACTGAGGACTAGTACCCTACACATTATGGGCCTCAGGATGTTGTGGGTTTAGAGTCAGAGACCCTGGCTCAGGAGGGACTATCCCAAATGAGACATATGACCCATATTTAGTAGCTCCTTAGTATTCTTGTACTGGATTTGTCTCCAGCTTATTTTTGTAGTATTATTTCAGACTCATTGATGTTATTATTTTAGACTCATAAGTTGTATGTGACTATTCTATTATTTATCATATTCGTGCTCGTTCTATCTTAGATCTGTGATTGAGTATATTATTTTTGTTGGTGGCTCATTATATTGTTAGATAGATTACCCAGACAACGTTCTATCGCCGATTCTGCAGCGTAGGCTGGGCGTTGTTCCTGACTTGCATCCCTACATCGAGTGCGGGTTGTGACACCTTTGTAGTGGTGGCCCATGCAGGTCTCGTCTCTTTTTTCAAGATCGCAATTAGTGCTATTCATAGTAGTGCTCTGAATATAGTGCTATTACGAGCATGTTTCAGGATATAGGATGTAGGCTATAGGCTGAGAATACCCAATCACATCTAAAAAAAAATTCTTTTAATTCATTCAATTATTCTCCTTTGATATTGATACTTGATCTTTAAACTGTCATTTCCTTGAGTGTCTTACATTATGTGCCATATTGATTCCATTCCAGCTTTAGCTTTGTTTGATAGTGGTGCTTCCCATAGTTTTGTATCTATTTTTTTTGCTCTGAAGCATGGTTTGGTAGCTGAGTCTTTGCTTAGGACTTGCAAGATCATGATCGGGGGAGGCATTATCCTGGTTAATGATATTCATAAGGATCGGAGAGTTACTCTAGGAGGCTGGGAGTTGAGTGTGTGTCTACTTGTAATGCCACTTCCGAGCTACGATATTGTACTCGGAATGGATTGGTTGAGTAGGCACCGTGCTAGCATAGATTGTAGAGGAGGTAGAGTTTTGTTTGGTCCGTCGGGAGAGCCGGAGTTCGAGTTTACTAGAGGAGCTGCAGAGCAGGAAGAAGGCATTATTTGTGGAGCTATGGTGGAAGACAAGGAGTTGCCACATCAGTTGATAACAGAGTTCTTGGATATATTTTCTGAGGAATTGTCAGGGTTGCCGCCAGATCGAGATGTTGAATTCTCCATAGACTTGGTGCCAGGTGCAGAACCAATTTCACATCATGTCTATAGAGTAAACAACAGCGAGCTGGTCGAGCTGAAGAAACAGGTGGAAGAATTGTAGGATAAGGGGTTTAGCAGATCGAGTTCTTCACCGTGGGGAGCCCCGGTATTGTTTGTACCGAAGAAGTATGGATCAGTGCGCATGTGCATTGATTACAGGGCATTGAATAATCTCACTATCAAGAATAAGTACCCTTTGCCACGGATTGATGATCTGTTCGATCAGTTGAGTGGTGCTAAGGTATTTTCTAAGATAGACTTGAGATCATGCTGCCACCAGGTGTAGGTGAAGCCGGAGAGAGAGTCGAGTGTGTAGGGGGCAGGGACTGCTGTTGGCGGCTCGGTGCGGTGCAGGCGGCGCGTGGCTCTCTGTACCACACGACTGCAGCTTTCGGCGCTTGACGGCGTTGTCTGCTTTGTGCAGTACAGCGACGCAGGCGGCGCATGCATCCTGATTTTTTTTCCAGGCCGCATGGCAGCTGAAATTCTCTTTAAATAGAGGCTCTCCTCTTTTATTTTAGGTAGTTGAAAAAATAGAGAGAGGAAAATCGAGAGCACCAGTAGGACCTGTAACAGCAGTTAGCATCCTTCCAAAAGAGTCTTCCGAGTGATCCAAAAGTGACCAAGAGCGTTTCAGAAGTTCTCGTGTGGACTTGGTGGATCCTGGGGACAGATCGTTGTATAGCGCGAATCTTGCCTTGAGATCTGGTGGTTTTGATCACCCTAGCAGGAGTTTCCTTCTTTGTATTTCTGTTCTTATTTTCCTTCTTCTCGATGTAGCGTCTGTGAACGTAAAGAGAAGAACGGTTTTCTGATTCTTGTTGTATTTACATTTTTTTTGGGTTGTCAGTTTGTAACATGTTTCCGGTTTAGTGTTTCTGTGGGGTTGTGTGTCACTGTAGAAAAACTCTTGTGTGAATCTCAGCGTACAAATTTTTCTTCTGGAGTTTGTAGAGACGAACTATTGTGTGAGTCTCTACTTTATGGCTACATTTTCTTCTTTGATCTGACTTCAGAAATAACAGAAGATACATAAAGATAAACTTACGTCTAATCCTAAATCTAATTATATCTTAACAGAAAAAAAATTCATAAAATTTGTCTTAAAAATCGGATAGTGTTCCATTTACTCATTCAGGGCCTCACTTTCAAATCCCACTAAGTTTCAAGAATTCTCGGACCGGCCATGTTAAAAGGTTGATAGTTTGGTATAAATTGAAGCATAGTCCAAAGGCCACGTGATTTCTTTTGGACAATCACAATCCTGATGAAGTGTTGACAACAACAAAGTTTAATAACAACGCTCAGTACCTGTGAAAAAGAAGAAGATATTTTAAGCCAAGTGGGCTTGGTAAAAAAAAATTTTGGTATATTATGATCTATTATATAAGACAGGATGGTAGCATTCCTAGGGATCACTCGTGAATCACACTTCCAATTACGTTCTACCCACATTAATTAGGATGTTACGAACTGGATTGCTGATCTCTCCACTGGGATTAGATATTCTAAACATCATCCTACCATATACCCGTGTGGTGTTCGTATCGTATCATATCGGACACTTACTATACACAACCTAGATAATCTAGATGAGTCCTGAAACTTTTGAGCTCCTGTACGAAAACAAAAAAATCCTTTAGAGGTACTCAAAATAAAATTATAAATCAATTTACATTAAAATATAAATTTTACAAGTAAATTAAAATTCTTAATACAATATAGTATTCAATAAGACTAATAAATGTACGTACGTTGAACGTAAAATAAAATTTTCTAATATTATTATAAAACAGTTTAAATATTTAAATATATTTTAATTATAATTTATTATTGATATATTTTTACTATTTATAAAAAGTCTTGAAAATACAAGTTGTCTAAGCTGTACGTATATCGTCACGTAATTAAAAATTAAAAATTAAATAAAGTTTAAGTAATTGTTAACTACATAATATTATATAACTATAATCAAACACTTCTTCTAACTCGTGTGGTTAAGGTGGGAGGCATTCTTCTTGGTTGAAGTTTAATTCTCCATAAAGTTATTTATAACAAATTTATTTATTTGTCAGTAAATTTTTTACGTAATATTATCTTTTAAAATAAATGGTTGAGTATTTACAAACAGCTTAAAAGACTCACTTTTGAACAGTTTTGAAGCTATGAACATATATGAAACTTAGAAAGACATTCAAATAATCATATGCTTCTCCCCAAGTGATCAGCTATGAATATACTGGAATTTTTTTGCTAACTCACAATTTTTTGTCCAATTTTTTTTTTATCAAGTATTGTTATTTCCAAATTATAATTGATTTTTTTAATATATATATATAGGCTAATGTATATTGAACTTTGAAATTTTTGGGAAGCCCTTGCTTTGTGGGGCCTTGTGTATCCATACAGACTGCTCCCACTCAAGACGAACTCTGATCAATGAGTAAGAGAATCAATAGGTAGTGCAATGTGCAGCTATGCTAGCTAGTCATTAACATTTAAGTAAGTTTTGGTGGTATTCTAAGATAAGAAGTCCTTTTATTTATATATATATATATATATATATATATATATATATATATATAGTCTAACAGTTAAGACTGATGCACTTAGACGGAGAGGTCTTGGGTTCAAGATCCCTCGACGCCAATTAATTTCTCCAAAGGGGAATTAATGGTGGAGCGACGGTTGGGTGCAGTGCAGGCGCATGGAGCGGTGCGGTACGGCCCGAACGGTATGCGGATGCGATGCAGGTGCAGGTGCGATGCTAGTGGATCTGGTGCAGCACGGTGCGGTGCGACTACGGCTGCGTGAGGTCTTCGGACTGGATGGAGCCTTCGAGCGTAGTGCCTTCGGATGTGGAGTCTTCGGGCTGGGTTAGTGGTGCCTTCGGGCCGGAATGTAAGCCTTCGGGCTGGGTGGGGCCTTCGGGCTAGTGATTGTATATACAGGCCTTTGGACTAAATTGGTTGTAAGCCTTCGGGCTGAGTTGTAGCCTTTCGAAATGGACTGAATAAAATTTACCTTCTACGAATATATATATATATATATATATATATATATATATAGAGAGAGAGAGAGAGAGATCCACATCCTCGATTTTTTGCATCCCCAAGCATTCCCTTGTTATCAACCGTTCGATTTTCTTTAAGTCATCTAATCTTAACTGTTGATTTGAACCATTCAAATCAATGGTTAAGATTAGATGACTTAAACAAGATCCAACGGTTGTAAACATGGAGATGCATAATAGGAGGGATGTAATATATATATATATATATATATATATATATATATATATATATATATATATATATATATATAGAGAGAGAGAGAGAGAGAGAGAGAGATAGAGAGACCCGCGCCCGGAGCCCCTCTCTCCCCTTGTCCGTTGGATTGGGGGACCGGCGCGCGCCTACGTGGGGCCCGCTCGATCCAATGGTCGGCAGCGGCGGGGCTCCCGATCCACTCCTATATATATATATATATATATATATATATATATATATATATATATATATATATATATATATATATATATATATAGCGGAGCGAGCGAAGGGGGCCATCTAGGGTTTCAGGAGAATGGATGGGACCCAGGCCAAGTTCAAGGCCGGTTGGTGGTGGAGAAAGCAGTGGAGGATGTACACCAAGTAACCGAAATCTAAGAGGGAGGGGGATGGACCACTATCAACAGGCGTAGGAGGTGCAATATGATATACAGGAGAAGTTTTGGATGGGGGTCCGCCACGGGAGACAGGAGGATGAACCCTATGGGAGGCCAGTAAGGAGGCGTACGTAGAAGAAGTGGGCTGTCGATGAGGGATAGCAACCGAGGTCGGTGACTGGAGTGCGGTCAACTCATGCACCATCGATAAATGTTCTACAACACGATACAACCTCCATGAGGATGGGACAATCGGGGATGGCGAGAAACAATGGGGGTGGGATGACACTCCATTTCATAACAGAGGAGAAAGGTAAGGAAGTTGTGCATGGACCTGAACAACGTATATCGTGGGCGGATTGCGTACGCGAGACCTCCGAGACTATTAGCGGGCAGATGCGATACGTGGAACCCTAGTGAGTTGGTAATGGGGTAAGGGCGGTGTTCCCCACGGTGGATCTGGTGGAACCAATGGAGTATTGAAAAAACACGATAATCCTATACTTGTTAGGTAATAGATCGTTCTACGGGCAGCTACAGGCATATACAAATAGAGTTTCCAGGTTGATGTGCACTGCAAACACCGTCGTGAGCCTCACGGAGTGCTTGCTTTGCTTTTGTGCATTGCTTTTGTGTCTGATAGGCATTGTAGCAGGAAATATTGAGTTTTTCTCTCGGAATAATGAGTTCTATTATGTACGGTTTGGGATCTGCAAAGACATGGATCGCGTTCTGCAGGGGGACCATGGATGTTTGATGGCCGTTTGATTATTATGAAAGCTTTGACATATGAATCAACCTATTTTAGAGAAGTTTTGCACTCAGTCCCGATCTGGATCCGATTACCTGAATGGCCTATCAAATTTTGGAGTATCGAGCTAATGATGAGGATAGCCAGTATGATAGGCATTCCTATCAAGGCTAATGAGGCTACGACTAAGCGGTCAAGATTGGGGTATGCAAGGGTATTTTTGGATATTGCGGCAGACAAAGTACTTCCACAGATAATTGAATATGAGCTCCATTAGGGAGAAGTTTATACCCAATGTAGTGCCCCGCTCCGCATAGGCACTATTTACAAGTTATATCGCTTTGCTTGCTCGAGTGGAAGTCTTCTCAGAGAGTTTTTGATCAAACCACAAGACGATTGATTTAAGTGAGTGGGCAGAACTGCATTCTCTGATTCTTGCACGCCTTAATAATGAATCTGAGTTTTTTGAAATGCTTGTTTGCTTAAGAAGATAGTTTCATAAGAAAAATGATAGAACCTGACTTTGCATGCTAAATAAGTGAACTCGTATAGCTTGTCATTGAAACGAACATGTTTTCTTAACTAGAGAACTTGTATGCTTGTCTAAAAAGAGATAGAACCTTGCCATGCTAAGTCAAGAGTATAAGAAATATTGCATGCTTAGTTACACTGACACAGCTATCGAACGAACCCTTGCCATGCTAAAAAGATTAGTAAAGGAATTTCTTGAACAAGTCCCTTTGTTATATGCTAAGAAAGAGATAGATATTGCATGCTAGTTGCTATGAAATCGATATCGTGCTTGCTATTATATGTTTTGCTTACCTGTTTTGCTATATTGAAGTGCTATAAGTCTTTGATTCGTATAAGAAGAGACTAATAGTGCGTCCTGATGTTCCGGTCCTACGGGATCTAGGGGGGTGTGCTATTAGATATGTGAAAGATGTGTTTTGCTTGAAAGAATGAAAGAAAAGAGTCTAGTAGCCCACCATGATGTTCCAGTCCTACGAGATCTAGGATGGTGTGACTATTAGATTGTGATATGTTTGTTCATGTTTGGTACATCCTGATAGTTTTATCTGATAGATATTACTTGTCATGCATTGGTCTCGAACAACTTGTGCACAAGAAAATAGTCTCTCGAACGATTCCTGGGGCACTGGAAATTGGTCAGTCCGGAGGAGATTGTTAGAGCAACCCGATGTTCCGGTCCCACGGGATCTAGGGGGTGTTGTTTGTCCATCAGTGGGGTAACTCATGGGCCATCATATAGTTAGGGCGCATGCTAGGCTAGCCTTCTTGCATACCTAACTGTTTGATGCAGAGACGGACAGGAAAATAGAGAACCTTATACATATATGCTTATGCAAATCGCTTGTGTGTCTGCTGCAAGAATAACATAACCATTCAGCAAGGGGTAAGAAATACAAAGAGTATATATATATATATATATATATATATATATATATATATATATATATATATATATATATATATATATATATATATATATATATATATATGCATAACCATTCAGCAAGGGGTAAGAAATACAAAGAGTATATATATATATATATATATATATATATATATATATATATAGCTTACTTTTTCATTTCAGTTGCATCATTGAGTTTATCTGATAGTGCTTCATGCATTCGCATCGGTTGGACAATGGCTATTAGTGAAGAGCTGAACCTTGGTCACGGCTGCTACTATGTTAGTGAAAAGCAACCATGTGTCACAGCTGCTAATAGCATCAGATAAAAGAGTCATTAGTTAGCTAGATTACCGCTACTGATCTTGAGTTTCTCGGGGACCAAAATCATATAAATATGTTATCTTGTTTGCTTGAAAAGAATGAAAGTCCACTTGATACACTTGTTTTTGGATTCGAGATGATCGGACCACTAGAGATAACTTTTGTTCTTAAGAGTTAGAATATGGTGCACGATACATGTTGCATACTGCACGATAGAACACTGTCCCGACTGGCTCAAATTCTGTGCTGCATGAAATGAACATAGGTAAAAAGTAGAAAGATCACTAGTAATGTAATATTTGGCCACATGCTTACTTAGTGTGGGTTTTAGGGGGTATTGCTTCTGTTCGTTGATTTTATACTCACTATTACTTTCTCCAAAGTGCTGACCCACCAACAGTTTGCTTGTTCTCGGGTGCTGGATCGTCCGAGAAAGCGATAGCCGTGCTTCATCCCCAGGACCCGTTAATTTAGAGTCGATGCCTTGAGCCGTATCGAGATTGCTTTGAGCTATTTTTGCATAGAGGGACATAATGTATGGAACGGTGTCATTGTAATCGAGAGTAAGAGAGTGCTTGAGCAATTTGTAACCTCGGCCTAGCGCCACTTGTAACACTTTTAAATATCAATAAAGAGCTTATTTTCATATGCCATTGTGTTCTTTACTTTTCTGCAAAATGTGCCGTTCCTTCCATCTTGAATAGCTTACTTTACCTTGTTCAAAGCTTTGGCCTTGTGCAAGCGCAATTTAGGCTTGCATAATATCGCACCCAAGCGAGAACGATCGGTTCCGCAGGGATCAAGCGAGGACGATCGGCCCCTGCAGGATCGAGGCGTGACATAATGGTATCAGAGCAACTCGATTCTTTGCCCATTTCGTTACCTCCGACTCTGAGATGTGCCTGATATTGTGCTACAATGAACGTTCCATACAATAAGTCCATAGATATTCTCAAAGATGCGCACAAAAGTTTTTTAGATTTGATTTGTTGCTTGAGAGTTATGCTTTCATGCTTGTGATCTGCTTGTATTTTCGATTAAGGATGGCGAGGGATGAGGACTATCGCTGCTCTGGATTTTTGTAAGTTTCTCCTTGAGTTTCGAGGATGAAACTTTTTGTTGGTGGGTAAGTATGTAGTGTCTCGCTCCGCGTAAGCACTATGTACAAGTGATATCGCTTTGCTTACTCGAGTGAAAGTCTTCTCGGAGAGTTTTCGATCGAACCACAAGACGATTGATCTAAGTGAGTGGGCAGAACTGCATTCTTTGATTCTTGCAGGCCTTAATAATGAATCTGAGTTTTTGAAATGCTTGTTTGCTTAAGAAGATAGTTTCATAAGAAGAATGATAGAACCTGAATCTGCATGCTAAATAAGTGAACTCATATAGCTTGTCATTGAAACGAACATGTTTGCTTAACTAGAGAACTTGTTGCTTGTCTGAAAAGAGATAGAACCTTGCCGTGCTAAGTCAAGAGTATAAGAAATGTTACATGCTTAGTTACACTGACACAACTATCGAACGAACCCTTGCCATACTAAAAAGATTAGTAAAGAAATTGCATGAACAAGTCCATTTGTTATATGCTAAGAAAGAGATAGATATTACATGCTAGTTGCTATGAAATCGATATCGTGCTTGCTATTATATGTTTCTCTTGTCTATTTTGCTATATCGAACTGTTATAAGTTTTTGATTCGTAAAAGAAGAGACTAATAGTGCGTTCTGATGTTCCGGTCCTACGGGATCTAGGGGGTGTGCTATTAGATATGTGAAAGATGTCTTTTGCTTGAAAGAATAAAAGAGAAGAGTCTAGTAGCCCACCCTGATGTTCCGGTCCTACAGGATCTAGGGGGGTGACTATTAGATTGTGATATGCTTGTTCATATTTAGTGTATCCTGATAGTTTTATCTGACAGATGTTGCTTGTCATGCATTGGTCTCAGACAACTTGTGCACAAGGAAATAGTCTCTCGAACGATTTCTGGGACACTTAGAATCGGTCGATACGGAGGAGATCGTTAGAGCAACCCCATGTTCCGGTCCCACAGGATCTAGGGGGTATTGTTTGTCCATCAGTCGGGTAACTCATGGGCCATCATATAGTTAGGGCGCATACTAGGCTAGCCTTCTTGCATACCTAACTGTTTGATGCAGAGACGGACAGATAAATAGAGAACCTTATACATATATGCTTATGCAAATCGTTGCTAACTTATATTTTTGCTACAGGGATAACCGTTTGGCAAGGGGTAAGAAATAAAAAGAGTATATATATATAGCTTGCTTGTTCATTTCGGTTGCATCATTGAGTTTATCTGATGGTGCTTCATGCATTCGCATCGGTTGGACAATGGCTATTAGTGAAGAGCTGAACCTTGGTCATGGCTGCTACTATGTTAGTAAAAAGCAACCATGTATCACAGCTGCTAATAGCATCAGATAAAAGAGTTATTAGTTAGCTGGATTATCGCTACTGATCCTGAGTTTCTCGAGGACCGAAATCATATAGATATGTTATCTTGTTTGCTTAAAAAGAATGAAGGTCTACTTGATACACTTGTTTTTGGATTCGAGATGATCAGACCACTAGAGATAACTTTTGTTCTTAAGAATTAGAATATAGTGTACGATACATGTTGCGCACTGCACGATAGAACACTGTCCCGATTGTATGCTTAAATGTTTGAATATGCAAAACTGTTTCCTAAGCTATGTTTTCGAAAGAAGTAAACTGACTCAAATCATGTGCTGCATGAAATAAACAAGGGTAAAAGTAGCAAGATCACTAGTAATGTAATAATTTGCCACATGCTTACTTAGTGTGGGTTTCAGGGGGTGTTGTTTCTGTTCGTTGATTTTATACTCACTAGTACTTTCTCCAAAGTGCTGACCAACCAACAGTTTGCTTGTTTTCGGGTGCCGGATCGTCCGAGGAAGCGATAGCCGTACTTCATTCCCAGGACCCAAAAATCTGGAGTCATTGCCTTGAGCCGTAACGAGATTGCTTTGAGCTACTTTTGTATAGAGAGACATAATATATGGAACGGTATCATTGTAATCGAGAGTAAGAGAGTGCTTGAGCGATTTGTAACCTCGACCTAGCGTCGCTTGTAACACTTTTGAATATAAATAAAGAGCTTGTTTTCATATACCATTGTGTTCTTTTCTTTTCTGCAAAATGTGCTGCTGGTTCCGTCTTGAATAGCTTACTCGCCCTTGTTCAAAGCTTTGGCCTTGTGCAAGCGCAATTTAGGCTTGCACGGTATTGCGCTCAAACGAGGATGATCGGTTCCGTAGGGACCAAGCGAGGACGATCGGCCCCTGCGAGATTGGGCGTGACACCCAACATGTCGAGTACAAATGGGTTCCACCAATTTGTAGTACATGCAAGTGCTTTGGACACCTAGCTCGGGAATGAAAGGTGGGTAACATGACAGGTGCGAGGACGACTTACCCGGGGACTCGGCAAGAGAAGGATACTATAGATACTCGACTAGATAAGGAAACAAAGAAGAAGAAGATATCAGGAACCCATGCACTTCTAATCCATCGTTACAAGGGGTGGAGATTGAAACTGATATTGCCTTAAATTTTGTTGTAGCACTGGTCACTGGACCAAATAAGGAGGAAGAGCCTGCGTTTGAGGATAATTCAACAGGGGTGAAGGAGGACACTCACCGGGTGAATCTCCAGGCACGGGATAATGTGGTGGTAGAGCCGGATGCACCTTCGGTTAATGAATAGATAACTGTGAATTCAACCATCTCAAATGGGAGGAGGGGAAAGTACTCATAAGGGAAGATCCAAGGTAGGCGTTAATACGAAACTGTCGCAGACCTTCAAGATCCAAAGATGACATGCTAGGTCACCGATTGCAGACATGAGCGGGAACACTACGACGACTAGATCGGTGGAAGAAGTATTTTGTATAGATAATTCGCGATGGCAGGAACTACATCACAACACAGGTTCGGGACATCCGGGTGGGTCATCTCCTCCGAAAACTGAGCTAAGTTAGGTCGTTGTCCCCCCGAATAACAGACCAAAGCAGGTTACTGGGGATACAATTTGTTATTAATGTCGTTAATTACTTGGAATGTTACAGGCGCTTGCTCGCTGGGGAGATGGAGAGAGATTTGTGATATGCTGAATAAAGAAGGGTGTAGTATGAACGCGCTGACTGAAACTAAAATAAAACCGACGTGGATCCTAGCTAGACGTACACCTCCGTCTTGGACTCAGGTTAATAATCTTCACTTATGTAATATAGCTAAAATTTGGATTAGATAGGATAATAGGAGCTGGGATGGAAAACTTATATTGCCGTCTGAGCCACTAATTGGGTTAACGTTTACCAATACTGGTGGATACATATTTGTGTTTGGTGCAGCTTATGGACATAACAATAGGTATTGCAGATACACTCTTTGGAAGGATGTATGGCGGCTCAGCTATATTGCACAGGAACAATTACACTTGCCTTTGGTGATTATGGGGGACTTTAACACCTTGCTCTTCCATCATGAGAAGGTTAGGGGACGGGTGTCTCCGGACTATATTCTTGAAGACTTTCAACAATGTTTGTTGCAGACCGGGTTACAACCGATAGATAAGAGGGGTCATTTATGTAATTGGCATAATAAGGCAGTCCAGAATCGAGTGGCGTGTCAACTAGATCGTGCTATCAGCAATATTAAGTGGTTTAACAAATTCCCTGAAGCTAAATTGGAGGGCCTTCCAGTAGGCACATCGGATCACTCTCCATTGTGCATTCGGTTCATGTAGAAACAGAGGTCTGATGCTCGACCATTCTATTTCAATAAAAAATGGGTACTCCTCCTAGGCTACTTTGAGGCCGTGAAGACGGGGCTGGGAGATTTTCCTCGCGGGAACCCATAGTACCGATTGGTGAAGCGCCTTAAGGTTTTTAAGGCCGCATTGAAGCAATGGCAGCTATCTATACCAAACTGTGATGCTGCTAAGTTGGAGAAAAGGCTTCGTGAGACCCAAAGTCAGCTGCAAGGTGACATATTAAATGCTGAACTTGCTGAGGAGGAGCGCACACTGGTTGAAGAAGTCGAAAAGCGGACACTCTATGAGCATATCTAGATGGTCCAACGAGCAAAATACACATGGCTTCGGGAGGGTGACAAGAACACTAAATTCTTTTATGATGTTGTACGGGCTCGCCATCACAGAAATCAAATCTCTACACTACTGAACAATGATGGAAAAAAGGTGGCCAATCAAGAAGCGATTCGGGCAGAGGCAGTAAGGTACTACTCGGACCTTTATAGTGCCAATAATTACTTACATGATTTTCCTGACATTATCATAAGCGTGTAGTAACATCGCTTGGTAATCGAGTTCTGATGGCCCCGGTGACTATGGGAGAGATTGAAGCAATTATCTAGATGGCTGATCCCAATACAGCGCTGGCCCAGATGGGTTTGGTAGCAAAATTTTCAAGACTCATTGGAATGATATCAAGGGATAGGTCCACGAGGTGATATCAGACTTCTTAAAGAATAGGCGACTGCTACGAGAGATGAACCATACATTCCTTACCCTTATTCCGAAGAAGGAGGGGGCCACTTCTCTATCGAATTTTCGGCCAATTGCCTGCTGCAATTACTTATACAAGCTAATTACGTATTTGATGTGCCGGAGGATAGAGGGTATCATGCAAGAGTTGATTTCGCCCTATCAAGCAACTTTTATCAAAGGGTGTGATATCTCTGAGAATAATCTCTTGGTCTATGAGATTGCCAGGAACTTCAACAAACCAGGAGGAGATGGAGCATTTATCAAACTGGATTTGAGGAAGGCCTACGACACAGTCAATCATGGGTTTCTTTGTCATCTAATACTTGCTATAGGTTTTGATGCAGTTTGGGTGGAGCCTTTTCGTGAATGCATCACCACACCTTCATTCTCGGTTTTGATAAAGGGACAATTATATGGCTTCTTCCCGAGTAGCATAGGATTTCGCCAGGGGATCCATTATCCCCATACTTATTTACTCTTATGATGGAGTATTTCTCATGTCTTCTTGATTCTACGGTGATTCGTAAGAAGATCACTCCACTTCATAAGAGGGTAGTGCCACATGTGACACATTTGATATATGCAGATGATCTATTGGTCTTTTTGGTTGCCGTCTAGGAGGGGACTCACTGTATTGGCTTCCATCATGGAGTTGTTTGGGAAACACCAAAATGTACGCTATTAAAGGTCTTTTACGACATGTTTCACGCGCCATAAAAGATCATTTTTCTTGTAGTGAGGGTGTATTTTAACTTCCACTGCCAACACAAGGAGGAGATGACATCGATACTTGGCATTGAGCCGGGCGACCTACCAGTCATGTAGCTGGGCACTCCTCTGGCTGTCAATTATGCTAGAGATATGGTTTGCCAAAGTTTGGTTGAATACACTCAGCGTTGGGTTGAAGGTTGGCATGTATGTAATCTCTCGTTTGGAGGTCGTATTGAGCTGGTTCGTTCGGTGATACTGGCGATCACACATTTTTGGTTGCAGGCTACGTTACTTCCTGTTGCTACAATGCACCGAATTGAAAAAAATTATGAAAATTTTATCTTGCATTGTGGTATACATGCCATTGGATGGGACTTATTATGTCATCCAAGGGACGAATGTAGAGTGGAATTATGGCCTTTGTGCCCTCTTCAAGATGTCGTTGGATTGAAGCTGGTTTGGAAATTTCTTACTAACAATTCTCTTTGGCCTTCTTGGATGCACAACAGATATTTGAAGGGGAAATCTTTTGGGGGGCTACAATTTAATAGCAATGACTCGGTGGTGTTTAAAAATCTGGTGCATTGTCGCGTGCAGAATTATAATCGTTGATCACTCGGGTATTCAAAGATGGTAGGATGATAGATCTTTGGAATGACCCTTGGCTCGAGCATCGATGTCTTATAGATCACGAGGGAGTGGATGTGGAGGCAATAGAGAGAAGGATAGAGCATGTCAGTGTCATTCTGCATAATGGGCAATGTCTACCGGAAGTGCATGGGTCCACTAGACGGTTCAACAATGTAATTCGTACCATCCTAATCGATAGTCGCCTGGACTCAGACGCATGGGTCTGGACTAGTTCGGGTGGGGACCGGTTTGTGCAAAATCTGGTTCTTGACGACATCCGAATAAATTATCCCAAGATGGATTTGGCAACATGATTTGGTACAAAGCGCTGGCAAGTAAAATGTAATGATGCATGCTGAAACTGTGCGTAGACAGATTACCCACGCAAGACAGACTTCTGCGGCTTAGTATTCACTCAGGAATGTTTGGTTGTGTACTTTGCTTGCAGGTAGAGGAGTCCAAAACCCATTTGTTCTTTAAATGTCATATAACGAAGGTGATATGGCAACGACAACAGAGGAAGCTGAGTATGAATAATAGGGATGCCCAGGGATGGAGGGAGGTAGTGGTGGATATCTGGAGAGAAAAGCGAAGAGCACAACGATGGTTCAGTGAAGCACGCATTAGGTTGGCTGCATCGGTTTAGCAAATTTGAAAAGAACGTAACAATCGGATCTTTGAAGGTCTGGTCACGTCACTTGTGGGTATGTTACATGACATAGAGCATGATGTTTATGTACTAGAAAATAATTATAATCCCAGACGAGGTGTGAGGTGGTGAGAGATGTAACTTTTTGATGTTTTGAGCAATACAATTACCTTCTTCCAATATATATATATATATATATATATATATATATATATATATATATATATATATATACTTTTCTAATAATACTTGTATTTAATTACAACTTGTTCTTAACTTTTCTTGTGTATATTTTAAATTTTGGACTTAAAATTTTATTATTGTGTCGTTCAAAATTTTCTTATGATAAGAGGACAGTCGTGGCGCGATGCCACAAACTGTTGGATTATGGTTTGGTATTATGGGACTATGGGAAGGTCGTATGTTTGGGATATGCGGGTCACCAATCAGAATATTGAATTAGTATATTGATAGCACAAGAATGATCGATTATACTATTGCTTTACTTATATTTCTATATCATGCATATGTTTATTGTTAAATTATTCAAGCACTTGCATGGCCATGGACAACTTGTGCATAAGGTTTGGCTTTCCTGGAATGATTGTCGAGGCACCGGGATCGCGTCGACCAAGAAGAAAATTATGTAGAACGTGCTTCACGGCACAAGGTATTACGAGACCTTCATTGAGGCTAGCTACCTGATCTAAAAGGGCGCTCCGCAATACCACGTAATGTCCTTCATGGTGTCAATTCACCAATGACCTCATATAGACATGATACATACTAATGTATGTCTTATGCAGGGCGATAAGTATTCACTTATGTCTTATGTAGGGACGAGCACATCGGTTGTGATAAGAAGTCACTGATAAGTAATATGGTTTAATTATATGTTTTTGTTTCACTTATTCTATCAATATAATATAGCTACATGAGTACTATTTTACTATATACTATAAATATGAACTGTCAATCAATATGAGTCTAAATAGCAAGATCAGTTTGTAATATGCATGCTTCACATAAATAGAAATATTGGTTTAGATGAGTGGGTTATCCCACTCACCATTACACAATAATATATTGATCCTCAACTCCCCAGGTATGGAGATCTGCTTGAATGTGCTGAGGCGTTGGACCTCGTGTTGGAAATAATTTTAAAGATGTTCATCTGAAGATGATTCTTTTATGTATAGAGGACATAATATAAGGAATGATGTAAATTCTTTGTGAGCAAGAGTTGATATATGTATGTTGTAAGCTAAGTTGGTATATTTTGTTGGCAATTGAGAACCTTTATATTTTCGCTGCAAGACTTGTATTCTGCTAAAATTATCAATAAAGAGATTATTTTTGTATTTCTATTGTGACTTCAATATGACTTTTTATTCTGCTGCAATGCTATTTTTTTAGATGTACCATTAATTGTAGCTTCATGTCTTGTACAAGTACTATACTTATACGATATCACGTCCAGTAGTTACTTTTGGTTATGCGGAATTATGGCATGACAACATTGAATCATTTGTTGTCGTTCTCGGATATTATTGCTAGACAAAAAAAATACACATGTTAGCCTCATAAAATATCTATACTTATTATTTGGAACATCCAGTAAAAATATCAAGGACTTTCGATTGCATAAGCAATTTATGATTGAAAAGAATCAAATAAGGGTCCAAAAAATTAACAGCACTCAGATACCATTATGTCAAGCTCCGATTTCGCAGAACTGGTAAGTTGTCACCGGACGTGATGATGTATTAGTCTAAATTCCACTTATACAAGGCATAGATATGAACAGTTGATAAATGATCGCAAATCAAGGTCATTGCATCGAAAATAAGAAGACAAATTGAATCACAACAGTATAATAAAAATAATCTCTTTATTGATAAGCTTTGTAGCGGAATGCATACAACTCTCAATAGTCTATTGAAATGCGAAACTTGTCATCCAACTCACGAATACAAAGGATCATATTCCACATATTATGCCATTTATAAACAAAAGATCACATCTCCAGGAAAAAAAAAATCAGTTTGTCAAATGATGCTCCAACCCCTCGAAATTTTCAAGTGACTCTCACCTATGGAGGAGGGGACAACACTTTGGAGAATGAATTTGTAAACCCCCAGAGATTTAGCTATTTTAATTTAATATAATATTTAAAATTATTATTTTTATTATTAATTTGGATTAAGTAAACAAAAGTATCCTTTAAAAATATTTTCCGTAACTTTAATTTTTAGGAGCACAACATTAGCCATTATCTCCAAACAAATTTTATATGCATGATCTAGACGAGCCCACCTTAATTTATGATTATCATATCTCACTCAAACATATCTTCTTGTGCTCTATTTTTTTATGTAAAATATTCGGGTCAAAACTTAATTTCTAGCACCTACAGTGTAACCGTTGACCATTCCAATTTAAATTGGAGATCCAATTTCGACCAATTCTTTCGACCTAATGTATGATCATGATCTATACTAGGTCTAAGACATACATGATACATGTATCCCACTCTATTAAACCTCTATGTGCTACCTACCCTCAATAGTCATAAATGACCAATTTTTTAGTGAATCGGACCAACCTAGTCAAACTAAACCGCAACGACCCAAACCTGACCCAACTAGAAGTAGTTGGACTTAACCTAGGTTGACTAAGCTAGGTAGGACCATCCATATTAAATATCATTTTAGTTTTGGACAGCCATGGGTTTACTAAATCATTAGGATGGAATGTGAAAGGAAAGGGGTTATAACTTGTGACCTTTCCTTACCCCATTGGTAACTCCAAACCCTCCCCCTCCCCACTAGGCTGTCCATAACCCCCATCTCTTCACCTCCCCCATTTAAACCACCTGAAGAAAACTTCTTCCTAACTCTCTTCCTCACACTTTCTCTTCACAAACTATCTCTAAATTCCTTCTCTATCTCCCTCCACACCTTCATCCATCCAACCCTACCCAGGCTGAATCTTAATTCAGCAATACCCCCACCAATCCGGCCCTATCTTCCTCCACAGTAAGTATCTTTCTCTCAAATTTTGTATGCTTTTTTCTCTCCCTGTACTTATCACTTTCTCTTCACAAAACTTCCATCAAAATTCATTCTAAGTTTCTCAAAAATAGCCCTCCATCAGAGGTGTCCAGGCTGAATCCGAATTCAGTGTATCCTCTTCTCAGGCCACTCCACCACCTCCATAGCCTCCAAACCACCACTACAGCACCCAAATATCCTTCTCCTACCTCTCCTTAACAAGTTTCATTTATAACTAAGCACCTAAATTATCCTACAACTCCCCCAAACACCCCTTACAAAACGAAGACACCATGTTGAACCCGCCAGCAATAGCACCACTTCAACACCTTGATGCCACCAATTCCAGCACTAAAACCCCTTCAACAACTACCCTATCTTCATCCTCTACCTCTCTCATAATCTCTCTAATCCGCAAAGTACTTGGAGAAATATTTTGAAGCCCCGGACAATAGCTACGAGACGAAGTGTCCAAATTTGGACAGATTTGTGCAAGCAGTGCACAACCCTCTTTTGCCTTCCCATTTCACTTTGGTAAGAGCTCCAACTCCTCCTACTCAACCCTTTCTACATGTACTTCATATCCCTATTAAATTTCACTAACTTTGTATGATATTATACCAAGAATATTTATTACTTCTCATGTCTAGACTTGAATGTTATTTATGCACTTGTTGTTCTATTCACTTTGCCATGATCTAAAACCCAAGCAACCACTTGCAAAATATAATTTTTACTCTAATTATCACTAAATTTCAGAATGTATAAATTTTGTTTAGGGTGTTATATATAAATAAATGTATGGTTGAGACATGATTAAATATTGTGCAACTAGTAGTGCATTTTGCCTAGGTTTTGTGATAGCTAGTTTTATTGTTTATAAACACTATGTTGGAATATAGAAGATGTCATGCTAAGGTTGTTCACTAGTTATAATAGTGCTTGCACACATGTTTCATGACAAATACAAGAAAGAAATGAGGTATATGCCATGATCTTATTATAAATTCAGATTTGACTTGTCTATGTATACTTGATATTTTGTAGTAGAACGAGAGTTGTATATAGTTGGATGAACGAATATACTTGAGAAATATAGTATGTGATTGTTTGTGATGACCATAACTTGACCTATTGTTAATGCTCATGTGCATGTTTTAATAAGACAAAACTAACCCTAAGTTGGTTAACATAGTTTGACACTTAGTGAATACCAAGGTTGATGATATGTTGTATATGGAAATCTAGTGTGAGAACACCTAGTACCTATATGAACCTTCGTTATAACCATGTTTATGAGGCTTGATGATGTTATGTGACTAGTAGGCTTGGTGTTTACACACTTTCTTGGTCCTTGACTAGTGAACCTTAGCCAACCTACTTTGTTAGAACCCCAAATTATTTTAGACTCTAAATAATTGATGGCATTGTATAAGTGGTATCCTTGATTAAATTAGACCCTAATTGTCTAATGATTAATGACGTAGAGTAGTTGTACTCTTGTGTATGCTTAGTGAACCATGTCATAGTAACTAATTTTATGATATTATATATTTAGGCTCTTGGGATCGTACGAGAGTGAATTCGAGAGCAGATTCTTTGTATTATCAACTTGGAGTTTCAGGCAAGTGTACCTTGCCAAACATTGTGGTATATGCTTAACCTAGGACCGTGTGACTTACTTAGCGTCCGATTAATAGTCGGGTGCCAACACTGTACACAGAGTTGGGTAACGTCGCCTAGAGATGGACATTCGTGACCCTTTACATTCTCGTACTTGTCTTATCAAGTACACTATAACCCAGGACACTTGACACTATTCATGAGACAGAATTTTTCTGAGATATTCATGGTGATTCTGTGTAGGATGCAGGATTGACATAGACATTATATTCATAGATATTATATGACTTGTTGCATTTAGATATGATCTCGCGTGACATGGACATGAGACGTTATGGACATGAGACGTGTGGTTACATGGGGTAGGGAGAGACACACAGGCTACAGGCTATTTTATATATATCTACTACTATTGTGAGGTTGTAGACTCTCGAGCAGAGCTAGACCCATTACTTGTTATTACTGCTACCGGCTTCCCGACACAGAGCTTGTAGCGGTCTCAGCCTGAGTACTAGTGATGCTCTCACTTGCATATCACATAGCTGGTTAGATAGTTTGCCCTATTGTTATATTTTTATATACTGCATTTATTTTGGCATGATGTTTCTTGTACCTTGTTACGTCCCTCTGAGGACCTAGTCCCTTGCCAGTTTTGCAGCATAGACCGTTGTGAAGCCTGTCTGGAATTGCTGATGTGTGTTGCTTTGTCTTGCAGGAATTGGTGCCAGGTACTTATATCTTTCTTCCGGATTCATGGTTATTATTTATATTATTTATTCATCTGCTGATATAGCCTAGTTTTATAGACTCATATTCCTTTCTCGAGTCTATTCGAGCTTATGTGTTACTGGCGGCCGACTTTAGCACATGTAGCTCATTCTTGTATATTCTGATCAATGTGGATTGAGACATAGATATTTATATTTACTTGATTATATAGATAGGGGCCATTTTAATACAGCTTATACGTATTCGAGTCGGACCAGAGTCTGGTCGAATGCGTAGCTGGCATGTTACGTATTCCTAGTCCTACTTATTTTGGGACTGGGGCGTGACAGAATTGGTCAGTGACATTAACCCACCTCACCCAAATTGACAGAATAATCATGTGAAAGCAATACAAATTTATCAAATGATCTTCCTACTTTTTTAGGGTATGTTAACAATTTCATAAACATAAACATACACATGAAACAAAAATATATCACTGTAATATTGAGTCTTACCCACGGTCACCTTCGTTCTCTGCAAAACAAGGATTATAATACAATAACGTAGTTTGTATTTTTTTTTCCGTCCCTCTGCAAAACAACATTAGAAATCACAGTTTTAAGCATCATAAATTTGTCTCTACATCAACTGGTTAATTAACTCCAATACTATTACTATTTTTTTTTTGTGAGATGTCGGGCATAATGCTCGAGACTTTGTACACGCTGCGTTACATATCTTTTGGGCCCAATGCCCCCAACTACCACCAAATAAATAGAAGGAATAATACTTCTCCATGGTTTGATCTACCGATCTTCCGCCACCCAGCCAGAGTCTTATACCTCTTTCCGGTAACCACAAAGGTCACTCGAGTTCGGTATTACTATTTTTTTTATTCATTTTTTCTTTCTTTCTGGTGGACTTGAGGTCATTCCTGGATTTGGACACTTCTCATGGATTCGAGAACCGTGCGTGGAGTCTACCAAATTATAACATCCGTTTTAGCAGCGTTAATTATCTCTGCTTTGCTTCGACATCATACCACCCTCCATCAACACGTTTCGGCAAGTCAACCTCGACAAATCTGTCTCCTTCAGCCTGCTCTGAACTGTAGGAAAATTTGTATACTATTTTATAAATAAAGACAATTTAAAAAAAAAATTTAATCGCCGTGAAATGACAACAATCGTGTGGCCGACTGATGTAGAAAAAAGTCGAACTCGAGTGACCCTTGTGGTTACCGAGAAGAGACATAAGATACTGGCTGGGTGGCAGAAGATCAGTGGATCGAGCCACGAGACATATTATTTCTTTCATTTATAAATGGTGGGAGTTGGAGGACAGTGGCCCCAAAAGATATGCAATACAGCATGCACAAAATTCCGAATGTTGGTATTTCAAAAAAAAAAGATAGACTAATGCAGAAAAAATAAAAATCAAACCAATCCAAATATACAGGCAACCAAATATAACGAGATAGAGTGATAATATGCCGACTAATGCATGGAAATATAAACCAAACCAATCAAGTACCCAGACGAAGAGAAATATCTAGAGATAATATCACTGCTAAACAAATTTTTAACAATTACAAGATCCACTGACTAGAACTTTACACAATTCTTGACCCACACAAGATAAAGTCCGAAAAAAGACGCAAAATTTACATTTAGTAAGCCCCTCACTTCTCGCCTCTCAGTTTCTTTTTCTTCATCTCTTTTCTCTTGCTATCAACATGTTAGTAGGGCTAATTAGAGTTTAGACCATAAATTTTATACCAACTTAGAGTTTACGTTCTTACATGTTCAATTAAAGAGTTTAAATTCTGAGATTTTTTTTCTTCCTTAGTCTATATAGGAAGATTTTATTGTCAAGCATGAGATGGAGGGTATAATAAAAAATAAACCAAATAATAAAAATGCTGGTATAAACTTTCTAATTAAATAAATTAGAGTTCAAACTCTAAGCTGATATAAAGTCCAGGGTCAAAACTCTAATTAGCCCATGTTAGTATTATTTAGAATAAGCCCAATGGCCTTCAAACAAAGCCGAATAAAATCTCTAAATTTCTAACTCTAATTAACAAATGATTTCTATTAGTTATAAAGAATGGTCCTATGATATCTATTTGTCCTAATTTGAAACAACTAATTAATCTAAATCATTTTGATCTAAGATAAATTTTGAAATATATATTATAGTCAAATATAAATCATAATATTGGTATGTAATCGTCTAAATCTAAACCAAATCAAATTACCCTTGCAATTAGATGTGATTTTCCATCAAATTTCCTAACACCAGGCAGTATTGGCTTTTGAGAAAGCCAAGCATGCACATAAATCATAAATGTACTCTGTTCCATCTTTTTAAATTTTCTCAACATACAACATGTGAAGTACTACTACTTGATAATTATCACTACAAATGTTACTCTCTGTGGTGGTGGACCTCATCTTTTGAAATAGTCAAATAGATCATAGATGAATGAAATGTCTCCTTTTTCTTGAATAACAGGCCAAATATATGCAGACGTGTTCATATTGATGGTGACATGATCTTTATCTACCTTTTTGTTTTTGTTTTTGGTTTTGTTTTTATTTTTGTTTGAGATATTTTTGACTTATTTTTTATTTTATTTATCATATTTAAGGATATATATATTTTTTTTTATAATCTACAAGATTTTTGACTTTTGGCAAAATTTATCTGGAATTGATGGTCAACTACTTTGATCAAATTTTTTTAACCAAAATATTTCTTCCATTATCTTCTTCTTTTTTTCTCCCACCCCCCTTTCCCCCGGACTACCTTTCTACTGATCCCATTCTTCAGCCTTCAAAACAGTCAAAAATGACTCATGTCCTGTCAACACCCACGGTCACGGTCCTCCCCGCCACAGAAGAAAATAATGGGAGTAACATTTTGGTCAAATTTTTTTGTCAAAGCAGTTGATCGTCAAATTCAGACGAATTTCGTTAAAAGTGGAGAAATTTTGTATATTATGAAAAAATTGTGAGATGTACCCTTAAATATAATAAATAAAATAGAGGGTAAGTTATTTTTTTTTTTTTTTTCTCACAAAAGTGTTAGGTCATGTTGATACTTTAATTGATATACCCTTTATGATTGATAGGGCCAAATTGTGCAGAAGTGCAAATGGCATTCTTGGATTTATGTTTTCTCCTGCTCATCTTAAATTGCCATTCATGTCTGGTTTGGTTTGCGGAAAGAAATGGGAGGTAAATTAAATTTTGCTTCTTTTTACTTTGAAAAATTATAAAAAAAAATTAGCTTTTGGAAATGTCAATAAAATTGGGTATAAAAAAATGAATTCTTAAGATGGAAAACTATATCCATGGAGGGAGACCATATCTTTCTGAATGATTTTTCTTTTCTAAGACCAAACGAGATTACATACATGCATTGCAAGCAGTGTTGTCAAAATCGGACCGAACCGACGGTTGAACCGGGTCTGACAAAAAAATTGGTCTGGTCTGACTTGAACAAAACTTTTTAAAGAACCGACATTTTTTTTCTGAACCGGACTTTAACCGGTGAACCGGTTCACGATTGAACTGGCCAATTCTAGTTAAAAAAAACTCAAACAAGTTTATCAGATGAGATTTAGATCATTTGGTACTTGATTGGGTTTGAGAGACCTTATAGTTGCAAAATCAAACAAAATTATACATACTCAGAACTAAATCAAACCAAACCAAGAAGTAAATGTGGATATCTTACATGATTTGGTTATCATAAAGGGTCTATTTGAACTCTGGTTGAACCCCGATCGAATCTATACCAAAGATTTTCTGTTCAATTATCGGTCCGATTTTAAAACATTGATTGCAAGAGATGTGGGCCATAGCTATACATTCATTGGTTAATAAGTGAGCATAACTAAGTTGGAGTTATTCTTATAATATTAGTAAGAAATGCACATAGAACTTAACTAGCTCTTATGGTCAGTAAGAAGAGGTATAATCTTCTTGACTTGATAAACGGTTTCGGGATCAAATCGTTGGAAAAGTGTGAGGCAGTGAACTCAAATGGTTCGTACATATCGTCGGACATTGGAAAAAAAAGTTAGTAAAAAATGCACAAAAATGAATATCAATAGTATAGTGTTATCATGCCACAAATTTTATAACAATTTACAACACCCGACCCACACCCACACCCACACAACACAGTTTTGTACACTTTCAAACGACTGGGTCCCAAAAGAATTTTGCATTTTGTTTAGGCAGAGCCTGGGTGCTTATACAAGAGGCAAGGAAGATCCAGAAATTTGAGTGCCACAACAAAAATGAAAATAGTATCCTTCCTAAAATTTATATATATAAAAATATAAAAATATATTTAAAAATACAAACAAACAAGACCACAGCCTTGAACACATGATCTTTTACATAAGAAGTGTAGGTAAAAAAAACTTTGCTAAATAAGTTATGTTACTTTGTATGAGTATATATAGTTGTTTAAGGTGATGCAATCTTTTAGCATTTCTTGTTAATTGTGGTGTTATTGCTTTAGGGCAGCTTCTTTAGACTTATGTTTCTGCTGTGTAGGACTTTATTTCATCATTCTAGACCAGTTACTTACAGTCTTCTATTATGAATAGTGTTTGTTTTAATATATATATATATATATATTTTTTTTTTATTTTTTTTTTATTTTTTTTGGTCTGGATTCGTGAGCCACCCAGTCGGTCCGTCCGTAACCGTGGCAATAATTGCCACCCTAGTCGGTACGGAAGGGGGGGGATCGATCCCATGACCTCTCCTCCCGGGTGTCCCCCACCTTAATAGCAGCAAGCTTGAGTATGTGTGTGCAGAGGTAGAGGAGTATCAGGCAATTGCTTTGCAGCAAAGGGATTCCTCGTTGAGAGTTGAGGAGATGTGCACTTGAGAATGATGTGTGGAATTTCACTCAGGTAAGGGAGAATTTGTGATGTGCAGGAACAATGGATAACCCATGAGTACATATATGTGTATGCAACAAATCAAGAAGATATATTTACATCATAAGTTGGATTGTAGTGTGTTCCCTTGTTTCACTTCAGGAAGGGCAGATGAAGGTGCACTTGGACTGTATGCAGTCGAGACTGAGTGCTATTCCAGACTGCAACATTGGAGAGTGGAGGTTTGTGTATAAGGAGATGGGCAGTCGGGTCTGCAGGTGTGTCCAAGCTCGGGTATGCTGCAGGCCATATGCAGTAGTGTGGGTGTTGAAGTGACCCAGATTACAGGTATAACATCACTGGGAAGGGGACTGATTATAGATGTTATGATTGGCACTAGTCAAGTGTTCTGCAAGCACTGCAGTGAGCAAGAGCTCAAGTGATGCAGTGAGCTTTGTTCTAGTTCAAACTAAAACAATTGGAGTGACAATGGATTGATGGAGGTAACATAGGAGAAGATTGATACCTGGTATCAGTTAGGTTCTATTTGAGCATGTGTTCACTAATGTTGGAGTGGAAAGTTAAATTGTACAATGTGCAGTGACAAGGGGGAATCGAACAAATCAGGGAGTACCGATACTTTGAGGTATCAGTAACTAAAAGGGGATGGATATGAGATATGAATTGCAGTGACTGTATCAGTGGTACTTAGTTATATATATATATATATATATATATATATTATAGTCATTTATATGAGAATGTATGTTAGTATGTCTAATACTTAATATTGAGTTAGTTAGTTATGAGTGTAAGGGGTTTGTGTATCAGTGATATGAGTATCCAAGGATTGATTTGGGAATTAGCTATAGGCCTGGAGATACCAAAGAAAGGAGTTCATAATTAAGGTTAATGGTAGAGAGTAGTGTTAGAATGATGGGTGATGTAATACTAGTAGTTAGTTAAGTATTGATTATATAAATGACTACATATAAGATGGTGTGTGTGTGTGTGTAGTGTTTGAGGTAAAGAATAGAGTAGGGAGAGTTACATGTGTCAATGCAGTATGAGGCTCGAGTTTGATACCTGAGAATGATGTGGGTGTATGGTTGTAGTGTAGGTATTGGCCTAGTGTGACCTAGTTTGACTAGTGTGACCTAGAAATGACCTAGAAATCATACTTAGTGCATTTTAGTTCATTTATCACTTCTTTACATCCATTGACATGATATTCATATATAGGGCTGTGTGACGCCAGCTTGGACACCGAGTTACATCTCTTGCTCCGAACTAGAGGCGACTACATTCTTTGATAGTTTCTATTACTTAATAATTACTATAATACAAATATTTAAAAATATTTTACTTGATTCTGACATAGTGGTTACACGGACTAATACTATATGGATCATGTTAGGAGATGTCATCCCATTATCGTGTACTCCGGATACTCCTGTCGCATGTACTTTATCGTGTGCATCGGTTATTCCTTGTGCTCGTGTTCATTCGTGTACATCCGTGTTCTTTGTGTACTCATATTATATTCATGTTCGTGACGTGTCGTGATCGGATCCATGAGTATTGGTTGGGGACAGAGAAAGTGCTAGATATATATGTGATCAAAACCTTGAATATTTTATTGCATCATATAGACAATAGCCAATCATACACCTCACGTATGATTGTGTTACTCCGTAGACAACAGTCAATCTTAAATGATTGTGTTCTTATAGACAACAGCCAATCTTAAATGATTGTGTTCCTTGTATACAACAACCAATCATACTGATCGTATGATTGTGTTATTGATCGTGATAGTAGAACTTGATAACCCAAGCCGGTCACATATCTAACTAGTATTTCAAACACTTAGTGTAGTTACAGTTTTTCTCTTTACTCTAGTTCATTGTTTTTATTGTGATCAGTTATACCATATTGCTCTGGATTACCTGTCTCTTTTCTTCCATAGTATGATATTGTCATTGTTTCTCATCTTGTATTACATTCTCTATTTCTGTTTATAGTTATTATCAATTAACTTGGAACTGCTATTGGGTTGTACTCGCTCCTTCCTGACTTGATATATTTTTCAGATGATTGGCTAGAGGTGATGTGTTCTACTTATTATGGGCCACATGATGGCGAGACCGTTGAGATTGTACTGTAGAGCCTCTTGATATAGTACCACCTGTTGGAGAGTTATAGATTATTCTTTATAATGTTGTATTGATCTTAGCTAGACTTTATGACATGTACTATATTGAGATCTTGTGTTGAGATTAGACTGTTGGACTTGAACTTGTGATGTATTGTGACTCTGTATTTCTTTTCTTCTATTCCATATCGTGCCATATCTTCCTCTAGCTTTATATTATGATTGAGTATTGATTACCATTATCATATTCATTATTGTCCTCCATTTGGAGTTAGGATGGCATGACAGGTACATTATATTGTGTGAGATATTTATATAGTATTTTTGACCTAGACAACGTTCTACCGCCATGTAACATAATGTGGTACATGAGTTGAATTTTGATGAGATGTATATATATATATTATGGAACCATCCTATGTTATATGAGTTGAATTTGGATTAGGTGGTTGAGATTAAAAGATAGTGGGGTCCACACCTTTTAATCTCACCCACTCAATTCTAATACAACCAATGTAACATAGGATGGTTCCATTATTGAAACCACCTGGATGGTTTTATAGCATTACTCTCTCTCTCTCTCTCTCTCTCTCTCTATATATATATATATATATATATATATATATATATATATATATATTTGGCGTAACATAGAATATATTAAAATTAGCTGAAAAAATAGGTTACAACTATTCGTCAATCCTCTCTTCCAAAGCTGGAAGGGCAAAAGAAGACCAAATGGAGAAAGAGAAGTAATAACCGTAGACATAAAATGCCCCTATAACAACCTGCTGGGAAGGAGACCGCAAAAGTATATCTATACACTACCTGATCTGAAGCCAATCGATATCTCCGCTAGCAAGCCCTATGACGACACCTGAGCTTAGCTTTGTCGATCCTGCATAAAATTTCCACCGAGATTTGGGTGTCGGAGAAGGCGTATCCTTCGTAAAAATGCTTGTTTCTATTTTTCCATAATACCCAAGTCATCACCGCGACGTTGATTAACCTGTTGTGCTGAGCTGGGAGCGAGCAACAACGCGCTAACCTCTCTACAATAGATTCGTCCGTGCCAAGGCCTCCATCAGAGATGGGAGCCCATGCCTTCACCGCAAGAGAGCCTTCCACGAAGATGTACCATATTGAGTCCTCTTGGGCGTCGAGACAACAGTGTCATTTGGATGCTAATGAGAACCCCTGGTGTCGAAGAACGTCGTCCGTGGGCACCTTGCCCTTGATCACCCTCCACAGTAGGATCGACCACTTGATCGGAAAGCATTTGTTCCAAACCAACGAGATCACGGGGTCGATAGGGGATGTTATGCGGGAATTGGACCAAGCGGAAGCCAAATAGAAATAGCCAGATGGGGAGGGCTTCCATTAAGTCAATCTGGTCCGGAGGAGATGCGTTGGGTCCCTGATCTGATCACCTCGGCCACAGATCTGCTAAAAGCCTTCTGAATGAGAGGTATATATATATATATATATATATGTATATATATATATATATGGGTCCTTCTATAATACAAGCATTGTATCGATACATTCTATATAATTGCATTATAAAATTGTGAAAGTACAAGAAAGCCCTTCTAATCTGAACCATTGGATCAACAATCAATGGTTAAGATTTTGCTTGTATCGATACAAAATTTATATTTAAGAATTTTTCATATATATTTATATACCGAAATATGGTACAATATGATCGAAGAATGATGAAAACAAATTTAGATTATAGATTATAATCAAAATATTATAAAACAGTGATAAAATCGTGAAAATGAGCGTAGATGAGAGATTCTAACAGAATGGTGTAGAATGGGAATAGAATGGAAAACGGCTATAGACAGGAAATTCTAACCGAAATAAGGTACACAACTGGCCTAGATTGGTGAAACGAGTATAGAAATATGATTATAACCGAAATAAGACATTAAATAAACTGGCTACACATTATATATATATGAAAATTTCTTAAATATAAACTTTGTATCGATACAAGCAAAATCTTAACCATTGATTGTTGATCCAATGGTTCATATTAGAAGGGGCAGGATATTGTACCAAATTCTTACAACAATTATTACATCAAATAATTTTAACCACACATTTATTTCAATCATGTAGTTATAAATTATTTCATAAAGTAGGTGCCACGTCAGCATGCTTTATAACCACATATTTCAAAAAAATGTGTGGTTGAGATTGCTCGGTGCAATAATTGTTGCAATAATCCTTGATGCAATATCCCCTTTCTATATATATATATATATATATATATATATTTGTTGGAAAAAATTTGTTATAAATTACAACATGGAGAATCGAACCCAACCAACCAAAAAAATATGAGCACGGGTAGACCGAGAACATGGGTGTGTAGGCATTGTATTTGCTCCCTGACATGGGGTTCGTACAAGAACTTTTTCCAGGTCGCTAGTGGAAGACTTTTGAGATCGACCATGTCCACTTGCCACTGCGGGGTGGACGCATAAGTCAATTTTGTACAACTTTTCGTCAGGTGAACGCATAACAGTTAGTGGCGACTACCGACGGTTAGTCGAATGATCATTTGCTTGAGCTTGGCGAGCTCGCACTGCCCTAGACTTGCTCGTTCTAGCACGCACTGGTGCATTAGTATGAAGAGTCCAAGTTTGAATTTTTCCCTTTCTCAGCTGGGCGCATAGAATCAGCGCCGTATGAGATTCGGTCGAAGAGAGAGCTTCTATTATCATCGGGGCCGCATGCGGCCATCTGCCTGCGGCTGGAGTCTGGTACCGTATGTCCTTCTTATGCGACTTTTGTTATGACCGCATGGAATGTGCCTCAGCACTCGAACTTCTGGCATCGTGGTATTTTTCTCTGCCATAGTTTGGGCACTGAGAATTTTTTTCAGACGAGGCTGCCGCATGAACAGGAAAAACCTAGGTAGACACATGATGTGCATCATGATCATCGGGTAGAGAGGCGGGGAGGGCATGCTCTGCAGTTGGATGAGGCACAATGGCCTTGGATACCTATATCCTATGGGTCTTCTTAGGCTTTGCTAGCCTTGGCAAAAAACTCGCACTGTTCTCAGAGAGCATTTTTTCAAAAGCTTGCTGGTCGAAGCGTACAACCAGAATCTTCTGGGTCAATCCCAACTTTGTCGCATTGGACTACGTTACGACCTTCTCATCAGAGGAGAATGATGTCTCCAGCAGATTTGCCACCTTATTTTTCATTGATTCAAAGTTGACACAAACTTTGTGTGTTTAAAAAATAAAATAGTATAAAGAAATCCTAAACAGAAAATCTAAGTACAATTATTTTTTATTCTGGGGAGTGTGACGATGGAGATCAAGTACTATGTGACTCCTTTACTCCATTGACGGTCCAACGAGGGAATGAGAATGCTTTTCTATAGTGACTCCTTTACTCCGTTGACGGTCCAACGAGGGAATGAGAATGCTTTCTTCTGTTCTCTCTCATGTGCATGTCTGTGTACGTGCATGTCCCTCCCTTGTTGTGGGTATTCTACCCTACTATTTATAGCCATCATGCTGATGGGTTATATGCGTCTCTGCTAGGTGGCCGCATGGGGTTCCTTTAACAGAATATGGCTGCAACTATGGCTGCATAACACGGGCAGGCCGCCACGTAGCCTTCAATTGGGATATACAATTAAAAAAATCTCGGTTGGGAGATGGAATCGCTTTTGAACCGTCATACGCATGACTTGGTTAGTTGGACACGTGGTCTGTACTGTTTGTGTGAAGATCTTTTTGGTTGCTAAAAAAAGATCTTACAAGCTGAGGGTCGCATATCGTCTTGGCCGCATACATGCTCTCATTTAGCCTGGGTCTGATGGACACTTTGGCCGCATAATGACGAGGTCGCATAGACTCGAGGCCGCATACAAGTGAACACGTGGCACTACATGCTTGACAGGGTCATTAATATATTGATGTGACTTTCTGTCTTCTTGTATGCCGCCTCTTTCATGAATCTCGAAGTCATGTCAGAACTTTATGTCAGGTAATTAATGTTGTGTCAGAGATCATATGCGGCTCCCAACTTCTTGGATGTCTAGGCTGTATGGATGCCCTTACAGACTGTACGAGCCCCTTGGCCACATGGGCTCTTTGTGGTTTATCTGCAGTCTGCTTTCATTTTGAGGGTACGTTGGCTCTATGCGGCCTACATGGCTTCAAATTTTATATGCTTCTACAATACCCCCTTCAAAGTTTTTAAAGTGACAAGTTTTGAATACTTTGAATAAGAAGCATGGACGTGCACTTTTGGTCGCATGTTTGACATGTCGTATAGACACGTTATCGTCTAGATGCTTCTACCAGAATGTCTAATATTTAATAAGGAGATTTGGTTCGGATCTCTTAGAATTTTGAGCCATCTTTTGGCTCAGACTCCGAGACGATGGTTCACAGTGGATAAAGCGTCTCAACAATATGGATCAAGGCAGATTGGGATTCGAAATGGCCATCATCATTATCCTGAGCCGCATATCCCTGCCAATATAAGGCGGCCTTGAGGAGAAAGAAAAAGTTTTTTCCAAACTTCAAGTCCTTTCTCTCTTTCTTCCTTTCGCGCTGCCATGGCCCCTCCTAAAGATTATTTCTCAACTGCTGCTGCCAAGAAGGCCCCCAAGGGCAAAGGCAAGGCCAAGGGGAAGGCTTACGCCTTCGCAGCGGACCCTCCTCTGCTTTTCGTTGACGTTCAGCCATCGATCATGGGTAGGTCCTTTGGAGAAGACGAAGTTGGGTTTAGAACACAGAGACACATGTGCACAGTTGGTCGCATGGATGAGCCATCATATAGAATATGTGCTAACTTCTCACTGTCGCATGGGTAACCCAGCCACATGAACAACTCTGCCGCATGGGTCACTCGGATGCATGAGTACCTCAGCCACATGGGTAACTCGGCCGCGTGAACAATTCTGCCTCATAGGTAACCCAGCCGTATGAACAACTCTGTCGCATGAGTACCTCATTTTGAACATTGGTAAGTTCTCAATGATTCTGATTAAACTCCCTTATTACTTTACAGTGACTTTGCCCATTGCACCCTCTGGTGAACTGGTTCTTGGGCACAACCTACTTCCCTTGAACATGAACATCGGGGACTTGGTTGCTGCCATCCAAGTTCAGATTGAGAGCAGTTTCCCAGCTGAGCGTCAACGAAAGATTACTGAGCAGAATACTTCATTTTTGCTGAGTTAGATGAATTCGGGGGAGATCACCGCTGGGGAAAGTCTTTATTTCTTTAAGAAGCCATATTTTTTATTCGGGGATGTGCTGAAGGCTTCCTATCCCAAGATGGGGACGACCAGGAAGAACTGGTCTTTTACTTTCTGCGGGCAAAAATATATTTTCCTTCCTTTGAACGATATTTACCTTTGTCGAAATTGAAGGTGATGATGAGTCTGCGGCCAATGGACTAAAAATTGACCCCAGAGCAAAAAGGGGCCCTTATTGGCAACGTCCGATGCGGGACAGGAAAGAGCAAAGGAGAGTTTTTCAGTATGAAGGAGTCACCCACGTACTCTTTGCTTGGACTGAAACCCGGCCTCGTCAGAAGTAAACTGGAGCCGGATCTCAATGTATACGCAGCGTGCACTTTCCTTCACCTAGTCGCCAAGAAGGGGTCCTATCCTTCGGAACAGTTATGGGCTCTTAGCTGGGCACACTACAGCCCCTCCTGGTGTCGCCTGACTCTGTGGATTCTGAATAAGTACGATCGAAAACTCAGGACTGCATTTTTTTTTGTGAGGGGTACGTGTTACAATTTAGAGATGAATCGACCCCTATTCATCACCTTGATGGAGATACAAAACTGCCATACAGGGACTTTGTTCAGGCCTGGCGGTGAGATGGGGCTTGCTTTTGCATGAAATGCATTCAATATCGACGCTTCCCTGGGGCCAAGTACCTTACGAGGAATATGCCCCGAGCAACGACAAACTAGGGGACCTCGAAAAGGAAAATCCAGAGTTCCTAGCCTTATATAAGGAGTTGCTGTGTCATCATAGCATCTGCCAGAGAGTGTATAAGGAGGAGAAGGCTTCCGAAGAGGATATCCCCCACATCACTGTTTGGACACACTATCTTTTCCCGGAGGAGTACGGGTCGGACGAGGTTTATGTTTAGGGGCCACAATCCTAAAGGGCTGTCACGAATTTGATCCATAAGTATCGTGAATCGTCTGTTGAAGGCGAAGAATTAAGCTATTTCCTTGTGGATACCCATGAGCTGTCCGATAAGGCATTGCTAGAAGGATACCTGATGATTTGGCTATACAGCTCCGTATTCACAGGGGGTTCAGTCTCAATCGAGAGAATCAGTTGTAACCTTATCCTCCCAGCTATGCAACTAGATTTTGGCCACCTACTTGCATTACTGCCTGCGATGGTCTGCTGCATCCACCGCGGTCTTCAGCATTTTGCCAGAAAAATAAAGTATCACAAAGGAGTTGGAGATTTAAACATGGCCGAGCTACCCTATCACTACCTGATGGGTTGGCTTATATTTCACCATCGGTCCATGATGCGCTCCTGTAAGCCCCCTGATTTTTATTTTTATTCCTTAAAACATTTTTCCAATGTTTCTGTAAATTTTTGGAATTAAAGCTATGGAATTTTTGTGATTAAATAATTTTTAATGGAGGTTAATTACTATCAAAATATTATGGAAATAATATTTTATGGTGTAAAATGGAAAACCGGACATATGGTAATTTTCTGCGAATTTATAGGACCCCAGAATCATTTTTTAAAGCCCTGAAAGTCGATGTAGAATTAAACCAAATTAAACCCGTGCCAAGCGCGCAACATCGCCTTTTATTTTAATCCAATTCTTACATTTAAGCAATGCAAATTGTAGCCCCCAACATCCCCATGGTAAGCCCAAGGCCCATCCCAAGGAAAGGTTGACCAAAGTCAAAATCCTAGGTTAAACCAACCCTCCCCCACATGTATATAAGTACAATATTTCCTCTCCCTTTTCTTTATTGATTTCTAAAACCTAGAAACAATATGCAGCCGACTTTCCCCTCCATGTACTGTTCATCATCTCCCACATCCCCCTTCGCCGGAGCTCCGCCGGCCGTTCCCCGACCACCACGACTTCACCTCACCCCATCCTCTCTCTCCTCCCTCTTCCCAAAGAAAACCAACAGCCACCATCACCATTTCCAGATCGTGACCTTGTCCACCCATTTTGTGTCAGCCGTGTCGGTGTTGGTCTCAGGTCCAACATACATATACAATATATTTCCTCGTGTCCGACATTGGATACGACACAATCTGTCCACAGAATCCATTTCCCGTATTCTACAACTCCGGACACGGAACACAACCCCGACACAGTTCGTTCCCAAATCTGATGCCAAAATAAAACCTAGATCTAGATCTGAACCCTAGCTTTAGATCTACCCTTGCCGACCACCGCCGTCGACTTCGGACTTCCATTTCGCCGGTCCTTCATCTCTGCCGTCGTCCTCGGTCTGGTCGACTCCTTCCGGATCCATCGACGTCGATCTCCCTCCGTCGTCGCCTCTGCTACCCGCGGCGTCGCGTCCGCGCTGTCGACCGGATATGAGCAACCGATCCATAGCCAGTCGGAGCCGACGACTGCCGGTCTGACTCCGGAGAAGCTCTTTCCGGTGCCACACTCTGACCGAACCCGACCGGCGACACTGCGAGATCCACGAGGCCAGATAGATGGGACAGCGGCGGGGCCAAGAAGGACTCCATGGACTTGGAGAGGGAGAAGCGGATCACCATCCAGTCTGTGTCGAACCTCTTCCATTGAATGCTCCCGCAAAGTTCGAACCTTCTGATCCTATCCCTGCAATTGAGAAAGGTTGTATATAGCTGCCAATTCGGTTCCTTAAAGGGACAGCTAGTTAAAAATATTAGTGTAGTAATGACAGATGGGACAGCACATGCTGTGGATTCCAGTGAGCTTGCTTCTTGAGGAAGGAGTGATTTTTCATCACATCAACATTCTTTGAAGAGCTATGAGATGTTGAGTCTACAAGACTAGGCAGTAGAAGTCACCAAAGGCAAACGTGGGTTGAAGGGACAATATAAGGCGTTTCTGGTTAATTTGCTAGTTGGTTTAGAAGAATGTTAGAGGCTTTGTTACTTGAGCTCATAAGTGGCTGCAATACCATAATTAATGAGGATAAGAGCATGCTCACTGGCAGATGAGGATAAACACCTAGAGCCTACATGTCTGGGAATAGACCATGCCATGACTGGTTGATGAAAGTCCTATCAACCATCAAATTGGCAAGCCATAATGCTGCTGCTGCTCCTGTTCTTCCAGGATCAAATGTGTCCCATTCTGGTCATCTCAGGTACTACGGGACCTGAGGACTTGGACGTGGTACCGGACCCCCGTCATCAGCAGCCGCACGCAGCTTCTGGATGAGTACCCACAGGATTCACTGCTACCAGGACGACTGTTGTTACACAAACGTCAGGCAAGTGTACCTTGCCAAACTCTGCAGTATTGTTATATATTTTTCCTTGCTTTAATATATGGTTGTGCATACTTAACCTAGGACCGTGTGAAGTACTTAGCGTCCGATTATTAGTCGGGTGCCAACACTGTACGCGGTGTTGGGTACTGTCATCTAGAGATGGTTATACGTGACACTTTACATCGTACTTGTCTTACCAAGTACCTTATGACCCAGGACACTTGACACCATTCATGAGACAAGATCTTCCCGAGATATTCGTGGTGATTCTGTGTAGGATACAGGACTTGACAGAGATACTATATTCTTAGATACATTATGACTTATTGTATTAGTTATGATCCCGCTGACATGGACATGAGACGTTATGGTCATGATATGCGTGGTTACATTGGGTGGGGAGAGACACACAGACTACAGGCTGATCATATATATATACACCCTACTACTGTGAGGCCAAGACTCTGAAACCCGAGCTTGGCCCATTACTCATTATTACTGCTGCTACCGGCTCCCCGACACAGAGCTGGTAGTATGCTTCAGCCTGAGTTCTAGTGCTGCTCTCATCTTGCATATCACTTAGCTGGTTATTTAGCACTCCCTTATTGTTCCATCTATTGCTGGAGAGACCCACATGCTACAGGTTGATTATGTTATGCCGGCTACTCAGTCTCCCGCTGGGCTAGACCACCTCATGATATCACTGTTACCGGCTCCCCTACACAGAGCTTGTAGTTGATTCAACCTGGGTACTATTGATGTTCTCTCTTGCATTTCACACAGATGTTTACATACTTACCACATTATTCTCATTATCTGTTGCACTGCTTATATTTTGGCTTGTATATTTTCTTGTACCTTGCTATGTCCCCTGAGGACCTGGATATGGATTATGTCCCCAGGATTTGCAGACGAGATTTATCCCGAGGTATACGGGACCGCAGCAGGAGCTGATCCAGGAGCTGTACCGCCTTCCAAGGAAGAGGTCTTAGCTGAAGACTTTTCCTGAGCATCCATGTTCAGGCTCAGCTTTTATTATTTATTCCAGTCTTTTACTTTCTGTTCTGTTGAACCATTGTATCAGATATTTATCGGGTTGTTCCCCGAAGTACTTTGTTGAGACTGGCGGATGATTTACATTTCTTATATTCTGTGGATCATATTTTATATCTTGTGTGGATGAGATTAGTTATGCCATGATTGTCGTAGACTTGTTATTTTACAGCTTAAGCATGCCCTGATGGATCCATAAAAATGGGGTTGTCCATCGGTGCGTGCTGCTGGCCATTGCCACGTATCTGGTCCCTCGGTATTTTGGGACTGGGGCGTGACAGCTCCAGTACCCAAGAAGGGATATTGGAGGGAGATGCCATTATCCGCCGCTATTGAGGATGAAATGGCAGTGTGAGGATGTGCCCTCCTGTAGGAGGGAGCTTGCCCACTTGTGTGGTTGGACGTTCTTCAAAAGTGTCCCTGAATTCACTGAAGGGGAAATGAGTGATATTCATCGAGACAGCGGGGCTCCAAATCGCCTGTTGTCGGCAAAACTTTACTGCTGGCTCCTTGATATCCGCCCCTCTCACTTGGTGTATCAAAATCGGGTTGACTACTTCTTGGAGCCCTATCTGCCTAGCTATTTTGCCAGTCAATTCGGGTATAGCCAACTCCTGTTGCATACTTCTAGTGCTTCCCATGGGTATTGTGGTGGCCTTCTTGATGGGGCTCTGGCATGGAGCTATTACACCGCCGTTGGTACACAGGTTGTATTCGGGCTGCCTGCAGCTGGTGCTGTACCGAACATACAGTTTGTCGCGAGGAGTTTCTATTGCACGGTCAATACTCCACATGCAAGCTATATTCCTGAGATGAGTTATCTGGTGGGTACAGTATTTGCGCATCAGACAATGAAAGGTCAACGAACGCCAAAAAAGGGGAAAGGTATGGCCCAACCTTTGCTGGTTTACTCGGACCCAATGTCTAAGGAGGGGACTCCTTCTGATGACCCTCCTGCTCCTAAGCGCAAGGCCACAGTGGCTTACCACCCTTACCATTCTAAGTGGGCATGAGCTAAAGCGGTTCCTGAGACGGAACCTATAAAAGAATCTGGTCCTTCTGCGGAGGATGTAAGAGAGGAGGCAGGACCCCTTTCGTTGGTGGTTTTTGAACCAGACCCTACTTTAGATGCTATGACGGTATCCGTAAAATCTCTTAGTTTGATTCTTACGTCTCTTCTCTATGAATCTCTCTCTTCTGGTCAGTTTAAAACTTTGCAGACTCAGGGGAGAAGGGGCCGTCCTCATCGGTCTACGGCCGTAAAGGTATCTTATGCAGAGTCGAACGAAAAGACAACATCTCCTGAGTTCGAGGCCACAACTGAAGAGCATGTATCTGAGAATTCAGGCAGACATGCCCCTAAGGGGCAGTTGATGGAACCGGCTACTCCAAACATCTCGATGGATAACTTGGATGTTGTAGGGATGGCTCTGACTAAACTGAATGAGCCAAAAAATTTGCCATATACTCCGGGCACGTTGCTTAGTGCTTTCTCGAGGGATAAGATTTTTTGACTCAAGTTGTCTATTCTCCGGGTCACGGGTTATTTTGGTTCTGCAGGCCCTGCCTCTCCCTTGAAGACGGTAAATGTGGATGTTGAAGAAGACGTGGAGGAAGAAGGAGGTGGAGAGATTATTCGGAAGAGGCCTGCATCCCTTCCTCGCTCTTCTAGGGGTAAAGAATACCCTGCGGGGCCTCTTGTGGAGATTGTTGGGGAGGGGGCTTCTACAGCCGCGGATCTACCTAACACGGTGGATTCCCTCTATCTTTCGTTGTCGGGTCGTTAGATGTCGGCTCATCTTCTGGTGCCGAGACAATGGCGGTCGATATTAACATGTTGCCTAGCATTCAAACACTTCTTTCAACTGGGAGACAACTGGCCGATGTTAAGGCATCTCGTTGTTCTGCAGCTACCGTTCAGCTTCCTGGGCCGTCTAGCGTTGTTATGCCTACTCGTCAGCCGATGACAGCCCCTTCTGTTTTGACTCCTTTGACGACTTCCACCCTCTCTGATGTGGAAGAGTCCTCAAAGATTACCATTCATAGCTTCTACATGATGTTGAAGCAGGGGGTCCAAACCATTCTTGGATGAAACAAGTCCTTCACTTGGGCTAATCACTGTGCCCCAGGTCAGGTTGAGATTTTGAGGTCCCTTCCTGGCCTTAAGCCAACAACTGACTTGTTGCTCTAGCAGCTGATCAAGGTGGAGCAATGCTTGAATGAATTGCAGTAGGCACGACAGATTTACCTGGCTGTCGCAGTGGCAGAGGAGCGTGAATTCCTCTTAAATTCTATGGAGAAGGTGAAAGCTGCCTACACAAAGAACAAGGAGGCCATGGAGTGAGACCTCAAGAAGCTTGCACTCAAGTACAATGAGTTGGACAACCGGAGGGAGACCTGCCTTGTCCAAGAAGATTATGTGACCCATACAATGCCTGAGATTAATGAGCACATCGTACAATACCAAGCCAACTTAAGATCTTGGAGGGCGATCTTCAGAAGGCTCAGTGGGAAAAAGAGGTCGTCTGTGCACAGTCTAGTAAGGTGGCTCAGTATTTTGTTGTCCTGGAGAAAACTTTGAAGAACTAGAGGACAAGAACCAGGCCTTGAGGATCCTGTGGCTTTAGCTGAAGAAGTCGAGCACCGGGTTGGAGCGAGAATGGATGCTACCATCGCCCGGCTTTGAGGACGAATAGAAGAATTGTGTTCTGATGCCTAGCCCTTAGCAGTTTTGTTTTGTATTTCTTTCACACTTTACCCTACTAGATTTTGATTGAGGTGTTAGTAAGTCCTCAAATATAGTCCGCTCTTGGTTCCCTTTGGAAGAAATAAAAACTTTTCCTTTTGTTGCGCGATTATGTTGTAAACTTTGGGTATTCGTACTAGAGGTAATATGGAAGTAGTACGATACCGTAGTTATTTAGGATAACCTACTGGAGGAACTTTGGTGGACCTTATTACTTTCTGTGCACTTTGAGTGCAAGTAATAAGTTTAAAATAAAACCCTATCAGAGGTGATATGGACGTGATTGGTTTGGTGGACCTATTACCTCTTGCGCAGTTGAGTGCAAGTAATAAGTTTCACATAAACCTTATCATAGGTCATATTGACGTGATAGGTTTTTTGGACTTATTATCACTAGCATACTTTATCATGTCCCGATCTCCTACAGGTAATCGGCCATCCCCGCTGGGAACGAATTACCGTGCCAGCGTTCCCGTAGGACGATCTTTACCCATTTGGGCGTGATGCCACACGCGCATAAGCCGCGCCCGTGTAAGGCCATGATCCGAATAGGCAGTAAGAGGTCTAAGCCACAGAGTCGCACAGATAGTCCGAGTGCAGCAAAAAAAGAAATGCACAGGTGATTGGTAATAATTTCACAGAGTCGTCAATAGCGAAAGGAATAACACAAGTATGGAATTAAAACTAGCTCTTTATTGATATTGAACAAGTGTTACAAGCGATGCTAGGCCGAGATTACAAGTCGCTCAAGTCTTCTCTCTCTAAAGTAGTAAAAGCGTGCCAAGTGGCTACATTATGGAATGATACATAGGCGATGTTCCAACATTATGTCTTGTATATATGATTCTGTTCCGGACACAATGCTCCAAGGCTCCAGAGTAAACTCCGCGCATTAGCATGCACGAAGGGGGCATCCGCACCAAAAGAGATTTTCCCGCACCCTGTAAGAAAACTGGTAGGTTATCAGTACATGAATGCACTGGTGGGAAGGCTTCTCGCCCGCTCGATAAATCTAAATACGTTATAAAGATTCCGTGCACCATCTATTAAGTTATCTTTCTAGTCTTGTCTTAGAATCAGTTTTATGGCGATGATGAATAGCCTAACTCGTGTGGCAGTGCGCCGTGCAATATAAAGGAACACAGCAAGACTTACCAACTTACCATTTGTCCTTCCCTGTCCAAGAAAAACCAAATAAAATCAAGCACGAGCATATATATAATAAAATCCAGGGGCGATAGCATAAGCAACCAAGTATCGTGAGCGAGGTTCTGTTTCGGGTGCATGATTACGCAGATTATAAGGCATTTTTGTATTGGATGTTCAAGTATTCAACAGATAGCTCAGGTTGCTCAGTTTATATATAGATGACTTATACTCATAATTGTTCAGGTGTTTCAGTTTTACAAGCAAGCATTAGACATGAAAATTTACTAAAATAAATATGCCACCGTTCGACGACTTTTATATGCCTGTCAGAACCACCTGCACAAATACTTACCATGACCTTCCCTGCCACGAAGACATGGTTAGCTTGCACAGTTTAAATATATGAGAGGATCACTGGCATGATGCCATAGTGGATCAATTTTAGTCATTGACGAGGATGGTATGCAACGAGAGTACATGATGTATTATAATCTATCCCGTCCTTGCACATGAGACTAAATATGATGTTCCGTCAGGATCAGATCGGTGCCAATGTCCCAGCGACCGTCCGCAGGAACTATAACCTTATGCATAAGTTGTCCGTGATCAACGACGTCTATAATAAGTTATCAATTGATGCAGTTTAAGGCAACACGAGCACGAGACAAGTAGCATGGCATGATTCATATAGTATTACTTGATTGTGGCATAATTTATGTAGAAAATATTGAAAAGAGGTAATGAGTACAAACTACAATTAAGCGGGCAAGCAAGCATTTATATAAAATATAAGCATTTACGTTGGCACGGTCTAAGGGTAAACCGTAGAGTAAAATCGTACGGGGATATACTGATCAACATAATCTAGGGACGTGCAGTATAATCAAGTGAACAGTGCACTATGAAGAGTACATAACGATCTACTCAAGGCATAGCGGGGTCTAGTTGCACAAGGCAAAGGTAGCATACGAGGGTCCATTTATAAGCAAAATTTTATTTCTATGTTCTAACACAAGCAATATAATTTGGGATTATTATCATGCAGGAGGTGATTCACCTAGCGACTAGAATGTATCGTCCATACTTTAAGTATGCTGGTTAAGCAAAGACAAGTACATCGTAGCCACCCACCTTAGCGATGATTCGCCTCGGTCGAGCGATACTCCGAGTTAGACTTTGAAAGCCCAAGTCCGAACTCCTGAAGGGCCAAGTCTGGAAATTATTTGCCTTAAATGAGTCTTCTCGCTAAGCAAAGCGGGTCGAGTCATTGCACTTTTGCCGTTTGAATCGGATGTCTGCTTGAACGGAATGGGTCGTTACATTATACACCACTCCGAAAAAGTCTCATCCTCAATACTTCCTGAGTGCAAGCCGATCTATCGTACTATCGAATATATCCCAAGCGTAGCAATCGGTACCACTAGATCCGTTCTAACATAATTTTCTACTCGTTCCTTATACCGTATCGCGTGTATGCTGGGTCGGTCTCATTGAATGACTCTATCATTCAATCCAAGTTCTAACTTGGTCTCTATTGCGCCTTAGCGAGGAACATATATCATAAAGTGGGTACATTATAATCTATCGTGAATGACGATCTAAGGCTAAGGCAAACTTATACAAGTCGTTATACTTCTCCATGTAGATCTAACATATTCACTTGCACTAGTATTCGAGATCGGCATATCGCGCGTTTGGATCGTGCACATATTCAAAGCATTCTTCAAACATATGCATGTTAACCAACTTAGTGATAGCGGAGTATTTTCACTCGAGTTCCACATATTACTGATTCTTGGATCGTGCACCCGTTCAAGGCATCCCTCAAACATATGCATTCAACAGAACTTAGTAATAGTGAATTTGGATAAGCTACTTGAGAAAATATCAAGGTTTCTTATTTTATGAATTATAAGGATACTTCCGACAGGGTCAATAAAATTTTAAGTTATTTTCCATTCCAACTCAAATCAAGTTTTGCACTACCGTTAAGCATAATCTATCTGATCTAACCGACAAGCGCTCATTCATTCGGGTGAAACATATAACTCGTTACCGTTCCAAGTCTAACACTAAGTCTTGATATCCCAGTTCTGTAGATTATTCAAGCAATGTTCTAAAGTCGGTTAAACAAGTTCTTTCACTCAGCACAGGGTAGTCTGCCTAATTACTATGTTAGCTCACAAGGTTATAGGTACAAGTTCAAGCATACGATTCATCGTGCAAATTTATCACACGGTGATCGCCCCAATTCCTAAGGTGAAACTATTGTTTGTTTGCATGGGATACTCTACCCAAGCTCGTTTCACTCAGAATTTAAACATTAAGCACGGATTATCATATACACATTAACACGTTCGTTGCACATGGTTCGAGTTTGTTCAGTTAAATCTATGATATATCCAGGTTGTAGGACCAGCCTAGTAATTCGCATAGTCTATCTCAACAAGTTTTGATATAATCCATATATCCATTCTAAGTCTAGACTACTAAGCCAAGATTTAATTCTAAATCTTTGATTATAACTCTAAGTCGTCCAACAAGATTTATGTATCCGTTCACGTAACCATCAAGCATGATTTACTCCAGGTTCTAGGTTAACTTATCCCTGAAATACTTTTGATTCACTTGCATTCCCAAATTTGTCTTATCGTGTCGAACCAAAAGTTAAGATGATCCATCAGTTGTCACGCTCCGATCTCTCGTAAATTTGATCATTCTCATTGGACGTGAGATCACCACGCCAACGCTCCCGCTGGATAATCATCCTAATCCGGACGTGACGTATGTACGAGCATAGAGTTATGCTCGCACAAGACAAGAATGTCGAACGTTATGGTTATCTTCGAAACGAATGAGACACATCAATATTTCAATTTGCTCCATCCAAGATATATATATATAAAATCTATTAAGTCATGTCCGTTCACGCAGTGATTATAATTCGTCTAGCAAAATTATCCAACTTCAATATGACCGTTTGGTAAATTCATAGTCTACTTCTGGCATTCCTCAAACAACTAAGTTTTAAATATTCAAGCCAAGGTCAATCCAATTTTGATATGTTCCATTTATCGAGTTTGTTTAAAATAATCACCGAACATGTTCCCATGAGTTCGATCATCCCCGCCTTACGTGAAATTACCATGCCGGCGCTCCCGTAGGATAATCGTTCTCGTTGGGACTAATTTAGAAGGTTATCTTTTTGAACTAGATTCAAGATCGTTCTTCTAAACTCCAGGTCAAATCCGTTATTGCTTATCTCTTTCATCGAAACACAATATTCCTTCCTCAGGCTAACTTCTATTCGAGCGATATTTTATTCAAGCTTCAATCCGTTTATTTCAATCCAAAATCGTTGACACAATCCTCCAAGTTTCCTACAGTTTTCTCGACCAAGATATTGATTTTTATTTTCTTGAATCCCTATTTGATATAGGCCTTATCACTTTGTTCAAGATATTCCTAAATCATTCAATCCAACTATCACACAAGACCTATGAATCCGTTTGGATATTTCCAAATAAACCATATACCACTCAGGAATTAAGTCACCCAATTAAATCTCCAATCGATGCTCGCATTAATCACTAGCATATTCACTAAGTCGTTCCTTAAAATTCTTGCATGATACCTAAATATCGCCCGATAAATTCTAGTCTTGTATATATCTTGTTGATAGTCATCCAAGTAAATAATATTTAATTTGTATCTTCCGACACGAAATACCGTTCGAGCTATTTCCCAAAATCCAAGCACGATTCTCTATATTCGCCTTAGCGATAAGCTGATAATATTTCTATCGGTTGCCATTCTAAGTCTGGCTTATCCTTTATCTAAACGATATTCTAATCTCGTTTGCAACTAGTTTGCACCAAAAGGGTCTTGGCGCACGATACTCAACACAACTTAGCCGAAAGGCTGTGTGTATAGCTAACCGTTCGGACAATATTCTATTTCGTATACTAACCAGTTGGGTAATCATGTATAGGTATTCGGGTTCGCACATAACTTGTAAATTTTTAGCACGAGTCTATTTCAACCAAGTCTAACACATGTCAGCACAAAGGCCTTCGCATCAAAATTTTATACAAGCAATTATATCATTCACATGCACTTTAAAATTATTTAGACTCATTGTATGGAATATCCCACCGGGTCAACGAGAGAGAGTGTATGCACATAACCCACGAAAGAGATTTTGAAACTGAGAAAATTGAAACGAAGTCCAAAGGCGTAAAGCCATACTCTGATACTAATATGTCACACCCCGATCTCCCACAGGTAATTGGCCGTCCCCGCTGGGCATGAATCACCACGCTAGTGCTCCCGTGGGACGATCTTTACCCATCTGGGCATGATGCCGCACGAGCGTAAGCCGCGCCCGTGCAAGGCCATGATCCGAAGAGGTGGTAAGAGGTCTAAGCTACAGAGTCGCACAGATAGTCTGAGTGTAGTAGAAAAAGAAACGCATCGGCGATTGGTTACAAGTTCACAGAGTCATCAATAGCAGAAGCATTGAATAACACAAGTATATAATTAAAACTAGCTCTTTATTGATATTGAACAAGTGTTACAAGTGGCGCTAGGCCGAGATTATAAGTCGCTCAAGTCTTCTCTCTCTGAAAAAGTAAAAGCATGCCAAGTGGCTAAATTATGAAATAATACATAGGCGATGTTCCAATATTATGTCTTATATATGTGCTTTTGTTCCTGACGCGATGCTCCAAGGCTCCAGAGTGAACTCCGTGCCTTAGCACGCACAAAGGGGACATCCACATCGAATGAGATTTCCTCGTACCCTACAAGTAAATTTGTGGGTTATCAGTACATGAATGCACTGGTGGGGAGGCTTCTCGCCCGCTCAACAAATCCAAACACGTTATCAAGGTTCTGTGCTCCATCTATTAAGTTATCTTTCTAGTCTTGCCTTAGGATCAGTTTCATGGAAATGATGAATAGCCTAACTCGTGTGGCAGTATGCCGTACGATATGAAGGAACACGAAAAGACTTACCAACTTACCATTCGTCCTTTCCTGTCCAAGGAAAACCAAGTAAAATCAAGTACAAGTATATAATGAAATCTAGGGGCAATAGCATAAGCAATCCAAGTGTCGTGAGCGAGATTCTGTTTTGGGTTTATGATTACGCGGATTATAAGACATTTTTGCATTGGATGTTCAAGTGTTCAATAGATAGCTCAGGTTGCTCAGTTTATGTATAGATGACTTATACTCATAATCGTTCAGGTATTTTAATTTTACAAGCAAGCATTAGACATGAAAATTTACTGAAACAAACATGCCACCGTTCGTCGACTTTTACCTGCCCGTCAGAACTACCTGCACAAATACTTACCATGACCTTCCCTGCCATAAAGACATAGTTAGCTTGTACAGTTTAAATATACGAGGGGATCACTAGCATGATGCCATAGTGGACCAATTTTAGTCATTGATGAGGATTGTATACAACGAGAGCACATGATGTGCTGTAAGCCATCCCGTCCTTGTACATAAGACTAAACATGATGTTCCATCAGGATCGGATCGGTGCCAGTGCCCCACCGACCGTCCACAAGAACTATGACCTTGTGCACAAGTTGTCCGTGATCAACGGCGTCGATACTAAGTAATCAATTGATACAGTTTAAGGCAACATGTGCTCGAAACAAGTAGCATGGCATGATTCAGATAGTATTACTTGATTGTGGCATAATTTATGTGGCAAACATTGAAATAAGGTAATGAGTACAAACTATAATTAAGCAGGCAAGCATGTATTTATATGAAACATAAGCATTTACGTTGGCACGGTCTAAGGGTAAACCGCGAAGTAAAACCGTACTGGGACATACCGAGCGACATAATCTAGGAACGTTTAGTGTAATTGAGTGAACAGTGCACTACGAAGAGTACATAATGATCTACTCGAGGCATAGCAGGGTCTAGTTGCACAAGACAAATGTAGCATGCGAGGGTCCATTTATAAGCAAAGTTTTATTTCCATGTTCTAATACAAGTAATACAATTTAGGATTATCCCCTAAGCTAAGTGCATTGTATTCTTTATTAGCATGTAGGGGGTAATTCACCTAGCGACTAACATGTATTGTCCATATTTTAAGTGTGATGGCTAAGCAAAGACAAGTTTATCGTAGCCACCCACCTTAACGATGATTTGCCTCGGTCGAGCGATACTCTGAATGAGCCTTTGAAAGCCCAAGTCCAAACTCCTGAAGGGCCAAGTCTAAAAATTATTTGCCTCAAACGAGTCTTCTCGCTGAGCAAAGTGGGTCGGGTCATTGCACTTTTGTCGTTTGAATCGGCTGTCCGCTTGAAGGAAACGAGTCGTTACATACTTGAGGTTAAGTACGGATTATAAGTTTGGATGACGATCGACATCGGAGGTATTATGGACATAATAGTTGATAGTCAAAATTGGATAGTTTTCTCAGAGGTAATATGGACATGGCAAACTATATCAGAGAGGGTGTTAGGACAGTAGTTCATAGGTGATATGGACGTGAACTAGCCTAAAAATAACTAACTTTTGAGTGGTCTACCTGAGAGTGTAGGTAGACCTTAGAGTTACTCCACTGGAGAGCTTTTGGGGATCCATTATATATATATTGCGTATTCGGGAGTCCTGAACATAGATAACGGCTTTTACAGTAGTTTGTATGGGAGAAGTGCATATTGTTCTTACACACTTGCTGGAGATGAATAACGGGAGATGTAAACATTATACATCTTCATTGTCCTGCTAGCTGGTGGAGAGAGTACAAGTCTAACTTAGACATAGTACTTTTTGAGGAACTTGCCATTGATAGGCATCATAAGGAAGTCTCCATTTAGTTTTACGAGCCGGTAGGAACCATTGGAATATACGGACTCCACGATGAAAGACCCCTCCCATTTGGGTTGGAACTTTTTGGCTGTCTTGTGCGTCCTGACCATCAGCCTTATCACAGCTAGGACAAGTTCACCCACTTGTAATGTTCTTTCTTTGACCTTATTGTTGAAGGCTCCAGAAAGACGTGCCTGATATAACTCAATATGCTGTTGAGCTGGAAGACGCTTCTCATCGAGTGCTTCTAACTCTTGGAGTCATCGACTGTGGTTGTCTTCAACGGTCAACTGGTTGGAGAGAGCCAATCGGAGTGAGAGAATTTGGACCTCAAGAGGGAGGGCCGCTTCGTTCCCATAGACTAGGGAGAATGGCATACTGCCGGTTGGGATCCGGACCGTTGTGTGATAGGCCTAGAGATTCACCCAGCTTCTCATTCCAGTCATGCTGATTGGATGACAACAACTTCATGAGGAGCTTGATGATCATTTTATTGAATGCTTCTGCCAAACCATTTGTTGCTGGGTTGTAGGCGGTTGAAGCTACATTTTGGATCCATTTTTTTGTAGCAAAATTGGTAGAAAGCGTTACTTACAAACTACAGGTCGTGGATGGTCCTCCGTGGCAAGCCGAAGCGATATATGACGTGATGCTTGACGAAGCTAATCATGTTTGATGTCTATACTTTAGCCAGTGGCTCAGCTTCTGTCCACTTGGAGAAGTAGTCGGTGATTGCCAAGATAAATCGATGTCCCTTAGACGAAGGTGGACTAATCGGTCCAACGATGTCCATTTTCTATGTCTCAAACGACCAAGATGCTACCATTGGATGTAGAAATTTTAAAGGCTGGTAGATAAAGTCTGTATAAATTTGGCACATTCGACACTTTCTTACATAATCGACGGCATCCGCTACTATTGTTGTCCAATAATAACCCATCCTCCGAAGATGATCATGTAGCTTTAGACCGGGTTAATGTGCACCGCAAACACCATCGTGAGCTTCACAGAGTGCTTGCTTCGCCTCTGCATTCGATAAGCATCGTAGTAGAATTCCATCATAGGAACGACGATACAATATTTTAGTAGTCGTATCATAATAAAACCGGAGAGAATGTCTCCTGACGAAAGTATCTTCCTTTGAGTTCTCGGAGAGAATTCTAAAGACTGCGTAGTCTACAAATGGGAGTCTCCAGTCCTGGGTATTGGTGTCTATCTCCACTGAGTAGATCTTATTCTTTGGGCAGACCAGTTCTTGATCGACTACTGTGATAAGTTGATGAGTTCTGAACGGGACTGCCAAGGAAGCTGCGAGGCCGGCTAGAGCGTCTGCTTCAATATTTTGTAGTCGGCCACATGCTCTATGAAGAACCCGTCAAAGGTGAATATTATACTTAGTGCGTCTTAGTGGTAAGGGAGTAAATTCTCATGGTGGACTTCGTACTCGCCCCAGACATGACTGACTATTAGTTTGGAGTCGCCATAGGCCTCTAAGTAGTCTACTCCTACTTGCTTAGCGAGTTGGAGTCCAATAATGAGGGCGTTTTACTCTGCTACATTGTTTGAGTACGGCTGATGACCAGATCATCTGGGGAAATCAACACTATCCCGACTTTCGCGACAATGTCGCCTTTGGGTCCTGTTCTTGAAGCACCGTCGAAGAACATTTGCCACACAGCCTCTGCACTTGTCACGTTGGAGTCTGTGACCTCGTCTGGGATCTCATCATAGAGTTTTAACATTTCTAGCATCGGATGGTCAGCCAGGAAGTCAGTCACTGCTTGACCCTTAATTGCTTTCTGCAGAACAAATACTATGGTGATAGCAGTATAGCCCACATAGCCAAGCGGGAGTTAAGTTCCCCCGGCTTAGTCATGAGGACTTTGAGAGGATTAACCCAAAATATTACCTGAATTATTTGCCCGGACGCATAATACCGAGTCTTCTAAATAATGAAGACCAGAGCGAGGTACTCTTTCTTAACGGGGTTATACCCGTGCTCCGCACCGACCATCATTCTGCTGAGATAGTAGCTGGCCTGCTCGTAGCATGTATCATTTTTTTGGCCAGTAGAGCACTGAGAGAGTGATTCATCACACATACATAAAGCAAAAAGGGCTTCCCCACGATTGGGGCCACCAATATTGGGGGTTCGAGAGGTACCCCTTGATGTTGTCGAATGTTTGTTGGCATTCTTTCGTCCACACGAAGGATACTCCCTTCTTTATGAGTTGAGTGGATGACTGGTAACGTCTAGAGAGATTTGATATGAACCTCATAATGTATATCAATCTTCCTTGAAGGCTGCAAAGTTCTCGGAGGTTCTTTGGCTGGTGTATTTCAAGGATCGTTTTAGTCTTATCAGAGTCTATATGGATACACTTTGAAGTTATGACAAAACCCAAAAAATTTGCCGCTGAAGACTCACAAGAAAGATTTGGTGGGGTTCATCTTGATCTAGTGATCATGCATTAGGTCGAAGACCGTCTTCAGATCATGGAGATGGTCATCTTCAAAACAACTTTTGACAGTGATGTCATCAACATAATAATCAACTGTCTTGTGCAAATGTTTATGGAAGATGGTGTTCATAGATCGCTGGTATGTAGCACCCACATTATTCAGACCAAAAGGCATGACTATGTAGCAGTATACCCCTGTCGGCATTTGGAACGACGTATATTTCTTATCGTCTGAAAATATCTTAATTTGGTTGTAGCCTGAGAATCCATCCATGAAGGGCATACGCTCGACGCCACAAGTGTTATCGATCATTATGTCCATGATCGGAAGGAAAAACTCATCCTTCGAGCATGTCATATTTCGATCAAAAAAGTCAATGCAGATTCTGATCTTTTCATTCTTTTTGGTGACGGGCACGATATTGGCTACCTAATCTAGATGTTGTTCTTCTCGGATGAAGCCACTGGCTATCAGTTTGTTTACTTCAGTCTTGATGGCGTTCATGATGTCCGAACGAAATTGCCACTGTTGTTGCTTCACTACCTTAGTATTTGGCAAGATATTTAGTTTGTAGATCATGATTTGGGGGTTCAATCCTGGCATGTATTTACAGCTCCAGGCAAAGACAGCAGCAATATACTCCCTTACAAGTTGCAGTAGGGATTCACGATCTTTATTGGACAAACTTTTGCTGATGAAGATAGGTTTAGGGACGGATTCATCGCCCATATCGACTTATACGACTTCATCTTCAACGAGAGGTTCTCTTTGTACGAAACGTAGCTCCCAATATGAGTCTAAGCGTTGGGCCCAAGGATTGACTTCGAAGAGTTTCGTTGGCTGGTCGTCTCCTTCTTGTGAGTGAGCTGACGCCATATAGACAGACAATGTTTGTCAGAACATATCCTCGATACTCGTGTCAGAGTCCCATGCGGAGGATTACGAAGAGTGAGCATGCAATTCATCCTCTTCTTTTGAGCCTTCGGGAGTTGACGGAGGTGTAACGTACCCTAGACCAAGTCGAGTCTTGTGGTAGTAATCCTCGAATTTGCGTGCAGGAGCAAGGAGATACAGAGGCAGTCGTCGGACCTTGCCATAATTTAGGCCTCGTTGGCTTTTTAAGTCATAGCCCATATTCTAGATGATGTGCTTGGCTTGTAAGCTGTAACGGTACAGTTTTATTCTTCTATCTTCTGGTTCTGGTTCTCGCTCATCTGGGATGAAGGACTAGGGACCTTCTACTCTATCGAAGATGATGAGTTTGTCTCCCCTCCTCCTTGCTAAAACTATAAAATAGGAGTTTTGAATAGGGAGAATTTGGTTCACTGCATAGGTGCTTGTCATATGTGTATGCAGTTGCAAACCTAGACCGTGATCTAGGGAATACAATGTGCTTAAATGTGCAACATCAGAGTAGTTCAAAGATAATCCTTTATTCATAAAATAAGGTATCTTGTCGACAGTAATTACATCATCAAGAGAAGAGATGTCAGCATAAGCGGCCACGTACTCTCCTAACTCGTCTTTTTTGTGATCCGCCTCCAATACGAGTGACGGCTTTAGAGGTCTCCTGTGAAGCTTTACCACCAGGGGTTCGGAAGCAGTAGTAGGTGCTGGATCCTCCTTGGATGGTCGACTCGATCTCCGCAGGTGGACGGCCATAGGTTCAGGTGACTTCTTATTTAGTTTCACCACGAGGGGAGGAGCTGTGTCAGGAGCACTTCCTTTGAGACGGACTCTCAAGGGCTTTTTTTATGTTACCCCAATTTAATGCTTTATTGTCAGTGTCGTTTCCACCCTCGTCTTGGTGGAATTATTTTTACAGGATCAAATCAGAGTAATATGCTTCGACTCATTTGAATGGATCAACGTCAACAAACTCTGTTTTAACAATGTCGTGACCGTCAATGTAATTTAGGCACTAGTGTAGAGTTGATGGCACCATCATGTACTCATGTATCCATGGATGCCCCAATAAGACATTGTAGGATACATCTACGTCTATAACGTAGTAGGATCTGACATTTCAGGCGAATCTTACCCAGAGGATAGCTCCTTCCTGTGTTGAAACCACTGATGGTAGTATTATTTGTTGGCAACCGATGCATAGGGATACCCAAGGTCTGAAGCAGACTCCATGGGATGATGTTGATGGATGAACCAGGGTCAATGTGCATCCGATCCACCTTGATGGTACCAATGTACCCTGTGTAATACAGAGCTCGATCGTGCCTATTATTCTTTAGCAACATGTCTTGTTACGAGAACGTGATATTGGGTATCACCCCCATCATATTATGGTAATGGGGGTATGCAACATGATTCTCAGCAGGCGGGTTGACCCGAGCTAGGTAGGTGTCCGCATTCTGCAATGCCTCTCTCGGAGCATCCCGAATGTCTTTGGAAAGTCGAAGAAGTTCAAAAAGTGATAATCTTACCAGAGTATTGGCAAGTTGATCCAAGATGTCAAAGTTGTAGGGTTGCTCCATCCCATGAGCTATATCCTTGTGCAATGGTTTGTTAAAGTGAGTCTCTTTCTGCTTTGATCTGTCTGCTGCCGGAGGCTAGAATGGACCCGGATCGGATGCGGCAGGTGCGATAGGAATAATAGTTGGCGAAATATTGTCTTCGAGGGCGTTATAGTCCCGCTGGTAGGCAATGCCTGATCTAGTTGCCCCTGTCATAGCTTCCTCGGTAAGGGAAGAAACTGCGTAGCAGAATTTGGACTTCCGTCACTTGGACTTGACGGCAGAAGGTAATGCTTGCTATATCAAGTTTGGAGCAAGGCCTAGGTGAACCCACATGACCTCGCCCCATGGTGTAGTAAGAGGTATCATCCTGGCTGTTTGGTTGCAAGCTAGAGAAGATTAACAACCTCCATTGTTTCCTTCGGGATCGAGATCACGCCATCTTGGGCCTCTGTTGTCGAAAAGTCACCAAACTGGAGAGATACCATGTTGGTGGCAACTGCCTTATCCTAAAAGTCCAAATTGAGGGCTTTAGAATCGAACAGACGCTGGATGTATCATTTCAACATGTAACAATCCTTCGTTAAATGGTGGACATACCGGTGGTAGTGGCAGTACTTGGGGTCAATGAATTTGTCTGCCTCCTCAGGACGTTTGATGTCAGGGAGTCAAAGCTTATTTTTCTTCATCAGCACGTCAAAGATTTTTATGACATCATCATCTTTGAAAGAGTAAGTCTCTTTCAGTTTTGGAGCCTCTGCTGGCTTCTGCTCAGGTTTCTTGGCTAGATTGGCAACAAGGGTCTGCTACCCTTTGCCATCACGGGCGCTATTGTTGTTGTTGTTGTTGTTGTTGTATGGACGTTTTCCCCTATTATCAGCGACGGGAATCTGTATTCCCAAGAGTCAGGTGTCCTTCACCTTTTTCTCAGCGCCAACAACATTTATGATGAACGACGTCCAGTCTTTGAACTGAGTGTCGCCCATCCAGAGCCTGATTGTTGGAAGTAGATTTCTCTGGCATGTGTCCATCAGCGTGGACTCAGGATTATCGGGGGATAACTTCAGCGCAGCTTGCCTTTGTCATTCTATGTATTCCCGTATAAGCTCTTTTCTCTTTGCATGATGTCCATCAGAGAGGACATCGTCATATCATTTTCTCCATCATAGAATCGGGCGAGGAAAAGACTTTTAAGATCATCAAATAACGAGATGCAAGTATCTTGGAGACTGCAAAACCAGTCAAAGGTTACTCTAGACAATGCGCTGATAAAGATCTTGGTGAGAAGAGCATCGTTGCGAGGTAGATACCCAGTTGCAGTCTCGAAGTAACTCATATACTGACGAGAAGATGTCTTCCTGTCAAATGGAGTCATAGTGAAAGACTTATACTTCGGCAGATATGACACCTCTCTCCACTCGAGGGGATTTGGCTGTAGTATCCCGAGCTCGCACAGTGAGTCCCGATTGCCCATCGAGTCCAGGCGGGCTCGAAGTTCCCACACTTTCCGTATTACTTCCCGGGCTTCATCTACTGCGAAAGGAGCAGACAATTCGGGCATGGTATGATTGCAGCCGGCGGGTGGAGCGGTTACGTTTGAGTCCCCGTTGGTCCCGGGATCCAGGCTTGCTTGACCGGAGGCCCTTGGTGGCTGTGAGGTCTGGGTCAAGGCCTGCTTTGACGTGCTCATGGTTTGCATCATGGCCTCGAGGGTCTCGAGACGCTTTCGATCGTTGGGGACCTCGTGGTCATCCCCTATCATGTACATTGTCCTTATGTGGGAAGAGACAAAAGGGACAGTAGACAACTCACTTTTTGCCTCGGATTCTTGCATAGAATAGTTCTCAGGTAAAGTTGGTTGTGTTGTGTCTTCCTCGGACCTAGAAGGAATTCTACCCCCAGCGTAGGAAGTTGTGTCTTCTTGATGAGGGTGGCTACCCCCACGGGTCTCAGCGTCTGTTCCTTGGGAATCATTATCTCCTCGGAACATCGGGTTATTGTGGAGTTCTGGAGAATCGTTACCCCCAGCTTGCAAAGCTATCTGGGGTCTCGAGGAAGGGCCACCCCCAGTAGCTGATAATTTATTTTTCGAGCACATATCCAGGAATACTTTTTCTGTGGGCACCGCTGCTTGTCTCATGTTCCTTGACACGCTGGTTGAGAGTGAAGGATTGGAGGTGCTAGACTTTTGACCTTCCCTCGCAGATGGAGATCTCCAAGTGGAACAACGTGAGGCAAAGGGTAACACCTCCTCATCTGGCATTTGCACCTATCCTCCGGGATGCTGTCGGGTAGGTATCCTTGGTTGTAATCGCTGAAATACTGATTGCATGTCTGCAAGTACTGCTACTTTGGCACATCAATAGTTGATGGCAATGTTGACACAGTGATGTCCGAGAGCGGACACCTCGCATGTCATAGTTATTTACCTCGCTTTACGATTATAATTGATCACGTTGTGCAAGTCAAGCGAGGGATGATTGACCTTTACACCCTCATTATAAGCACGGGTAGACCGAGTAGATGGATGTGTAGGCTTTGTCTTTGCTTCCTGACCTGGGGTTCGTACAAGAACTTTTCCCAGGTCACTATTGGAAGACTTTTTAGACTGACCTTGTCCACTTGCCACTGCGGGCTGGACACATGAGTCAATTTTGTACAACTTTTTGTCTGGGGCACGTATAACAGTTAGCGGCGCCTGCCAACGGTCAGTCGAATGAGAAGTTGCTTGAGCTTGGCGAGCTCGCACTGCCCTAGACTTCCTCGTTCTAGCACGCACTGGTGCATAGTATGAAGAGTCAAAGTTTGAATTTTCCCTTTTTTTAGCATGGCACATGGAATCAGCGCCGCATGAGATTCGGTCGAAGATATAACTTCTATTATCGTCGGGGCCGCATGAGGCCATCTGCCTGTGGCTGGAGTCTAGTAGTGCATGGTCCTTCTTATGCGGCCTTCGTTTTGGCCGCATGGAACATGCCTCAGCACCAGAACTTCTGGCATCGTAGTGTTTTCCTCTGCCATAGTTTGGACGCTGAGCATTGTTTTTCAGACGAGGCTGTCGCATGAATAGGGACAGCCTGGGTAGATGCGTGATGTGCGTCTTGAGCATCAGGTAGAGAGGTGGAGAGCGCATGCTCCACAGTTGGGCAACATAGTGATTTGCTCTAATGTTGCTCTTTTATTCAGCTATTTTCAAATGTCCATCCGCCATAATCCTTGCTCTCGTTCCATTCCTTAGCCTGTCTTAATTTCTCTATGTTCCGATTAGTCCACACATTCTCAATGACTCGTGCATCAGTTCCAACATAAATCTCAAATCTATATTGTCTATTACTTGTTGCCTCAATCCGTCTCAATACTGCAAGTGTTAACTTCTAATCTGACTTAACATCAACTAGACTTGCCTTATGCTCGTTTATGTTTTCCAAAGAATCCGTCTACCATCGTTGCACCATTTTGCCAAATTTTACTTCTGCAAAACCTGAGTCAAACTTCTCGAGCATCCATATCCAAAATACTTAAGTTCGTAAGAATCCATCGTATTGCCCCTCCAAACCAGATCCTGTTTCATTACTCAACCAACAACTCAAATGTGTTGCCCAAATTCGTAGTCCGTGCTCGCTATTATTCGATTCACCCATCGCTCATTCAAGCGTATCCCAACTGTTTGTTCCACATGCTCAACTCTCTCTTTGCATTCATGAATGCTCTACCGAACTTCCAAATCGTGCAAGCGAACTCTGATATTCAACTTCCCATCTGACTATCTCAACTGTTTCAAATACTTTGTCCGCCTCAATCCTTCATATTTCCAAATACACTTTCCATAGCTTGTTCTGATCTTGTCCATCCCTTAAGTCCAACAATACTTTCATTTGCACAAGTCCGTTCTCGCTTGCTCAACTCAACATTCGCTTGCTCCATTTTTATTCTTTTCAACTCAACCGATGTGCACCAACCAACTTATATTCCTGTTACCCAAGTTCGTTCAGACAATTTTCATTAATGTCTATCCAAAATATTTTAATGCCTTGCTCACTATGTGGTATCCCATATACCACTCTGAATCAAGTCGCTACTCGCATTATGATTCTTTTGCACTAATCCAAAATCTGTTCGAACCATCCTTTATGTGTGATCCTGCCATTCCCAACTTAAGTCTGACACGAAACTCAGCCAATGCCTGAACCATCCAAATCTTTCCATCAATCTCGCTATACAACTTGTACCAGGTTCCATTCTCGATACTTCCAGCTATTCTCAAACCGTCTGATACTTTTGCTACACGAGCAACCCGTGCAACGGTCTCTCCCAAGTGATCCAACCTAATACCCAACTGTTCCAAACATTTGCTGTATGAGCAACTCGTGCAAACTTATCCTGATATTCCTAAGCCAAACTCAAACCTGCTCAACTCAATGCACCACACGAGCAACTCGTGCAACGTTCTCTGTGATATACCCAGCCAAAAATTAAACTTCTATCCAACACATTCGCTACACGAGCAACTCGTGCAATGATCCATTCTCATCCGATGCTTTTACTCACAACATGCCGCATAACCAATCTCGTCTGCCAACCAACTGATCCACTGATTCAATCAGAAACTCCCCGAACGACAAGCCAAGCCAAGCAAAGCAACGACAAACCTCTCAACCTGCTGCACAAATGCAACAATGCCACCCAACTTGCTGCACGAATGCAACAACGCCTAACGATGCTAAGCGATCTACCAAAAACTAATAAAAGCAATACAACCAAGAACAACATGCAGCCACAAACAACAGTATATAGACTTATTACATGAAACATCCAATACGACACCGAGTAGAGCCAGAGCTAAACGTCACGATGAAGCTATTTAGAGTTTGTGATGAAACGAAGGACCAAGTCCGAGAAAATAAACCAGGTACTCTGATACCAATATGTCACTCCCCAATCTCCCATAAGCTCAATGGTCCCCGCTGAACGTAAATCACCACGTTGCAGCGCTCCCGCAGGACAATCGTTCTCATCGGGACATGATGCCGTACGAGCCTGGAGTTGCGTTCGTACAAGACGATGTTGTCAAATACCAAAGTTATCATCGAAACGACCAAGTTGCAGCGAAAGTCAAGTATTGTGTACCAAGCACACATCAGAGTATACGCAGCGAAGCTCTCGATAGGGTCCAAATGAAATGCCACGAAGGCGATTGCCTCAAAGGCGATGCAATACTCTTGCTCTTTTCTCTAGCCCACAAAGGTACTTACCGTTCATATATTATGTCTCGTATATCCAAGCAGCGCCACTACACCTGCGTACCTAAAATAATACCCACAAACGTGGGTCAGTACACAGCTGTACTGGTGAGCGGGGTAACCCACTCGTCTAAGCCGACACTAAGTAACATAGTGAATGCAAACAGTTATATGGTGATCTTTCTAGTTGAATCCTAGATTCATTTCATGGCATATGCATGACATGTTAAGAAAAGCTGTAAATTAAGTTAAGCATGCAAGCATTCAAAACTTAAGCCAAACGACAAGCAATATATAACCAACTCGAAGGAAACTAGTATGCAAACCGTCCTACTCAAGCCCAAGCAACACGATAACTTATCGAACCATTTCCAAGCCTCAGTATCCGACCTCAAACCAAACCTTATAATCCCAATCCAATCTCAAAGTGCACACTCTTGCCGAGGCAAGGTGGCCTCATCTACACGAAAGTACAAACCAAGCCAAACTAAAGAAAGCCAACACTTATCTATATGAAGTCACTGGCCAAGCTATAAAGGACATTGATCGGACTAATCAATAGACAGTTCTACCCGATCCAGGCCTGGTAGCTAACCCGTTTGGTCGTATCGAACTACCGGCACCGCACCCAAGATGCGTTAACATTGTCTTCTCTCTGGTCGAACGGTCCCGGTGCCCCGGAGCCTATCCCGTTCGAGGAAACGAAACCCTGTGCAAGACAGGTTATCCGTGACATGCAGACACCAAGTAGGTATAACGAGAGGATCGACAAGCGATCCTAGACTCATTCAACCAAATATCCAACCAAAAACCATAACCATTCTCCAATATATTACCCAAGGCACAAATCTCAAGTTATCCCCATAGGCACGATGCCGCTTCTCGATACAGTGTTCCAATTGGTACAATACCCTATGCTCAGAATTATCCCATGGCACCATGCCCCAACAGTGGCACAGTGCCCTCACCGATACAGTTGTTCAGTTTCCAACCACAACTGCACACTTTGCTTGACAAAGCGCCCAAATGATACTCGTGCACGGATGCACGCTCGCTCGCCCGAATTTTCGTTGTTCCAACCAAGAGGTATATTTTCAACTGTCCAAGCATAATTCCATTTATCTCTCCAACTGCCCAAATGTATATAATCCAACTCTAGCTCCAACTATCCAACGCAAAAACTAATTCAAGCCACAATCCTATCCAAGCAAATGACGTACCCTCTATGCAACGACGTACCCTCTATGCACGCCACAGTATAGTAATTCTCAAGTTCCAGTCCAAGTGTTCAAGCCTTTATGTATTTTCCATATTATTAGGCATGAAGGAGTAGAGAAGAAGGGACAGAGCCCACTCACAAAGTTGATTCCGTTAAGCATCCTATCCTGCCGATACGGCCGATCCCTTGAACCCGCGGTCCGATGCAAAGCACGATCTACTCAATTGGTATGACCGTGCAAGCAGGCCGTGTTTCTCTAAATCATCCTACCGATCGGACTAAGGAAGACGGCATTATCGCTCCAATCCAGCTATCTCAGTACTGCTCTGAACGAACACCTGATTTCCATCGAACTCCGCTAGCAATCTGCACATGAAACCAACTCAAATCAATACTTGTTCCCAAATCCAACAAATCAAAATATAACCAGCTATTGCCTCATTTAATCCGACTCAGCGTAACGTACCGTGCGGTTGTGGGGCGTTACATAATATACCACTTAGAATCAGGTTCGTCCATGAACCGTGCTGGTACTCATTCCTTATCACATGCCGCTTGCCTAATTCATAACTCTACTCTATGCAACTCATATACTCTTGATCCTGACTCAGCATCTCGCTCTGCTGAACGCTCGTACAAATTCTATATTCCCTACTTCCTCCTTGTAGCTCAATACGAATTCCTTATATCGCTTAGTTTTGGATCGTACACATATTTAAAGCGTCCCTGAAATACATGTATTTCAGCCGAGCTTGGCGATAGCAAATTTGAACAAGTTACAAGGGTATCTTATGTCCGAGGCATTCATTCGCTTTACTCCCAATTGAACCAATCCTGATTTTCATTCCAACATATTCGCACAAGCGCTATCCTCAAGTATGATAATTTTCCACCGACTCAATCAGTTCGTATTCCAACTCAATCCATCCAACTATTTCTGAATCCACACAAGCATCATCTCCAAATATATTATCTCTTGCACAGAACAATCATCACAACTGATACTACCCCAGCTAGGCGACTTACCCAAATATTAAACTTTGCTCTTATCAACTCAGCCAAACACCTCTTCCTCAATCTCAATACCTCACTGGGTGAACATCTATATTGAGGTTCGTGTGATCCACAAAGATTTTGAGTGTCGCCACAATTTTAACGTGGACACACTCGCCATAATTCTTAGGTTACGCATGGAATAGTTCTTTGTCACGCCCCAGTCCCAAATACGTAGGACTAGGAACACATAAGCATGCCAGCCGCATGGATATGGCAACTCCAATATATGGAAACCATAACCCATACGTACGCTGTAATACGAATATAAACTCACATGTGGTATGAATAATGTCACAAGTCACAGATATGCTAATCTCATCCACACAACAAGTCATAGAAAAGAAATACTAACTAGAATAAGGAGTCTGAAATATCTAAAATAATAGTCGGGTGGAAACAAATCCACTACCAATGACTATATCCAAAACTAAAATGAGAGAGGAGTATAAAATCTCCAATATAAAATAATGTGAAGACAGAAGTGTATCAGCTAAAAGAATCCATCGCCAGATAATCAACGATGCTCAGAAGGTAAGACCTCCTCGACAGAAAATAATGCGTCAGGTCCGGGCCCGTACTCCTGCAAATACTCAAGAGCAGATACACCTGGCAGAGGACCAGGTCCTCAGAGGGACGTAACAAGATACAGAAAATACGAGCCAACTTGAATACAGTAAACATGCATATAATTTGAAAATAAATAAGTACGCTGTATAAGACAATCTATATGAATGCAAGTGAGGACAACTTTTCGACGTATGGGCAAGGGTAGTCTACTCGATCTAAGCCTCACAACTCACACACCCGTCTAGAACATCAGAAATCGACATACCTCTGGGGTAGCGACCAGCGCGACTCTACAGAAATCGACATACCTCTGGGGTAGCGACCAGCGCGACACACGCCCGTAGTACGAACTATATACTACGGTTTACCAGAGTGGTTAAAAGCCCATACGCCTAATGATTGTCCTCTATGATACTAGGTGCCATGTGTGTGTCAACATATCTAATACATAGTAATGACTGGAGAAAAACTACACATGCAAGAACTATACAGAAATGAAATAAATGAACAGAAATATAAATAGCATGCAAAGTACTGTAAACAATTTGACAAGGTATCTTGCCTGGCAAGAAGCTGCAAAATATAGTGTCCCAATGTCAACACCAAGAGTCAGAAGCTACGGCCTCAGAATGAACGTCTCCGGATGCTGAAATAAACATCACCAACGTTCCCAGAATGAGCAAAATAGCTAAAAAGCACATCCCTTTCGTCCAATTTGGATACAGGGGCAAAACGGTAATTTCGGGCAAAAGTGGGGTCCACGTGTGGCCCACTTTGCACCGAAAAGTGTGCCAAGGGTAACAGTCTCTAAATGGGACAAACTATGGGTCAAACAACTCTAAATGTCATTACGAACCCAACGGTATGTCCAAATTTGGATTCCGATGAGCCGAACAAAATTTGGTCCAAAAAGTCAATTGTGGGGCCCGCCAATTGGCGATCTGGTCAACCGTCTCAGAAATGCATGAAAATTGGGTCACAGGACCAGCGCGTTACCACGAGTCCAGTGGCGCAAGTTTCGTCGCAATCTGACAAGCGTGCACAAAATACTCGCGAGTTCCACAAAAGTGGCGACACGAAATGTGTCCGCGGATACGGTCTGATTCCGGCGCGCACACGCGTCCGAATCAGTCCCCACGAATTTTCACGTGTCCCGTTATGCTGCGTGCACCATTCGGTACACTTGGCACACGGCGGGGCGGTCCCGTTTGGCGGGGCGCGCTCCATTCTCCAACTTTTGGAAAATCGGAAAAAGTGGGTACGCACAGTTTTGTGACGAACATAACTATGTCCACAGCAACTATTAGCCTAGGGTTATTATACAGAAAATAAACTAGATCATGTAATCTACAGGTATCAAAAAGAATCATCGAATTTGGATCTCTGTGGTGGGAGATACGAACTCGACAATACGGGTGGTCAATCTGGAATTCTGCGATTGCAGAATTCTGTCTGTCCGTCCATTTTGGACGCTGATTTACACCTAGGGGCGCACGTTTTCCGATGTTGACTATAAAACAAATACTGGAGAGGGTTGAGGGAAGATCATACCTATGAAAACGGAACAGCGTTTGGATAAGCGAGTCAACGGAAAAACACGCCGGAGCGAAGGTGCTTCGAGTGGGAGACTGCAGTTCGCGATGTCGGCGTCGACGGGATGGTTGGATGGCTTGGGGAGGCTTCTCTGGCTGTGGTGACGGCTCTAGGTGGGAAGAAGAAGTCTGGAGTTTCTAGGTTAGGGTTTTTGAGAGCTTATTATATATATATATATATATATATATATATATATTAAGAGAGAGAGGAAGTTGGGTCCGCGGGTGACTATCCGCTGAAGGCCGGGTGAAGCGGATTAAAATGGGCGGTTCATTGCATGCAAGGTTCTGAGGGCTCGGGTACAAATGCTAAGGAGTGGGCGGTCCATGCATGCAAAGTTGCTGGAGAGAATTCCTAAAGAACTAAGTATCATAAGTAGAAGACTATATAATATTATTATTATTGTTATTATTATATATTTATTTTTCTTTTCTTTTCCTTTCCTTTCTTTAAATATATATATATACATATATATATTTTAATATATATATATATATATATTCACACATAAGAGAATTTATATAATAGGGTATTGCACATCGTTAGGCTAGCAACTGCTCAAGGGGTCTCCTACATGGAATAAATTCCGAAAAATTCCTGAAGGTCCCATAAGTCATCTAAGTGTCCGAACACCTAACATAAAAATTATTAAAATTCTATTTCTCCTATTTGGACCTAATTACTACAATTAAATTATTAATTAATAAAAAAAATATATATAATAAATACGGTTTTTAGAAATATGGGTTTTACATTCTACCCAACTTACAAAAATTTCGTCCTCGAAATTGATGCTAACCCATATTCATAATGATAACTATAACTATTACACTACATTGGTGTCTAGCAGGACTCTTAAACTCATGGTCTGCCATTCTAACACTTTCTCATCTATTGTCCAGCCACTATTTTATCATCCTTTAACTCGTCTACACTACCCAACTTACAAAATTCTACTAGTAGTCACATTCTTTGAGGCTATTGTCTAGATTGTAAGGCAAATACATTTATTGGGTCGAGAATCTTGGGATACCTGTCTAGAATCTCATAACTATGACTTTTTCCATAACCGTCAAGTATCATAGTCTAATACTGCCTCGCCACCTGGCCAGTATGGCTGCAAGTAATTCGACTACTCTACCATAATCGTCTGGCGGCAACTGTCGCTACCTTGCCAGCGATTTGTCATAGTCATCAGTTCGTAACAAGTGCCTTCAACTCTTTCCTAGGCATAGTCTAAGTTTTAGGGAACACTTAAGGTCTTGACTAACTATTAGGGGTATGATCTAGCTCAAATGATCTAACAATTTCTACTAGGCTACATGGTGCTACTTACGGGTTAAATTACTAAAGAATACAGATATTGCTATAGTGCATATATATATTAAGAACTCATCCTTAGTTATCAAGCATTACTAACACATTTATGTCTAACTAACAAAATAGGGGTGAGGTTGACGTAAATCAACAATTCATAATGGCACAAAAAATATGACTATGATAGGAAGAGTTACGCACGAGATAAGGAATGAATATAAAAGGAGGAGATGAGTCACCCAAGAGGGCGAGATAAGGATAGGGGAAGAATACTACTACTGCTACTCACGTCGTCCATTAGCATCGCGTGTATGCCACATGGGTAAAATATACCTACATCCTCATAACTGCTAAACTACCATATATAGTTCTACATCTATTTATACATCTAAGATCTTGTGTCACAATGGGGTTATGAGTATGCAAAGACAATTATAACTAAAAGGTCGTACCTGTATCTACGGCTTCCTGTGTCTGCTCTCCCATACTTGTCATAATGAGTGCTTGGCCTTGTCCTTGGTTATTCAACTGGGGTCTAATTCTCTCCATTTGTGCAAACTGTAGAAGCAATTGTGGGTCCCTTTGGTCTTCTATACTTGAGGGTGTATGCGGTGTTCCTAATTTTAATGCCATAGACCCCGGGTTCTGCTGTGGACATTCTCGAGCTTGATGGTGACTTGATCCACATACCATGCACAACCCCAATCGACGACGACAATCTCTATGAATATGACCTGGTATACCACAAAAGTTACAAGTACGATGCCCCTGGGTTGGATATGGTGCAGCACTATCTGATTGCTGGTGTGTCAAAGGGTGTCGAATGGGTCCTCCTTGCTGTATCCTTACTGGTCCTTGGTGACTTCTCTGTTGAATTCCGTTTCCCTTGCTGATGGCCTCCTGGATCCTGGCCTCTGTCAATAGCTCAGCATAAGAGATCCGGGACTGGGAGCTAGTGTAGTGCTGGAGCTCCTGAGTCAGCCCGCGGTGAAACCTCTTAGCCTTCTCCAAGTCATTAGGTAGTAGGACTGTGCCATACTTACTGAGACGGCTAAACTCTGCGTCATACTCATCAACCGTCTTGTCCCCTTGCTCTAGATGGAGGAACTGATCGTACAATGTGTCCCTTACTGTATTCGGGAAGTACTTTCTCTCAAAGCATTCCAAGAATTGTTCCCAAGTCTGTCGCATACCCAACTGGCGCTCCATTGATTTCCACCAGTGATGCGCGTTGCCTTCTAACTGAGTCCTCACGCCTATCATCCATAGGTCAGAAGGTAATTGTGATGCCTCTAACAACTTCTTGGTATTGGCAATCCAGTTTGTGGTCTCCTCTGGACTTTCATTGCCCTTATATGGCTTAGGGCCCATCTGCACAAAGTCCTTGACTGAACCGACCCGAGCTTGTGGTACTGAAGCTAGTGCCTGGGTTGGTACAGGGGCTAGTGCAGCCATTCTCTCAAGCGCTGCCAGAAACTCTAGCCTTTGCTCTGCTGTTTGCTGCCTCTGCTCGGCTGCCTGCTGCCTTTGTTCCTGTATTATCATCTGGAAGAATTGGAACAGCTGTGTCTGGCCATCCTGCGGTGCTAGTGGAGCTGGAAATGTCCCATTAGGTATCGTGGAAGGAGTTGATGGGATTTGACTGTTAGTCAGTCCATCCGGTCCGGGAAGAAGAGGTGTCGTTGAGGTCACTCCTAGTGGTTGGTCGTCGTCCCCTGGAGACGTATTGTCCCCGGTGGCAGCATGCCCGTTATTCAAATTCATCTCTCTGCAAGAGATGGACGAAGGATTAAGAAGAGTACATGAATCAAGCAGGATGCAAGAACTTAAGTAGGACATGTTGGAAGGAAGGTAAGTTATAATCAAGTGTGGATGAGATCTATAATTCTAATCCTAGGTGCAGGCCCGCTCGGTACAGTTACGTAACCGAAACGGCTAACTCGACCTGCATGGGCCACCACAAAAACATGTCACGCCCCAGTCCCAAATACGTAGGACTAGGAACACGTAAGCATGCCAGCCGCATGGATATGACAACTCCAATATATGGAAACCATAACCCATACGTACGTTGTAATACGAATATAAACTCACATGTGGTATGAATAATGTCACAAGTCACAGATATGCTAATCTCATCCACACAACAAGTCATAGAAAAGAAATACTAACTAGAATAAGGAGTCTGAAATATCTAAAATAATAGTCGGGTGGAAACAAATCCACTACCAATGACTATATCCAAAACTAAAATGAGAGAGGAGTATAAAATCTCCAATATAAAATAATGTAAAGACAGAAGTGTATCAGCTAAAAGAATCCATCGCCAGATAATCAACGATGCTCAGAAGGTAAGACCTCCTCGACAGAAAATAATGCGTCAGGTCCGGGCCCGTACTCCTGCAAATACTCAAGAGCAGATACACCTGGCAGAGGACCAGGTCCTCAGAGGGACGTAACAAGATACAGAAAATACGAGCCAACTTGAATACAGTAAACATGCATATAATTTGAAAATAAATAAGTACGCTGTATAATACAATCTATATGAATGCAAGTGAGGACAACTTTTCGACGTATGGGCAAGGGTAGTCTACTCGATCTAAGCCTCACAACTCACACACCCGTCTAGAACATCAGAAATCGACATACCTCTGGGGTAGCGACCAGCGCGACTCTACAGAAATCGACATACCTCTGGGGTAGCGACCAGCGCGACACACGCCCGTAGTGCGAACTATATACAACGGTTTACCAGAGTGGTTAAAAGCCCATACGCCTAATGATTGTCCTCTATGATACTAGGTGCCATGTGTGTGTCAACATATCTAATACATAGTAATGACTGGAGAAAAACTACACATGCAAGAACTATACAGAAATGAAATAAATGAACAGAAATATAAATAGCATGCAAAGTACTGTAAACAATTTGGCAAGGTATCTTGCCTGGCAAGAAGCTGCAAAATGTAGTGTCCCAATGTCAACACCAAGAGTCAGAAGCTACGGCCTCTGAATGAACATCTCCGGATGCTGAAATAAACATCACCAACATTCCCAGAATGAGCAAAATAGCTAAAAAGCACATCCCTTTCGTCCAATTTGGACACAGGGGCAAAACGGTAATTTCGGGCAAAAGTGGGGTCCACGTGTGGCCCACTTTGTACCGAAAAGCGTGCCAAGGGTAACAGTCTCTAAATGGGACAAACTATGGGTCAAACAACTCTAAATATCATTACGAACCCAACGGTATGTCCAAATTTGGATTCCGATGAGCCGAACAAAATTTGGTCCAAAAAGTCAGCTGTGGGGCCCGCCAATTGGCGATCTGGTCAACCGTCTCAGAAATGCGTGAAAATTGGGTCACAGGACCAGCGCGTTACCACGAGTCCAGTGGCGCAATTTTCGTCGCAATCTGACAAGCGTGCACAAAATACTCGCGAGTTCCACAAAAGTGGCGACACGAAATGTGTCCGCGGATACGGTCTGATTCCGGCGCGCACACGCGTCCGAATCAGTTCCCACGAATTTTCACGTGTCCCGTTATGCTGCGTGCACCATTCGATACACTTGGCACACGGCGGGACGGTCCCGTTTGGCGGGGCGCGCTCCGTTCTCCAACTTTTGGAAAATCGGAAAAAGTGGGTGCGCACAGTTTTGTGACGAACATAACTATGTCCACAGCAACTATTAGCCTAGGGTTATTATACAGAAAATAAACTAGATCATGTAATCTACAGGTATCAAAAAGAATCATCGAATTCGGATCTCTGTGGTGGGAGATACGAACTCGACAATACGGGTGGTCAATCTGGAATTCTGCGATTGCAGAATTCTGTCTGTCCGTCCATTTTGGACGCTGATTTACACCTAGGGGCGCACGTTTTCCGAGGTTGACTATAAAACAAATACTGGAGAGGGTTGAGGTAAGATCATACCTATAAAAACGGAACAGCGTTTGGATGAGCGAGTCAACGGGAAAACACGCCGGAGCGAAGGTGCTTCGAGTGGGAGACTGCAGTTCGCGATGTCGGCGTCGACGGGATGGTTGGATGGCTTGGGGAGGCTTCTCTGGCTGTGGTGACGGCTCTAGGTGGGAAGAAGAAGTCTGGAGTTTCTAGGTTAGGGTTTTTGAGAGCTTATTATATATATATATATATATATATATATATATATTAAGAGAGAGAGAGGAAGTTGGGTCCGCGGGTGACTATCCGCTGAAGGCCGGGTGAAGCGGATTAAAATGGGCGGTTCATTGCATGCAAGGTTCTGAGGGCTCGGGTACAAATGCTAAGGAGTGGGCGGTCCATGCATGCAAAGTTGCTGGAGAGAATTCCTAAGGAACTAAGTATCATAAGTAGAAGACTATATAATATTATTATTATTGTTATTATTATATATTTATTTTTCTTTTCTTTTCCTTTCCTTTCTTTAAATATATATATATACATATATATATTTTAATATATATATATATATATATATATATATATATATATATATATATATATTCACACATAAGAGAATTTATATAATAGGGTATTGCACATCGTTAGGCTAGCAACTGCTCAAGGGGTCTCCTACATGGAATAAATTCCGAAAAATTCCTGAAGGTCCCATAAGTCATCTAAGTGTCCGAACACCTAACATAAAAATTATTAAAAATATATTTCTCCTATTTGGACCTAATTACTACAATTAAATTATTAATTAATAAAAAAAATATATAATAAATACGGTTTTTAGAAATAGGGGTTTTACATTCTTCGCGCTGCTTCCACTGTCTCGAAGCACAGGATATCACCTTTGCCTTCTGTACGAGCACGCTTCCCAAACTAAGTTCTGATACATCTTGTAAATCTGAGGCACATCTGTCCCTTCCAGTATCGCAAGAATTTGATCTGAACGAGCCGATGCTTTAACTTCATAAGCTAGTTTCACAGTCGTACAATTCATATGAATGATATTCTCTTCCGGGGCACGACGAGTCAGAGGCGATATTATCTTCAAAAATCTGTGACTCCGAATCTCATCAGTTGACTTAGGCCATTCCCACCATCGCTTTGATCTTCTGGCTGCATCTTCAGCTAAAGGCTATCCCAAGGATCTCTCAAATCCAACACTCAGTCAATAGGCCAATCTCCAACACACACTACTCACATTTGCCCTCGACGCATTCCCAAATGTGTCGCCGCAAGGGTCGTTCTATGGGTCTACAATATTCACCTCTGATTTGGCGGTCAAGTCGCTAGGGTCAGTTGTCTCGAAGCTACGCTCGATAATTGTAAGTCATCACGATGGACAGTTACTATGAACCATGCTATATATCCTCTGTAAATCTGAGCCATAATCCAACCATTCCATCCGAACGAACTTTCGAATTCGAGCACTTCATGCACTTCCTCTGATGATCTGTCAACCAAACGCCGCTTAACCACCTAGAGTCTTTCTATCTATCCAAGCCATAATTCTAGAACTGCGCTCGTTGAAACCGTCCTCCATCAATCTGCCGTTTCGCCCTGAATCCATCAAATTTTTTGAACTGCCATGTTTGACTTCTCGCACTACCACTTGCAATTATTCCTGAAACCAAAAACTTGCTCCAATTTCTTATCCGTATGCCAAATTCACAATGCACGTCCAACTTGCTCGGCAACATAGTGATTTGCTCCAATGTTGCTCTTTCATTCAGCTATTTTTAAATGTACATCCGCCACAATCCTTGCTCTCGTTCCATTCCTTAGCCTGTCTTGATTTCTCTATGTTTCGATTAGTCCACACATTCTCAATGACTCGTGCATCAATTCCAACATAAATCTCAAATCTATATTGTCTATTACTTGTTGCCTCAATCCGTCTCAATACTGCAAGTATTAACTTCTAATATGACTTAACATCAACTAGACTTGCCTTATGCTCGTTTATGTTTTTCAAAGAATCCGTCTACCATCGTTGCACCATTTTGCCAAAATTTACTTCTACAAAACCTGAGTCAAACTTCCCGAGCATCCATATCCAAAATACTTAAGTTCATACGAATCCATCACATTTCCCCTCCAAACCAGATCGTGTTTCATTGCTCAACCAACAGCTCAAATGTGTTGCCCAAATTCGTAGTTCGTGCTCGCTATTATTCGATTCACCCATCGCTCGTTCAAGCGTATCCCAACTGTTTGTTTCACATGTTCAACTCTCTCTTTGCATTCATGAATGCTCCATCGAACTTCCAAATCATGCAAGTGAACTCTGATATTCAGCTTCCCATCTGACTATCTCAACTGTTTCAAATACTTTGTCCGCCTCAATCCTTCAAATTTCCAAACACACTTTCCATAGCTTGTTCCGATCTCGTCCAGCCCTTAAGTCCAACGATACTTTCATTTGCACAAGTCCATTCTCGCTTGCTCAACTCAACATTCGCTTGCTCCATTTTTTATTCTTTTCAACTCAACCGATATGCGCCAACCAACTTATATTCCTGTTACCCGAGTTCGTTCAGGCAATTTCCATTAATGTCTATCCAAAATATTTTAATGCCTTGCTTACTATATGGTATCCCATATACCACTCCAAATCAAGTCGCTACTCGCATTATGATTCCTTTGCACTAATCCAAAATTCGTTCGAACCATCCCTTATGTGTGATCCTGCCATTCCCAACTTAAGCCTGACACGAAACTCAGCCAATGCCTGAACCATCCAACTCTTTCCATCAATCTCGCTATACAACTTGTACCAGGTTCCATTCTTGATACTTTCAGCTATTCTCAAACCGTCTGATACTTTTGCTACACGAGCAACCCGTGCAACGGTCTCTCCCAAGTGATCCAACCGAATACCCAACTGTTCCAAACATTTGCTGTATGAGCAACTCGTGCAAACTTATCCTGATATTCCTAAGCCAAACTCAAACCTGCTCAACTCAATGCACCACACGAGCAACTCGTGCAACGTTCTCTGTGATATACCTAGCCAAAAATCAAACTTTTATCCAACACATTCGCTACACGAGCAACTCGTGCAACGATCCATTCTCATCCGATGCTTCTACTCACAACATATCGCATAACCAATCTCGTCTTCCAACCAACTGATCTACTGATGCAATCAGAAACTCTCCGAACGACAAGCCAAGCCAAGCAAAGCAATGACACACCTCTCAACCTGCTGCACAAATGCAACAACACCATCCAACTTGCTGCATGAATGCAACAACGCCTAACGATGCTAAGCGATCTACCGAAAACCAACAAAAGCAACGCAACTAAGAATAATATGCAGCCACAACCAGCAATATATAGACTTATTGCATGAAACATCCAATGCGACACCGAGTAGAGCCAAGAGCTAAACGACACACGAAAGCTATTTATAGTTTGTGATGAAACGAAGGACCAAGTTCTAGGAAATGAACCAGGCGCTCTGATACCAATATGTCACGCCGCAATCTCCCGCAAGCTCAATGGTCTCCGCTGAACGTAAATTACCACGTTGTAACACTCCCGTAGGATAATCGTTCTCATCGGAACGTGATGTCGTACAAGCCTGGAGTTGCGCTCGTAGAAGGCGATATTGTCAAACATCAAAGTTATCATCAAAATGACCAAGTTACAGCAAAAGTGAAGTATTGTGTACCAAGCACACATCAGAGTATACGCAGCGAAGTTCTCGATAGGGTCCAAATGAAATGCCACGAAGGCGATTGCCTCAAAGGCGATACAATACTCTTGCTCTTTTATCTAGCCCACAAAGGTACTTACCGTTCATACATTATGTCACATATATCCAAGCAGTGCCACTACACCTGCGTACCTGAAATAATGCCCACAAACGTGGGTCAGTACACAGCCGTACTGGTGAGCGGGGTAACCCACTCGTCTAAGCCGACACTAAGTAACATAGTAAATGCAAACAGTTATATGGTGATCTTTCTAGTTGAATCCTAGATTTATTTCATGGCATAGGCATGACATGTTAAGAAAATCTGTAAATCAAGTTAAGCATGCAAGCATTCAAAACTCAAGCCAAACGACAAGCAATATATAACCAACTCAAAGGAAACTAGCATGCAAACCGTCCTACTCAAGCCCAAGCAATACGATAACTTATCGAACCATTTCCAAGCCTCAGTATCGGTCCTTAAACCAAACCTTATAATCCCAATACAATCTCAAAGTGCACACTCTAGCTGAGGCAAGGTGGTCGTGCCTACACGAAAGCACAAACCAAGCCAAAGTAAAGCAAGCCAATACTTATCTATATGAAGTCACTGGTCAAGCCATAAAAGATATTGATCGGACTAATCAATAGGCAGTTCTACCCGATCCAGGCCTGGTAGCTAACCCGTCTGGTCGTATCAAACTACCGGCACCGCGCCCAAGACGCGTTACCGTTGTCTCCTCCATGGTCGAACGGTCACGGTGCCCCGGAGCCTATCCCGTTCGAGGAAACGAAACCCTGTGCAAGACAGGTTGTCCGTGACATGCAGACACCAAGTAGGTATGACGAGAGGATCGAACATTCTCGTCCCACCAAGCGATCCTAGACTCATTCAACCAAATATCCAACCAAAAACCATAACCATTCTCCAACATATTGCCCAAGGCACAAATCTTAAGTTATTCCCATAGGCACTGTCACGCCCCGAGGCGTCCCCCGAGTCGTGACCGCCGTGCGGGCCTGGAGTTGCGCCCGCACAAGGCTTTAATGATTTGCATAGCAAGCACATATTCAGAGTACGCAGATAAATTGAAACACAGATTTGAAACATAGAAAAGTTCTCTTTATTGATAATGAACATCTATTACAAACTCTTGAACGAGTCAGCTAATATGCCGAACGGCTTACAAAAGGGTTGACTCAAAATGAGATAGCAGTCCTGTACATTACATCCTTTTTATAAACTCAAAACGATAAAGACCTCCAGGCTGGAGGATCGCCTTGCCACGGAGCTGCATTTGTGTATGAAGAGTTGCAGGCTCCTGACTCCAAAATGCTTCGGGGGCGCGGTGAAGATGCGCCAACAGTTGGACTGGATCGGGTAGACGACTTCGGCTCCTCGCTCGGTTCGCCTTAGTACGGAGAACCTGTTTCAACGAGGGTCAGCATATCGAAACATGCTGGTGAAGGCGAGCTAGCCTGACTATACCAATCAACACGTTGTTTTAATGAAGCATGCATATTTGTGGGTTTCTATCTTGCCTTAGTTCATTTACAGTTAAGCAGCATATTGAATTTACTGAAATGAACGTGCCACCGTTAGGTGGATTTTACCTGACCGTCTGAATTACCTGCACAATACTTACCATGCCTTCCCTGCCACGAAGACACAAGTTAGTATGCAACAGGTTTAAATATACAGGGGATCACTGGCTGGATGCCATATTGGACCAATTTTAGTCGCTGACGAGGATGGTATGCAGCGAGAGCACAGGAGTGCTGCACGCCATTCCGTCCTTGCACAGGATGACTAAACAGGAGAGTTCCCGCCCGGATCGGATCGGTGCCAGTGCCCCAGCGACCGTCCGCAGGAACTAAGGGCCTTGTGCACAAGTTGTCCGTGATCAACATATACACTAAGTTAGCAGTTGAGGCAAATCAGGGCAATAACAGGCGCGGGACAGTAACAGGAGGAGAGCTACTTTGGCATAGTCTCCTTATCAGATTATTGCATTCAGGAGGAGTCATGTTCATAGCATAATTTAAAGAAGAGCATACATTCTAACTTGTATTATGCATATGATAAATAATTCCGAGCGAACAAGCATGCAAGTAAGTAACCGTTCACAGTTTTGATTGACAAGCAGTATTAACCAAGTCTATTCTCTTTTATCTTGGTTTCTTTTATTATTACTTGGTATCGTTTGATTGGGGCAAAGGAGTGAAGCTGGAAGCAGGGCTAGCTAATCGGGTTGGTAGCCACTCACTTAGATTTTTGGAAAGAAGAAGGAAAGAGGCGCTTCACGACTCCGTTCGCAAGCCGCCTACTGCTCGTTCACCTGCACACGAACAGCTCGATTAATACTTCTTCCTCTCTTTCCATTCTCGGAATAGAAGTGCAAGTCTATGAACGAAAACAATAAAAACCATCGAAACCGTTCAAGAAAAACAAGCAAATCCCAAAACCAACTCAAAGCACGAAAGCAACAAGCGACATCGAAAACCGAGGCAATAAAAGATAGCAGCGGAGAGGTCCCTCCTGACTCTGCCGCTAAGCCGATCCTTGGGGCGCAGTCCACTGAATATGGGAATCGATTCCGAAGAAACAAATCCATAACGAGGACGAGTTCTTAATTCAATCTATCCCGATCGAACGATACCGTCTTGTGTTTCTTAGCCGCGATCTCCACACCGGGAGAACGGGGCGCTACAGGCATGATGTCGCTTCTCGACACAGTATTCCAATTGGTGCAACACCCCATGCTCAGAATAATCCTATGGCACCATGCCCCAACAGTGGCACAATGCCCTCACTGATGCAGTTGTTCGATTTTGAACCACAACTGCACGCTTTGCTTGACAAAGCGCCCAAATGATACTCGTGCACGGATGCACGCTCGCTCGTCCGAATTTTCGATGTTCCAACCAAGAGGTATATTTCCAACTGTCCAAGCATAATTTCATTTATCTCTCCAACTGCCCCAAATGTATATAATCCAACTCTAGCTCCAACTATCCAAAGCGAAAACCAATTCAAGCCACAATCCTATCCAAGCAAACGACGTACACTCTATGCACGTCACATTGTAGTGATTTCCAAGTTCCAGTCCAAGTGTTCAAGCCTTTACATATTTTTCATATTATTAGGCATGAAGGAGTAGAGGAGAAGGGACAGAGCCCACTCATAAAGTTGATTCTGTTAAGCATCATGTCCTGCCGATACGGCCGATCCCTTGAACCTGCGGTCTGATGCAAAGCATGATCTACTCAATTGGTATGACCGTGCGAGCAGGCCGTGCTTCTCCAAATCATTCAACCGATCGGACTAAGGAAGACGGCATTATCGCTCCAATCCAGCTATCTCAGTACTGCTCTGAACAAATACCTGATTTTTATCGAACTCCGCTAGCAATCTGCACATAAAATCAACTCAAATCAATACTTGTTCCTAAATCTAACAAATCAAAATGTAACCAGCTATTGCCTCATTCAATCCGACTCAGCGTAACGTACCGTGCGGTTGCGGGGCGTTACACACGTGGTCTGCACTGATTATATAAAGATTTTTCGGTTGCTACGGAAAGATCTTGCAAGCTGAGGATCGCATAGCGTCTTGGCCGCATACGTGCTCTCATTTAGCCTGGGTCTGATGGATACTTTGGCAGCATGATGACAAGGCCGCATAGACTCGTGATCGCATACCAGTGAACACGTGGCACTGCACGCCTGACATGGTCATTAATACATTGATGTGACTTTCTGTCTTCTTTTGTGCCGCCTCTTTCACGAATCTCGAAGTCATGTCAGAACTTTATGTTAGGTAATTAATGTTGTGTCAGAGATGATATACAGCTCCCAACTTCTTGGCTATCTAGGCCGCATGGATGCTCTTACAGGCTGGACGAGCCCCTTTGCCGCATGGACTCTTTGTGGTTTATCTGCAACCTGCTTTTATTTTAAGGGTGCGTGGGCTCTATGCGGCCTACATGGTTTCAGATATTTCATGCTTCTAAAATATATAATAAATTGTAATTCAAATATATTTAAATATTTTACAATAATATCAAAAAAAATTATTTTACGTGCAACACACGTGCATTTACTAGTGTGTGTGGGCCAAAAGTTGTACTAGTTGTTCAATTACCAAAATTGGACTTCAAAATACATACGCAAAATTATTATTTTCAAAATATACATATTTGAAACATAAATTATGTATAGAATTGAGAATATTTACATAATTATATAAGTATTATTCGGTTTTTGATTTTGGACAGAAATCGAAATCCAAAACAAAAATCGAAACCGCATAAGATTTTTTTAGTATTTTTAAAACCAAAATCGAACCGAATATTGTATTCAGTTCTGTTTGACTTTCGGTCCAAAACCAAATAATGTTCACCCCTAAGATAAACTCCTTCATTAGTTTCTATCCAAGTTAAACTAATCTAAGGGTCTGCTTGGCAATTATGGGAATAGCGGTTATGAGGTATTTTTAGAGCACCGGTTATGAACGGTTATGAGAGGTCCGATTTTGAGTGATTTTAAGTAGCGACTTTTAAACCAATCAAATCCATGCTTAGTAACAAACGGTTTTGAAAGAATTTAAAAAGAATAAATGAAATAAAATTAATAAACCCGCTCAAAACCTAAAGATTTGGAGTGTTTATAAAGCCACCCAAAATTACACTATACCGATTTTTGGAGATTTTTCAGCCGACCAAAACCAGTGCCTCATAAAAATGTGAGCGTGCCAAAAACAATGCCCCAAAATTACATTATATATATATGGGCAGAATATTGTATCAAATTATTGTAATAATTATTACACCAAACAATCTCAACCACACATTCATTTCAATCATGTGGTTATAAATTATCCCATAAAGTAGTGCCACGTGAGCATATTTTATAACCACACATTTCAAAAAAATGTGTTACTGAGATTGCTTGGTACAATAATTGTTGTAATAACCCTTGATGCAATATCCTCCCCCATATATATATATATATATATATAGGGGCTCATGATCAAGATCAACTTGTTGAATGGATCAGGTCCGAGCCGGGCCGGGCTGACCGGACCCGATGTTGAACAATTTTCATCGAGTTTTATTCGTTTCAAATCGGACCAGTCCGATCTTGTACACAAGTCCTGCTGAAGTCCAAAATCCCAAACTTAGTCCGGCCCAGAATCCAGTTTGAGACAGTCCAAGTCGGGTCTGGATCGGATGACTATTTTAAGAAAATCGATTTGGATCTTGGCCCACTATTTAAAAATTAAAAAAATAGAAAAAATAATTTAAATAGTAGAATATAAATTAAAAGGAGTCATTAAGAAAAATAAATAAATTATATTTAATTAAAAATTTACATTAATAGAAAAAATGTACATGCCGTTTTACTTATCATTTTCAAATAACAATGATTATCATTCATAAACAACTATGTGAATATCTTGATAAAAAAAATATCCCTAAAACCAAACTACCCTTATATTGTGGTTATTGAGAGTATTTGACCAAAATACCTCCCTAACGGAGAGAATAGAGGAAGGATAAAATGGTAAAAAAGATTCCAACGATAATAGATAATATGACGTGATCCGTAAGGGAGAGAATCGGGTGTTGACCTAGGCGGTTTAGATCAGACCTAGAGGAGAAAATCCGATTCGGTTGGACGATTGGGTCGGACTCAGGGTCTAGGGGAGCAAACCTATCCGTGTTGTGTCGATCTCGGACTTCGACTAGACGAAGCTGGTTTCGAACTTTGACCAAGCCTAGGCAAGCCTAGCACGAATTCAACCGAGCCAATTTTCGAACCGTCGACCCCATTTTACATCTTGAGTTGGTGAGCAATAATGTTGACTGTTTGAAGAATCTGTTTTAAAATAATAAGATTTAGGAGACTTTTTATGTCGAAGTGGACAATATTCTAGGGACTTGTATCTTAATTATATTAGATTAATCAATGTCATACTCTCCGTAACTACATCTTGACTAAAGCATACCTTGATAAATTAACAAAGTATCCTAACACTTATTCTGACATAGGACACCATGAAGAAGAGGACATTGGGGTAGATATCGGAGGTAGGTATTGGTCAGTACCCTTCCTACCTATGGCACTTTCTTACTAACATTTTGGACCTTGGTCTTGCAAATATTGGTATTTTACTACCTGCTCACAAGATCACTCTTTCTTGCTGGGCATATTGCAGGCTTAGCCACTGACCAGAACAGGCCAAATGGTTCAGACTCTTCACTACTCACAGAAGGTCATAGATGATGAAGAATCCTATGTTTCGAAACACCATTTAGAATTGCAATTGTGTTTCATGAAACCCTTCCCCCAGCTTCTTGATATCCCAACTTGTGATTAAGTTGCCAAAATGGTAATCTTTGCCAGTAGTCGGCCACTCCGTAGGGAAACTATATTCAAACAAATTTTAAGTAATTGCATTTTTCTTTTACTTCGTTTGTCCCTTACTACTGGAAAGTGCCTTGCCTTAGTTACGAACAATTAGATAATTAGATGATGATTTAAAGTGAACATTTACATTGAAGAATGTAGATAAGGGTACAAATTTAAGTGTGTTAAATTCGAAAGCGGCACTAGATAACCGACAAATCAAGATCATAGACAATATAGAGTTACTTTTCTAGAAAAAGACGATTAAAAGAAGGGGAAACAAAAATCATAATCTGTTTGAATCGCTCTGCACAGTGTTGTAAAGAGGACAAACCGATATACCGAGCTCTCTTGATTTCGTACGGTTTTTCAGCCCATATCAAAATAGTGATTTATCCCTATATGTCCAATTAACTGATGCGTCTTAACGCATTTCGGAAGAACCAGAATGGATTCGATTTTATTTCATCCCTAACCGCAAATCATTGGTTGATTCTTTTCAGCATCAATTGATTCAGACCTCCACTTAGGAGTTGTTTGCTTTGCGGATTTGCAATTATTTTTCTTTCTCCGAAGTGGAATGCAGATATAGAAAATATATATTTTCACTTCGTGCATTTGGTTGGAGGATCAATTTCTCTGCTTTAACAAAAAATTTTTTTCTATTCATTTCACTTCAATAAAAAGTTATATTTTTTCACCCATTATAACAACGAACCAAACGTCAAATTTTATGATGTTTCACTTCTTTAAAACATCCAAATGAAATATTTTTCACTTCCTATTTCAATGTAATGCATAAACAAAATATCAATTTGCAGTATTTTAACTTTGCTCCACTTTGCCTAACCCAACAGCACCTTAGTTTCACCATATATTGCCCTGGTTCAGATCTACAATTCACCCTATGTGAGTGATCATTGGAAGGGTTATATCCAATCATAAGTAGCTAACAATACCAACATTATCTCCAATCATAAGTTGCTAACATAACCAAAGAATGTGTTTTTATTTGAAGAGAGAGAATGTTTTTTTAAAAAATGAAGATATTTATTGATTTGGCTCTGGCACTCCTGTCAGGTCTTTGATCTTATTGCCAACAGAATAAAGACAAGGAGACAGTGGAGAGAGAGAGAGAGAGAGAGAGAGAGAGAGAGGTGGGGAGGGAGGAGGGAAGCACTGGCAGAATTACTATTAGAAGCAGCAAAATCAGCCTTCTCCTATCAACCCCACATTGCAAATCTCTATCACCTCTTAAAACAGTGGAACCCATCTCTCCCTCATACTAAGATTCTGAGTGAGAAATGAGGAAGCATGGCTGGCAGCTCCCATACCATCCTCTTCAGGTATGTATGTGGCCACTATGTTCATCTACCTCTTACTTACTTGCTGCTAGTGTGGAATGGGGGTGGTGTAACCTTTCTTTTCTTTTGTATGTGGGTGCAGGTGGTAGCCATTGCTGTGTTTCTTGCTCTGGCTTTTGCCTTTTATGTATTCTTTGCTCCCTTTGTGGGAAACAACCAGTTCCAGTATGTGCTTATGGGCCTCTACACTCCCATGGTATATATGCCATATTTGTTTTTTCCTTTCCTTCTTCTTGCTCCTTTTAGATAGATATATATATATGCTTCGGTTGCCTCTTGGGGCTGTTAACTCGGTTGCTGCTTGTAAATCGTGTTGTTGAAAAATTTCTTGCAGCATTAAGGTGTTTGGTTTGTTGTATCAATTACTGCAACACACACAAATACTCTACCTTCTGTTGCAGCCGAATATGGCTAATCAAATCATCTTACTTCCTTATCTAGACTCTTTTCTAGTCCAAAATGTGTGTGTTCTATTGTTACGCACGACGCGGAAGCGAGTCACACAAACAATAAGCTTTAAATCTGATGATGACGGAAAAAACTAGTGAAGAAAAAATTACCTAACAATAGTAGTACACATGAACACAAGTATTTAACGTGGTTCCGTCCAACTCGACCTTCTCCATGGGACAAAAGGGAGAAAAATGAATTGAATCTTACTATAAATCTTACAGAGAATTACAATCGCACATCACAAATTGCAACTCTCTCTCAGTGAGATCCCCGACGATATCTCTCATTCTTTTTCTTGAAGACTTCTTTAATGGCTTCCTAGAAAACCCTAGAAAAACTTCTTCCTGCTCTAGCAAAAATAGCCCCAAGTAATTAACTGTTGGAATCGGACACGTCCTGCAAGCGTTCCGATACCGGGTCTGAAACTGACTGCAGCGGAAACTTAGGCCAACCCACCTGGGATAACCAACCCCAGTCTAACGAATACCAAACACAGATAAAGACAACTTATTTGGTTGTGACTACGTCACCTAGACAAATCCCAATCTATATAACTCAGAAGAAATTACAAGATTGACAAAACCAATGTTGAACCATTTGCCCTAATAGGTTCAACCCCCTCACCACACTCAAGAAAAAAGAAAGATATTACAATTGAATTCACTTATCAAACTCTGTAACAATTTTTATGAATAAATGTGACGACTCCTCGATCAGATCTCTTCTTCCTTCTATCTTGGATGGCGAATCCTAAGAGTAAAGCACGGACTTTCTCTTAAATTTTTTGTGGACAAGCAATCTGAATCTTTAATTTTTGTGCTATATTCTTTGTGCCTCCACCCTCACCTATCACCTATATAAATAGGATAATAAATCCTAGTTTAGGTCACAGGAATTCCTAAATAGAAAACTCATTATCTAAAATAGGAAACACCAATTATGAACGTCCAAATATGGTCAAATTAAATATTTGATACTAATTTAAATATAGGAAACACTAATAGAAAACACCAATGTAGATTTTTAAATTACATCAAATCAAATCTTTTACCATATTTGGGCTCCAAAATTTGCTCTTACCAATTCAGACTAGACCCAACATACCCCCTTACAGTTTGATGAGAGGGTGTTGACCCCATGGCTCCTTATCTGGACTCCATGTTTATCGTCCTGCGACATAGTTCCTGCTCTCCCATGCTACCGTTCTTCGATCCCTCAAGCTGCTTTGCATCTTCCTTCATTTCCAGCTCCTCGACTGTCATATCGACGCTAGCTGTCATACGTAGAACCTCCTGCATCAATGGGATCTTGCCAACATCAATGACACGGCCAAAATCGAAGTCCCTGACGACCAACCTCATTGCGAATCTTGGTTGCCTATCCTCGACTTCCGTCTTCCACCGGAACTTACTACCGTTCCGACGAGCTTCTTTAACTTTGGTTGGCCCATCCAAGCAGACGGTGTGGTTCTTTCGAGACTCGAACTCATGAACCTGCCCACCTTCGTGTTCGACACTGAAGCTCTCTCGTACACATACATTCTCGAGCAGAACATCATGCATTATGCACAAGGTTATGAAAAGCGCTAGGCGCTAGGCGGGCGGACAGCCGTCGCCTAGTGCCTAGCCCGCCTAGGCGGTTGCCCAGGCTGCCGCCTAGATTTAGGCGGTTCAAAAAAAAAATCTAAAAAACTACTGAAACTTGCAAAAAAGTCCATACAATCCTAAAATATGTATAGTTGAGCGTCGGGGGAGTAGGAGGGTGCCTAGGCGGACATCGGGCGGGAACCTAGCGCCTAGCGCCTAGGCGGACGCCTTTTAGAACAGAGATTGTGCATGCCATCGATGACCCACAGCTCCCCCGGAACTGTGTGAATAGAGATGCACCTGTCTTAGATTGAGTTTACTGCAAACCTTGATCTCCTCCCTGGCTTCGAAATGGTGAAACTGATGTCGCTCCGCAAAGTTTTGGCAAACCACCCGTCGCCAAAATCGGATCCGTGGAACAACCCCCACCTAGAGACCGACCAACTATCATGGGACCGACAGACTAATCCTCAATCTTTGACTCATCACAATTCGTCGTTTTGTCTCGACGAACCGAATCCTCAAAGTATCTCGAAGACCCTCCTCAACAAGTTTTTGATGATGCACCTCCTGTCGAACATCCCTCGAGCCTCCATCCGATGTCTGTGGCCTACCTGTAAAGCTCAGCGACTTGAGCCTGTATATGCCACAACATAAATCTCCTCGAGCCAACTGTTGGGAACCTTTCTTAAGGATCCAATTTTTGTCCCCAAACAAACTGTGACAACCATCATCAGCCAGCCTCCCTACCGAAATCAAGTTGTAGGGCAAACTCGGTACATATCTCACACCCTTGAGAATGACCTTCTCACCAAACTTCGTTGTCAAGTGCACATCACCGATGCCTACAACTGTAGTATTCCCTTGTTGCCCATCTTCACACGTCTGAATCTGCCGTCGCAGTATGATGTGAAGATCCTCCTATGTGGAGTAGCGTGATACGACTCCCTCATGTCCATGACCCAATCGCCATCATGACACATGCCACAAGGTTCCTCTGCGTCGGTTGCTGCGATAATGATATCTTCCACAGCCGTGAGATCCTCCTGATCATCATTTCCTTTGGTCTTCTCATCTTTGAGCTTCATGCAGTTCCTCTTGATATGACCCATTTCACCACAGTGATGATAGCCCTCCTTGCGGTCCACAGTCGCAAGATTTCGAGAACTCTCCTATGTCCTCGCTTGTGACTTGAGTCTTCCCTTCCCGTAGGAAGCCACCAGAGCGGACTCCTGCGACAATTCAACTTGCTTACGCCTGACCTCCTCATTTAACAAGCTACTTTTGACTGCCTTTATTATGACAACTCCATCAGGAGCGAAGTTGCTCACCGAAACCAATGTCTCTCAGCTTTCCAGCAGAGAACTCAAAAGCAGAAGGGCTTGAAGCTCATCATCAATCACCATCTTCATCGCAGACAGCTGATTAATGATACCCTGAATCTTATCCAGATGTTGTCCTACCGGGATATCCTCTGTGTACTTCGAGTTGACGAGTTGGCGAATAAGAAACGCCTTGTTGCCAGTTGTCTTCCTTTCGTACAGCGCATGTAGCTTCTCCCACAATGCTTTTGTCGAACTCTCCATAGACACGTGGTGAAACATCGAGTCATCCATCCATTAGCGGATGAATCCAACGGCCTTCCGATCTAGTCATTTCCAGTTTTCAGCAGCTTTGTTCGATGATTTGGTGTTGTCGCCATCCAACGGACCATGCATTGCACCAGAGTAGATCCTTCATCCCTGGCTTCCAAATCTCTCAGTTTCTCCTGTGAGGGTGATCATACATGTGTTTATCTGCTCCGTAGACATGATTGTACCTTCCTTCTCGCGAACCTGAGAGCTTTGATACTAGATGTTTGGATCGGACATGCCCTACTCTGAGACTGACCGTAACGAAAACTTAGGCCAACCCACCTGAGATAACCAACTCCTATCTAACGAACACCAAGCACAGATAAAGATAACGTATATGGCGGTGACTACGTCGACTGGACAAATCCCAATCTATATAACTCAGGTAAAATTACAAGATTGACAAAACCAATGTTGAACCCTTAGCCTTAATAGGTTCAACCCCCTCACCACACTCAAGAAAAAAAAAAAAGATTACAATTGAAATCACTCACCAAATCCTGTAGCAATTTCTCTGAACGAAGGCGGCGACTCCTCGTTCAGATCTCCTCTTCCTTCTGTCTTGGATGGTGAACCCTAAGAGCAAAGCACAGACTCTCTTAGATTTTGTGTGGACGAGCACCCTGAATCTCTACCTTTTGTGCTATATTCTTTGTGCCTTCACCCTCACCCATATAAATATGATAGAAACCCTAGTTTAGGTCATATGAATTCCTAAATAGAAAACTCATTATCTAAAATAGGAAACACCAATTATGAATGTCCAAATATGGTCAAATTAAATATTTGATACTAATTTAAAATCTAATCAAATTAATGTAGATTTTTAAATTACATCAAATCAAATCTTTTACCATATTTGGGCTCCAAAATTTGTTCTTACAAATTCAAATTGGACCCAACATAAACCTTCCAACCTAACCCTAGGCTGCCTTACGAACCTTAAATAGATCTCTCAACTTTAACATAAGTTAGGAACTATTTGTACCGTCGAAAAGCCATCTTTAAATATGATTCGTTCAATTAATTGAGCAGATCCCGACCCGACAACATTGTTGGTGGTATGCTTGAAACCCCAGTTTCTGTCCAAAAAAATTTCAGACAAAAACTGCTCCTTGAAGTATGGTTGTGGCATACTGGTTGTATGCCTCTTGTATACCCTTCCCCTGATACTTCATGTTGTTTACAGTTTTGAACTCTTTCCAAACTTCTTGAATGAGCACTCGTAGCTCTCCTCAACGAACACGAGCCAAATTCCAACAATCTCCACCTTGGAGAGAGATTTTTCTCGCCACTTTATGAGAAAGTTGTCAATGTTCTGTGCTCCTTTAACATTCACTCTGACCCTTTAGTCTTTTTCTCCAACGTCACATTTTTTTTACCAGAACCGCAAAACTAGCATACTGCCTCAATTCTGCCTAAGTTTGACTACGACCAGCAATACAATATTTACCTCAAGAACCCACGAAACTGAAACTACTAATCTTTCTACGGTTTTATCCTAGAAACCGCGAACCTGCCTTTAGACAATTCATCACAGTCTTTTCTTCCCGAATCTAGAGACTGCACTTGCCAACTAACTTCACAATGGTCTTTACCACCATAACAGAGAAATTGCATCTGCTCCCTCTGCCACAGTCTTTCCTACCATAACTGAGAGACTGCACCATTGGATTTTTGTACAAAATCGATAAATTGTTGCTAGCCACTGTCTTTACTACCTATTTTTACCTCTAGAATTTAGAAATTACAACATGGCCACTGTCAAGATCTTTGTCCCAGATACCAAGAGATTTTTCTCTCCCTCAACCCTCCTACCAGGGTTGAGAATCATACTACAAACGGAGTACTTGAATGAAAATCACCTTAGACTTGTGCTTCGCCTTTATCTCATCCTTTGTAATGACTGTTGCACCAACTATGATTGTGCTCCCGTCCAATCAATACAAACTTCACTGTAATTTATACCCCTTCATGGCCATCAAGTTGTCCTTTACTACCCTTAGTGAATCGGTCTAGCCAACAAACATGTATCATTGCGCCCAACGCGCCTAAAGAGATGAGATTTCGCTTTAGCTTCGGAACGTGCCTCACGTTCACTAGTGTTCCCACCGCCCCATCGAACATCCGAACCTTGATGTTCCCTATGTCAATAGCCTTGCATGATTAATTATTTTCCATGACAACAACACCACCATCCAGCTCCTTATAGGCACAAAACAATTCCTTTTTTAGACACATATGAATCGAGCACCCAGAGTCAAGAATCTAATAATTGGGAAATTGTCTTTCTTGTTATGCATCGTAAGCATATCGTACGTTAACTCCTCAAATTCCGTAGCAATATTGGCTTGACTCTGACTTTCTGAACTAGCACCTTTTCTCCAATCATTTCGTATACTTTAAATAGTTCCTCTTTATGTGCCCCTCTTGTTTGCAGAAAAGATGTGCACTGCTATCATGTCCTGATGATTTGGAGTTAATCTTTGCTCTTGCCTCCATCCTAATTATTTGACCTTCCTCCTTCATTGACAAACAATCATAATGGCTCTTCTACTAGATCTATCTTTTTCATAATCTCATTATTACGAAGGATACTAGTAACTTCCTTCATCTCGAGAGTCTCTTTTCCATATAGAATTATTGTCACCAAATATTATACAACCCCGGAAGCGAAGAAAGAAACAATAGGGCATGGTCCTCCTCCTCTAGCTTTACTTCTAGGCATAGAAGATCATTTACAATCTTGTTGAAGTTGTTTGGGTGATTGAGAACTGGGGTCCCTTCTTTCATGTGTAAACTGTATAATTGCTTCTTAAGATACAACCTGTCAGACAACAACTTTGTCATATACAAGTCCTCTAGCTTCAACCATAAACCTGCAACAGAAGTATTTGACATAATATTGTACATCACCCCATCCGCCACATAAAACTCTTTCTTTCTCTGTGCCCTCTAATTCATGTCCTTCTATGAATCCTTCGTCACATCGAATTGACCATTCTCTTCTACAAAAATAAGTTTCTTTTATCGTTAAATTTCTCCATCTTGAACATGATGTTATTAACCTTACTACATTATATCCCAAAATTCCAAAATCTCTCGGATCTTTCTGAACATATTGATTCAACAATCCTGATCTATAAATATAGGAAGCAGATCAATGTCGTCATCTACCATTGACCTAGATCCAAGAGATTGCAATCTCTTACGATTCTCGAAGCTCTGATACAAACCGTTGTGCACGATGCGAAAACGAGTCACACAAACAATAAACTTTAACATGATGATGACGAAAAAACTAGCAAAGGCACAATCGAATAATAGCACACAGGAATACAAGTATTTAACGTGGTTCGGTTCAACTCGACCTACTCAATGGGACAAAGGTGAGAAAACTTTATTGAATCTTACAAGAAACCTTATAGAGAATTACAATCGCACACCGCAAACTGCAATCCTCTCCTTCTTGAGATCTCCGATGAGATATCTCATTTTCTCTCTTCTTTTCTTTCGTGAAGACTCCTTTAATGGCTTCCTAGAAAAGTCCCTACTTGCTCTAGCACAAATACTCCCAAGCAATAAACCTTGCAATCTAACCCTAGGCTGCTATAAGATACTTAATAGGCCTCTCAACTTTAACCTAAGTCAGGAGCCATCTTACTTAGAGGCCTATTAAGTATCTTATAGCAGCCTAGGGTTAGATTGCAAGGTTTATTGAAAAGTCATCTTTAAATCTAATCCGCTTAATTAGTTGAGCAAATCTCGCTGATGGCTAGCCAGCAGTATGATGTCGGCATACCACCAGTATGCTTGAAACCCCAACATGCCTAGAAACTTTATGGGCAAAAACTGCTCCTTGAAGTATGTCGTCGGTATACCGTTCCGATGATACTTCTTTTATTCTGAATGTTTTTCTTTAAAATCCTCGGACGAGCACTTGTAGCTCTCTTTAGCGAACACGAGCCAAATCCCAGTCAATTAGCCTTTGTAGGTTTTGTGGCATAGACCTTCAGAGTCTCTTCCTCCTAGCTACCTATGCCAGGAATTAGGAACTAAGACAGAGGGTTGACAGTCAGTCATAAACAATAACAAAAACAAAGCCTTTATCCTGAATTTTTTGGGTCACTTGTTTGAACCATTTTCTTCCATTCATCTATGTTAATTAAGGAACTATGTTCTCTGTAACACTAACAAAATTTATATCCTTTCTTCAAAACTTAAAATTATTGTTTGTTTAGGCCTACTTGTCTTAGCAGCTTTGTTAACCACTACTATCTTGTCGATCCTTCTTATTGGAACATCTATTGGTTTGTGCAAATGTCCAAACCACAAAGACGATTTCCTCTCAACTTGTACTTATTGTCATCCGTTCCTAAGTTCCCACGAATATAGTCATTGCCTTCTTCTATATTTTAATTTATTGCCACTCGTTCATTTTTAGCATTCTCATTTCAGCTATACTAATTTTCTGGACATATTGTTTCTTAATTTACCAAATAGTCCGATCCATATTAAAGAATGACTGATCTTAAACCAATCAACATCATACATAAACTATGTTGCACGAATATAGACACAGATACTGATTAGGACATGATACAGATATGTCCAATAAAATGGTCACTTATGTTGCACTTTACGGATACACATGGATACGGACACCATTTTTCCGTGTAAGTGGAACATAGGTCATGATTTTCATTAAACCAATATGGAGCTCTCACATCCTTAGTTTGCCCCATTATGATAGGTGAAGGCTTGGATGTTTCATTATGATTATAAGGTAAAGGATTCATCGCAAGTGGCCTAGATCTTTTTGGTTTTATTATCATTGAACTGATAGGGAAAAAAAGGTAGAAATAGCCAAAGACTGGACAGCCCATGGTTGAGGCCTTTGGTAGGTAGACTAAGGCAGGTCCTGGGTTCGATTTAATCTCAAAAAATATGTGGAGAAGTACTGAAGCATGTTTTCACACATAAGTGACGTTGTGACGACTTTATAGTGAAATGGATGCTTGTTAGTTGTTGAAACAAGGTGAACGTACTGAAATGAGGTATTTTCCAGGCTGCAATTGTCTTCTGTTTATATGTATGGTGTGCTGCCACAGATCCTGGGGACCCAGGAGTTTTCAAGACCAAGAAGTATCTTAATGTTGAGGACAAAAGAAACCTGATTCAGCATGATGGATCTCGACAATTAGGTCAATCAGCCCGTACTTCAGCAACTGGCGATAAGCCACCAGACAAAGGTGTTGGCATGAATTCCCCTGGTGCTAGACCTGATGGACTCGACAGAGAAAAGTCATTTGCTTGTGGTTTATATGTTGTCATGGTTTTGTTTAGCTGGTGTCCTCTTTCCTTTATGGCTAGCCAACGCCATTCACATGAACAGTCTTCTGAGCAACAACTGAGTGAGGATGGCATGTTCTACTGCAGTTTATGTGAAGTTGAGGTATGCAACTTAGCAATGTTTAGTTGGCATTACGTTATTTGTTAACTTGCAGCATGTGTATCCTGTTAGAGCTAGCTAAAATTATATTCCATATAAATGATCCGTTTTGTAGTTGTCAAAATGGTTTTCTGCTAGGATTGTTTCCGTATTGTATACTTTTTGTAATTTAGTTGAAGATATGTTACACGAATATGGACATGGTATGGATACGGATATGGGATAGTGTTGAAATTAGTTGATGATTTTATTGATTGTCTCATTGGCATTATATAGCCTTACAGTCATTAATACAATGATCTCAATCATTATGACAATAATCTCATAATGGAATATCCTGTGACATATTCTGGCATCCCAAATATGTCCTCAGGATATTCCCATGTGCTTATACTATACTTAAATATGACACCCAACATACCATATCAACACTCCCCCTCAAGATGGGTGAAAGATATTCACTAAGCCCATCTTGTCACATCCTCTAATCATGCTCACTGAGGCGAGTCCCTTGGTTAGTCCATCTGCTACTTGATCCCTTGTTGGAACATGGCCAAGCTCCAGTAATCCACTATCCAACTTCTCTTTGATGAAGAATCTATCAATCTCGATGTGTTTGGTCCTGTCATGCTGTACTGGATTGTTGGCGATACTAATAGCTGACTGATTGTCACACCACAGCTTCATCTTGGCTCCTTGATCCAGCTTCAGCTCCACCAGCATATTCTTCAACCATAGCAGCTCTGCAACTCCCAAGGCCATAGCTCTGTACTCTGCTTCAGCTGTCGATCTGGCCACCACAGACTGCTTCTTACTCCTCCAGGAGACCAAGTTACCTCCTACAAATATGCAATATCCTGAGGTAGACCTCCTGTCATCAGCACAACTAGCCCAGTCAGAATCACAGTAGCCCTCGATGCTCACGTGATTGTTCTTCCTGAATATTAGTCCCTTCCCGGGAGCACCTTTCAGGTACCTCAGAATCTGGTACACTGCATCCATATGACCCTTCCGTGGGTCATGCATGTAGCGGCTCACCACACTTACTGCAAAGCAGATATCAGGACGTGTGTGGCTCAAATAGATCAACTTGCCAACCAGTCTCTGGTATCTGTCCCGATCAACTAGTTCTCCAGCCTCAGCATCAATCTTGAACCTCTGATCTATTGGTGTCGCTGCAGGTTTGAACCCCAACATCCCAGTTTCTGTGAGAAGGTCCAGTGCATACTTCCTTTGAGAGAGAACAATCCCCTCTGCTTCTCGAGCAATCTCAATCCCAAGGAAGTACCGAAGAAGGCCGAGATCCTTCACCTCGAATTCCTTGTCAAGCTTTCCTTTGAGTTGGGCGATCTCCTGCTCATCATCTCCTGTGATAATCATATCGTCCACATACACCGCAAGCATGGTGATGTGGCCTCCACTCCGACGGAAGAACACAGTATGATCCGCATTGATCTGCTGATATCCCATCCCTATCATCGCTCTTCTGAATCTGTCAAACCACGCTCGAGGAGACTGCTTCAGTCCATAGATGGACTTCTTCAACCTGCAGACCTTGCCTACTGTCTGATTGGTGCCAAATCCTGGTGGTATCTCCATGTACACCTCCTCCACTAGATCTCCGTGAAGAAACGCATTCTTCACATCCAGTTGGTGTAGCTTCCATCCACCATTCGCTGCTAGAGAAATCAGAGTCCTGACAGTGCTCATCTTTGCAACTGGTGCAAAGGTCTCGTCATAGTCGATGCCGTACGTCTGACTGTATCCTTTGGCTACTAGTCGAGCTTTGTAGCGCTCAACCTGTCCATCTGGGTTCTGCTTCACGGTAAAGACCCACTTGCATCCAACTGCTCTCTTCCCCTCTGGCAATCTCACAAGCTCCCAAGTGTGGTTCTTCTCCAGAGCTCCCAACTCCTCGTGCATTGCCGCTTTCCACTTTGGATCGTTCTTGGCAACCTGCCAATTGTTAGGTACAGTAATACTATCCAAAGATGCTATAAATGCTCCATGAGAAGAAGAGATATGGTCATAAGAAACAAACTGAGCAATATCCCAACCATATCTGTTTGGAGGATTTCCTGCATTGCTGCGAGTGGTCCTCCGTACAGATAGTGGTGTGGGAGGAGTAGAAGTAGGAGGAATGATATTTTGTGAAGGAGGGGGTATCACCTGAAGGGGGGTTGGTGTCGGTGCCTCAGGAGTTGGGACGAACGCAGGCAAAGGACTTGGCACTGGCACTGTCGGTACTGGTCCTGCAGTTTGCTTCTCTCTCCTGCTGTAGGTAAGTAACTCTCCCTGAGCCGTAGGCCTAACACCTTCACCTTCTTGTCCCTTCTCCGTGCCTCCATGCCAAACTTCTAAATCGGTTACCACAAAGTTCTCCATCTCCCCCTCTCGCCTAATACTGGCAGTATTAGGCGTGTTGTGTGAAGTTCCGTCCTGGTGGTAGTATGGCTCATGCTCCCGAAAGTGGACATCCATACTGACAAACTTCTTCTTCTCTACTGGACTCCAGCACACATACCCCTTCTGGGTCGCCGAGTAGCCTACGAAGATGCATTTGACCGCTCTAGGGTCAAGTTTCCCAACTGATGGCCTGTTGTCCTTCACAAAACACACACACCCAAACACCTTCAGTGGGAGTATCCCACTATTATTGCCTTGCAATACCTCACATGGGGACTTCCATCCGAGGACCTTCGAGGGCATCCTGTTGATGAGTTGAGCTGCTGTCAACACTGCATGCCCCCACAGACTCTGTGGGACATTCATGTCGATCATCATACTTCTTGCGACCTCCAGAAGGTGTCTGTTTTTCCTTTCTGCAACTCCATTTTGTGCTGGTGTGTATGCACAGGTGGTCTGATGCTGTATTCCGTGTGCTGACAAGTATTCTGCAAGCGTCCTGTTGGTATACTCCGTTCCATTGTCAGACCTCAGTACCTTCACAACTGCTTTGTACTGAGTCTGGACATGCTTATGGAAATCCCGAAAACAAGCAGGTACATCATTCTTATTTTTCATCAAATATAACCAGGTAACACGAGAGGCACACTCAATGAAAGAAACAAAGTACTTATAACCATTCATAGTGTTAGTAGCACATGGACCCCAGACATCAGAATGTACTACCTCAAAAGCAAAAGTGCTCCTATGACCCGTGCCAACATATGAGCTCCTAGTAAGTTTTCCTAACTCGCACGCATCACATACTAATTTCTCTTTTTTTGTTTTTGCATAAATCTCTGGATATAACTTACTTAGAGTATCAAAGGAAGAATGTCCCATCCTCCGATGATGGAGCATCAAGGTATCCTCAGTCCTCTGCTGCAGTCCTTCCATGCCAGCCTTCTCTGCCATAGATACCAATGCTGAGTCCAGTCCTTCTCGATCTAGGTACCACAGTCCCTCATGCCAAGTGCCAGTCCCAAGTCTTCGTCCTGTCCCTTTCTCCTGGAAGGTCACCTTAGGAATATCAAAAGAAACAATGCATTTAAGTTGGAGGATTATAGAACTAATGGACAAGAGACTGACTGGAAAGGATGGAGCATGTAAAACATTGGATAATCTTACTGAACCTGTACAATTAACAGTACCCTTACCGACCACTGGCTGGAAAGTGCCATCAGCTGTCTGAATGCTGTCTGCTGATGCTAGGTGAGTATAGGAAGAAAACTCACTAGCATTCCCAGTCACATGTCGAGATGCTCCCGAGTCGATAATCCAGTCTGATGATTTAAGGGAAGAGATAGACGCAAGGGCAAGTGATTCGTCAGTACCTTCTGATGGATGGACATATATGGCAGCGTTGCCCCTAACAAAGAATGAGGTGGACGCCTCCTCTGTTCTACTCCTCATGTCTCCCAGTGCCTGGTCCTCCACAGTAATGGTGCCATCAGCTTCTCCGTTCCCTTCTGATATCAGGAGGTTTGCTCGATAACCTCCTCGGCCGCCTCGTCTACCCCCTCGACCACGACCACGTCCTCCATTATATCCTCGTCCGCCGAACGGTCCTCGTGCACCACCTGAGTCTCCCTCCCTAGGTGGTTTGGTACAAGCATATCGATGATGACCCATCTCCCCACAGTTGTAGCACTGCCGGTTATCCTGCCAGGGTTCTCCCTTAGATCGTGTATTACCTGAGCTGGTGATCGCTAGTGCTGACTTTGCTTCGGGGGGACCACATGTCCCTGCTTGCAGCCTGATGCGTGTCTCCTCCTGGATCATGGCTGAGATAGCCTCCTCAAGGCTAGGGATCTTTGGTTGGGCTAGAAGTAGGGCCGTCCTCTGTGCGAAAGCTGCAGTCAGCCCTTTGAGAAACTTCATCGTCCTCTCCTGCAGACACACCTGTCTCTCCTTACACTTAGGGTCCCCGCAGCTCGCCCGATCTGAGGAGTGATCATAATCCAACCACAGACGCTCCAACTCCGTGGCATACTCCTGCACCGTCTTCTCTCCCTGTACGGTGTCATCAATCTCCCCCTTTATCTGGAAGACCCGTAAGTTGTTCCCCACACCATCATAGGTCCTTCTCAACTTCTCCCACACATCTTTCACCATCTCAATACCGTCTACTGTAGCGGCAATAGACTGGACTAAGGAGTTGAGAAGCCAGATGTAGATCACCATATGAGTGGACTTCCACTCATCGCGTCCTGTCGAGCCCTCGTCCGGCTCTGTCGTCTCGTCCGTCAGGAACCCCTCCATGTTTTTTTCCTGCGAGGGTTCTTCTCACCCGCCGTGACCAACTCAGATAGGTGGCTGGTCCATCTAATTTCAGATCGATGGAGGAAAGCTTCAACTCCGGCGACGTTCGTGTCGTGTTCTCACCAGCCGACATCGTCAACAACTTCATCAACGTCGCCACCTCTGCAGAATCTAGCTTCTTGATGATCTCCTCCATCGATGCTTCGTCTATCCAATCACGTCACGTCCGCTCCACGACTCACGCTCGTCCTCGTCGTCCGCTCCTAGATCCGAACATGTCCCCCCTTTTTCCAGATCTAGGCATCCCTATTAGGCGATGTCTAGTGCTGGTGTGGAGGAGGCGGCAGCACGCATGTCACAGCCGCCGTCGCAGCAGCAGCAGCAGTCGCAGCAGCCGTAAAGATTTTTTTTTTTTTTTTTTTTTTTGAAGGGAGGGGGGTAGACGAGGCGGGAAGGGAGGGGGGCGTGGAAGAGTTCGGTGGAGGAGATCTAGAAAATCCTCATGTGGGTTTGTGGAAGCTTGGTGACGGCTAGGGTTTGTGGAAACTTGGCTCTGATACCATGTTGAAATTAGTTGATGATTTTATTGATTGTCTCATTGGCATTATATAGCCTTACAGTCATTAATACAATGATCTCAATCATTATGACAATAATCTCATAATGGAATATCCTGTGACATATTCTGGCATCCCAAATATGTCCTCAGGATATTCCCATGTGCTTATACTATACTTAAATATGACACCCAACATACCATATCAACAGATAGCAGATGTTTTCAATTAGATAAAATGTATTTGCCTATGTTGCATGCATGATGAATCAGGTACGGACTGTTGGTTTTGGTTTTGTTTGTTTCTTGCAAAAGTTCAATTCCTCTCCCTTTCTTTAGTCCCACATCGGATGGGGCAAAGCCTTCCTATGTACATATATTAGTTTCTCTCCTTTGCTCTATTAAGTTGTTGTGTGGGGAACCCCTTGGGCCACACGCGCGCGCCGCCGCCGCCGCCCGGCCCGGCTCGGCTAGGTTCGGTTCGGTTCGGCGCGCGTAACGGGTGCGGGTACGCGCCCACATCTGCGGGCGCCGAATGCCGATCCGATTTCCTCTTCGGGTTCGGGCTGGGACCCTAAAAATCTTTTTGCTCCTCTTCTTTCTTTCATTTAATTTTTTCTTAAACGTTGGAATTTATTCTAAACGTTACAAATGTTTTGGACCGTTATTTTGTATGTGTGTCCAGGTTCATTCGGTTAATTCTCTTGTAACGGCTGAATTAATCAATTCTGACCGTTACACAACTCCATTATATATTCAGTTGTGTTCTTTGTAAATCAGATCAGAAAATTTTTTACTCAGAACCTCTCTTAACATTCCTCTTCATCTCCAAGCTCTGGGCAGAGCTAAGTCCTAGTCATTCTCTCCAAGTCGTGTGCGGCAACGAGATACCGGTAGTGCGGGGGTTTTACCACTAGGAGCTTCGGGAACGTCTGCACACAGATCCCGAATAAACTCTTAGGGCAGTGCTTCGTGCACAACTTTCCCAGAGGCCGGTAACATTGTTTAAATTTTACTTTTTGTATTCTTAAATTTTTCAGTAAGTAAAGGACAAAATTCTAACAGTCTAAGAGTTTATTCAGGCTTGTTAGAATTTTAGTTACTTCAAAAGTTTTTTACTGTTGTTACTGTTGACTCGTATCAAAGGAAATTTTTTTTTTTGAACATTTGTTACTGTTGATAAAGGATTGAACATTTCTTACTGTTGTTACTTTGTTAGAACTGTACTCAGATTGAACATTTCTAACAAGTATATATTAAAAGTCTGACATAGGAATTGTTACTTTGTTAGAATTGTACTCAGATTTGTTACTGTTTTCTTTTAAGCACAATTGAACAATTCTGAGTACAATTGAACAATTGAACAAAATTGTTACTGTAGAGACAAACTCTAGCATTTGTTAGAATTCTACTGTTGGTTAGAATTGAACAATTGAACAAAATTGTTACTGTTTTTTTTTAAGCACATTTTATACAGTTAACACATTTCTAGCATTTGTTAGCACATTTCATAGTTTTGTCAATAGCAATTTTTGATCACAAAATTTTCTTTCAGTTGTAACATACTATTTGCTTCATTTTAATCACTTAGTATTTTTTGAAAGCAATCTAGGACCAAAAAGAAAAATAGTTTAGTAAAAAGAAAATTGCAAATAAAATCTTCAAATCTAAAGTTTCAGAGTAGAGACAAACTCGGGCACAAGCCGAAAGGGTCCTTCTGTCAACCGGGTGTAAATAACCCTAAGCGACACGGTATTTAAGAGTCTTCGGACCACCGCTAGCTGGGAACCGACCCCTACAGCTAACCTGATTTGATCAACACTTGAAAAACTAAAGATTTTAAGATTGATTCGCAAAGACCACCTAAACTATTATCTTAGACATTGTTATTAAATAAATTTATATTTTTCAGATTGCAATTATGACTGGTAAGGAGGAATCCTCTACTGCAAAACCTGCTAAGTTTGATGGTTCATATTTCAAGAGATGGCAGAGCCAAATGAAATTTTGGCTCACGACCTTAGGACTTATTTCTGCCATTGATGGGTCTACACCCATCACAAATAATTCTGATGATACTGAGTCTGACATAGCAGTGTCCACCTCATCAAAACCAAAAACCCCAAAAGAGATAGACTTTCATTGTTTTCATAGAATTCTAAGCGCATTATCTGAATCCTTGTATGATATATTTTTTGAATACCAGAGCGCTAAAGAACTGTGGAAAGCCTTGGAAGATGAATACGGCTGTGATGATGCCGGAATAGAAAGGTTTAATTCTTCAACCTTTAATAGGTATTTCATGGTAGATGACAAACCAATGAATGACCAGCTCCATGAATTCCAAGAATACCTTAGACATATTCAAGCCAAAGGCACATCTTTCTCCAATGAACATAAAATAGCATGCCTAATAGACAAGCTACCTCCCTCTTGGTCTGATATGGCTAAGGATCTTATCCATACACAAGGAGAACTTACCTACAATCAAGTCCTAAAGAAAATTAGAACCGAAGAACAAATTAGATTGAGGTCTAAGCCTAAGACTGAATCTAAAGCTAAGGTAAACCTTGTAGAAGGCCAAGGAAAACCCAAGTCTAATTTTCCTTATAAACCCAAAAAGAATTTCTTCAAGAAGAAGAAAAACTTTCAGCCTAACCACCAAAACCATCATCAAAACCATCATCACCAAAACCAAAAACCTAGAAACTTCAGTCAGACTCAGGATCAGAAGAGGTTTTGTTTTGTGTGTGGTAAAACAAACCATATGGCCATCAACTGCTACCATAGGAAGAAGGAAGCTGTCCAGACCTCCTATAAAGGAAATGGCTCAGTTAGACCAGAAGCGAACATGCTTCACAAAGGTTCTTCGAGTTCCTTCAGGTCTGTAAGTTTTCAACCACTTATTAACCTCTCTTACCATTCTGATAATTGGTGGTTGGATTCTGGAGCTAATGTTCACGTTTCATTTGATCGCTCCTGTTTTTCAAACTATCAGGAATCAAGTGGAGGAGGTGTGACCCTAGGAGATGGCTCAACGGCACAAATAATTGGAAGAGGAAAAGTTAACCTGAAGATGACATCGGGAAAAATCTTAACTCTTCATGATGTTCTTCATGTGCCGTCTGTCAGGAGAAACCTAGTTAGTGGATCCCTTCTTGTAGCCTCAGGATACAAAATTGTAATGGAGGCTAATAAAGTTATTTTTTCTAAGCATGACTCTTTTATAGGAAAAGGCTTTGTAAAAGACGGTCTTTTCATTTTAAGTATAATGAATAAAATGTCTGATGGTTCTCTCATTGTCTCTAATATAGAATCTTCAAATATTTGGCATGGCAGACTAGGTCATGTGAACCTAGGTTCTATTAAAAGAATGATGAATTTAGATCTCATTTCCAAGACTCCAATAGATGACAAACACAAATGTGAAATTTGTGTTCAAGCCAAACACACTAGATTACCTTTCAAATCTGTAGAAAGAAATTCTGACCTTCTAGAACTTATTCATAGTGATGTATGTGACTCAAATAGGATTTTGACCAGAGGCGGTAGAAAATACTTTGATACATTTATAGATAATTATTCAAAGTATTGTTACATCTACCTTCTCAAAACCAAAGATGAAGTTCTAGATAGATTTATGGTCTACAAATCTGAAGCTGAGAACCAATTAGAAAGGAAAATTAAGATCCTTAGATCTGATCGTGGTGGAGAATATACCTCAAACGAAATGATTAACTTCTGTGAAGAACATGGAATAATTCATGAGGTAACAGCTCCTTATTCACCTCAGTCTAATGGAGTTGCTGAACGCAAGAACCGTACTCTGTTAGATATGGTGAATGCCATGCTTCTCAGCTCTGGTGCTCCTGATAACTTGTGGGGAGAAGCCCTTTTAACTGCCTGTTACATTCTTAATAGGATTCCTAGTAAGACAAAAGATAAGACTCCCTATGAGCTGTGGAAAGGTAGAGCACCTAGGATTAATTACCTTAGAGTTTGGGGATGCCTTGCTAAAGTCGGAATTTTCGAACCTAAAAAGAGGAAGATTGGTCCCAAGACTGTAGACGCTGTTTTCATAGGATATGCCTTAGACAGCTATGCCAATAGATTTCTAGTGACTCACTCAGAAGTAAATGAAATCTCTAACAATACCATTATAGAAGCAAGAGATGCAGTTTACTTTGAAAACATATTTCCTTTTAAGGATAGAAGTTCTATCTCTTCCTCCATACCCTCTACTAGTTCTCAAGTGCAAATACCTAGCTCACAATCTGAACAAGAATTAGAACCAAGACGGAGTAAAAGGAATAGGATTGAGAAAAATTTAGGAGAAGGATTCTTCACTTTTTTGATAGAGGGTGATCCCTCAACTTATGAAGAAGCAATGTCGTCTCCTGATGCTCCCTTCTGGAAAGAAGCCATTAACAGTGAATACAACTCCATCATGGAGAATAACACTTGGTTTCTAACAGATCTACCTCTAGGGAATAAACCAATAGGTTGTAAGTGGATTTTCAAGAAGAAACTCAGAGCCGATGGTACTATAGAGAAATACAAAGCTAGATTAGTTGCTAAGGGTTTTACCCAGAAGAAAGGGTTAGATTATTTTGATACCTACTCTCCTGTAGCTAGGATCACATCCATTAGAACTCTCTTGGCCTTAGCATCCATTCATGATATGCTAATCCATCAAATGGATGTAAAGACAGCATTTTTGAATGGAGATCTAGAGGAAGAACTTTATATGGACCAACCTGAAGGTTTCATTGCTAAAGGTCAAGAAAAGAAAGTCTGCAGACTAATAAAATCCCTCTATGGCTTGAAACAAGCTCCCAAACAATGGCACAACAAATTTGACAAAGTAATTTGTGAATATGGTTTTTTGTCAAATGAGTATGACAAATGCATATACTCTAAAGATACATGTAAAAGTTGTGTCATTTTATGCTTGTATGTAGATGACATACTTATCCTAGGTTCATCACTGGAATTGATAAATATTGCAAAGAACTATTTATCTAGCCAGTTTGATATGAAAGACCTAGGAGAAGCAAACTTAATTTTAGGAATGCAAGTGACCAAAGGCAAAGAGGGTTATACTCTATCTTTAGCACATTCAATTGAAAAAATGCTAAAAAGGTTTGAGTTATTTGATAAGAAACCTGTCCTTACTCCTTATGACAGCAGTATTGTACTAAAAAAGAATGAAGGACCACCTTTGGAACAACATAAATATTCACAGATGATAGGCTCCCTTATGTATATAACTAACAGGACAAGACCTGATATTGCATTTGCTATTGGGAGACTGAGTAGATATACCAGTAACCCAAATCAGTCACATTGGACTGCCTTGGATAGGGTATTTAGATATCTCAAGGGTACCCTATATTACAAACTTCATTTTACTAGGCACCCTGATATCATAGAAGGTTATTCAGATGCAAACTGGGTAACCGACTCACATGATATAAAATCCACTACTGGATATGTATTTACTCTAGGAGGAGCTGCAATCTCCTGGGGCTCTTGCAAGCAAACTATCATAGCTAGGAGTACAATGGACTCCGAAATGATAGCTTTAGATACAACTTGCACAGAAGCTGAATGGCTTAAAAATCTTATTATGCATATACCTGTTTCTCTTAGTTCTGTTCCTGCAATTTCTATAAATTGTGATAATAAATCTGTTATTGAACTACTAAAGCATGATTCTGTGAATGCTAAGATGAACAGGCACCTGCAGCTGCGTTTCAAGTCAATAAAAAGCCTACTAGGCAAATATGTGGTTCTTGACTATATAAAGTCAGAAAAGAACCTTGCAGATCACTTGACGAAGGGTCTGTCTAGGACTTTAATCCTAGAATCATCGAGGGGGATGGGGTTAAGCCCATAAGTTAGTCACCAGCAGTGGCAACCCAACCGAGTCTGACTGGAGATCCCAAGAAGCCGGTTCAATGGGTAGAAACAAGCTGAACTTAGGTGACTTTATGGAACACTGACTCGAGATTAAAATCTCATTAAAATAAAGCCCAAGCGGCTGTACATGTGTACAATGACTCCCCATCCCTATGGTGACAGTGTTCCTATGTGATATGGTTAGGATGAGTTTAAACTCTTAATAGGTCCAAGCTGTAATGCTGGGTTGATTCATATCACCAACCATTAAGGACTTACCTATATGAGAGGTCGTGAAGGCCGCGACTATGGGACAGGGCGATCCCAGACAACTCTCATGAATGTGGAAAAGTGCGCATGGCCATTTAAAAGCGCCACCCGATAGACCAAGGACCTCTAGCGTACTATGTGTGCTATTTTTCTAAATCTGGTTCAAGAAGTCTGATTCAAGGCATAGTCCATCAAGCACTTCTTCAGATTAAGACAATAGTCACTACGTGAGATTCAAGGCTGTAGTCCATCTCATCTATGCATAGTATTTTACTGCCCAGATGCTCTCTCTCTCTCTATTTACTTCACTCTTATCTCTGTTTCGGAACTTGACCTTTTGGAGGGGATTGTTGGTTTTGGTTTTGTTTGTTTCTTGCAAAAGTTCAATTCCTCTCCCTTTCTTTAGTCCCACATCGGATGGGGCAAAGCCTTCCTATGTACATATATTAGTTTCTCTCCTTTGCTCTATTAAGTTGTTGTGTGGGGAACCCCTTGGGCCACACGCGCGCGCCGCCGCCGCCGCCCGGCCCGGCTCGGCTCGGCTCGGTTCGGTTCGGTTCGGCGTGCGTAACGGGTGCGGGTACGCGCCCACATCTGCGGGCGTCGAATGCCGATCCGATTTCCTCTTCGGGTTCGGGCTGGGACCCTAAAAATCTTTTTGCTCCTCTTCTTTCTTTTATTTAATTTTTTCTTAAACGTTGGAATTTATTCTAAATGTTACAAATGTTTTGGACCGTTATTTTGTATGTGTGTCCAGGTTCATTCGGTTAATTCTCTTGTAACGGCTGAATTAATCAATTCTGACCGTTACACAACTCCATTATATATTCAGTTGTGTTCTTTGTAAATCGGATCAGAAAATTTTCTACTCAGAACCTCTCTCAACATTCTGTTCATTCCTCTTCATCTCCAAGCTCTGGGCAGAGCTAAGTCCTAGTCATTCTCTCCAAGTCGTGTGCGGCAACGAGATACCGGTAGTGCGGGGGTTTTACCACTAGGAGCTTCGGGAACGTGTGCACACAGATCCCGAATAAACTCTTAGGGCAGTGCTTCGTGCACGACTTCCCCAGAGGCCGGTAACATTGTTTAAATTTTACTTTTTGTATTCTTAAGTATTTCAGTAAGTAAAGGACAAAATTCTAACACGGACATAGGTACGGACATGATATGGATACGGACACCATTTTTCCGTATTTGTACAACATAGTTAAAGAGTTATATCAGATGTTTGCATACTCTGAATCAGTTCTCCTTTGTTGCATGCTCACTTTATGCATTTTTATAGAGTCACTACCTGTAAAGAGGAAACTGGATGATAGCAAAATGAGCTTTGGCATTTTATACCAGTTATAACATGCATGACTTTTTCCAAAATTTGCTTCTAAATTCTAACTACTTCATGGTATCTGACCCAAACACCTAATGAGCTTTCTTAAGAAGTGTTATTGAGTTTTACCACTACAAGCATGGTTTTCAGTGCTTTAAGACTTGATTGACTGCTCACCTTTGAGTCTTGAGACTTACATTTTAGATGTTGAATTAGTTCTCTTTGTTCTAGAAGCACTTTGATGTTGCCTTTTATAGATGATGGGATCCTAGAATCAACACAGAAGAACTTAAGTTCTGACAGTGGATATTCATTTATGTTGCTTACATAGACACAGGGTTGTTAGATTGATGATGCTAGATTGCCAGCTATTAAATAGTTGTGTGCTTGAAATGGTTCAAATTTGTATTGATAGGTAACACTTATGTTCTGTTTGTCACAACTGCAACAATGGGACGTCAGAAGAGGTCTTAGTGACAAAATTAAGTTAAGGGATGACCTGACATTATGGATCTGCAACACATTGGTGACCCACTAACCTACGTCCAACAACATTTCTTCTTGGAATCAAATGCTGACCTGGCAAGAGAACCTGTGCGAAGTTTCAGCAGTGGAAGTGCGGCAGCAGTTTGTGTCGCTACCATGTTGCTATATTGTCGCTCATGTATCGTTAGTTTTGCATCCTAATCCCGCATTGTGACGCATGTCTACAAACCAGCGACGTAAGTTGGAGTCACTCATACGTCATTCTCTCTGCTTTTACTTTGTGCCACTATGTCGTTGCTACTCAGCGCAGTCAGAGATGCCTGTAAAAAGTGTTGCTAAAAACGTTCGTATATTTTGTAGTGATTGTTATATCATAGGCCACTGTAATATCAGCTGTTAAGCTTTGCCATTGAAGTCATATCTTTAAACTGTAAGCCGCAACTTTAGCCTGACTCCACTACTCACATATGACAACTTGATTTATCTCCTATAATTATTCTTTCGCATGGAATTCCTTGCCAACTCCATCTCTGTGAAAGCCTGTTTGATTTTTGTCTTCTAATTCTAATTGTGGTCCTCTGGCCCATAAAACATGCAATTTCGGACACAAGTTTAACCCTGCCCCTGAAACCAAATTATATCAGTTCTCCTAGCTAGCATCCCTTTTGCATCCCTGTATGACTGATGAAGTACTTGTTTTTGTTTCATAACTACAACGGCAATAATGTACAGCTTATATATGGTTGCCACATATTTCCTCATAATTTTTTGAGGAAAAAAATGTTTTCTCATAATAGTTTAGTTGACTTTTTTGGTTTTATATTTTTTTCTGTCAACTGCGTAAAGGATTCAAATGAATTTTTACCATAGAAAGCCAAAAAAAAAACACATTTCTTGCACTTGATGAAAAGAAGAAACTGCAATTTATGGATGGAAGTCACTTTTCATTGTTATTTTAAAAGAGTTATTTGTATTTACCGCCCCCAATTGTTAATCACGGGTGGGTGTTTGTGAGGGTTGGATACAGATAACTCTTTTGGCTTTATACTAGATGGGAGAGTAATCTTAGAAGAGTCCTTTTTTGATTCTCAAATAACCAATGAACTTGTGCAGGTCATGAAGTACAGTAAGCATTGTAGAGTTTGTGACAAGTGTGTTGATGGATTTGATCATCACTGCAGGGTACTGAATTTTGGTTGTTCTCCCTTCCTTTCTGTGACCTTTTTAAAGTATTTGCTATATTCTGACTTCTTGGCATTGCAGTGGGTCAACAACTGTATCGGCAAAAGAAACTACAAAAGGTTCTTTTTTCTCATGATGTCTGCAATCATCTTAGTAAGCTTAAACCTTCATCACCTTTTTTGTTCAGTTGATAAAACATATGTGTCATTTTCATCTAGCCTACCCATGTTCATGTGGTGTTTTCGTGTCTATATTAATGACCTTCAACCGTTTACACCTATGACCACCATATGACCAGCTTCTACTATAAACCAAGCCCTAATCAAGAAATGTGGCAAGCCTTTCTCTTCATTTTGGTTGATATTGATAGGTCTTCGTGGTTTGTGAACTTTGGATTTGCACTTGCAGCTTATTCTGCAATGGTCAACAGGAATTCTTTTGATGACTCTCTGCCTTCTTCAGCAGAAGAGGTTTTCTATAGAGATCAGCTCCAAGTTGGGAAGCAGTTTCACTTTGGCGCCATTTATTGGTGTTGTGGTGAGTTTTACAAATTCTCTCCTTTTGTTTCTGCTCATGTTCTTCCTTCTTCTTCCCTGGAAAGCCATCTATTTCCCTTGATTTGTTAGGCTAGCAACAAACACCAAGTTAAAATATAATTTGCCAGTTTTAGTGGTTGGCAATTGGTCATCAAGTGGGCATGCACACATTATATGGATTTTCAGTACGTCTTGCTTATTATTTCAGAAACTGACCTTGTTTTGGGCAGGCTCTCTGCACTTTATTGGCAATGATTGCCACTCTACCACTTGCTCAGCTCTTCTTCTTCCACATCCTTCTGATTAAAAAGGTAATAGTGACTATTTGTCACTCTATGATTCGCACGATCAGTGTATTCCTTTTTGTTAAACTATTGTAATACTTGTTAGCTTTTGAAGTAGGATGGACAACTACTTTTACACTATTTATGTTTCTGTTGTACTATTTCTGCAAATTCAAACCTATTACTTGGTTATCTGCACAAGTTCAGCCTAGTATCATTTTAGCCTTGCTCATGTTCTTAACATGCTATTTTTGGCATATCAGCAGCTAGAACCTAACAATGAATGCAGCTTTTACCCATCATAAGCTTCCTCCTGGCGTTTGCGGCGACTTAGATTTAACAAAAAAGTCAACCACTCTGGTTCAAGCATATATAATAGTTACTGTAACACAGTTCTTCCAATTGGTGTACCCTTCAAGGATCTTTGTGTATGTGTGTGTGGTGGGGGTGGGGTGGGGGTTACAGATAAAGGCCCTTGATAAAGGCACTACAAAATACACCCAGCACAGCCCAATTTTTTTTGAATAATTACAAGTTTGCCACTGCCAAACGTTACTTACCGAACTGCCTACTCCCAATTGAATTTTTTCAGGACTGTCCTACCAATTGGAAGAACTTTCAAAATTTTGACAGTCCTAAAGAAAATATGTTGGTTTTTTAGGACCGGCAAAATTGACAGTCCTTCAAATTGGTAGGATTGTCAAAATTTTGACAGTCCGGAGGGGGAGGGATGTTTGTGCGAGGCAAGACAAGGGGGAGGCGGAGGAGGAGATGGAGGAGGAGAAGGAGAAGGAGAAGGAGGCGGCGGCAAGAGCAGCGGCCTTGTCTCCGACCCATCCACCTCTATCGTTCCCGACAACCCCCCGGTCGCCTTCCCCATTCGCCACGCGAAAACCTCCTCCAGGTTGCCTGCCTCCGCCGTCCCTCCGAGGAGGACTCCGGCGGTGACGGAACCGACAGGAAGGTGCTCGAGGTGCGGCTCGGCGGGGCGGCGCAGTCAATGATGCGGAGAGGCGGAGAATCGCGGGAGGAGGGAGGAGGAGAGGCCGGAGGGGGTGGGGGAGGGGGAGGGGGAGGGGGGAGGAGGAGGAGGGAGGTGGAGAGGGTGGGCAGCCCTAATAAAATTTAGGCTAGCCTGAGTAAAATTTCTTCCTAACTGGACTAGCACCAAGTCATTTTGTAGTGCCTTTATCATAGGCCCAGATAAAGTGGACAGTAAACATTGTAGCCTATAAAGTGGGTCGCTAAGGAGCAATGTAAAAATTGAGAAATGCTCAATGCATGATTGGTTTCTAGGGACCATATCACTAGTGGCAAATAATAAGGTTTTTTTACCAGGATTGAGGTTCTTTTGTACAGTATCTTCTCGATTTATGATAGTTCTCCTTGGGCAATGTTGCCTTGTCTCTTTACACCGACAAAACCCTGGATAAAGGAGAGTTGCACTAGACAATTGACAGCTACTATAGAACAAGGATCGTAGTTGTCACGACCCGCGTCCTGATGATAGGACATGAGTACGTGGGTACGTCCAGCCTGCGTCGCAGTATCGGCGGTAGAACGCTGTCTGAAATCATACAGTAATATCCAACATCTCACGCAATATATATATGAAACAGATATAGTACTCAAGTCACATTTCTAAGGAAGATATCACGAGAAGGAACAACTAATAGAAACAAAACGATCTATAGTTCAAGTCCAAAGTTTAGGCAATGACTACAAAGAGTATGAATCCAAAAATAACATATAAAAGTAGACTACCGGAGACAATACGGGCAAAAGGTATAGTTTATAAACTATACTAAAACTAAGTAGTCGCAGCCGGGATCTCCGTTGCGAGGATCTTCTGATCCTCTGATAGCGCAGGATCAAGCTCTGCTAAAAGGTCCTTCTGGGGTCCATAGTAGGTAGAATACTGGCCCTCATAATCGTCTTCTATTTACATCAACATCCAGTCAGGATTGGAGCAAGTACAATTCAATGAAAACAGTTCTAGTAACTATAAAACAAAAAAAGAGATGGTATACATGATAGGAAGTAAGCATTAAAACATGGTACGACAATCAAGTAGTGAGATAGGTAAACATGAGTAAGAAAGATACATGATAGCAAGTAAGGTGAAACATGGAGATTGTAACTAATCTTGTAATTTAAAATACTATTTTCAATATGTGATCGGTAAGGATATACGGTACATCGTAACGATAGCTATCATTCAAGTTATGGTACGGCAAAATCATATATGGAGTGCATGATTAGCTATCAGTCAAGTTGTGAAACAAGTAACATAGGTTGATCGTATATCTACTTAGTATTTCCCCCTTCCCCGACAAATACTCATGGATTCAAGTCATGATATAATGTTATGTGCAACATGATGAAACACGGTAACAAGATGATCACGAACCACAAGAGACATGAAAAGATGATTTCTCGCTTCGAATTCATTCAATACCAATCCGTGTAATAACGTGATATGAATCAAGTAAACAAAACTAAGCATGCGTTATAGAGACTATCAAGTATGAAAACGATCAGAGAATGTGCTCGCATGCCGTAGTGAGATAATGATACGGAATAGAGTCTGTATCGCAATCCAGATAACCTATATATTATGAGTTAACCATGTCAATAAGGTATTTGAAAGAATAACTAACCTATTATCTAGTTATGGGTTTCTATGTTATTTACTTATATTATCTATCATTTCTTAGTTATGTATCTCATGAGATTTTTCCAATACCTAATTGTAATACCCTGGTAGCATAACTTAAGTTATTTAGTTTGGTTATCATATATATATATATATATATATATATATATATATATATATATATATATATATATATATATATATATATATCGCTTTGATATGAGAATACTTTCTGGATAACCAATTGGACACTAACTCACCCATACTTGAAAACATATACCTTAACATTGATATAAATAACAACACCTATACGTAGACACTTGACACTCACTTCACTCACTAGTTCACTCATGGACACTTGTGCACTGCCCACACCTTGTTGTTGTACGCTACTGCTGTTGCTGCTGCAATGCTACGGCTGCCTTAGCTGCTGCTGTTATTGTTGTTGCTATTGCTATTATTGTTGGATATGTAAACCAAATTTTGTTAAATTCATTATTGCATGCCTGGATGAATCTATTCATTGTTGCATGCATGGATGGATCTAGGATGAGTCAAGTTCATTGTTGCATGCATGAATGTATTTAGAAAAACTAAGAGTCATGTTCATTGCTCTTGATGTATCTTGAGTTCTATAAATAGCTATGTAAGCAAAGGGTTGTAGAGTGGAACAAAATCAAGCAAGCAAAGAAACAAAGTTGTTCTTTTAGCCCCTAAAATCAAATCCTCTTGTTTATCATCATCTTTGTAACTCACAAAGTAGTATCATCGCCAAAGAAAAAAATGTCCACCTCAAATAACAAACTTGTCTCTCTTGTGCCTCGCTTCAATTGAGAAAAATATGATTATTGGAGCAATCGCATGAAGCTATGTCTTGAATCTCAAGATCTATGGAGTGCCGTTGAAGGAGTGGAGCAACCTGCAAATGAAGGTCAACTATCCGAAGCACAAAAAAATTGTTGAAGGATAAGAGACAAAAATACAAGAAGGCGCTCTTCCAAATCTACCAAGCAATTGAAATTCCAGTCTATGAGAGAATATCCAAGGCAAAAAGCTCCCAGGAGGCGTCGACAATTCTTAAGACAACATATTCTGGCCAAGATCAAGTAAAAAAAGGTACGCTTGCAAGCTCTAAGGACTGAATTTGAGAAGCTAGAAATGAAAGATAATGAAAAGATTGAAGAATATTTTACTAAAGTGAACTCTTATGAATGAAATGAGTTCAAATGGAGAAATTTTAGAAACTCAAAAAGTTGTTGAAAAAGTTCTTCGAAGTCTACCAAGCAAATATGATCATGTTGTAGTTGCTATTGAAGAAACTAAAGATCTTGCATCTCTGTCTTTGGAAATTTTACAAGGAAGATTAGAAGCTCATGAATTTCAGATTAACAAAAGATGTCTGCAAAGTGTTTCTTCTCAGCCTGATCAAGCTCTCAAGTCCAATGTCACGTCTACGGGAGGCCGTGGTTCTTCTTAGAATCGTGGACGCGGAAGAGGCAATAATTTCTGAGGGCGAAGTTCAAATTTTCATGGCAAAGAAAGGGGTTATTCTAGCAATAACCAAAATGAAGAAGAAAATTTCAAATCCAGATACCCACAAAGAGGCTCACAAAGAGGACGATGTCGTGGTCATCAAAGAGGAAGAGGTCGTGGCTACATAGAATGCGACCATTGCCACAAACCAGGTCACACAACCAATGAATGCTGATATAAGCAAGAGGATGACAAGAAAAAAGAAGCGGGCTACGTTCATGAAGCACAAGGTAACTATCAAGATACTTTGTTGCTTGCTTGTCATGGTGATAACATGGATAATTTGTGGTATCTTGATAGTGGTGCTAGCAAGCATATAACAAAAAATAAGAATTTATTTACTAGTTTACCAAAATCTGACTGTGGCCAAGTAAAGATTGGTGATGACAGAGCATACAAAATAGAAGGCGTTCATGAAATAATTTTCAAAACAAGATAAGGAAGTATCCGGAAGATGGGAGATGTATACTACATCCCATGGCTAAAAAGCAATCTGCTAAGTGTTGGTCATCTCTTAAGAAAAGGGTTTGGTATTCATTTCAGAAGCAATACTTGTTTCTTGTCGAAGAACAGTCAACTTCTTGCAAAGATTGCTATTGAAGAAAATAATTTGTTTTCCCAAACACTACAATCCACTAATTTGTCATATTTCAGTAGTGTTGATAGTGGAAGCTTCAAACTATGGCATGACAGGTTTGGTCATTTGAATTATGGAAGCTTGAAGCAATTAGTGACAAAGAAGACGGTCAAAGGGCTGCCCCAAATCTATTCCTCTGATGATGTTTGTGAAGATTGTCAAATCGAAAAGCTTCATAAATCTTCATTCTCGTTGCAATCCACTTGGCGAGCCAAGAAGCCACTTCAACTTGTTCATTCAGACTTATGTAGACCAATGCAAGTTACGTCTTATGGAGGTAATCGATATTTCATCTCCTTCATCGATGATTACTCAAGAAAAGTATGGATTTATTTGCTCAAAGAAAAATCGGATGCTTTCCAAGCCTTTAAAGATTTCAAAGCTGAAGTTAAAAATTTTTCTGGCCTTCATATTCAAACATTAAGAACTGACCGTGGTGGTGGTGAATATCTTCCAAATGAATTTGAAAGATTTTGTAGAGATCATGGAATAAAGCATCAACTAATTGCCAGATATACACCACAGCAAAATGGTGTTTGTGAAAGAAAGAATCGCACCATTATGGACATAGTGAGGTGCATGCTCAGTAGAAAGAAGCTGGACAAAGCTCTATGGGCCGAAACTATTTCTTGTGTTGTTTACTTGATAAACAGATTACCAACAAAGTGTCTACAGAACATCACACCTCATGAAGCATGGTACGGATTGAAGCCAAATGTTCAATACTTAAGAATCTTTGGAAGTATTGCCTATGCACACATTCCTGATGCTATAAGGTCCAAGCTTGATGACAAGACAGAAAAGTGTATATTTGTTGGCTATAGTGAAAGAAGCAAAGCCTACAAGTTATACAATCCAGCAACAAAGAAGATAGTGATCAGTCGAGATATTCGATTTGACGGAACTTCAACTTATGAAGGTGATACAAGTACAACTCATACTCTTATACAAGTAGATGAAGAAGTTGGCTCTCAAACTGAAAGTACATTCCCAACTTCACCAAGGGAAGATGTGCATCAAAGACCTCCTAGAAAAATGAGAAGTATACAAGAACTTTCTGACTCAACTGAGCAAGTTGAATCAAATGATACTGTCTATTTTGCTTTCTTTACATGAGAAGATCCAATTTTATTTGAAGATGCAAAAATAAGGAAGAAACTTGGAGACAAGCAATGAAGGAGGAGATGAAGTCTATTGAGAAGAATGATACGTGAGAGCTCACATATCTTCCACCAAACAAGATTTCCATTGGTGTAAAATGGGTGTATAAAATTAAGAAGAATCCTGATGGCTCAACCAACAAGTACAAAGCAAGGCTGGCAAAAGGATACAAGCAGAAGGAAAGAGAAGACTACACATAAGTCTTTGCACATGTTTCCAGAATTGAAACTGTTGGACTAATGATATCTCTTGCACCTCAAAATAGTTGGAAAATATTCCAAATGGATGTGAAGTCGGCATTCTTAAATGGCATCCTTGAAGAAGAGGTTTATCTTGAGCAACCTCTTGGCTTTGTGAAGAAAGGAGAAGAAGACATAGTCTACAAATTGAAGAAAGCATTATATGGCCTTAAACAATCTCTAAGAGCTTGGTACAGTCGTAGCAACTTATACTTTGAGAAGCATGGATTTCAAAAATGTCCATATGAGCACACTCTTTACACCAAAGAAAGACCGAATGGAAGCTTTATTATAATAAGTCTTTATGTTGATGATCTTATCTTCACAGAAAATAATATGAAAATGTTGAGGGAATTCAAGATTTTCATGATGAAAGAATTTGAAATGTCTGACTCGGGAGAACTACATCATTTCCTTGGTATTGACGCTCATCAATCCAAGAAAGGTATCTTCATTTCACAAGAAAGCTATGCAAAAGAAATCTTGAATAAGTTTTATTGGTATATTAGAATATTCTTGGTATATATATTGGGATATTAGAATATTCTACAGGGTTTCTTAATGGGATATTAATGTAAGATGAAGGGTTGTAAGGCTATAAATAGCCAAGAGATTATCAATAAAAAATATAATAATTACTCCAAAATATTCTACATGGTATCAGAGCCCAAACCCTAGCCATCATCTCCCAAATCCTAGCCGCCACCACTGCCACACCGTCCGCCACCACCGCTGCCGCACAGCTCGCCCGCCACCACCACCGAGAAGCCGCAACTCCTGCGGAGGCTTCTGTTGCGGTTCCTGGCGTCTCCCGGGGGTCGTTCCAAACGTTGACATCGAAGGCCTAGATCTAATAGAGGAGAGATGATCGGGTCTAGGAGAGGACGAAGAGGGCGAACGTGAATCGTGGGACGGGTGTGAGGTGATCGGAGAAGAGGATGATCGATGGAGGAGATCATCAAGAAGTTGAACTCTACGGAGGTCTAAACGTTGATAAAGCTGATGAAACTGTCGGCTGGTGAGAGCGCAACACGAACATTGACGAAGTTGGAGCTTCCATCCATCGATCTGAAGCTTGATGGACCGGCCACCTACCTGAGTTTGTCACTACTGGTGAGGAGAACCCTCCCAGGGAAGAACCTGGAGGGTTTCTTGTTAGGAGAGAAGACAGAGTCGGATGAGGGCTCGGCAGGACGCAACGAGTAGAAGTCCACTCATATGGTGGTATACATTTGGCTTCTCAATTCTTTAGTCCAGTCAATCGTCGCCACAGTGGATGGCCTTGAGATGGTGAAAGATGTGTGGGAGAAGTTGAGGAGAACCTACGATGGTATGGGGAATAACTTGAGGGTTTTCCAGATCAAGGGGGAGATCGACGACACCGTACAGGGAGAGAAGCCGGTACATGAGTATGCCACGGAGTTGGAGCGTCTGTGGTTGGATTATGATCACTTCTCAGATCGGACGAGCTGTGAGGACCCGAAGTGTAAGGAGAGACAGGTATATCTGCAGGAAAGGACGATAAAGTTTCTTAAGGGGTTGGCCGCAGTGTTTTCTCAGAGGACATGACTACTTCTAGTCCAACCAAAGATTCCTACACTTGATGAGGTTATCTCGGCCATGATCCAGGAGGAGACTCGTATCAAGCTACAGGCAGAGACATGTGATCCTCCTGAAGGGAAGACAGCACTGACGATTGCTAATTCAGGCGACACAGGACCTAAGGGAGACCTCCGGCATTGTTACAACTGCGGGGAGGTGGGCCATGGAGAGGTGGGCCATCTGAGGTATGCTTGCACCAAACCACCCAAGGAGGGAGATTCAGGTGGCGGACGTGGACATTTTGGAGGACGTGGCCGTGGCCGTAGTCATGGGGGTCGATGGGGTAGTCGAGGAGGTTATCGGACGAACCTGCTGGTAGCAGAAGGCGAGGAGGGAGCCAATGGTGCCTATACTGAGGAGGATCAGGCACTACTGGACATGCTGGAAGTACTCAGGAGAAAACAGAGAGCGTCAAGCGATGGAGACATGAGGAGTGGGATTGAGAAGGCGTCCACCTCAGTTTTTGCTAGAGGCAACACTGTCATGTATGCCCATCCATCGGAAGGTACTGATGACTCACTCGCCCTTGCATCTGTATTCCCTTAGATCGTCGGACTGGATTGTCGATTTGGGTGCGTCTCGACATGTGACAGGGAATGATAGTGAGTTCTTTTCCTACACTCACCTAGCATCTGCAGACAACATTCAAACAGCCGATGGTACTTTCCAGCCAGTGGTCGGTAAGGGTACTGTCGATTGTACAAATTCAGTAAGATTATCCAATGTTTTACATGCTCCTTCTTTTTCAGTCAGTCTTTTGTCCATTAGTTCTATAATCCTCCAACTAAAATGCATTGTCTCTTTTGATATTCTTAAGGTGATCTTCCAGGAGAAGGAGACGGAACGAAGACTTGGGACTGGCACTTGGCATGATGGATTGTGGTAACTAGATCTGGAATGGCTGGATTCAGCATTGGTGTCTGTGGCAGAAAGGACAGGAATGGAAGGACCAAAGATAAGTGCCGAGGATATATTGATACTCCATCACATGCGGTTGGGGCACTCCTCTTTTGGTATTTTGAGTAGGTTGTATCCATCTATTTATGAGAAGGCAAATAAGGAGAAACTAGAATATGATGCATGTGATTTAGGCAAACTTACTTGGAGATCATATGTTGGTGCGGGCCATAGGAGCTATTCTGTTTTTGATATTATACATTCTGATGTCTGGGGGCCGTGCGTCACAACTACTATGAATGGTTACAAGTATTTCGTCTCTTTTATTGATTGTTCCTCTCGTGTCACCTGGCTGTATTCGATGAAGAATAAGAGTGAGGTCTTTTCCTGATTCCGGGACTTTCATAAACATGTCCAGACTCAGTACAAAGCAGTGGTGAAGGTACTAAGGTCTGACAATGGAACAGAGTATACCAACAAATCACTTGAAGAATACATGTCAGCCCAAGGGATACATCATCAGACCACCTGTGCATACACACCAGCACAAAATAGAGTGGCAGAAAGGAAGAATAGACATCTTTTGGAGGTGGCAAGGAGCATGATGATCGCCATGAATGTTCCACAGAGTCTGTAGGGGCATGCAGTGTTGACAGCAGCTCGATTGATCAACAGGATGCCCTCGAAGGTATTGGAATGGAAGTCTCCATGTGAGATATTACAAGAAAATAATAGTGGGATACTCCCACTAAAGTTGTTTGGCTGCGTATGTTTTGTGAAGGACAACAGACCGTTTGTTGGAAAATTTGACCCCAGAGCAGTAAGTGTGTATTCGTGGGCTATTCGGCGACTCAGAAGGGGTACGTGTGCTGGAGCCCAGTAGAGAAGTTTGTGAGCATGGATGTTTACTTCAAGGAGTTTGAGCCATACTACCGTCAGGAGGGAACCTCATCCATGAGCAACTCACCTGATACTGAGAGTATGAGGCGAGAGAGGGAGATTAGTGAGAGTGTGGTGACCGATTTAGGAGTATGGCATGGAGGAATGTTTGAGGAGGAGCAGGAGAGTGAAGAGGAAAATGGGGAGGCGATGAGAGGTGTTAGGCCCACGGCTTAGGGGGAGTTACTTACTTACAGCAGAAAAGTGAAGCAAAGTGCAGGACCAGTACCTATAGTGCCAGTCCCAAGTCCCTTGCATGCGTCCGTCTCAACTCCTGAGACACCACCACCACCAGATTCTCCTTCAGGTGATATCATTCTTCTTACTCCTCCCACACTATTATCAGTACGGAGGACCACTTGCAGCAATGCAGGAAATCCTCCTGATAGATATGGTTGGGACTTTGCTCAGTTTGTTTCATATAATAACATCTCTTCTTCTCATGGAGTATTCATTGCATCTTTGGAAAGTATTACTGTACCTAACAATTGGCAGGTTGCCAAGAATGATCCAAAGTGGAAAGCGGCGATGCACGAGGAGTTAGGCGCTCTTGAGAAGAACCATACTTGGGAACTAGTAAAACTGCCAGAGGGGAAGAGGGCAGTCGGATGCAAGTGGGTCATTACTGTGAAGCAGAACCCTGATGGAAAAGTAGAGCGCTACAAGGCTCGACTGGTGGCAAAATGATACAATCAGACGTACGACATTGACTATGATGAGACCTTTGCACCAGTGGCGAAGATGAGCACCATCAGGACCCTGATTTCTTTGGCGACGAATGGTGGATGGAAGCTACACCAACTGGATGTGAAGAATGTGTTTCTTCATAGGGATCTAGTGGAGGAAGTGTACATGGAGATACCACTAGGATTTTGCACCAATAAAACAATGGGTAAGGTCAGCAGGATGAAGAAGTCCCTCTATGGACTGAAGCAGTCTCCTCGAGCGTGGTTTGACAGATTCAGGAGGAACAGATTCAGGTGGACGATGATAGGGATGGGATATCAACAGATCAATACTGATCATACTGTGCTCTTCCATCGGAGTGGAGGCCACATCACCATGCTTGCGGTGTATGTGGACGATATGATTATCACAGAAGATGATGAGCAGGAGATTGCCCGACTCAAGGGAAAGCTTGACAAGGAGTTCGAGGTAAAGAACCTTGGCCTTCTTCGGTACTTCTTTGGGATTGAGATTGCTCGAGAAGTAGAGGGGATTGTTCTTTCTCAGAGGAAGTATGTGCTGGACCTTCTCACGGAAACATGGATGTTGGGATGTAGACCTGCAGCGACGCCGATCAACTAGGGGTTTAAGCTGTGTGCTGAGGCTGGAGAACCAGTTGACCGAGACAGATACTAGAGATTGGTGGGCAAGTTGATCTATTTGAGCCACACACGGCCTGATATCTGTTTTGCAGTGAGTGTGGTGAGCCGCTACATGCATGACCCAAGGAAGGGTCATATGGACGCAGTGTACCAGATTCTGAGATACTTGAAGGGTGCCCTCGGAAAGGGGTTGATATTCAGAAAGAATAATCACTTGAGCATTGAGGGCTACTGTGACTCTGATTGGGCTAGCTGTACTGATGACATGATGTCTACCTCGGGTTATTGCATATTTGTAGGAGGCAACTTGGTCTCTTGGAGAAGTAAGAAGCAGTCGGTGGTGGCCATATCGACAGCTGAAGCGAAGTACAGAGCTATGACCTTGGGAGTTGCAGAGCTGCTATAGCTAAAGAGTATGCTGGTGGAGCTGAAGCTAGATCAAGGAGCCAAGATGAAGCTGTGGTGTGACAACCAGTCAGCCATCAGTATCGCCAACAATCCAGTGCAGCATGACAGGACAAAACACATCAAGATCGATAGGTTCTTCATCAAGGAGAAGTTGGACCGTGGACTATTGGAGCTAGGTCATGTTCCAACCAAGGAGCAGGTAGCAGACAGTATGACCAAAGGACTTAGTTCTGCAGATATGATTAGAGGATATGACAAGATGGGCTTAGTGAATATCTTTTGCCCATTTTGAGGAGGTGTTGGTATATTAGAATATTCTTGGTATATTTGTTGGTATATTAGAATATTCTTGGTATATTTGTTAGGATATTAGAATATTCTACAAGGGGGTTTAATGGGGTATTAATGTAACATGAAAGGTTGTAAGGCTATAAATAGCTAAGAGATTATCAATAAAAAATATAACAATTACTCCAAAATATTCTACAAGTTTAAGATGAAGAATGCAAATCCAGTCTCCTCTCCATGCTTAAGTAGAAATAAAATTAAGTAAAGATAGTGAAGGCAAGCTTGTTAACTCCACTATGTTCCGAAGCTTAGTAGAAAATTTGATGTATTTGACTGCCACAAGACCAGACATTGTGTATGCAATAAGTCTGGTGAGCCAATTCTTGGAGAAGTCATATTCAAATCAGTGGGAAGCGGCTAAAAGAATATTACGATATGTCAAGGGAACTACTGACTATGGTATTTTCTATAGTGAAGTTTGGAGATGGAGAGGAGAAGGGGAAGTAGGAGAAGAGAGAATATGAGAAAGGAGATTGCAAGGGCCTTGAACCCTAGGTTGCATCTCATGTCTATTTATATTGATATGCAATACACCCACAATTACTATTATACCCACATATGAAAAATAACAAAATAAAATAACTCTAACACCCTCCCTCAAGCAGGAGCATATAGATCAGACATGCCCAGCTTGCTACATAAATCAGAAAATGGACCACGAGCAAGTGGTTTGGTGAGGATATCACATAATTGATTCTCTGACCGAACATAAGGAGTGACAATCTGTTTCTTCAGCAACAAATCACGAACAAAATGACAATCCACCTCGATATGCTTCGTACGCTCATGAAATACCGGATTACTTGCGATAAACATTGCCGACTGATTATCACAATACATCTCCATCGGAATAGGAATCATGATTCCCATTTCATGAAGAAGAGACTGCACCCACATCATCTCAGAAGCTGTATGAGACATCGTACGGTACTCGGTCTCTGCACTAGAACGAGCCACAACATTCTGCTTCTTACTACGCCACGTGACAAGATTGCCACCCACAAACGTACAATAGCCAGAAGTAGACCTCCTATCACTGCGACTGCCTGCCCAATCAGCATCACTGAACCCAGTCACCGTAAGCAACTGGAAAGGTTTGTACAACAAACCCTTTCCAGGTGCACCCTTCAAGTATCGAAGAATGCGAGAGATAGCCTCCCAATGTGGTTGCCGAGGGGCATGCATAAACTGACTAACTACTCCAACTGTATATGTGATGTCTGGTCGAGTAACAGTAAGATATATAAGTTTGCCAACCAAACGTCTATAATATCCAACATCCTCAAATAACTCTCCCCTGTCAGCATCAAGCTTGTCATGATAATCCATAGGAGTCTCAACTGGCCAACACTCCAACATCCCAGTCTCGGAGAGCAAGTCTAGAACATACTTGCGTTGTGACAGATACACACCTTTCTTAGATCGAGTAACCTCGATTACAAGAAAATATCGAAGAAGACCAAAATTCTTAGTATGAAACTGACGACTAAGGTAGGCCTTCAAGTTCACAATTCCAGCATGATCACTCCCAGATATAATGATATCATCAACATAAACAATCAATACGATAATACCTGCTGAGGAAGAATGACAAAATACTGAATGATCTGATGTGGTACGCCGAAAGTCATACTGAATGAGAACTGAACTGAACTTGTCAAACCAAGCACGAGGTGACTGTTTCAGTCCATATAATGCTTTCTTCAATCGACATACGAGTCTTTTATTTCCTGCTACAACATATCCCGGTGGTTGATCCATATAAACATCCTCATGTAAGTCACCATACAAGAAAGCATTCTTTATGTCCAGCTGATATATAGGCCATTGGTGATTAACCGTCACAGAAATAAGAATCCGAACTGAATTCAGCCGAGCCACTGGAGAGAAAGTCTCCATATAATCCACGCCATATGTCTGAGTATACCCTTTGGCAACCAACCGTGCCTTGAGGCGCTCAACAGAACCATCAGAGTGATACATAACAGTGTACACCCATCTACAACCCACTGTTTATTTTCCAACAGGAAGTGATGTAAGCTCCCAAGTCTGATTTTGATGTAAAACATACATCTCCTCATCCATTGCACTTTTCCAACCAGAAGATGACATAGCCTGCTTGTAAGTTTTGGGAATAAAAGTAGAAGACAATGAAACAACAAATGCATGAAAAGATGATGAAGCACGGTGTAATGAAACATAGTTAGAAATGGGATGCTTATTCTTTGTGGTACAAAGGCGTTGTCTTTTTCTGAGAGCAATAGGAAGATCATCTGGATCTGTGGTGATGGGAGCAGAAACCTCAGGCACGGAAAATGATTGGTTGAAGGCTGAATTTTGCAGAACCACTGGCCTGTCCTTGGATCTCTGATAAACCTGTAAATGTGGAATGGAGACAGAAATTAATTCAGGAATGACCGGAAGTGGTATGAAAGATATCAAATCTGTTGTAAAAGGAATACAACGGTCTCCTGAAGGAAAGAAAGGGGTAGACTCAAAGAATGTAACATCCGCACTGACATAATATTTGCGTGACTGTGGATTGTAACAACGATAACCTTTTTGAGTACGGGGATAACCAAGAAAGACACACTTCAGAGATCTAGGAGCCAACTTATCTCGATTAGGTTCCAAGTTATGAATAAAAGCGACACACCCAAACACTCGAGGAGATAAGGAAAAGGGTGCGACATCTGTATGTAATATGGTAAATGGAACTTTGTTATTTAATACAGTTGATGGTATGCGATTAATAAAATAACATGTAGTTAGAACGACATCTGCCCAATACTGTTTAGGGACACATATTGAACATGAGAGTTCGAGCCACATCTAAAATGTGTCGATGCTTGCGTTCGGCTATACCATTTTGTTGAGAGGTGTGGACACAACTGGTTTGATGAATCATACCACGATCAACACAGAAACTGTTCACAGAAGATTGAGTATACTCGAAAGCATTATCAGAACGCAGAATTTTGATACGTTTATTAAACTGAACATAGACTTCATTATAAAAGACAGATAACACATTTGGAAACTCAGATCTTTCTTTCATTAAATAACACCAAGTCATTCTGGAATAATCATCAATAAAAATAACAAAATATTGAAATCCTTTCGGACTTTTGACTCTAGACGGACCACAAATGTCAGAATGAACAAGATCAAAAGACTCTAATTGACGACTCTCACTACGACGAGGAAAGGAACTACGGTGATGCTTGCCTAACTGACAAGCCTCACATTCAAGACTAGAAACATGACTCAAACTAGGAACAACTTGACGCAACTTAGCCAAAGACGGATGTCCCAAACGATAATGCCACTGCAACGGAGAAGTAGAAACAGAAGTGAAGGCTTTTCCAGGTAGATCCAAGTAGTACAGTCCATCTTTTTCATGCCCCGAACCAATCATCTTCTTCGTCCTGAGGTCCTGAAAAATACACGAATTTGGAAAAAATATCACAGAACATTGAAAAGATTTGGTTAACTGGCTCACAAATAACAAATTAAATGGAAAATTAGGCACATATAATGAATCAAATAATGATAGTGATTGAGTAGGGTGAATGACACCTTTTCCAAGCACAGGACGAGTAGATCCATCAGCCAAGATAATATTATGTTTCATGGAACTACGATTATGAAAGATAGATGTTATACCAGACATGTGAGAGCTTGCTCCTGAGTCGATGACCCAAGAGGTGGATGGTGACTGGGTTGCCACAAAAGCAGGATTACCTATATGTGACATGGTTGCAGTAGGTTGGGAGGTGGTACTAGCAAGCGCGTTCAACTTCTGGAGGATCTGTTGAAATGTAGATGAGGTATCAGACGTTGAAGTCTGATTGAAACCCGAAGTATCATCTCTGGGAGCAGAAGTGGTGACCTGGGACTGCATATTTTCAGCATGCACTTGATGTACATATTCTGGTTTGCCCCACTTGTCCAACAGTAGTCTTCTACATGACCGAGCATTCCACAATAGTTACACTTCCGTGGTTGACCACGGCCACCACCACCACCGCGGCCACCACCACGACCATTGTCTCTACCACCACGGCCTCCTCCTCGACAAAACTATGACCACCATCTCTACCGCCACGTCCACTACCACGTCCACCACCACGACAACAACACTAGAAACTAGGGCAGAAGAGTCAGTACTTGGCACCACAGAACTCTGTCCCAGAAATGAACGATTGAGACGGGAGAAAATATCTGCCACCGTAGGTAACTGCTCTCCAGCAAGAATTTGAGCTTTATAAGGTTCGAGCGCAGGATCCAAGCCGGCTAGGATAAGTGAAACATGAAACTCTTCCTTCTGTCTGCGAGCTTCCTTCAAATCAGTAGTAACAGGATGATATTGAAGCAGTTCCTCCCACAAAGTCTTCTTTGAAGCCAGATATTCATTCACAGGCTTCCCATTTTGCTTTGTATTGAACAATAACTCGTATAACTCATAGATATGGGCAACGTTTCGCTTCTGCGAATATGATTCTTCCAGAGATGCCCAAATCTGTTTGCTTGATTCACACCACTGAACATTAGCAGCGATATGTGGTTCCATACTATGCCACAACCACGACATAACGTATGCATCTGCACTCATCCAATCTTCATACTCAGCGGAAGTTTCAGGCAGGGGTTCTTCCGTCAAAAACTTCAACTTCTTCTTAGCCCTTAATACCACTTTGATAGACTTGGACTAGGCAAGGTAGTTCACACATTGAGTTTCACCGCTGTAATCGACTTTCCCAATTCATCATTATGAATAACAGTAAAAGGAGAACCACCTCCGCTACCATCACCACTATTAATCTCGCTAGAAGATTCGGTCCCCACCATACTTGCAGATGCAACAGAAAGACGAGATCTTTGAAACCCTAGATCTCACAACGAACCTCAACCGACGACGAATAACCAATGAAGATCTGTAGAAACCCTAGATCTCATAAACGAGCCACGAACGACTACGAACAACGAACAACGAACGGCGAATCATGAAAAGTAGACGAAAAACAGTCAAAATTTGGGAGGAAGCAGAAAAACAATTCGATCGGCCCTGTCGTGGATGGGGTGTACAGTACTTACAAATATATGCTCTGATACCAAGTGAAGTTTGGAGATGGAGAGGAGAAGGGAAAGTAGGAGAAGAGAGAATATGAGAAAGGAGATTGCAAGGGCCTTGAACCCTAGGTTGCATCTCATGTCTATTTATATTGATATGCAATACACCCACAATTACTATTATACCCACATATGAAAAATAACAAAATAAAATAACTCTAACATCTATCAAGCTCATGTTCCTGTCAAACTTGTCGGTTATACTGACAGTGATTTGGGAGGAAGCATTGATGATTCTCGAAGCACTTCTGGTTATGTCTTCAACCTTGAGAGCGGAGCAATTTCATGGAGTTTAAAAAAACAGCCAATTATGGCACTTTCTATCACAGAAGCGGAGTATATTGCTGCATCTTCTACAGCATGCCAAAGTATTTGGCTGAAAGGTATTTTAGAAAGCATGAAGTTTAAGCAAGAAGGACCAACAATAATTTGTTGTGACAACGAATCAGCTATCTCTGTCTCAAAGGATCCAGTCCTACATGGAAGGACAAAAATATTTGCATGCGATTTCACTTCCTAAGGAATCTTGTTCATGAAGGAGAAATTAATATTGAATATTACAGAACTGAAGACCAACTTGCAGATGTGTTTACAAAACCTCTAGGAGGACAAGTCTTCAGAAGAAATGTCAAAGCTTTAGGAGTCAAAAGCAAATTTGGTTTACGGGAGGCATTTTTGGATATGTAAACAAAAATTTGTTAAATTCATTATTGCATGCCTGGATGAATCTATTCATTGTTGCATGCATGGATAAATCTAGGATGAGTCAAGTTCATTGTTGCATGCATGAATGTTTTTAAAAAAATTAAGAGTCGTGTTCATTGCTCTTGATGTATCTTAAGTTCTATAAATAGCTATGTGAGCAAAGGGTTGTAGTGTGGAACAAAATCAAGCAAGCAAAGAAACAAAGTTGTTCTTTCAGCCCCTAAAATCAAATCTTCTTGTGTATCATCCTCTTTGTATCCCACAGTTATTGCAGGAAATTCCCTTCCTCCCTTTAAAACACACACACACACACACACACACACACATATATATATATATATATAGACACACACAGTCACCTACATACCAATACCAATTTATTAATTGATACACAACACACTACTCATGATACCAATTTGGTATCTCAAGCTACACAACACCAATACCCATATTCTCACATATACCAATGATATCTTGACACCTCTTAACACACTCAACCATTGATTATATAGATCTAAAATATATCTATTGACATATATGAAACCTAGAACATAATGAATAATCTATATATCTATTTATATAGCATATCCATTAGTAAGTATATAATATATGTTGGGAACGAAACGCGGAAACCGTTCCCCAAACCAGAGAGTACCTGCGAGAGAATCGAACAAAATGCATAAACCAAAAAACACCAAACACAAATCGCAGACACAATGATTTTTACGTGAAAAATCCAGACGGAAAAAACTATGGGACGATCGAAGTCCAACCCTGAAGAACCTCCACTAATGGAATAAAAAGATTACACCCTCTACAAGCTCCTCACCGATCTAACACGGATCACCGCAACTCTTTGGAACAGAAAATAGATTGCAACCACGAAGAAAAAAGACAATAAAAAATACCCCAAATTGATCTCCTACTCCGAAACGACCTCTAATCCTTCTTTCTTCTCTCCAAAGTTGCATTGACACTATTGCCACATTTTTTCTCTTATTTTTTCTCATATTGTTGTATATTGCAAGAGCCTTTATATAAACTCTTACATGAATTAGGGTTTCCATATGGAAATCTATATATGGAAGCCAAAAATATTTATGGAAATCCAATTACATTCAATCATATATTTAATGGAAATCAAATCATAAATTGACTTGTCATAAATTGAAAATCCAATTATATGAATGTTAATAAATGAAAGATCTAATCATAAATATATAATTAGAGTCAAAGATGGAAATCCCATATAATATTTGCTTACCATAAATGTTCCAATACACGATGCTCGATGCACTTTTCGAGCTTTTTCGACACACGGATGGTGCTCGTCGCACTCCGGAGTATTCTCCATATAGGTTGGGAACCCCACCCACTCCAACAAATCTTCCCCTTCACAACTATGTGGAGGGGGTCGTCATCCCGACGATTCGTCTGCAGTATTCAAATTTTTTTCTTGGAAGAATCTTTGTGAATGTCTGCTCCGTTGTCATCTGTATGAATATTCTCAAGCGTCGCTTCCTTCTTTTTCATAACATCCCGTATCCAATGATACTTGGTCTCAATGTGCTTAGACCGGCTATGAAATATCTGGTTCTTCATAAGGCACTCTGACTAGCGCAAAGCAAAGGATACTGCTCTTGCTTTAGCCAAATTTTCTGCAACAGCTTCTTCATCCACAGTAACTCCTTGCAAGCCTCTGTCGCCATAATGTACTCTGCTTCTGTCGTCGACAAGGCAACAAACTTCTGCAACCGTGACTGTCACGATACTGCTCCACCAGCAAACATTATCACATAGCCCGAAGTCGATCGCCTCGTGTCTACATCTCCATCCATATCAGCATCGGTATACCATACCAGCTTCGGTTCGTTACCATCAAAAGAAAGTCTCAAATCGGCAGTGCCCTGAAGATATCGTAGAATCCACTTGACCTCACTCCAATATACCCTTCCAGGATTGAAAGTATACATGCTAACTGTGCCAACTGCGTGAGCGATGTCTGGCCTCGTACACACCATAGCATACATAAGACTCTCCACAGCTGAGGCATATGAAACCCGCTCCATATCTTCCTTCTCGTCCTCGGTAGATGGACACTGCTCCTCAATGAACTTAAAGTGAGCCGCAAGGGGGTTACTCACTTTCTTCGACCCGTCCTTCCCGAAACGCTGAAGTATCCGATGAATGTACTTCTTTTGGGACAAGTGTAGCAGCTTGGACTCTCTCTCTCTCTCGGCTGATCTTCATCCCAAGAATAGTCTTCGCTGCGCCCAAATCCTTCATAGAGAAGGTCGCGCCCAGTTGGCGCTTCAACTCCGCTATCCTAGTGGCATTCCAATCTACCAGTAGCATATCATCAACATAGAGCAGTAAAATGATGAAATCATCCTCGGCAAAGTACCTCACAAATACACAGTGGTCCGACGTCGTCTGTGCGTAACCATGCTCCCCCAAAAATGACTCGAACTTCCTGTACCACTGTCTCGGAGCCTGCTTCAGACCATACAGGCTCTTCCTCAACTGGCAGACCAAGTGTGACTTGCCCATCTCACAGAATCCCTCTGGCTGTTCTATGTACAACTCTTCGAGATCACCATGGAGGAATATCGTCTTTACGTCCATTTGCTCGACCTCCAAGTCAAAATTGGCTGCCAATGCTAGCTCCACCCGAATAGATGACTGCTTGACGACTGGCGAAAAGATCTTATCATAATCTACGGTTTTTCGCTGAACGTAGCCTTTAACTACCAACCTTGCTTTGTATCGAGGGCGAGTAGCATCATCTGTCTGCTTCACTCTGAACACTCATCTATTCTTCAAAGCCTCCTTGCCCTTTGGTAACCGCACCAGATCATAAGTAGAGTTGGCCTCCAAGGAACTCATCTTCTCTTGAATGACCTACATCCACTCCTGTCTGTGTTCGTCTTCCATAGCCTCTGCGAAAATTTCGGGTTCTCCTCGTCAGTCAGTAGCACATACTCACCCGGTGAGTATCTTGTAGATGGTCGACGCTCTCTATCGCTCCTCCTCAATGGAACCACTGGTGCTGGCTATATACCAACAACCTCCTCCTCAGGAACTACCTCATCGGCATGCTCATCCTCCTGAAGATCACCCAGACCACTATCAGCAGGCTGATGATCAAGGTTGGGAGTAACTTCATGTACTGGCTCTCCCATAACTGGATCCTCTGCGATGTCCTTTGGAAACTGCTCGAAGCAAAATGACTCTAACTCAGGCAATTCCTCATCCTTAGAAGGCATCTCGGAATCTTGAGTGTTGGTCATGGTCTGATCCTCGACGAATACCACGTCCCTGCTTCTGTAGAGCTTTCTTCCCACTGGGTCATAGAGTCTATAGCCAAACTCATCCCGACCGTAACCGACAAAGACATACCGCCTCGTCTTCGGCTCAAGTTTGGATCTCTCGTCCTTCGGTACATGCACGAAGGCCTTACAACCAAACACTCGCAGGTGATTGTATGATGGCTCTTTGTCGTACCACACTTTGTCAGGCACATCATCCTGCAAAGGAGCACTAGGAGATAAATTAATAATATAAGTAGCTGTGTAAAGAGCCTCACCCCAATAGCTCTCCGACAAGTTTGCTTCTGACAACAAATACCATACCTTCTCTATCAGCGTCATGTTCATCCGCTCCGCTACACCATTGAGTTGAGGTGTCTTTGGCGGAGTCTTCTGGTGTCGTATCTCTTGCTCTCTGCAGTATGCATCAAAGGGACCGATATATTCGCCGCAATTGTCCAACCGAACACATAGCAGTTTCTTGCCCGTTTTTCTTTCAACGGAGGCCTGAAACTCCTTGAAAGTGGGCAGCACCTGATCCTTGGTCTTTAAGGCATAGACCCAAACCTTCCAGAAACAATCATCAATAAAAGTTACAAAGTAAGAGGCACCACCAATAGATTTTACCTTCATAGGACCGCAGACATCCGAGTGAATCAACTCGAGCAACGTCGGCTTCCTTGAAGTTGGGTGACTTTGGAAAGATACCATATTTTGCTTCTCCGCCAAACAGTGCGTTCACCTCTCCAGCTTTGTAGACTTGAGTCCTGGAATCACCTTCTTGTTCACCAAGTAGCTGATGTGGCTGAGCCGCCTGTGCCACAACTCGGTAGACACATCAGTAGCTGCGTTCACCTCACGTGTCTCATGTGCGCTCCCTTCCATATAGTAGAGTCTGGATCTCTTGCTTCCTCTGGCAATCACCATCGAACCTCTGGAAAGCTTACACTAACTATTCCCGAAGAGATTGAAGAAACCCTCGTCATCCAACCTTACAACCGACACCAGGTTGAAACGGATATCAGGGACATGACGAACATCTTTTAGAATAAGAAATGCACCCATTTTTTTCTCAAATGCACATCTCCAATGGAAACTGCCTACGACACATCTTCATTGCCCATCTTCAACACTCCACATTCGCCTGTTGTGTAAGTAGCAAATAGTGCCATGTTGTGAGATACGTGGGCTGAAGCACCTGAGTCCACTAGCCAAGAGTTGTCATCGCAGGCGGGGTTCATAACTACCGCATCACCTACAATGATCAGATCGTCTCCATGTGCCGAGGCCGCCGTTGTAGTGTTCTCGCCCTGCTTCCCCTTGTCGCCCTTCTTCTCTCTCTTCCAAGCGAAACAGTTCTGCTTGATGTGGCCCTTCTTGCCACAATGGTAACACTCCGAGTCCTCGTACCGACCCTTCGACCTTCTCCTGCTTTTGTCTCTGCCACCGCCTGGACCCCTGCTTTTACCCCTTCCGCGGCTCTCTGAAACAAGCGCCTCTGAGTGAGATGTGGATGAAGTGCCCTGAGAACGTCTCCGCATCTCTTCATTCAGTACCCTGCTCTTGGCAAACTCCAGACTGACCACGCCTTCCGGAGCAGAAGCGATCATAGACACTCGTACGGTCTCCAACGAGTCTGACAATGTACACAGCAGCCATAGTCCCTGAACCTCGTCGTCAAACTTGACTTCCATCGAGGATAGCTGGTCAACCACGCCCTGGAACTCACTCAAATGATCCGTAATTGACGTCTCATCTTTGTATCGCAGACCCATCATCATCTGGATCAGAAACAATTTATTAACCCCGGTCTTCTTCGCATACAAAGATTTCAGCTATCCTATAGTGTCCTCGCGTGCTCAATACTGGCAATGTGGTTGTACACATTCTCGTCAACGAACTGCCTGATGTACCCACACACCTGTATATGCTCGAACTTGCAGTCCTCTTCGAATTTGTCACTGGGCCTCTCGGAAGCAAATATTGGCAGATGCAGCTTCTTGACAAATAGCAGATCCTTCATCTTGCTCCTCTAGTAGTGATAATTGGTACCGTTCAGGTTTACCCATGTGCACTGGCTTCGCGTCCATCTCTCCTCCCTGGTTTGCTTGTCAACTCCTGACACCCTTCTGAAATTCTAGAACCTGGCTCTGATACCACACTGTTGGGAACGAAACGCGAAAACCGTTCCCCAAATCAGAGAGTACTTGCAAGAGAACCGAGCAAAACGTACAAACCAAAAAATACCAAACACAAATCGTAGGCACCGAAATTTTTACGTGAAAAATCCAGATAGAAAAAACTACGGGACGATCGGAGTCCAACCATGAAGAACCTCCACTAATGGAATAAAGAGATTACACCATCTACAAGCTCCTCACCGATCCAACATGGATCACCGTAACTCTTTGGAACAGAAAATAGATTACAACCACGAAGAAAAAAGACAATGAGAAATACCCAAAATTGGTCTCCTTCTCTGAAACAGCCTTCGATCCTTCTTTCTCCTCTCCAAAGTTGCAATGGCACTCTTGCCACCTTTTTCTCTCTCTTATCTTTTTCTCATATTGTTGTATATTGCATGAGCCTTTATATAAACCCTTGCATGAATTAGGATTTCCATATGGAAATATATATATGAAAGCCAAAAAATTTTATGAAAATCCAATTACATTCAATCATATATTTAATGAAAATCAAATAATAAATTGACTTGTCATAAATTGGAAATCCAATTATATAGAAAGTTAATAAATGAAAGATCCAATCATAAATATATAATTAGAATCAAAGATGGAAATCCCATATAATATTTGCTTACCATAAATGTTCCAATACACGGCGCTCGATGCACTTTTCGAGTTTTTTCGACACACGGATGGTGTTTGTCGCACCCGGAATATTCTTCACATAGGTTGGGAACCCCATCCACTCCAAAAGTATATATATCTAAAGGACACATAGACACCTATAAATACAATCACTAGTATATATTAAATTCTAATCATGCATATCACGTAGTTTCTTGATACCACACTAGGTATCCTTTTTAGGACACCTAGACGCAAGCTCACCTCAAATATGACACAAAATTTCTTTGGGGACACAACACAAACGCTTGGTGGATACCAATCCACTAGTGTTATAAATCACTAATTAAAATATCTAGATTTATTACGTAGGAGTCCATTAGAACCTAGTATCACCCTTAGAAAGTTAGGCCTAGTTATTTGTGGATTTTCTATGAATTTTAGATTAGTTATCCTATCATAGAACTAAAAGGGAAGTGGTAGTTACCTATTGGGAAGAGCTCCCAATGTCAATCCACTCAAAAGTGGACACAAATGAGAGAAATTTGGACACCATACCACTTGCTTGTGCTCTTTGCTAGCTCTACTTGAGCTCCCAAACTTTAGCTCCAACTTTGGTAGAAAGTTGAAGAGGGAATGAGTTGATTTGGAATGGTGGTGAAGGAATTAGGGTTTGAAAATTTGGAGAAGATGAAGTGGAGTGGAATGAAAGGGTGGAGTGTGTTTATAGGGGTTTGTTAGCTTCTCCTCTAAGACTCCTTGATATTTAATTTTGAAGAGGTGGGATGGTATTTACAAGTTTGCCCTTAGATATTTCAAATAAAAAATTAATATTTAGATAATAATATCTAGATATATTAAGGAATAAAATATCTAGATATTAATCTTCTAATGACCTAATCCATATTTAACCCTAAGCTAAACATTAATGAGTGCTCCTTGCTAGCTCTACTTGAGCTCCCAAACTTTAGCTCCAACTTTGGTAGAAAGTTGAAGAGGGAATGGGTTGATTTGGAAATGTGGTGAAGGAATTAGGGTTTGAAATTTTGGAGAAGATGAAGTGGAGTGGAATGAAAGGGTGGGGTGTGTTTATAGGGGTTTGTTAGCTTCTCCTCTAAGACTCCTTGATATCTAATTTTGAAGAGGTGGGATGGTATTTACAAGTTTGCCCTTAGATATTTCAAATAAAAAATTAATATTTATATAATAATATCTAGATATATTGAGGAATGGAATATCTAGATATTAGTCTTCTAATGACATAATCCATAGTTAACCCTAAGCTAAACATTAATGAGAAAGTTAATTAACAAGTCAATATATCTAAATATTAAGTAATCATGACAAAAATATATAAATTTAAATTTCGAAAAAATGATGGTTACAGTAGTATCAGTATCGGAATCAATATGACATTTTCTATGAGTATCGAAATTGGTGATATCGACGGTTTCGGAGCGGAGTATCAGATTTTTTTTGGTTTCAGAAAGCAAATCATTGTTAATAAATTATGAAAATTTAGAATTTTTTTATACATTTAAGTATAATTTTAAGTATTTTCTATGTTGTTACTTAATAGTTTGGAAATAGTAGTCACCATTGCCGAATGGTTTACCTGCGATAAATAAGTTTTCTTTTACACATTTTTTCGCTCAATTTTTTTTGTCGAATTGGATGGAAAAGAGATCCCAAAGTCAGTATCCGTCGATATCGGATCTGAACATGCCAAATCGTATCGGTATTGACCGTATCGGTTTGGTATCGTCCGATACTGCAAACTATTGTATAAACTTCATCGGATTTACACAGAAATCTCCCTCCCTAGGTGGTTTGGTACAAGCATACCGATGATGACCCATCTCCCCATAGTTGTAGCACTGCCGGTTATGCTGCCAGGGCTCTCCCTTAGATCCTGTGTTACCTGAGCTGGTGATCGCTAGTGTTGACTTTGCTTCGGGGGGACCACCTGTCCCGGCTTGCAGCCTGATGCGTGTCTCCTCCTGGATCATGGCTGAGATAGCCTCCTCAAGGCTAGGGATCTTTGGTTGGGCTAGAAGTAGGGCCGTCCTCTGTGCGAAAGCTGCAGTCAGCCCTTTGAGGAACTTCTTCGTCCTCTCCTGCAGACACACCTGTCTCTCCTTACACTTAGGGTCCCCGCAGCTTGTCCGATCTGAGGAGTGGTCATAATCCAACCACAGACGCTCCAACTCCGTGGCATACTCCTGCACCGTCTTCTCTCTCTGTACGGTGTCATCAATCTCCCCCTTTATCTGGAAGACCCGTAAGTTGTTCCCCACACCATCATAGATCCTTCTCAACTTCTCCCACACATCTTTCACCATCTCAATACCGTCTACTGTGGCGGCAATAGACTGGACTAAGGAGTTGAGAAGCCAGATGTAGATCACCATATGAGTGGACTTCCACTCATCGCGTCCTGTCGAGTCCTCGCCCGGCTCTGTCGTCTCGTCCGTCAGGAACCCCTCCATGTTTTTTCCTGCGAGGGTTCTTCTCACCCGTCATGACCAACTCAGATAGGTGGCTGGTCCATCTAATTTCAGATCGATGGAGGGAAGCTTCAACTCCGGCGACGTTCGTGTCGTGTTCTCACCAGCCGACATCGTCAACAACTTCATCAACGTCGCCACCTCTGCAGAATCCAGCTTCTTGATGATCTCCTCCATCGATGCGTCGTCTATCCAATCACGTCACGTCCGCTCCACGACTCACGCTCGTCCTCGTCGTCCGCTCCTAGATCCGAACATGTCCCCCATTTTTTCAGATCTAGGCATCCCTATTAGGCGTTGTCTCGTGCTGGTGCGGAGGAGGCGGCAGCACGTATGTCACAGCCGCCGTCGCAGCAGCAGCAGCAGTCGCAGCAGCCGCAGCAGTAGTGGGACGGGACAGCAACAGCGAAGGGCGGCCTGCGAAGGACGGAGAAGGGAAGAAGGGGGGGCGTGGAAGAGTTCGGTGGAGGAGATCTAGAAAATCCTCCTGTGGGTTTGTGGAAGCTTGGTGACGGCTAGGGTTTGTGGAAACTTGGCTCTGATACCATTTTGAAATTAGTTGATCATTTTATTGATTGTCTCATTGGCATTATATAGCCTTACAGTCATTAATACAATGATCTCAATCATTATGACAATAATCTCATAATGGAATATCATGTGACATATTCTGGCATCCCAAATATGTCCTCAGGATATTCCCATGTGCTTATACTATACTTAAATATGACACCCAACATACCATATCAACAACTTCAACGGATTTACACAAAATGTATCATTACAAAAATAATGATATTTGGCGCCAACCCCGACGAGTTGGATTTGATATTGCTGCATTATAAATTTGTACTCATGAGTGTTGTCAGTTCTATTCTCCCCCACATTTCCCCACCTTATTGTTCCCAACATTGAAAGGAATTGTTTACATATAGCAAGTAACTCGTGTGTATTATAGGAGGAATGCACAAAATCTAAGAAGTTTCTTAAGCTTTTGCTGCCTTGTACTGTTCTGCACTGCTGATTAACAGAAAAGATGAAGAAACACTACAAAACTCTTGCATCTCATGGCATATGATTCAAGTACTATTTAGCTAGAGTAGTTTCTCTGTTGAAAATTAATTAGTTTTACTTTTTCTAAGCACGGCTAGTTTTGGTAATGAACTTGGTTTCAGGGAATAAGCACATACGATTACATAGTAGCCCTGAGGGAGCAGGAGCAGCAAGGGATCGGTGGCCAGCAAAGTCCTCAAATGTCTCCGTTGAGCTCTCTTACTGGATTAAGTAGTACTAGTTCATTCAACACTTTTCACCGTGGCTCATGGTGCACTCCTCCGAGGTTATTTCTTGAGGATCAGGTGTGCTCTAAAGCCCCCTTGTTTTAGAATATTTTTTTCCAAAGGTTCGTGGTATCGGACCATTCCGGTAGCGGCAGTATCGACATTATCGACGGTTTCGGATCAAAGTATCAAATTTTTTGGTATCGAAAAGCAAACAATTATTAATATTTTAGAAAATATATTTTATATATTTAGACATAATTTTAAGTATTTACAAAGTGATTTTTAGTACTTTTGAGATTGAATGAAATAGTAGTCACCCTTGTCGATTGGCTTACATGCGATATATACAATTTCTTCTTTTATATGTTTCTATATCCTTATTGATTGGTCTTTTTCGTTCAATTTTCTTTACCGAATTGACCAGAAAAAAGACCTTCAATGTCGGTGGCTATCGGTCGGTATCGGATCTGGACATCCCAAACCATATCGGTATTGACATTATCGGATCGGTATCGACCGACAACTGATGATTATTTCTAGGGATAGCAATGGTTTCCTTGTATTTTCATGTCCCAGCAAAAAAAAAGATTTGTCTATAGATTCGACGGAGCAAAATTGCAGTATGTTAAGATTCATGTAAACTTTAAATCTGCTAAAACTACATATATGAAACGTGGAGACCCAATACTTGTAGATGCCAGTCACCTTAACTGTTGTAAAAAAGAACAGCTGATGCACTTTTGACTCCTATAACTCGGTGTTTTTATTGAATCCTTGATGCAACAGACTTAATTTTTCTTTTCCAGTTTGTTGCTCCTCGAGAAACTGGCATGTCCGTGAAACCCGCAGGCAAGAACATCATGACAGAGGAGTTGGCAAAGAAGAGAAGTTCCGCAGCTGTCAAAATTAGTCCTTGGACACTGGCAAGACTCAATGTAGGAGAAGTTACTAAAGCAGCCGCACAGGCAAGGAAAAAGTCCAGGATCTTGCTTCCGATCCCGAGGCGAGAGACGCCGCTGGACCAAGACACCGGCAGCAGCTTCGATGGTGGCAGCGGACGGATGGTAGCTCCCGCAATCTCCAACCGTCTGGCACCTCTGCAGCGGGAAGCAAGGAGCGTTTTCCGTACCAACCAAGCCGCCGTGTCCTCGACAGGGATCGTGCCCTCTGATTCCCCCGACAGTAGTCTGGATTCACCCGAACGACACTCCTTGCGTGTTTCGTCCTCTGGCTGTGAAGAAGCTGCTCGGGGGCTCGAATCCCTCCCGTCTGGGGGTGCTTCTGCCCACAGAGGGATGTGGCTCTCGTCGACCTGCAGCGATGGGTACGAAGCATCTGGGGGAGAAGATAGCGATCGGGTTCCGTCCAGAATCGTTCATAGATCGTCCGACTGGAGCAACTTGAACTTGAGTGCTCGTCGCGATGACATGGCAGATAGACCGAGGTCAGCAACATCCTCAGCAAGCATGCAACCTAAAAGTACTAGAAGACATTGATTAAATGTGAAGAAGAAAAATGAGCTCACAGGAACGAGAGCTCGTGTCCAGTAATGCCAATATTTTGCCCACAATGTAAGCTTATTAATGTTTGTTCTATATCACTAATTGCCTAGAACTGGAGCTCCTAGCTGACTTTCGATGCCTTTTGTTGAAGGGATGGAAATATATCCATGTTTATGTGAACTCTTTTTATAGATTGTGCTAATTTCAGCATCCCCTAAGTATATTTCCTGCACCCACATTTTGTGCATAGTTTGCAGTATCGGCCGATACCGATCCAGTATCCAATACGGTCGATATCGATATGGTTTGGCATGTCCCGATCCGATACCGACTGATACACGATACTGATTGATACCGACATTGGGGTGACTTTTTTTCTGGTCGATTCGATAGAACGGAAAAAACCAATCAGCAAGAGTGTAAAAACGTAGAAAAGTTGTAAAAGCATTAAAAGAAGAAAACTTATCTATCTGATATAAACCAATCGGCAATGGTGACTATTATATCATTCAATTTCAAAATTACTAAGAAACAAAATTAGAAATACTTAAAATTATGTCTAAATATATAAAATATATTTTCTAAAAAGTTAGTAATTTATTAATAATCATGCCGATATAAAAAATTCTTATACTTCGATCCGAAATCACCTATCGATCCTGATACTCGTGTGAAGCTTGATTTTGTGGCTGCTACTTTGCTTTCTATCACTAAGCTTTTCTTGAATGTCAGGCAAGTATGATGTTCTACTACTTTATTCTATAAGTAGCACTTATGCGAACTGACTGTAGAATTTCTTTCAAGCAAAGCAATTATATGCTATGCTGAAAAGGAAACTCCAATATTGTCAACTTTATTATACAATAATGTTGTATGAACAACTACAATATGAATCTTCTTACAGTTTAAAATTGCTGTACATCTCTCAATGACTTGCAAGAACATAAGCATTAAATCGCAGCGGATATACGTGGAACTGATTTTCCTTCACCCACAGCTTGTCATTGTTGCTGTAAGTGAAATTTTGGAAAGGACCTTTGGGGTTCTCGAAGTATATATGCTTCAAACTCCACACTTATCTTCAGGTTCTAGCTCTGTTTGATAATGACCAGCTCCATCCTCCCAATTCTCCCTGCTACTAGACTTGCAGCTCTTGTAGAACAGGCAGCTAGCGATGATCTCGAGGACGATGAGGATGGAATGGATGTAGGCGATCGTGAAACCTTCCGATACGACCGACAGGTTGAGGCCGGAGGAGGAGAGACGGTACGGTCTCACCACCCTGTACTGAAACAACGCTTCGACCGCGGCCATGGCCAGGTTGATAGGCAGGGCGAGGGACAGGGCGGTCGCGAGCCTACCCCTTATGAGCAAACAGGCCTTGAGGACAGGGAGGAACCCGCCGCAGTTCTCCATTGCGGACACCACGACCGCCAGGTTGCACGTGACCACGGCGTTACCGATGGCTATCGCGTAGAGGACGGCCCCAGCGGAGGAGATGGCGAGGGGGAGGAGCGAGGAGGACAGGCCGATGGACTCTGCGGCAGTGAAGAACAGGAAGAGGAGGGAGAAGATGGCGGCGTTGGCGGAGAGCATGACGAAGGAGTTGAAGAGGTGGGTTAGTAGGAGAGGGGAGTAGAGGCGGAGGAGCGAAGAGAAGGGGGGTGGCGGTAGCCTGCGCCTCGGGAACTCGCTGGCGGTTCGGATGACGGACGCCTTGGCTAGAACGAGGAGGGTGAGCGTGAAGGGGAGCGCGAAGATGGAGGAGAAGATGGTCTGAGAGAGCATTTGATTGAGGAGCGAGAAGAGCGGGGACGAGGCGGGGAAGGCCGCTGCGAGGAACAGGGAGTGGAGGCGGGAGGAGATGAGGTGGAGAGCCTGCGGCGAGGAGGCGACGGCCGCCTGCGACAGGAGAACGAAGGCCGAGACGGGGAGTACGAGGAGCGCGGCGATGGAGGTGTAGGAGTGGTAGCTGTGGAAGAAGGCATGGATGGAGTTCCTCAGCACCTTGGTGGCCTCACCCATTGTGTTGCGGCCTTGTAGTAGGTTGGCTTGGTGGGAGGGAATGGGATTGGTATGAATATATGAATGAGAGGAAGGGATCGGATTTTCGCAACCTCCAAAAGTGTGTGGGGGCTCCTTGCACTCAATGGAGTTGGGTAGGAGGGAGTTTCATGTGTGATAGGCTAACTACTAAACTAACTGAGACTGTTTATGGACACGATACGGATACTGATACAGACAATGTCGCTGATTAGTACAGTTCTACCTCTACCACACATGTTGTTTTAACATAAAGATGGGAAGTGGCTTTTTATCTTTCTTTTTGCCGAAGTTTTTTCCAGTGATTCAAAGTTTGTACTCTACTGCCTTCCTGATGGCTTGAAACAAAAATGCCTTTGAAACCAATTGTCAACCACTCTTATGTCAGTGATACTCATCATCCCAGTTCCCTTTGCTTCATGGTGGCATGAATTATAGATAAAGGAAACAGCCAAGTGTGAGAATTTAAAGTATCAAATCCATTTCAGTAACTTGAACTTTGTACATATTAGGTAAACTGCCATGGCGCATCTGGCATGTCAACTTCACGGTAATTACTACGTGATGCTTCGGCCGAGGCCTGTCCTTTCCTGAGGGGAGGATGAGCTTATCGCTTCTTCACTTGACAACCCATGCTAACCAAGAACCATCTAGATAGACATCCATCGTCATCGTCATCCAAACCTTCTCCCGTCAAAATCACTTAACCGAACCCAACATAACTATATCAAACTATTTGGTCCTGTTTTCGGACAGTTTTGCGGTTGTGGGAAGACGATTTGGTTCGGTTCGGTTCACTTTGATTTGTTTTGAGATGCTACCTAAAACGTTTCGATTTTTTTTTTTTTTTGAGATGTCTGGCGTTACGTTCGTGATTTTGTACACGCTGCGTTACATGCCTTTTGAGCCCACTGTCCCCAACTCCCACAATTTATAAATGGAAGGAATAATATGCGCCCGTGGCTCGATATACCGATCTTCCGTCACCAAGACAGGAACTTATGCCTCTCCCCGGTAACCACAAGAGTCACTCTAGTTCGGCTCGTTACGATTGTTGTTTTCCTATAACCAGTCTCAATATGTGGCTTATACTTTTCTAGCAGTGGAATCACAAGTTACAGATATGTTTGTTTGTTTGTTCAAAGCACACATAAATAAGAACGCATTCAAAGTACAGATGGAGTATACAAGTAAAGGGTTGTGGCTTCTTGCTCATTCACCCGGCAAAAAATGGAAAGATTCTTCTACTACTAGCTTGGTCCAAAGCCATTGCTGACAGCTATGAATCAGGAATGATAAGGACTGGCATGATGGAGACTGGCTGATCCCCGTAGTGGCCATGGGGGCCAGAACCAGCCATGTTGAGAGTGTTGTGGTTAGTGAGGCAGCATGCATGGCCTCTGTTACTTTTGAAGGGCATTGGAGTAGGGACTTTCAGGTGAGAGGTCAATTAGTCCTAGTTGGCACCCCCTCATGAGTTTGGAATTATTGCCATGTCCTAATGGCCACAGTACAAACTCTAGGCTGCGGAGATCATGGGTGAGGGTCAGTTGAGACTGTGGATGGCATAGTTCAAATGTGACACAAACCTTACTGAACTGAGTTTCCTATGACTAGTTTATCTGGGTGTGATGAAATGGTTATCAAACCGAATAAACCGAACGCTACCGCTTGTAGTTTCATCCTGCCTCATTATCTTAGCATTGGCAGAGGAGCAGAATTTTCTAACTTTGGTTGCATGTCAAGTAGTAGGAAAAAAGAGTAAATAGTAAGAACATGGATACTATCTTCCCAAGTCCAGTGGATTCCTAATGTCCTACTTACACCCTCAAGGCACTACAAAACCTTGTGGAAAGAGAAGCACAAAGTAATTAAAGTACCAATTACTTTTTATTTGTTTAGTGTAAGAATGAGATTGCAATTCAAGGGTATAGTGGCAAGCAAGAAATTTCAACTCAATTCTCCATCATGAACTTGTTTCAAGAATCCATGAACAAAGCCTTACAATATCATGTCCAAGGACTCGATGACTTAAATGGCACTCACAACCCTTTTACATTTTCTCTACTCTTTAGAGTCTACACTAGAAAGCCGTTGAGACATTGATGTCTCATGATAGTTGTTAGCATTTGAATCTAAGCAAAGTAGGTTCATTGAGTGTGCAGAAGCCTTGGTTCTCAAGGCACAAGTCCTACTAGTAAAAAATTGTGAAGGCCACATGATGCACCATTAAAGAATTTTTATAATTACTTTGCATTGAGAAGATGGTATGATTGATCTAAGCTTACCAGGGTTTAATGCACCAAGAATGGGATAATGGGAGGGTCATGGGGTGTCCTTTTGGTAAGAGGTCCATTCATTTGGGTCCTTCACAAGTACATTATTCCCTTGAATTTTGACATATTTTGGCCCCACAGGTCTCTCCTTGCTGTCAGTATGCTAGACCCACACAACCACCAATCATACAAAATTCTTGCTAATTATCCATACTTTGTCATAATAATAATAATATGCCTAAATTATTATTTTATTTTATTTTATTTTTTTAAATGCACACACACCTGCCGCTCGGTGGTTCGAAACCTTGCTGAATGCCTAAATTATTATCTTTAGTAATGCAAAAGATGGAACAGTACCATTCTGTTCCGTTTCAAAATCTTGCTGGTTTTGTTTGATTTCAGAATCTTACTGATTTTGTCTAGAAACTGAGAAGAAAAAGTAACAGTGATCTGACTTCATTCATAACTCCAAAAATCAAACTAATATTGCCTCAGCAATATAAAATAGGGCTTGTGATAAAGGCACTACAAAAAATACTTGGGACTAGCCCAGTATTGGGGATAGCCCATTAATGAATGAAGTTTTCTCATACTAGTCCAAATATTACTCATACTAGCCCAACCTCACTCCCAAACCCCCAAAACCTCCACCAGCGGCCGGAGCCCTTCTCCTGCACTCCTTCCATTTGAAACCTAAAATTTTGCAATCTCCATCTCCTCAAATTTCAACCATTAATCGATGGCTTCCAAACTCTCAAAAGAATCAAGATACAATTCTTCCTACTCCTTGTCCTTCTCAATTTTTATTATTTTTTATTGCATTTCGAAAAAAATTCAAAAATTTTCTTTCCAATCTTCTTTAGAGGCTTAAAATTATAGTGAAATAAGCTAAAATATATTTTGGATGTAGTTTCGACATATTTCTGGAGTCTCAAACCAGATTTTAGGTATACAAGTTCGAAATTCCTCGAACGTTCGGAACAGAAAAATGCCGGACTGTAGACATTTCACAGTCCTATATACATTGTGGACTGTTGAAATATCTGCAGTCCTTTATGTATAGAGGACTGTCGAAATTTCAATAGTCCTATATACATTTCTACAGTCCTGAATGTTCAATTAATTTTAGGATGTTAAAATATATCTTTTTTGTCTTATAGTCACGACCCTCGGAAGGACCTTGAGGATGAAGGTATCATAAGAAGACGTCCCACTGCGCCGATGCGTAAGGAACGCAATGTTCAGCGTGATGTTGAGACAGCCTTCACTATCGTCGACCCCGAGGCACCCCCTCAAGTTAGGAAACGTCGACTGAAGAAGACTGTAACTCGTTCGAAGAGACGTGCTCCAAGTACTTCTGGTTCTTCTTCCTCCTCCGATGAAGACATACAAACCGTCCAAAATCGTCCAACTGATGGTTCAGGACCTTCTCAGCATGCAGATAGTCCAGTCGAGACTCGGCCACCAACCCTCGAAAACCGGCCTACTGATGGTTCATGACCTTCTCCGCAGCCAAATAGTCCAGTCGAGACTCGTCCAAACGGTTGCTCTATGTTGCTCGAGAACCATATTACATACCAAATATGGAACAATCCGGTAAGTACATTACGTTATGATAATTTTATATATAGTTCTAAGTTCTAAGTTCATCCAATTATTTATAGATAACTATATTTTATATATAGTTATAAGTTCATCCAATTGTTTACTTTTTAGGAGAGTTCTCGTATGTTAACGGTGATCAACCACGACAAAAAGTGCAATACATGGGAATTTGGATTTTTTGGAGACGATGTCAAAGCTAAGATCAAACCCACCGGTTTACAAAATTTGGGTAACTACTCATATACGACGGTGGACAATGCACTCATATCAGCATTTGTAGAATGATGGCATCCAGAAACCAACACTTTCCATCTCCTAAAAGGGGAGTTGACGATTACCCTGAATGACGTCCATTATATATTGGGACTTAGGGTTGATGGTCGAGTCATGATGAATCACACTTTTGACGAATCGAGCATTAATTTTTACGACCATATCGTGGATTATGTATCAGGTTGTCTGGGAGTTGATGCGACGAGTTTTACAATCCTTCGAGACTTCAAGAAGTCGTACGGACTTCCTTTGAAATATTTAGAGGAGACATTCGATGATCCGGACCCTGAAGTGGATAATAGCGATAATGTGGCCCGTGGATATATGCAGTTCATCTTAGGGGCTGTCGGCATTCCAGATAAGTCTGGAACGTCGATACATGCTAAATATCTCTTGAATTTTGACGACATAGACACGGTGGAAGAAATATCTTGGGAAATCGGTATACTAGCATACCTTTACCGCGAGCTTGGTGCAGCATCCCGCGTCGGTTCCAAGACAATATCCGGATGCCAGACTCTACTCCATGTAAAGATATATCTTTGTCAACTTGTATACATAATAGAAAATTTTATTGTAAATTTTTTGACTAATTATTTTTAACTTGGTTACGTAAAGGCATAGATATACGAGCACTTTCCAACCCTAAAATGGGCTAAATTTAACCGAGGGTATGCCGAGCACCTTCCTAAAATCTGCAGATGGAAGCCAACTAAGGAAGATGCCAAACGTCCACACACATTGGCCGTCCTATGGAATGCACTTGAAGATATGACGATAGAAGAGGTGAATTGAGACCTAATTTTTTTATGTTTGGTAATAATTTACTAAATTACGTTATGCTAAATTTCATGCGTTGTAGATAATTTGGAATCCATATCGTGATTTGTGACAGAGTAGTCGTCCATTGCAACCAGTCGCTTTATATCACGGTCTGATAAGTTGTCATGAAATCGAGGAGCCTTATATGCATGATAGAGTGCTCTGTCAGTTTGGCTACGTACAAACAGTCCTGAAGCGCACATTGAAAATGATAAGTGCTCCGAGAGGTACAAAATCCCTAAACTATATTCCTGCGGCGTTCAACTGGGCCTCCGACTTCTTCACTAAGTGGCAACGTCACGTTATTAGAGAAACTGAACGACAAGCAGTAGTAAATATGACGGAATGTAGCGACGACTACATCGTCTACTACGTTGGTGTCGGACTACATACGTTGTTCAAACGCGGAGGCGATATTGTGCGTGTACCATCAGATATCTCTGCCAAATCTGTCGTGTATACTGCATTGGTCAAGATAGCGAGGCAACCAACTTTCAGTTTGAAGATATGTAAATGTTTATAACCTAACAAATTTTATGAATTGTCATCAATAGGCTAGAAAAGCGAAGAAGTTGGGAAGAAGTCTTGTCAGTTGCCGGGTACGAATTATATGAAAATCAATGAGGAGCTACAGCACATCGACAACACTGAAGATTTTTCTTTCTTGAAAAATAGAGAGCAACGTACAAAGAGGCGGCATAAAATTTAGGCTATGTCTCAATTGATATGAAACTTTGCTACAGTTTGTGTTTCGAGTTTTTTGGATTGTAATCTTGACATGTTAAACTTTGAAGTTGGCTGTAACTTTGTGTTTCGATTTTTGATTGGTTATGTTTTGTTTAAGTTGGATGTCCTAGTTTTGACTGGTTATTTTTGTTTAACTTTGAACTTGGCACTTTTATATATATGTGCAAAGACAGAAAAATAAAACTAGGACTGTCAAGATTATGACAGTCCTAATAGCCAATGGGACTGTCAAAATCTTGCCAGTCCTAGTTTTATATACATGTGCATAGACAGGAGATTACTACTAGAACTGTCAAGATTTTGACAGTCCTAATAGTTAATGGGACTGCCAAAATGCTGACAGTCCTAGTTTTATATATATGTGCAAAGACATGGGATTAAAACTAGGACTGTCAAAATTTTGACAGTCCTAATAGCTAATGGGACTACCAAAATTTTGACAGTCCTAGTTTTATATATATGTGTGCAAAGACAGGAGATTAAAACTAGGACTGTCAAGATTATGACAGTCCTAATAGCTAATGGGACTGCCAAAATCTTTACAGTCCTAGTTTTATATATATGTGTGCAAAGACAGGGGATTAAAACTAGGACTGTCAAGATTTTGACAGTACTAATAGCTAATGGAACTGCCAAAATCTTTACAGTCCTAGTTTTATATATATGTGTGCAAAGACAGGGGATTAAAACTAGGACTGTCAAGATTATGACAGTCCTAATAGCTAATGAGACTGCCAAAATTATGACAGTCCTAGTTTTTTCTAATAAAAATTTGGACTTTCAACATATATTATATATATATATATATATATATATATATATATATATATATATATATATATATAAGTTGAAAAAAATACCAAAGCTCAACATACATGACTCATTGCACAACATACAGTACTTCATTACATTTCTTTCATAGTCACTATCTATTGCACTATCACGCTACAAAAGTACAATATGTTATATTCCATTTCTATTGCATATAAAATTACAAAATGATACAAAAGTTTAAGATGTATCAATCGATTAGAATATCAAAGTAGTCCTTAGGCAAGATTTTGGGATCCTCCATCTTCATCTTCTTAGAGCCAGCAATTGCATCCATGTAGGGTGTCGTCCATGCGATCGCTTCCTCCGATGTGTGTTTATACCAAAGCGTAGAAGGTAGAGGAATAGGAGAATGACCGATCAACCTTGGGATGACAAAGTGTTATCCGACAAGCCCTATTGAACATAGATTGGATAGTCTGTGTTCGGTCGGGGGAGCGTACATTGGAAAAAAAGTATTGTTAATGCCTTCTGAGATAATTACAATAGGTATCTTATACCTATTAGAGAATACGTATGCAGCAGGCGGGACATCCATGTAATGGTCTGGTCCGGTAACTGTGTCAGTACAAGGTATGCTTACCAACAAATCTCCAATAATTTTTTCGCCGAGTATCTGCCTATAGAAGGGTAGACGAGACTCCAACTCCTCGTACAACTCTTTTCTAACCTTTCTTCATCCTACTTCAACTGAATAGACAAGATGTCTTGCGAGTATATGAAATCCACAATAGTCATCCTTAGGAACATCAACAATAGACCAAATAAAATCTCGTATCTCAGGTAGAAAATTTTGAATGTATAGACTATATGAATCAGAGAAGTTATCTAAACCCTCGGCCGTGACTGCATCGTTCATTTTCTGTTTCTTCGCCCTTCGAATAGTAAGATTACTCTTTCTCTTCGAAATTACCACACTTTCAATAATCAACTTTGACTCAACTTGCTCTAAATTGCGTTCAATGTGTTCAAACAATGATGGATCTCTTTTAGTTGACTCCACCTCCTTTTTTTGTGCTCTACTGATTCTTGAGTGTGGTCTTCCCATAGGAGTTCGAACAAAAGATGGCTCTTGCAATCGAGTTGTTGTCGAGACTGTAATTTCTTGGATTTTAACCTCAATGAATTTTCTCTCCGGTTCCGATGCGACACACCACCTTGCGTAAATGAGTTTCACTTCTGGCAAAGAAAAGAAATCATCGTGAACTTTCACCACAGACATGATCGACAACTGTCTCCAACGTTGATCAACAACATCTATTGGAATATGTATATATTGACGACGATATTCGTTAATCTCATGTGCACAAGGAAGGCCGAGTGAATGTCGATATGAACAACTGCAAACCTCGGGATCATAACCAACGAACTTCGATCTACCATTCTCCTCAAACAATAAGCCCAAGGCCTTGTGAGATATTACATGGATTAAAGCATTCAAGAGGTGTTCATGCTTATATTCATGCTTTGTAATATTGAGGCTCATCTCAAATGATGCTACAATCTCGTTCACCGTGAAAATAATCATCAAATGAATCGATTGACAAATGGAGACAAAATTATCGACCGATGGCCGTAGATATCTTTTTAAACTTGAATGTGATCCTTCGACCCGGTTCGTAGTGATTGTGCCATAATGCTTCACCATGTTCATCCATGCTAAGACGAATTATTCTTTATATGGTTCTAGCCAAGTATCTTTGATATAAGAAATGCATGTCGGGTTACTCGTCTCCCACTTTTGTTTGAACATGTACCATGATGTTGTAACGCCCCGCTCCGCGCCGGCGTTATGTATCAAGGTGAGTGGGCAGAACTTCGTTCTCTGATTCTTGCACGCCTTAATAATAATCTGAGTTTTTGCTTGTAATGTTTTCTTAAGAGAATGATAGAACCTGCCTTGCATGTTAATGAACGAACTCACCTAGCTTGTCTTTGAAACAATGCCTGCTTAACGAGAATCCTGAATCGCCTGCTTAGAGTGCATGAATATGTTCACTATCGTCTATGCTTCGAGAGAACCATACTGTGCCTGAACGTGTTCAAGTGATAAGTCGGATTGCCCCGCAACAATGAGTGTATTCTGATGGTTCGTCTCGTCTGCATACTAGAGTTTATTTGATAGTGTTCCATGCATTCGCACGCGGTTGGACAATGGCTATTGGTGGAGAGCTGAACTGCATGTGTCCCGGCTGCTACCATGATAATGCAAAGCAACCATGAGTCACAGCTGCCTCTAGCATCAGATAAAGAGTCATTGGTATGCTGTTCCACCAGCTGCCGATCCTGAGATACTCGGGGACCGCCCTGCATATAGCTAAGTCATTGTGTTGGCTTGGATAGTGACTGCCCCTAAGAATGTGCATCGTGTGTCTAGCTTTGCATCAGACCCTCGAGTCGCACGAGACACGCTGCGCACACCCTGAAACATGAACGGTTTGCTTGCTTGCATATTCGATATGAAACTCTGTTTCCAAACATGTTTCTAAACAAGTAAATCGACTCTGCTAGAACTGCATGAAAAGAACCTAGGTAAAACTAGAAAGATCACTAGTAATGTAATGTTTTATAACATGATTACTTAGTGCCTGTTTGAGTGAATGCTTATTTCTGTTCAGTTGATTTATCTCACCAGTACTTATAAAAGTGCTGACCCCCCAACAGTTTACTTGCTTGCAGGTACTGGATCGTCCGAGGAAGCGATAGGCGTGCCACAGTCCCGAAGACCCGGAATCCTGGTTTCGATTGTTGCCCCGAGAATGATATCGTATAAGGGGGCATAATGTATGGAACGAACGTGTGCCTTTGCTAAAGGAAACCCAAGAACACTCAGTTGGCTAATGCATTGCATTGCAACAAGTCCCTTTCCGCTGCTTACTCGATTGATGCGATGATAGCCAACTATCAACTTAAACGATTGGCCTTGCACGGGCGCAAAACCAGGCCCGTGCGGCATCACGTCCCCCGAAAGCTCGAACGGGCCATTCGATTAGCTCCCCTTCCTCCCTCGCACCCGCGGGACGGCGCGGTGATTCGCGTCCGGCGCGCCGAGGCACGGTGATACGTGTCCGGTTCGTTAATTCCCGGCCGCACGGGGCGGGGCAGGGCGGAGCGGCGGCCCGGGCGGGACCGGGGCGTGACAGAATGGTATCAGAGCGGAATCGATTCTCTGGCCCAAACCGTTGCTATGACTCTGAGATATTATCGATATAGTTTTGCAAAGAGCGTTCCATACAATAAGTCCATAGATATTCTCAAAGTGCAAAATGTTTCCTGAACTTGAATTGCTTGATTGTTTCGATTGAGTACGGCGAGGGACGGCACTATCGCTACTCGGGATATCGAGAAGTTTATCCTTGAAGTTTCGAGGACGAAACTTTTTGTTGGTTGGTAAGTATGTAACGCCCCGCTCCGCGCCGGCGTTATGTATCAAGGTGAGTGGGCAGAACTTCGTTCTCTGATTCTTGCACGCCTTAATAATAATCTGAGTTTTTGCTTGCAATATTTTCTTAAGAGAATGATAGAACCTGCCTTGCATGTTAATGAACGACTCACCTAGCTTGTCTTTGAAACAATGCCTGCTTAACGAGAATCCTGAATCGCCTGCTTAGAGTGCATGAATATGTTCACTATCGTCTATGCTTCGAGAGAACCATACTGTGCCTGAACGTGTTCAAGTGATAAGTCGGATTGTCCCGCAACAATGAGTGTATTCTGATGGTTCGTCTCGTCTGCATACTAGAGTTTATTTGATAGTGTTCCATGCATTCGCACGCGGTTGGACAATGGCTATTGGTGGAGAGCTGAACTGCATGTGTCCCGACTGCTACCATGATAGTGCAAAGCAACCATGAGTCACAGCTGCCTCTAGCATCAGATAAAGAGTCATTGGTATGCTGTTCCACCAGCTGCCGATCCTGAGATACTCGGGGACCGCCCTGCATATAGCTAAGTCATTGTGTTGGCTTGGATAGTGACTGCCCCTAAGAATGTGCATCGTGTGTCTAGCTTTGCATCAGACCCTCGAGTCGCACGAGATACGCTGCGCACACCCTAAAACATGAACGGTTTGCTTGCTTGCATATTCGATATGAAACTCTGTTTCCAAACATGTTTCTAAACAAGTAAATCGACTCTGCTAGAACTGCATGAAAAGAACCTAGGTAAAACTAGAAAGATCACTAGTAATGTAATGTTTTATAACATGATTACTTAGTGCCTGTTTGAGTGAATGCTTGTTTCTATTCAGTTGATTTATCTCACCAGTACTTATAAAAGTGCTGACCCCCCAACAGTTTACTTGCTTGCAGGTACTGGATCGTCCGAGGAAGCGATAGGCGTGCCACAGTCCCGAAGACCCGGAATCCTGGTTTCGATTGTTGCCCCGAGAATGATATCGTATAAGGGGGCATAATGTATGGAACGAACGTGTGCCTTTGCTAAAGGAAACCCAAGAACACTCAGTTGGCTAATGCATTGCATTGCAACAAGTCCCTTTCCGCTGCTTACTCGATTGATGCGATGATAGCCAACTATCAACTTAAACGATTGGCCTTGCACGGGCGCAAAACCAGGCCCGTGCGGCATCACGTCCCCCGAAAGCTCGAACGGGCCATTCGATTAGCTCCCCTTCCTCCCTCGCACCTGCGGGACGGCGCGGTGATTCGCGTCCGGCGCGCCGAGGCACGGTGATACGTGTCCGGTTCGTTAATTCCCGGCCGCACGGGGCGGGGCAGGGCGGAGCGGCGGCCCGGGCGGGACCGGGGCGTGACAGATGTGTCGTAGCTGTCTTTAGTACTTGCTCGCCATACAAGAATCCAATCATTGTAGCATTCTTCGAAGTGAAGCTTGTCGATTTTATCGTCCACATTTTCAAATTTGCTCTTGCATTTAGCTTGGATATTTCGATTTATATGCCAAGTGCATAGTAGTCTATGCACATGAGGATATCTATAGCATTTATCAACTCATATGCTCTGTCGGTAACAAAAACAAAGGGCTCTTTGTATCCTGTGTAAAGGGATTGTAGTTTCCTCAACGCCCAAGTGTAATCCTCAACTGTCTCACTCTTCATAAAATAAAAAGCGACTGGAAATATTTTTCCCGTAGACGTAAACCCAACAATGTGAAAAAGAGACATCTTGAACTTGTTACTATTATATGTACAATCAAGGGCCAATACGTCGGCGAAGGACCTAGCCAAGTGTGTGCAATCAGGATGAGCCCAAAACAATGAAAGGAATTCATCATTTTGTGGATGTCTTCTATGATACTCCACATAGTGATGCTCCCCAAGCAACTTCAATACTTGTTGCATCGTCATTCTTCCTTTCATACTATTATATTTCGCTCTCGTTAAAGTATTATAGATCGTCCTCATGGTTGATTTGTTCTCATCTTCTTTTTGTCGCATTGCAGAATTAATTTGTTTGGGTGCAACTCCGGAAAGGAACAATTCTTCAACCAACTTTCTCTCATCCTTGTTCAACCGTGCCACGTAGGCATGACCCGTAAGTGTCTCTGGAATAGGATGATTGTGTATTCCATTCTTAACTTCGACTATCAACTTCACATCTTCTACTTTTACAATCAACACCTTAAATGGACAACCACATTTTTTTGTCCCAAAGTTTTTCTTATGGATTTTTTTTCAACAACAATTTTTTTTTTCGATGCTGCATGAACACACCTCCTCTTTCGCAACCTAGCTCTAAATATTTTCGATCCGGTCGAGATCTGATCGATCTTGCAATGACTATGTTATGTCGTCTTCCAACTTCTCTGCACCATTCTAATGTTTCTTTGTGAGATGAAAATCGAATATCCGTTGAGAATACATTCTCTACATCAACCCCAATAGCAGGATGTACCACAGCATCTATACAAGGTTGGTCCTATAATCAATATAAAATAATATAAAAATTAATAACTTTAAATGATTGGCAGTCCAAATTAGGACTGCCACAATTTGTACAGACTAATGTATTGAGTAGACTGTCAAAATTTTTACAGTGTTGAAGAAAATACGTTGGTCAACATTTTATCTTCAGGACTGTCAGTATTTTGACAGTCCACATAATCTATAGGACTGTCGAAATTATGGCAGTCCTATATTTATATAGGACTGTCGAATTTATGACAGTCCTATATTTATATAGGACTATCGTAGTTTATACAGTCCTTACACGATGAATGTTGACCATCAAAATATGATTGTTATTTTACGTACCGTAGGTGCTTCGAAACAACCGACATGTTCTTTGGAAGAAGCGGAGTGCATATTTAATGGATTGCATAATCCGACTTCTTCATCGAAGAGAATTTTATGCTTCACTCCTACAATAGTCGAATAAAACTAAATAATTTGGTGACAATCGCATGTTTGAAAAACTTATTCATCGTATGTTATCAAAGACATACCGAAAGAATATTCATTGGAGAATCACCAAATAAGAATTTTCTTCCACTTGGGACCACAACTATCAAATTCCAAAGTTAGGTTTAGGTTTTAGGATTTGGAGAGAATGGAGATTTCTTCATTTAAAGGTGTAAAAAAAGAAAAAGAAATAATTTTTACTTATATAGGTTGGTATGGACAGTCCTAAGCAAAATTGAGGAGTGACAAACTTGTAATTTTTAGGAATAAAATTATGGACAGCCCTGAATGTTCTTTGTAGTGCCTCACAAGCCTAAAATAGGTGACGTTCATTACTTGGTGTCAGAAAACATATGAAATTGCAAGTTTCGCCCCTAAAGTAGAGATCACTCGGAACTATATTGTGACAATCAAATTTAGGGGATTTTTTTACCTTAAGGGAATGTCGCTCCATAAGTATATGAGCGGTACAATCGTTGATTTAGACAAAACAAATAGTACAAACATATCAAGAGGCTGTGCTTTGCAGGAGGAAGAAGATCAAGTATATTCAAGTGTGTAAACACTGTTTGATTTTCATACTTATTGTACATTTCAGGCTTTTGCCATTGTATCACCAGTAAATATACATAGCTACTTCTTATTCTTCTTCAACATTTATTGCTTTTTCACGATTGACAAGTGATGCTCTACCTGACAATCATGGTTACAACTTGAGCAAATATCCTTTCTGGAAAAATATATAAGCAGAATCGCAGTCATCAACATTTTAATTAGAGATTTGGCAAGCAGTTCCTGTCACATGTTTTAGAAATGACAATGCATTTATATAGAGACAAGACAGGCAATCTAAAAAGATAATAGAGCTCGCATATTTACAAATTACAATACACTTATTATTTATATAATACAACAAGGTAGCAACTGTGCAGGAGAATCAACAGGTCAGGCTTAAGAAATTGCACACAAATAAGCGTGTGTGCTGACCAGAAGGATAGTCCTAATAGTGTCTCCGGTCGCACTCAGGAAATCTGCAGATGTGAACGAAAGAGCAGATTCTGCTGGCTGAAAAGAAAATGAGCTGGTAGGTTATTCAATGCAAGCATACAAAATTTCACATCTGGTATAGGTTTGAACAAGTTCAAAATATCATCATTTATTAACTTTTGCCCGCTCAACCCTTCACAAGGTTGTGATCATTAGACACTAAAGAAATGTATCTTTCATGAAACAACAGATATTTCCAATTAAGTATTACTGCTTTTGAACAAGTTCAATCAGTTGGTAGGTTATTCAATGATTGGCCATATATGGATAATTCATACCTGGCAAATATGGATATCTTAAGTTCACAGAATCTTCCCTTCAATAGAAAAGCAAAATATTGAAGATCTACTTTCTTTTATAAGTAAGGTCTATACTTGTATTTTTGCACGATTTTGTTTTCCCTTCAGTTCAAATTAGATGATGTGGTTTTCCTTTTCTTATTTAGTCAACTAGTTTTTTAGAACGATATGCAAGTTGAGTTTATGAAACAACAGCAGAATATAGAAAGATGCATAACTTATTATTCACGACACTTGGCCCTGCAAATATATAGACCATATTTGATTGTATCAAAGGTCCACTAAATTGGGATTTAGCTATTGGCCGTAACACATTTAGGTAAGGTCATTTATCATAAAGAGGAATATATAGAACATATTTGATACGGAGTTCTCGGAGAGTGGAAGCATGTAGTGAGAAATACAAGGTAGATCTGTTGAATTTTTCCAAAGAAAGCTATGATACCCATGTTGAGTTCTGTATGGATGATGACAGAGGGATATGGAGAAGAATAGATGATAGAACCCAATAATAACTTGACTAATTCTCTCTCTCTCTCTCTTATAATCAAGGTTCAAAGTATCGGTATCGGAATCGGTATCGGACCATTCCTATGAGTATCGGGATCGGCGGTATCGGTAGTATCGACGGTTTCGGATCGGAGTATCGGATTTTTTTGTATCGGAAAACAAACAACTATTAGTAAATTATTAACATTTTAGAGAATATATTTTATACATTTATGCATAATTTAAAGTATTTTCAGTATTGTTTCTTAGTATTTTTGATATTGAATGAAATAGTAGTCATCCTTGTCGATTGATTTATATGCGATAGATAAGTTTTCCTCTTTTATATGTTTTTACAACCATACTATGCTTTTACATCCTTTCTAATTGGTCTTTTTAATTTAAATTTTTTGCCGAATTGACTGGAAAAGAGACCTCTAATGTCGGTATCGGTCAGTATCGGGTATCGGTTGGTATCGGATCGGAATATGTCAAACTGTATCGGTATCGGCCGTATCGGATCGGTATCGGCCGATACTTTAAACTATGCTTATAATACATAATTTCTAGAGCAATTTATGCCTTTATATAGGCTTACATTTTAGACTCCTAACAAGCTTAAGATAATTACTTCCATATAATTCCTAGCTAACAATCATATCTAATTTCTAGCTAACAATCATATCTAAAACTAGTCGTACCAATCTAAACACACAAAAACTTGCTAGGATAGAATACTAACTTTAATGATAACTAATTAGGACTCTACTCAATACAAGATAATTAAATAGGATTGTTGTCTTCTTTATCATTAATGGGATTATATCTACAACATCCTCTCTTAATCCAAATCCTTGATGGAACATGTACTGACAAATGACTCTCCTTCAACAACTTTGTTAATTTGTCGGTAACTTAATCCTCGCTCTTGCAATAGAGCAACTTGAGAACTCGATCTTCTCGTCAAGTTGAGCTCTTGCAGTGTAAATGTTAAGCTACCTTGGATTTGTCCAAACTTTATCTGGCAACTAACCACATATCTTCCAGCTTTTCCAAAATTTGAAGGAAATTGAATAACAGAAGCAACTTGGCAGCAATCCCTAATCTATGGAAAAGCCTTCCCTCTCTGACAACGATAATGATGATCAAGAAACAATGATGATCCGGATCTTCTGCTCATGCTTCCACTACGAGGTCAATAAGAGATTTGGGATTCGCCTACCTTTTTATAGTCCGGCAAGAGATTATACATGGAATCTAATTCTTACAAGGTTGTAAAAATCGCTAGTTGACCGCTAGTCAGTTCGCGGAAACTAGAGATTAATAGGATTAATCGGAGACTAGCCAGGGACTAGACGGATTAATCGTTTTGAGTATGAGTGGGTACCACCGATTTGCAAATCATGTTGCTGCTTTGGTCACACACAGCACAAGTGTCCACAGGCACGTGTTGATGGCAATGGTGAGGCTGAGACATCTGCTTGAAAGGACCCGGGGATGGGGGTAGAAATAGGAGGGAGCGGTGCAACTCCGAATGATAGTCTAGCTCCCGGTGAAGTGGTTCCTATGGAGATGCATGAGGGAGGGCAAATGGTGATCAGGACGACTGTTGACGTTTCAGCTTTGGAGCCTTGGAGGGATAAAGGGAAGGACCTTGCTACGACTCAACCTCCTCCAGAGGCAGGATCTCCAATAGTGTTCTGCAGCCAAAGTAATGGGCAAGGGGAGGGTGTACATAAGGAGGGTGACGGCAGGGTCCGGTAAAGGATCAAAATGAGGAGGATACATAGCGACCTTGGCCTTCTCAGCAAGAAGAGACGGGCTTTTGATACGCACGAGGATGTCCTTCGGCCTGATCGCCCCTCTGTACCGGAGAAGCAAGGAGAACTATGCGTTGACAACTATCCGATAAAGGATCAAAATGAGGAGGATACCATAGCGGGCCTGGCCTTCTCAGCAGGAAGAGACGGACTTTTGGTACGCACGAGGATGTCCTTCGGCTTGACCGCCCCTCTATACTGGAGCAGCGAGGGGAACTATGTGTTGACAATCCAGAGTGGACGAGGCTGCTAACTGATGGTGATGCTGGTGGACAACAGAACATGGATGTAGGCGGTTCTGATATGCAGAGCAACATAGAAGATGACATTTCGATTCTGGAGAAACTACCATCTCTCCCTGGAGGTAGTTGCGTGGAACTACAAGGGACCTCAGTCTCTGATCAATGTCGGCAATGTCAGTAATGGCATAGAATGTGCGTGGAGCTTGCTCGATTGCAAGGTGGAAGGAGATTATGGCTATGATTGGAAGAAATAAGTGCTATAATTTTGCTCTTCTAGAAACAAAAATAAAAGGGGAGAGGATCTTAAACAGATGTGTGCCTCCGCATTGGAGTCGCGTACACAACTTGCACTTGTGTAGCATGGCGAGGATATAGATTAGATGGGATCGTGGCATGTGGGATGGTCAAGTAATGTTTGTATCTGAACAATTAATTGCAGTAGAGTTTAGCAATAAAGGTGAACTCCGGTTTGTACATGGAGAGGTGTATGGACACAATGACAGGAAACAGAGGGACATCATATGTCTTAGCGACGTTGCTAAGAATCGTCTCATGTTACCGCTACTCTACTTGGGGGACTTCAACGCTCTTCTCTACCACAACGAAAAGGTTGGAGGCCGACGAGTATCAGACACCATCTTGCAGGATTTTCAGACGTGCCTAATACGCTCCGGGCTGCAAAGCATTACGAAGATTGGGCATATATGGACCTGGAACAACAAGGCTGTTCGGAAGAGGATGGCCTGCCAGCTTGATAGGGCACTGGGGAACCGGTTTTGGCTTGCCACTTTCCGAATGTTTTCGTGGAAGGGTTGACTGTTGGTACGAGTGATCATTCTTCCATCTGTCTCAGAATGCTGGGCGAGGCCGTTCCGCTACAACAATAAGTAATCACTAGTTGTTGGGTATAAAGAGGCAACTGCAAGAGGGCTTCAGAAATTGACTCAGGAGAATAAGCATTTCCGGTTGGTGCAGAGCCTGAAGATAGTGAAAGCTGAGCTGAAGCTTTGGAATTATTCCTTACCGAAATCGACCTTGGGAGAGAAGGAAAGCGAGCTTCAGGAGGTGCAAAGCCGGCTTCAGAATGATATCCTAAGTGACGACGTTGCCGCCCGAGAGCGTACTTTAGTTCAGGAGATGGGGTCACTCTGGCTGCAAGAGGAAATACAGCTTGCACAGCGGGCCAAATGTTCGTGGCTTCGGGTAGGAGATAAGTGCACCAAGTTCTTTTATGACGTGATTCAGACGAGGCAACACCGCAATTCTATAACCACTCAATAGAGTAGATGGAGCGGAGGTGCGGACACAACATGACATACAAGCTGAGGCGATCAGGTATTACTCTGACTTATATAACCAGAGTGATTATATGCATGATTTTTCTGACCTGGTTTGTAAGCGGCTTGTCACTTCACATGGTAATAATGTGTTACTGGCTACTGTGACGGTGCAGGAGGTGGAAAGTATTGTTAAGAATATTGATCCTAATAAAGCCCCTCGTCCGGACGGATTTGCCAGTCAGTTCTTTAAAACGTACTGGCCAGAGTTGAAGGGACGTGTCGTGAAGGTGATTCAGGACTTCTTTGTGTACGGACAATTATTGAGAGTGCTCAACCACACTTTTATTTCGCTCATGCCGAAGAAAGGGGGGGCAAGCAACCTTGCAAACTTTCAACCCATTGCTTGTTGCAATTTCATCTACAAACTGATCACTCACCTGACATAGCTGACCACTTTCGTATCAAACTGGAGGGAGAAGGCGTGTATCAAACTGGACCTCCGGAAGGCATACGATATGGTGAACAGGGAGTTTGTATGCCGGTTATTGCTTGCTATGGGTTTCAGTGCAACGTGGGTTGATCGGGTCAGGGAATGTATCTCTAAGGCGACCTTCTCGGTACTTATCAACGGACAACCTTACAATTACATCCGGAGCAATCGAGGGTTGCGGCAAGGATATCCTTTGTCTCTGTACCTCTTTACCATTGTGATAGTATTTTACGTGTATGATAGACTCTGCGGTGCACAAGCGGGTTATCCTACCATTATTCAAGCAAATAGTTCCCCACGTTTCTCATCTGATCTATGCGGATGATCTACTGGTGTTCCTCAACCCACGAGATCTGGTTTGACGGCTGTGACGAATATTATGATGGAGTTTGGCCAACTCTCGGGCCTCTGTCTTAATAAGGATAAGAGCATTGTTTATCTTAATCGTGGTTGCTTGCTGAAGGAGGAGAAGACAGTCGCTCTTGGGGTTCGGCTTGGTGAGCTTCCAATGAAATATCTAGGCATTCCACTATCAATTATGCGGACAGTACTGAGTGCCAGAGTTTGGTGGAGTATGTTCAACGTAGAGTAGAAGGGTGGCCGGCCCAATGCCTGTCCTTCGGAGGTCGGGTTGAACTAGTGCTTTGTTGTTGCAGCGTTGGTTATATTCTGGTTACAATCGCTGCTCCTAACAGTTTCTACCATCCGAAAAGTGGAGAGGGTCTGTGCGAACTTCATCTGGAGGGAAGGGGTCCACGCCATCTCATGTGTGTCGTTTACGGGAGGAAGGGGTGGGACTACGGCCCATAGCTATCCTTCGGGAGGTGGCTGGCTTGCGGATAGCTTGAAAGTTTATACAAGGGGAGACGCTCTGGGCTACTTGGATGAGAAATCGTTACCTCAAGAGATCGAGTTTATGGGAGTATCAAGAGACCAACAATGAATCCGTTATGTTTAAAAATATTCTACGACAACGGATGCGCCTGAAGCAGTTAATTACCCAACACCCAACTCATCGCGAATGGGGAGGGGACGAATTTGTGATGGGATCCCTGGGTCCTGCACCGGAGCGTCCAGGAGCCGGTGGACGGCTTTGGTCGAGTTCCTGCGGCCTAGCAGGGACAGGTCAGTCGCATTATTGAGGGTGGCACTTGGCAACTAAGGAGGCTTCAGTTTCCGCGGCAGTTTGAGCAAGAAATCTACCGCATCCCGATCGACGGTAGCTTGGACTGTGACAATTGGGTGTGGGATGACAGCCCAACCGAAAATTTTGTATAACTAGTGTATGGCCAAATCCTTATGGCTCAAAACAAATGGGAGCATGATGACATTGTATGGTATAAGGGGATTGCAAACAAGTTCCAATATTGTTTGTACAAATTACTACTTGGTAAACTACTTACAAGGGACCGGCTTCACAGGTTTTGAGTCTACCTATGGATTTGACGTGTCCATTGTGGACATGGCCAGGAATCAATGATGCATATGTTCTTCGAGTGTGGTAGTGCATGGGAGATATGGCAGTGGCAGGCGACGCTCCTCAAACTGCACGATAATGGGGACGGATATAACATCGATCATTCGGAGTATCGGGAGGTCTCGTAGTCGGGGAGGTCTATTGTTCAATGAGGCATGCACCAGGTTAGCGTCGGTTGTATGGCATATCTGGAAGGAGAGAAACAACCGGATCTTTGAGGGACTTTGTACTGCTAGAGCTGACATTCTTCACAATATAGAGTTTGATGTGAATGGGTTAAAAACAACCAAGACTCCCACATGACGGAAAGATGTGATGTATCATGTTTTTTCATTTATAAAATTACCTTATTCCAATATGTGTGCCTACATGTTCTGTCTGGTTTGGAAATTTTGCAAGTTGTTCCTCTATTGGCAAGGGAAGTTCTTGTTGCCCATCTACACTTCAATAATTCTTCAAATTTTATTGTTTTTTCCTGTATAGATAATATATAATATATGACATAAAAAATCAATAATAAATCTTTTGTATTATACCAAGTGAGTGCAATTATTTTTAACTTTTTATCACACTAATTCCAATTTTAGTTGAAAATAATAGATATAATTAATAAGACACTGTCAACAAGGAAAAATAATAGCTAATGTACCTAAGTACATTTTCATGCTGCACTTGCCTTGAAGAAAAAAAATGAAACAAACAGTATACATCATATAAAATAATGGTTAATCAAGCAAAAGCACTTTTTATGACTTTTAAGTAAGCAATTTGAGAGATGAAATTTGTACTGCTAATAGAAGAAGTAGGGACTGCACAATCAATCTCCCAAAGAATGTGTGCTACAGCAACACACAGTAGCCTTACTTGGTATATTGAAAATTTTGCTAAATGATTACTTGAGAAAAATCCTCTTACTTCTACCTTGCAATTACTCTTTTAAAAGAAAAGTCTGATATTTTTTATTCTTATATTTCCAATTGTGCTCTATTTATTCCAACATATACTGATTGTACATATTTATTTAAAACACAGATACATGGTAACACAGGCATTAGAATCCCGAAACACACAGGTTAAGTCATAGAAACTGGCCTCTTCATAAATGATAAAGTGTCCTCAAACCCTTCATTGTGTGTGGCATTGGGATACCCACTCAAACAAGAGTCTCAGGCAGCCTCATGGAATAGGGATGCCCTCCTAAACAGTTGAAGACTAAAAATTTGAGTTGCTGGGCAGCGAACATGTGCTACCGCGCAACCCCTCTATGAGCTACAGTTTTTTTTACCTTTAAAAGTCAAATGTTGCGGTTAGAAGGTTTATGTAAATCTTATCACTATATTCAGAAAAGTTAAATTCATCTTTAACAAGATAACCCTTGGCTTCTTAATTAGTGTATTCAGTACAACCAAATTGTTGAATATTTGGACTGAATTATTTCACCAATTCTCTCTACCCATTTCCTGTTTATGGTGAAGGCAATTATTCTTTTTAGTGAAGGGGTCCTCTCTTCCTTGTCTCCGACATTACCATTTTCTGTTCAGCATTTTTAACATGTACACCGAAGAAAGCGAAATTCCTAATAATAGGTATTTCTTCTTCATCCTTAGAAATGGTGTCAACATGAATGCTAAACAATGGCTAAATTAGAGAGCCATTATCCAAGGTAGTCAAAGGCGCAAGGCGCATTCGAGACGCAAAGGGTCCAAATCGTCCGAGGCGCAAGGCGCACTTAAGGCGCACGTCCGAGCTGACGCAAGGTGCAAAAATTATATATATATATATATATATATATATATATATATATATATATATATATATATATATATATATATTCACATCGGATTTCTACATTGATAAACATGTGTGCTTTAAATTTCCCCATGTCTATGTTGCAATTACTTTGAATTGAGTGAGTGAAAGAGAAAACAGTAAAAAAAAAAGTACATCAGTTCAAAAAACAGTCTAAAAACAATAAAATAGTTCAAAAAATAGTCTAAACATATTATTTTTTTCAAAGGAATTTCAAGACGTGCCTTAGCTATTCCAAGGCGCTCGGAAAATGTGCACCTTAAGAATTGTGCCCCGCCTGGAGTGCCCTGAGGTGCTGCCCCTGTGCCTAGGAGCAAGGCGCACCCGAGGCGCGCCTTTGAGTACACTGCCATTATCACTACTACTAGTACTACTCCCGAGGAAAATTATAAGAAAAAGAAATAGTAATATTATGTTATTGCTAGTGTTACCAACTACTACTAATATACTACTATAACACACACTACTAGTGTTGTCAGTGTAGTGCTGAAATGCTATTGGAAATGAGTTGGCTGACCTAAGTAAAGACGCTGACAAACATGAATTGAAGCTAAAGAGGAAAGCACAGGACCTTCATAAAGCTAAATAGAGAAAGTGTTATGTAGCCAACACCAAGGATTAAAATAAAGGCTTCTTGTTGTCTTTATTGAGTGATTTTGTCATCAACGTACTACATTTACAATTTCTCATGATCATTGAAGTCCTTTATCACATCAACTGATTCAGTTTATCGTCATGATCCAGGAGGAACTTTATCTACATAACGGCTTGACTGGCATGGAGGAGGTTGGCTACAAGTAGTCAAGAGTCACAGGATAGGTGTAATGTAAACTGCGTAAATTGGATAAGCAATCCAGAGCAGTTAAGTCTGATACATGCATTCAAAGACCAAACTTGAGCTACAGAGGAAGTTGTCATGAAACAAAAAGTTTTGGGTTACATGTTAAAAATGTAGATTGCTCTCTTTTGTGGGAGGGTTGGAGCAAAGCATGCAGGACTGTGCATCCAAGTTTAATTGTGTCGTAATTCACATTACATGAAGACATCCCTTGAGATGACCTTGTGGCCAAGCACGACGGGGAATACATTAACATCTTTAAACGGTTGAAAAATTTCTAAGCACGTCATCGTTGTCAACCCCTATGTTGGTCAGATACAGTACATACAAAGAATTGATTTGGATATGGTAATTCTCTAAAAATTCTCCAATACAGGCTACCTAATGAACATGATTGTACATATATTTATATGCATACAAGTATCTTGCCTGTACAAAAATGGTCTACGGGCTAGAGTGTAGATAAATTCTAAACCAATCCCCAAAAGGTAATGCACCGATTAAAAACAAGAATTGTTTATTGCGTCTAAATAATTTTCTGCACAAGTCTGCCTATGTTGCAGGACCCTTTCGGAACATATGTGTGTGCAGCTGTTGGACAAATTGGTCATGCAAGTATAGCGTGACGCATATAAGTGCATCTCCTACATGGATATGGTCCTCTGATGCAACCTAGAGCTACACACTGAATGTGTTCATCGTGTTAAAACACCTACCAAAATAGTTCTACATTCTTGTTAACCAAGTTCAGAACACAGCAGCAATCACTAATAACTACAAAGTTGTTGCTCTACTAAATACCTCGCTAGCTCGCGCAGATCAGATCAGATCACTGCCGGACGACCGAGACGGCATGTGGCACCTTGTCCGGGTCGGAAGGCAGGCACACGTACAGGAACTCGTCGGCGACCTCCTCCGCCAGCTCCCCGTGCACCGCCTTGCAGTACACGTAGAGCGCCGCGTTGGTAGCGAACCAGTAGAGCAGGAGGACCGTGAGCGCGGCAGAGCCGAACACGGTCCTCGCGACGTTCCAGCCCGCCACGGGCCCGGTCCTGTGCAGGCCGAAAGCCCAGACGAGGAGAGGCAGGGCGGGGAGGAAGAAGAGGAGGAGGCAGAGGGAGGGGAGGCGCATGGTGCGGGTGAGGTAGAGGGAGCGGCGGAGGGGGGAGAGGAAGTGGGAGGGTTCGAGGACGGAGATGGGGAAGGAGAGGGAGAAGGGAAGGAGGAGGAAGAGGAGGGGGAGGAGGAGGAGGAGGGGGAGAGAGAAGGGGGAGAAGAAGAGGAGGAGGAGGAGGGAGAGGGAGAAGAAGAGGAGGAGGAAAGGGAGGAGGGTGAGGAGGAGGCGGAGGAGGGGGAGGGGGAGGGAGAGGAGGAGGGGGAGGAGGTTGACGGGGAGGGAGAAGAGGGAGCGGCGGAAGGAGAGGGAGACCGCGGCGGAGGCGGAGAGGGAGAGGAGCACGACGGCCGCGGCGGAGAGTGAGAGGGAGATGGCGGGGGCGGCGGAGGGAGAGGAGGGGTGGGGGAGGCGGAGGAGGGATTGGGGAGGGGTCGGGGGAGAGGAGGAAGAGGAGGAGAGGGAGAGGAGGAGAAGGTGGGGGAAGGAGAGGAGGAGGAGAGAGAGGGGGAGGAGGAAGAGGACGGAGAGGGCGAGGAAGTGGCGGGTGTGGGAGGAGATCACGCGGTGGGACTCGTGGAGGATGCCGCCCAAGAGGTATACCCGCGAAGAGAATGGTTCGGATGGCGGTAAGGGGGTTGGGGTAGCCGCCATGGGAGATGGAAATTCTTGAGGTGAGGAGAGTACAAAATTTGGACAGTGAAAGGGCCTTCTGCGTCTTGTTCTTCAAAGGTCAAACAGGATAAGCTTCTCCTTTTTGCCTTTTTTTTTTTTGGATATTTATAAGGGCACTACATATATTACTCGGGGCTAGCCCATAGTAAATTTGTAAAAAATTACAAGTTTGTCATCATAAAACTTACTTGGGGCTAGCCCAAACGCGGGACTGTTGTATTCAGGACTGTCACAATTTTGACAGTCCTACCACATGTAAGGACTGTCAAAATGTTGACAGTCCTACAAATTGTTAGGACTGTCATAATTTTGACAGTCTTTTTTCCCAAAATTACAAGTTTGCCACTATCATAGTTACTTGGGGCTAGCCCACACCAAACTATAAAATTGAAATGACTTTCTATTTTTGGCATTCCACCTAGACTTGAAGAAACATTCATTCCACCAAGCCCAAACCTAAATTTGGAAATTGCTAGTTGTGGTTGGAGGAGGATTTTACTTTAGTGATACTCCAAGGAATATTCTTCCGGTATGTCTTCGACAACCTACGATGAATAAGTTTTACAATTGTCCGAAAAAATTTAGTTTATTTTGACTATTTTAGGAACAATGCATGAAAAAATGTTCGATGACGAAGTCGGATCGTCCAATTCATTAAATATGCACTCCGGACGTTCCGAAGAACAAGTTGGTTGTTCCGAAGCACGTACTGTACGTAAACGACAACCCTAATTTGACAGTCACGATTTAGGACTGTAAAAATTTGACAGTCCTATATAAATATAGGACTGTCAAATAATCTACAGTCCTAAATTAATAGAGGACTGTCAGAAATTCGACAGTCCTATATAAAAGTAGGAATGTCATAATTTGGACAGTCCTATTTATAAATAGGACTGTAAAAATAGTGACAGTCCTGGATAATTATATGAAGTTATTAATTTTTATATTATTTGATATTGGTTATAGGACCAACCTTGTTCAGATATTGTGGTACATCCTGCTGTTGGTGTTGAGGTGGATGATATTTTCTCAACGGATATTGAATTTGCAAGCCATGAAGAAGCATTAGAGTGGTGCAGAGAAGTTGGGAGACGACATAACGTAGTTATTATCATTGCAAGATCCATCCGATCTCGGCCGGGCAGAAAATATCTTGAGCTGGGATGCGAAAGAGGAGGTGTGTTTAGGGAGCATCATAAAAAAAAGGGTGTTGTTGAAAAAGAAATTCCTAAGAAAAACGTTGGGACGAGAAAATGTGGTTGTCCATTGAAGGTGTTGATTGTAAAAGTTGAAGATGTGAAGTAGAAAATCGAAGTTAAGAATGGAAGACACAATCATCCTATTCCAGGGACACTTACGGGTCATGCCTACGTAGCACGGTTGAAGGAAGATGAGAAAAAGTTGGTTGAAGAATTGTTCCTTTCAGGAGTAGCACCGAAACAAATATATTCTGTTGTGCGACAAAAACAAGATGGGAACAAGTCTACCATGAGAAAGATCTATAATAGTTTGGCCAGAGCGAAATGCAATAGTATGAAAGGAAGAATGGCGATGCAGCAAGTATTAAAGTTGCTTGGGGAGCATCACTACGTGGAGTAGCATAGAAGACATCCACAAACTGATGAACTCCTTTCATTGTTTTGGGCTCATCCTGATTGCACACACTTGGCTCGGTCCTTCGCAGACGTGTTGGTCCTTGATTGTACATATAAGACGAACAAGTTCAAGATGCCTCTTTTTCACGTTGTCGGGTTTACGTCTACGGGAAAAACATTTACAGTCGCTTTTTGTTTTATGAACAGTGAGACAGTAGAGGATTACACATGGGCGTTGAGGAAACTACAATCCATTTACACAGGTTACAAAGAGCCGTCTGTTTTTGTTACTGACAGAGAATATGCGTTGATAAATGCTATAGATATTGTATTTCCTCATGCGCATAGACTACTATGCACTTGGCATATAAATAGAAATATCCAAGCTCAATGCAAGAGAAAATTTGAAAATGTGGACGGTAAAATTGACATGCTTTGCTTCGAAGAATTCTACAGTGATTGGAGTCTTGTATGGCGAGCAAGTACTACAGACAGTTACGACGCAGCATGGTACATGTTCCAACAAAAGTGGGAGACGAGTAACCCGACATGCATATCTTATATCAAAGATACTTGGCTAGAACCACATAAAGAGCAATTCGTCTTAGCATGGACCAATATGGTGAAGCATTATGGCACGATCACTACGAACCGGGTCGAAGGAGCACACTCATGTTTAAAAAGATATCTGCGGACATCGGTCGGTAATTTTGTCTATGTTTGGCAATCGATTCATTTGATGACTATTGCCACGGTGAACGATATTGTAGCATCATTTGAGATGAGCCTCAATATTGCAAAGCATGAATACAAGCAAGAACCCCTCTTGGATGGTTTAACCCATGTGGTATCTCACAAGGCCTTGGGGTTATTGTTTGAGAAGATTCGTAGGTCGAAGTCGGTGGGTTATGATCCCGAGGTTTGCGGTCGTTCATATCGACATTTACTGGGACTTTCTTGTGCACATGAGATCAACGAATACCGTCGTGAATCTATACCTATTCCAATAGATGGTGTTGATCAACGTTGGCGACAGCTGTCGATAATGCCGACGGTGAAAGTGCCAGATGATTTCTTTGCGTTGTCCCAAGTGAAACTACTTCACGCAAGGTGGTGTGGCGCATCGGAACCGGAGAGAAGATCCATTGAGGTTAAAATCTAAGAGATTGCAGTCCCGGCAACAACTCGATTGCAAGAGCCATCCGTTGTTCGAACTCCTAAGGGAAGACCACACTCAAGAAATAGTAGAGCAAAAAAGAAGGAGGAGGAGTCAACTAAAAGAGATCCATCCTTATTCGAACATATCGAACGCAGTTTGGAGGCAAAGTCCGTTGTTCGAACTCCTAAGCTAACTATTCGAAGGGAGAAGAAACAGAAAACCATAGATGCAGGCACGGCGGAGGGTGTTGATAACTTTTCTGTTTCTTATAGTCTATACATTGATAATTTCCTACCTGAGATACGAAACTTCATTTGGTCTATTGTTGATGTTCCTGCGGATGGCCACTGTGGATACCATGCACTAGCAAGACAACTAGGCTATTCAGTGGAAGCAGGATGAAGACAGGTTAGGGCAGAGCTATACGAGGAGTTGGAGTCGCGACTAGCCTTCTATAGCCAGATACTTGGCGAAGAAATTGTTGGAGATTTGTTGGCAGGCATACCTTGTACGGAAACAGTCACCGGACCAGACCATTACATGGATGTCCCGCCTGCTGCTTACGTCTTCTCTAATAGGTATAAGTTACCTATTGTAATTATCTCACAAGGTATTAACAATACTTTCTTTCCAATGTGTGCCCCCCCCGGCCGAACACCGAGTATCCAATCTATGTTGCATAGGGCTTGTCGGACAACACTTCGTCATCCCAAGCTTGATCGCTCATTCTCCTATTCCGCCACCTTCTACGCTTTGGTATAAACACGCACCAGAGGAAGCGATCGCATGGACGACACCCTACAAGGATGTAATGGCGGCCTATAAGAAGATGATGAAGATGGAGGATCCAAAAATCATGCCGGACGACTACTTTAATATTTTTATCGATTGATACTGTATATTGAAAATGTATTTTGTGTTGATCCATGTATATTTAAGTGTATATTGAACAATATGTTGTATGTTGTGTAATGAAAGAAGTTATGACGATTTTGACTGAATATTGTGCATTGCTACTAATAACTTAGGACTGTAAATTTCAAAGACTGTCAGGATAATAGGACTGTCACAATTATGACAGTCCTAGTATATACTAGGACTGTCACATTTTTGACAGTCCAAAAGTTTGCCCTTTGTCATATATGCCCATTTATATAACTTTAGGACTGTCACAATTTTGACAGTCCTAGTGTATACTAGGACTGTCAAAAATGTGACAGTCCAAAAGTTTGCCCTCTGTCATATATGCCCATTTATATAACTTTAGGACTGTCACAATTTTGACAGTCGTAGTGTATACTAGGACTGTCAAAAATGTGACAGTCCAAAAGTTTGCCCTCTGTCATATATGCCCATTTATATAACTTTAGGACTGTCACAATTTTGACAGTCCTAGTGTATACTAGGACTGTCAAAAATGTGACAGTCCTAAAGTTTGCCCTCTGTCATATATGCCCATTTATATAAGTTTAGGACTGTCACAATTTTGACAGTCCTAGTGTATATTAGGACTGTCAAAAATGTGACAGTCCTAAAGTATGCCCACTATCATATATGCCCATTTATATAACTTTAGGACTGTCACAATTTTGACAGTCCTAGTTTATACTAGGACTGTCAAAAATGTGACAGTCCTAAAGTTTGCCCACTGTCAATATTGGACAGTCCAAGTGTAAACTAGGATTGAATATACAGTTAACCCAATGACCAATATGCACAGTAAACAGATCAAAATAGTAAGAACAAGGCAAAATTAACTCATAGTGTCACAACATGGCAAAATTAACTCAAAGTGTCACAACCAATCAGAATTATAGTTTAAATTAAGTTTTACAACTCAAATCCGGAATATCGTCAATTCGTCATATTCAATCAAACTTTTACAACTTTTACAGCTCAAATTTTTACAATTCTCAAAGCTCATATTCCGTCACACTTTTACAACTCAAAATGATTGTTCAAACGTCATGGCGCCTCTTCGTGCGTTGCTCTCTAATATCCAAGAAAGGATATTCTTCAGCATTGTCGATTTTTTGGAGTTCGTCATTGATTGTCATATAATTGGAACCCTGGCAACTGACGAGGCTTCTTCCCAACTTCTTAACTTTCCTTGCCTATTCATGAAAAATAAAAAAAATTGTTAGCCACAGTTACAAATATCAAACTTAAGGTCTACAAGTAGGCTCACCATCTTGACCAGTGCAGAATACAAGACCGATTTGGAAGAAAGATCTGACGGTACACGCACAATATCCCCTCCGTGTTGGAACAAGGTCGGTAGTCCGACACCGGCGAAGTAGGCAAGGTAGTCGTCGCTGCACTCCGCCATATTGACTGTTGCTAGCCGGTCGGTATCTTTAATGACGTGGCGTTGCCACTCGGTGAAGAAGTTCGATACCCAGTTGAAATATGCAGGTATATAGTTTAGCAGTTTTGTACCGCGCGGAGGATTTATCATTTGCAAAGTTTGCCTTGGGACAGTTTGTACGTAGCCAAACTGACGTAGCACTCTATCCGGCATATAAGCCTCCTCGATTTCATGACAACTGATAAGACCGTGATATAAGGCGACTGGTTGCAACGGACGGGTAGTCTGTCGCAAATCACGGTATGGATCCCATACAATCTGCACCGCATAAAATATAGTATAACGTTATTTAGCATAACGTAGTCAATTAATACCAATTAAGTACAATATTAGGTCTAAATTTACCTCTTCTGTCGTCATATCTTCGAGTGCATGCCGTAGAGCGTCCAATGTGTGAGAACGTTTGGCATCTTCTTTATTTGGCTTCCATCGGCACATTCTAGGCAGGTTCTCGTCGTACTCTCGGTTCGTCTTCGCCCGCTGCAGGGTTGGAAAGTGCTCGTATATCCATGCCTTCACGTTACCGGAAATATATTAGTCCAAAAATAAACAACACAATTTCAATTTATGTAAACAAGTGGAGAAAGATATATCTATACATGGAGTAGAGTCTGGCATCCGAAAATTGTCTTCGAACCAACACGGGATGCCGCACCAAGCTCGCGGTAAAGGTATGCCAGTATACCGCTTCCCCAAGAAATTTGCTCCAACGTCTCAATGTTGTCCAAATTGATGAGATATTTGGCATTTATCGACGTTCCAGACTTATCGGTAATGCCGACAGCCCCTAAGATGAACTGAATATATCCGCGGGCCACATTTTCGCTATTATCAATTTCAGGGGCCGGCTCAGCGAATATCTCCTCCAAATATTTTAGAGGAAGTCCGTAGGACTTCTTGAATTCTCGAAGACTAGTAAAACTAGTGGCATCAACTCCCAAACACCCTGATACATAATCCACCATATAATCGTAATAGTTGATGCTCGAATCATCAAAAGTATGATTCTGCATGGGACGACCATCAACCCTAAGTCCCAATATATGATGGACGTCATCAAGGGTAATCGTCAACTCCCCATTGGGTAGATGGAAAGTGTTGGTCTCTGGATGTCACCGTTCTATAAATGTTGAAATCAGTGCATTATCCACCGTCGTATATGAGTAGCTACCCAAATATTGTAGACCGGTGGGACTGATTTTTGACTTCACATCATCTCCCAGTAATTCATACCTCCATGTATTATATTTTTTGCCATGGTTGATTACCGTCAACATACGACCACTCTCCTGAAAAGTCAACAATTGGATGAAATTAAACCTCTATGTAAAATAAACTTTGAACTTACATCTATATATAAATTTATCATAACGTAATGTACTTACCGGATTGTTCCATATTTGGTATGCAATATGGTTTTCGATGGACGGTAACATAGAGCAACCGTTTGGACGAGTGTCGACTGGTCCCGAACCATCAATAGGCCGGTTTCCGAGAGTTTGTGGAAGACTCTCGACAGGACTACTTGCAGGCTGAGAAGGTCCTGAACCATCAGTTGGCCGATTTGGAATATTTGGCATGTCCTCATCGGAGGAGGAAGAAGAACCGGAAGAACTAGGAGGAGCACGTCTCTTCGAACGAAGGGCAATCTTCTTTGTCAATGGACGTTTCCTCACTTCAGGGCGTGCCTCGGCCTCGCAGATAGTGACGCCTGGTAAAATAGTACGTGAAACTGTGCGTTCCTTAAGCATCGACGCAGTAGGGCGTCTTCTCAAATCTTCATCCACAGTGTCCTTTCCAGGGGCATGACTATAAAACAAAAATTATTATATACATACAATAATTAATTTCTATTTAAACATAATAATTGAATTTTACATTGAGGACTGTAGCCATTTCTACAGTCCTATAAGTATACAGGACTGCAGAATTTTCAACAGTCCTAATCTTTTAGGACTGTTGAATATCCTACAGTCCTAAATCTATATGGGACTGTAGGATATTCTACAGTCCCGCTCGATACTGCTCGACAATGTCGAGCAGTCTCGACTTTTTACGCCCAAAAAACATGTTCGAAAGGACTTGTATGTCTAAACTACATCCTAGACTCCGCCAAGGACTAGTATGCCCTCATTTGAAAGAAAATCACTCAAAATTTTCAAAATGCAAGAGAATTTCTTAAAAATTTTGAACAATTTTGCAAATACAATAGCACAAGGAGAATGAGGATTGCTACCTTGGTTCTTTCGAGACTTTGGGAGCCATCGACAAAGAGGAGGAGGACAGCGGAGATCGGTCGGCGGGAGGGGGGAAAGCTCCGGTCGGGTGGGGAGGGTTTGGGAGAGTTTGGAGAAGTAGTGGGCTAGTATGAGTAAAAGATTGGGCTAGTATAAGTAAATGTTGCTCTTTAGTGGGCTAGCCCCAATCCTGGGCTAGCCCCAAGTAAATTTGGCTGTGCCCTTATCAAAAGCCTTTTTTTTTATTGTAACCATGTCCCAATGCCATTTATGTTTGGCCGAATCGGACCTATCGAGTAAAAAATTTGGGTGGACCAAATCGATCTTGAACTGGACTTCTTGGCCCATGCACGTATTGGGTCGAGACGGACCTAAGGATGGAAATCGTATTCCAATCCGACACATGGCCCATGGCTTTATGGGCTTGGGTCGAATCACAAAATAAAATAAAATCAATCAATAAAAAAAATATTTTTCACTACAAATAGAAATGTTTATTTTCTACTCTATCTAGGTGATTAATTAGTTTCTATCAAACAAATAACACTTTTAAGTTGAAAAATAGTAATGTTTCATTATGTCCAGGTGATTAATTGGCAAATATAAAAAAAATTAGTAAATATAAAAAAATTATTTTCCACTATATATCTAGGTGATTAATTAGCTAACATTTAGTCCGGGTCGAACCTGAACTTCGGGACGAATCAAGTCGAGCTAGGTCGGACCTCTCTAATGGGTTGAGATATGAGGCCCAACACGCTACCGCACGTCCTGATATGCTAGGTTGGGGTAGCCCGGGTCCAAGATTAATCTGATCGAGGTAACACATGGGCCAATCTTTTGGGTTGGGCTCATGTCGGGCTTGTCTGACCCAATTGACAGGTATAGTTGGGGGCTCCATGGATGAATAAAGTGGAACGCAAAATAGCATATTTGTGTATAAGCTGCTTTCTATCTCCACTTCTGTCACAAAGCGTTGACATAATTTGTGTTTTGTACTTGATGGCAACTACAAAAATTCTCCTTTTGGCGAATCCCACGTCCGAGTAAACCACTCAGATGTAGGCGCGAAAGTTGGTGCTCGAGAAGAGAGGGGGGAGCATGATGAGGGGGCAAAGGAGCGATGGTGACCGGAGCAGTGTTCTTCAATTTGTTGTTGCTCGTCATCCTCCTCCTTATGATGATGACTAATCTGGAGCCTGCAGTTCTTCTGGGAACACGTACCCCGACCCTCTGATGTCCATCCACTGAATTTATTGCTGCTCACCATACGAAGGATGCTGGAGCCCGTTATGGAGGCGGTGGATGACAACCTCTATGGATTAGGGAATGGAGGGGGTAGTGGTATTAGTCGAGGTATGTATTGTGATGCTGCTCCTTTGGGGTGGGGTGGGTGTGTGTGTGGGGTGGGGGGGGAGGGGGTGTCACGACCCGCACCCGAAAAATCGGGCATGAGTCATGGGTACGTCCAGCTTACACCGTAGTATCGGCGGTAGAACGCTGTCTAGGTCAACTATCTAGCTAACAATCTCACGCAATCAATATATAAACCTGTCTAGATCTCAACTCCAAACGGAGCAGCAATATCATAATGATAATCACAAGTACTCAATCACGAATCTAAGCACGATAAGATAACACAGAAATCTAACAACTACAAAGTCTAAACAACTGCTGCTAAAACACCACAACATCAATAATAATAATACATCATCCAAAATTATATACAATGCAAGGTCTCAATCCAAAACCGGAGACAAATCTGGTGCTAAAAGCTAATAAAAACAATAACAAGGTCCTAGTGATCCCGGCTACCAACCCGAAAATTACTCCTAAACTATAGGGTCCCTGTCTACACCATCGACAGGCTGAGGTCCATAAAACGTCAGACACCAATCCTCCGGATACTCTGAAAAAAATATGTCTAGTCAGGACTGGAGCAAGTACACCTCTAACAGTAGTTTCAGTTAAATGATAAAAACTATAAAACAGTTATAGCAAGTAGCAAGGAGAAAGAAATAAAGTATGAAACAAGGAAATATACATATCACTGGTGCATAAAGGTAAAGATACATGAATATCAGAACAAGAAAGTAATAACTGTAAGATACAAGAAATCTAAACTAAGATCAAGTCTGTGCACAAGAACGTGTAGTGAGTCCAGCATGAAATACATGTAAAGAGTCAAGTCCAGAAACAATAAGTGAGACCAGCAAGAAATGCAAGAGAGTCCAGACTATAAAGAATGAACTCGTGTCTTTGAAATACCTGTTTCGACATGTAAACGGCTAGGGGTAAGTACGGCTCACCGCGCACTGGGTGCGCGGCTGCTATCATTCCAGATTAGACCAGAGGGGGGTGATTCCTGATGATTCCAGATAGGAATGTTTACATGTCTACTCGAGTATTTTTCCATCCCGACTAGTACAAGTGAATCCAAGACCCGATACGTAAATCAAGTATGAGTCCAGCCAGAAACATGAGTGATGCCTGTAGTGATACCAGTAGGTGATGCCAGTAGTGATTCCAGAATAGAGGCCAGAAACATAAAAAATATATGTCGCAAGTAAATAAATCCAGAAATACCAGTCCGTGTTCCGTGTTGTGCTAGAAAAATCAGATGATACTATACTAGAAGCTGAATCATAATAATCATCAGATAATAAAAACTATCAGAGAATGTACTCGTCTGACGTCCTGAGCAACTAGCGATCCGAACTGGTGTCGTAAGGACCTATTATGAAAAGCAAGGTTAAACAGGTTTCTAATGAGTTAAACAGATATAAAATAACTAAAAATAGGCTTCTAGGGTCGTTCTAGGTCAAACGGGTCAAACCGGTAAAATCTGGATCAAAAAGTCAACTCTGGTCCAAAAAGTCAACTCTAGGTAAAATCTAGGTCAAAAGTTGGCTTTGGTGGTCAACCGAGTCAACTACGGTCAACTCTAGGTCAAACTAGGGTGCCCCTGAAATTCTAGGCCAAAACTAGGTCATTAAGCTAATAAACCCTCAAACTCGCCTCCTTGAGATACCGGGATACCCTCGGTATCCGATACCTCGACCTAGGCTACGCACCCCGCCTATACCCGCTAAAACCTATGCTAGCACGCTTAAATATATATAACTATATATATAAAAGCATCTCTAATCTCAAACCTAGGCTAAAACTCAATACCTTGAGTATCTCAAGGTATTGAGATACTCAAGCCTTACCCCTCACAAACACTAGCTAACTAACTATCTATATATATATATATATATATACACTACCATATACTAATATATATATATATATATATATATATATATATATATATATATATATATATATATATATATATATATATATATATATATATATATAACCTAGTGTATAGGTAAACACCTCAATACCTTACCCCGATACCCAACTTATTTCAATACCTTGGTATCTCAAGGTATTGAGATACCTTACCCGGATACCTTACCCTCTAACTATATATATATATATATATATATATATATATATATATATATATATATATATATAAAACTTAGTATATAGGCTACCTCAATACCTTACCTCACCTTGCCTCACTACCCTCAATACCTTGGGTATCTCGAAGTATTGAGATACCCAACTATTCCCCTCTCTAACACTAACCATAGCTAACTATCTAGCATATATATATATATATATATATATATATATATATATATATATATATATATATATATATATATATATATATATATATATATATATATATATATATTCCTAGCTATATATCTAGGCTAACATATATATATATAAACACATATGTATATATATATCTACGTATCTATATATATATATATAACCACACATACACATATATGTATATATATATATATCTATTCTCATACATATATATATATATATATATATATATATATATATATATATATATATATATATATATACTAATATCTATGTATCTATCTATCTATCTATATATATACACACATATATAAAGAAGGAGGAGGAAAAAAACTGGATCGAGCGCGCGCGCTGCCGCTGCCCTGCTGCTGCTGCTGCGTGCTGCCGCGGTGCTACCGCGGCGCTGCTGTGCCTGAACGCAGCTGCTGCTGCTGCAGCGTGCTGCCGCGACGGGCTGTCGCTGCTGCTGCTGTACTGCGCTGCAGTAAACTGCTGCCGCGGCGCTGCGGCTGCTGCTGCCTCGGTGCACGCTGCGCTGCGCTCCGCTGCAGCGGCTCCTCCCTCGCCGCACACTGCACACACGACCACACACACACAAGCACGCACACAAAATCACACAGACACACATACATATATACATATATATATATATACAACTATATATATATACACACACACTAATACATATATACTTATGAACACACACACACATATATAAATACAAAAACACACACACACACACACACACACACACACATATATATATATATATATATATATATATATATATATATATATATATATATATATATATATATATACACGCACACATATATATCTACACAAACACATACATATATATATATATATACACACACTCACACTCATACGTATATATATATACACAAACACACACACACACGCTCACAAACACACACTCACTCTCACACACACACTCTCACACACACTAACACACACACAACTATACACACAAATATATATATATATATATACACACATACTGTAAGCCCATGATTTTTTTTAAAAATATTAAAATTGGATTTTTAGCAATTTTCTGAAATTTTCTGAGAATTTTCTGTGATTAAAATCAGGGTTCTAATTATTAACTGATTTTTAATTGATAATAAATAACATTAAAATATTATGAAAATAATATTTTTGGGTGTAAAATGGAAAACTGGACTTAGGGTAATTTTTCTGGAATTTATTGGACCCCAGACCTATTTTTAATTACCTAAAAATTAATTAATTAATTATTTATTTATTTAACCATTTATTATTATTATTATTAGTATTATTATTATTATTATTTATAACTATTCCAGCCCAGCCCACATAGCCCCGGCCCAACCGGCCCAAACCCGCTCAGCCCGCTCGCCCTATCGGGTCGGGTCGGGTCCGCCCGACCGAACCCGACCCGCACCCGACCCGCTTCTCCCCCACGAACCCTAGCCCCCGCACGACCCGCGCCTGGCCCGATTCCTCCGCCGGCCGCTTCGCCGGAGCCCCCGCCCGCGCCCCTCGCCTCGGCCCCGACTCCTCCGCCACGTCCCCCCGCCTCACTCGGCCACCCCTCGGCCACGACTTCCTCCCCCAGCCTTTAAATACCCCCCCCTGCGTCGACCCCCACCGCCATAGACCCCCGTCGACGCCGCTCCTCCACTTGCCGCCACCACGCTCCCCTCCGCCGACGCCGCCACGGCCACCTCCCTCTCCTCCTCTTTCCTCCTCCCCCGCAGCAGCCGACAGCCCGCAGCACCGCACCCGAGCCCGGCTCCGGCCGCCTTCCGCGCGGCTCCGCCCGTCTCCGCCTCGACCCGCCGTGCAGCGGCGCCGCCTTGGCCGCCCCTCCGCCGGAGCTCTCAAGCCCTAACCCTAACCCTAAATTTTCCAATCGGACACGGGGACACAGGACACAGTGTCCTGTGTCGTGTCGGACACGATTTTGTCTAATTTTTCGACCCAGTTCAGGTGCGTGTATCTTTCACCTCGTAGCTCTGTTTTCAATTCCGCAAATTGCGTTGGGAAGCCGTTATGACCCTCTCGGTGTCCGGACAAACTGTTCGGGGCATCACGTCCTGTGGTGATCGCACACCGCGATCCAAAAACAGAAAAAACCAGACCCTGTTTCACCCCGGAACTGAGTCCGCCCCGCCAAACGGGACGACTTGGTCGCGTGCGGTCTTCACAGATACGTACGCATCGTCGATACGGACGTGTGAGTTTTCGTGGAAGCTGATTCGGGTGTGCGTGCACACCGGAATCAACGCGTATCCGCGGACATCGCCCCGTATCCGCCTTTTCTGCAATTTACCCTAACTTCGTGCACACACGTCGGATCGAGACGAAACTTGCGCCATCGGACTCGTAGCGATACGCTGGTCCTGTGGGTCAAGTTTGGTTCGATTCTGAGAACGTTGACGAAATCGCGTGTCGTGGGCCCCACAGGCCCCGCTCGACCGGCGATTTTGTGTTCGGCTCATCGGAATCCAAATCTGGAAGTTCCGTTGGATTCGTATCAGCGTTCCTGACCTGTTGACACTAAGTTTGGTGAATTTGGAGACCTTTGACCCGGACGCGTTTTTCGGTGCAAAGCGGGCCTAACGGCGGACCCCGTTTTGACCCGAAACTGCCGTTTTTGCCCTTGTCTCCAAATTGGACCCAAGGACAGGCGTTTCTAGCTATTTGACGTCTTCTGAGCGTGATGGTAATGTTTATTTCAGCTTTTGGACTCATCTTTGGATATTTCCCCGAAGAACTATTAATCGGATCCAAACAACAGGCAAGTACCTGCACTTCAAGTTAATCTTTATATATTGTGATAATTAATTCTCTGCCATACATGTACCCTTGATGTTTACACCTAGTGTTAGAAATGTTGAATTTCATGTCTTGAATATTGGAGTTCATGTCTTATTTTTTATGTCGGGTGGGAGAATACTGAAAGGCATGTAGCTTACCCTGACTCTTGCCATGATTAATAGCTGTTGGTACACGACTGTCCATCAGCCGGATCTCGATTATTCCTGTTTAATAGCCGTCTATGACGGCCGATTTAATCTTATAGACCCCTACATGCCAACTAGGTATTCTAAATACACAAGTTCACACACATAGTTTCTTGTCTGGTTACAGTTCCTATTGTCTGGTTGTAATTCATTTTTCTGTCACCTTGTTCCTGTTTTACTCATGACCCTGTCTTACAACAATTAACTCTTAGTTATTGTTACTATTTAGTTATACATATCCTCAGCATGATACCTGTCAGTTCTTTTAATTGTCATGAATATTTAGTTTAATCTGTTGTGCATTGTGTACTTTGCTCCTTTCCTGACTGGATCCGTGGTTTTAGGCGATGATGAGAACTTTGCCCCTACCTATTCTGATCCCTATGAGGTAGCAGATGACACAGTTGAGAAGCCGGTTCCTACTCCGGAGACTACCTTTGAGGAGGAGTAGCCAGTTAGTTATTATTTTATTTCCTTTCAGCACATACTCGGGTTTGTCCCCGATTTATCTTCTGGCTTGTATTAACTGTGGTTTAGTTGTCACAGATTAAATATTATGAAATCTTAGCATTTCTTTTTCCTGTGATTATTCTTACATGTTCATTATTGTGGATGAGATAGATGCTTTTTGACTCCAAAAAATGACCTAGACAGCGTACTACCGCCGACACTGCGGCGTAGGCTGGACGTGCCCACGCACTCGTGCCCGAATATCCGGGTGCGGGTCGTGACACATTTTTGTGGTGGCCCATGCAGGTCCAACGACTAAATTGTTCGGTTTCAACTCAGGGACCGAACAGGCCTGCAATAAAGCTAGGATAAGTTTATAGGATCTCATCCACTTGCTTGAATCGTTTTTGATATTTGTATCGTATTCGAACTAATATGAACTTGCATCTTGCCTTGATTCCTGTGCGCCTCTTATTGGTTATTTTGGATACAGGGAGATGGACCCACAAGCCAGCAACGAGACTCATGCAAAAACATCACAAACCGTTATGATTACCCAAGGAAACGATGTGATACCAGTCGGTGAAGGCCAATCATCACAAGGCAGTCAAGCAAGTCAGCCTGCCTCAATAATCCGTCAAGATGGCATTCCACCCTCGACGCAGCCTATTCCACCGATGCCTTCCTTCCCACCGGGACCGCCTATGGACGAATAGCAGATGTTCCGCATGTTCTACATAATGATGCAAGCCTATCAGAAGGTTCAACAAGAAACTCAGCAAAACCAAGCGGAGAACTTCATCGACAGAATTAGCTCGGAGTCACGTAAGCCAAGCAATTCAAATGCAATTACCTTCGACGAAGACGTTCTTACTGCAGCACGACCTGTGGAGTGCACCACAAGGATCGAGTCTAGCCGAAAGCGGCCGTATGCGTCAGCACCAGACCAAGCACAGCAGGAAAGAGCTGCAAAGCGACCACAGATGAATCCAACCCAAGGGCAGAACCAACGAGCTCCCATTTGTGGCTATTGTCGAAAACAAGGTCATATTTGAAAGGATTGTAGAAAGAGGCTAGGTGTCTGTCTATTTTGTGGATCAGCAGCACATCGAGTGAGGGACTGTGCAGTTGCTCCAAGAACACGGACAAACTTACGCGATGACCGTGGAGAACGTGCAGACTCTTAGAGTCACTAATGCACGTAAGTGATTCGTAGATACCGTTTTCTAGTATTATTTTAGCTTGTGCCTATTGGTTCGTGGCCTCAGCCCCAACCTAGTAATTTTGAACTTGCTAATAACCTGGTATGCTTTTATATTTAATAACTGTAGAGATTGTAGAGTTTTCTGTTATTTTGCTTATTTAAATTTTGTACCTCCTTTCATCATCATCTAGCGCACTTAATTTTGATGTACTTTGTTTATGCTGCTATTTTATAGCCTAGTTTTGTAAGCTTACTCTTTATCAGGCTTGTTCATGACACGTGTATTATTGGACGCGTACACTAATACAAGTGTCTGTTCAGAATCAGTGTATTACGGTCTGATCAACCTTAGTGCATTTTGATTCGCACTTCGCACGACTACTTTACGTGGATTGAGATACGTAGTGATTAGTAGACAAATATACTTGACCTAGACATGCTGAGCATATCGTATCAGTTACATAACTAAACTAATACGAGCATGCGAATAAATGACTACCAGAATAGAACCTCAATCCATAACCGCCTGACAAATCCCACTAGAATTCTTTAAACGCCTTGATCCCTATACTTCTGTTCTATCACCCCACCCTTAAACTCTTTATTATTGATCCTCGTCTTCCCTTATTTTGGGAAGACGAAATCATATGCTTGGTATAAGTTGGAGACATAGATAGTACTGGATATGCCACATAGGTCGATCACATACTTGAGGATTAAACTTTCGTAATTGAGGACATATCATATGTGATATTATCGGCATTGAAGTTCGAGGAGTGAATGACATAAGTAAACATATTAAGGATTATTTTCTTAGAGTATATGGTCTTTTGTGATGAATGGGTAAACTCTAAGTTGGGTAGCAATGTAGTTGTCAACTCGAGAGGAATGTCCTTTGGATTGTGACCGAGTAAGGTTAGATTGGAAGAAGCAAGCCTTTATAATTTTGAAAATTTAGAGGAGTGACTAAGATGATTAATGAATTGATATCGAGGACCCAATAGTTACATCCTAGGTACATGATTTAATTTTGAATAATGAGAGTAAAATCGTCAACTTGAATTTAGAGGATGTAATTCAGACTTGAACATTGGTGGACTACACTTAAATTATTTTTCAATTTGATGATTTGAATTAAGAATTTAAAAGTTGATGGTTGGACTACCTAGTTGGAATATTGAGGATGTGAATGTAATTTAAAAGGGCTGAAACATACAAATATTGTTGGACTCGAATCACTTCTAGAGAAATTATGATAATTCGAATCGTGAGGCAAGGTCATCTTGAAAATACTATATGGAATAAAAATTAAAAATCTGCTTGTGGATAATTTGAGGAAGTAAGAAGTAATAACCATAGGTTGAATTTTGATTGAAACAAGTAGTCATCTTAAATCATGAAAGGATTGCAGTGGACATGATTTGGATTTAATTTACCGCAAGAAGATTGCAATTGATATACATGAAGGTTAACACATTATGGCTTAATTTTAAATTTCGAGGACGAAATTTTATAAGTTGGGTAGATTGTAAGCCCCTGATTTTTTTTAAAATATTAAAATTGAATTTTTAGCAATTTTCTGGAATTTTCTGGGAATTTTCTGTGATTAAAATCAGGGTTCTAATTATTAACTGATTTTTAATTGATAATAAATAATATTAAAATATTATGAAAATAATATTTTTGGGTGTAAAATGGAAAATTGGACTTAGGATAATTTTTCTGGAATTTATTGGACCCCAGACCTATTTTTAATTACCTAAAAATTAATTAATTATTTATTTATTTATTTAACCATTTATTATTATTATTATTATTAGTATTATTATTATTATTATTTATAACTATTCCAGCCCAGCCCACATAGCCCCGGCCCAACCGGCCCAAACCCGCTCAGCCCGCTCGCCCTATCGGGTCGGGTCGGGTCCGCCCGACCGAACCCGACCAGCACCCGACCCGCTTCTCCCCCACGAACCCTAGCCCCCGCACGACCCGCGCCTGGCCCGATTCCTCCGCCGGCCGCTTCGCCGGAGCCCCCACCCGCGCCCCTCGCCTCGGCCCCGACTCCTCCGCCACGTCCCCCCGCCTCACTCGGCCACCCCTCGGCCACGACTTCCTCCCCCAGCCTTTAAATACCCCCCCCTGCGTCGACCCCCACCGCCACAGACCCCCGTCGATGCCGCTCCTCCACTCGCCGCCACCACGCTCCCCTACGCCGATGCCGCCACGGCCACCTCCCTCTCCTCCTCTTTCCTCCTCCCCCGCAGCAGCCGACAGCCCGCAGCACCGCACCCGAGCCCGGCTCCGGCCGCCTCCCGCGCGGCTCCGCCCGTCTCCGCCTCGACCCGCCGTGCAGCGGCGCCGCCTTGGCCGCCCCTCCGCCGGAGCTCTCAAGCCCTAACCCTAACCCTAAATTTTCCAATCGGACACGGGGACACAGGACACAGTGTCCTGTGTCGTGTCGGACACGATTTTGTCTGGTTTTTTGACCCAGTTCAGGTGCGTGTATCTTTCACCTCGTAGCTCTGTTTTCAATTCCGCAAATTGCGTTGGGAAGCCTGTATGACCCTCTCGGTGTCCGGATAAACTGTTCGGGGCATCACGTCCTGTGGTGATCGCACACCGCGATCCAAAAACAGGAAAAACCAGACCCTGTTTCACCCCGGAACTGAGTCCGCACCGCCAAACGGGACGACTTGGTCGCGTGCGGTCTTCACAGATACGTACGCATCGTCGATACGGACGTGTGAGTTTTCGTGGAAGCTGATTCGGGTGTGCGTGCACACCGGAATCAACACGTATCCGCGGACATTGCCCCGTATCCGCCTTTTCTGCAATTCATCCTAACTTCGTACACACACGTCGGATCGAGACGAAACTTGTGCCATCGGACTCGTAGCGATACGCTGGTCCTGTGGGTCAAGTTTGGTTCGATTCTGAGAACGTTGACGAAATCGCGTGTCGTGGGCCCCCACAAGCCCCGCTCGACGGGCGATTTTGTGTTCGGCTCATCGGAATCCAAATCTGGAAGTTCTGTTGGATTCGTATCAGCGTTCCTGACCTGTTGACACTAAGTTTGGTGAATTTGGAGACCTTTGACCCGGACGCGTTTTTCGGTGCAAAGCGGGCCCAACGGCGGACCCCGTTTTGATCCGAAACTGTCGTTTTTGCCCTTGTCTCCAAATTGGACCCAAGGACAGGCGTTTTTAGCTATTTGACGTCTTCTGAGCGTGATGGTAATATTTATTTCAGCTTTTGGACTCATCTTTGGATATTTCCCCGAAGAACTATTAATCGGATCCAAACAACAGGCAAGTACCTGCACTTCAAGTTAATCTTTATATATTGTGATAATTAATTCCCTGCCATACATGTACCCTTGATGTTTACACCTAGTGTTAGAAATGTTGAATTTTATGTCTTGAATATTGGAGTTCATGTCTTATTTTTCATGTCGGGTGGGAGAATACTGAAAGGCATGTAGCTTACCCTGACTCTTGCCATGATTAATAGCTGTTGGTACACGACTGTCCATCAGCCGGATCTCGATTATTCCTGTTTAATAGCCGTCTATGGCGGCCGGTTTAACCTTATAGACCCCTACATGCCAACTAGGTATTCTAAATACACAAGTTCACACACATAGTTTCTTGTCTGGTTACAGTTCCTATTGTCTGGTTGTAATTCATTTTTCTGTCACCTTGTTCCTATTTTACTCATGACCCTGTCTTACAGCAATTAACTCTTAGTTATTGTTACTATTTAGTTATACATATCCTCAGCATGATACCTGTCAGTTCTTTTAATTGTCATGAATATTTAGTTTAATCTGTTGTGCATTGTGTACTTTGCTCCTTTCCTGACTGGATCCGTGGTTTTAGGCGATGATGAGAACTTTGCCCCTACCTATTCTGATCCCTATGAGGTAGCAGATGACACAGTTGAGAAGCCGGTTCCTACTCCAGAGACTACCTTTGAGGAGGAGTAGCCAGTTAGTTATTATTTTATTTCCTTTCAGCACATACTCGGGTTTGTCCCCGATTTATCTTCTGGCTTGTATTAACTGTGGTTTAGTTGTCACAGATTAAATATTATAAAATCTTAGCATTTCTTTTTCCTGTGATTATTCTTACATGTTCATTATTGTGGATGAGATAGATACTTTTTGACTCCAAAAAATGACCTAGACAGCGTACTACCGCCGACACTGCGGCGTAGGCTGGACGTGCCCACGCACTCGTGCCCGAATATCCGGGTGCGGGTCGTGACACATACACACACATATATATATATATAGAAACACACACACACACACACACACACACACACACACATATATATATATATATATATATATATATATATATATATATATATATATATATATATATATATATGTATGTATATATATATATATAAACACACACTAGCACACTAACACAACACACACAACCACAAACAACGCACACAATACTTCACCAACACGCGCCCAACGACCCCTACACGCACAAACACACATATATATATAAAATATAATCCGAGAACTCTAGAACACACTCCCCGAAGATAACCCAACGCGTGCACAAGCCCAAAACTAAGCAACCAAGTCGAAATGGCCGTTCGGTCATTTCGACAAACACGTGGTATGCGGTTCACAAAACCTCCTGAAACGCACACCAAACCTACTCAGAATCGGCCCAAAATTTACTCACGAGTTCTAAACGATGTTTAGATCCTAGAAAAAATGATAATGCGTTAATTCTAGGTCCGTGATGTAGTGCCTCAAATCCCGATCCGACCGGGATGTGCACTACGTAATTGGGCTTGTGGCTAGTCCGTTTGAGTCATAACTTAGAACTTTGGCATCTTCTTGCCACGGACGAAATGCGAACGATCCTTTCCAACTCATGGAAAGGCCTCTATTGAAACGAGTCCAATAGTTTTCGTGTTTGGTTGCTTGGTTTTCTTGATTGCCGCTTTGGGATTTGATTTGGTGTTGCTTTCGATTTGCTTGGTTTTCGCTGCTGGTTTTATCGTTTGGAGCTTTGATTCTTGGGGAGTTCGGCAAGGAAGGATAGGCAAGATTCTAATTGGTGCTCGTGCTGTGCAGGTCCGCGTAACTGACGTTTGATCGTCGCTAGGCGGGAATCTTTGTTTCAGCTACCTTTTCCTTAACCAGTGAGTGGTTTGGACCCTTCTTTCCTACTTCTTCACGCCAACATCTTTAATGTTTCAAACGTTCACTCGATGATGTCCGGTTGGACGCCTAGGAAATCCTTTGCCACAATGCATGCCAGCCACTAAGAAAGGAACAGGGGATTTGTAGACTAATATTTCTATATGCTTGTACACCTTATAACTGAGTTTGTTTATAATGGGGATTGGTTGTTGGTGGTGGCCTAGTGCCTCGGACGGAGTTTGGACCTATGGGATATCAAAATCGGAACACCGCGTTGAGAAAATATGAACTGTTGCATGAGATATATATTGCTGCTTAACTTCTTTTGTTTCAATCGATGCATTGTATGATATATGAATTGTTCATGCATTTGCATGGTCTGGGACAACTTGTGCACAAGGTTTATCATTTCCTCGAAACGGCTTTCCGGGGCACTGGAACCGTATCGATCCGGAGGGAAATATTGATTCGTGCTCATCACGATGCATTGCGGGACCTCCAGCAGGGCTTGCTACCCGGGCTGATAGGGCGCGCCGCTAATGCTTGAATATGTCCCTAAGGTGTCGATCACACCAATGACCGCATAGACTAGAACACATGCTAATTTATTGTCTTGTGCAGATGGTAAGTATACTTGTGTTTCGTTGCAGGGAAGGCGTGCATCGGTTGAGTAAGCAATTGATGCACTGGTTGGATTCAATATTATTTTCATTCCTATCAAAACATGCAACTGATATGAATTGAATTCACTTGCCTCTTTATAGAAGTCATCTTAATGCAGCTCGCCCCTTATAAGCTAGTGTCGATTTAGTCGAGTGGGTTCATCCCGCTCACCAGTACAAGTTGAGTACTGACCCACGTTGTGGGCAACTATTTCAGGCACTCAGACGGTGCAACGCTAGTGGATAGACGAGGAGGCGTTAGGAGCACCTCTATTTTGAAGTATAGTTGGAGTCAGATCATTTTGGAGGCTTGGACTTTCAACCTATACAAGGGCGTAATGTATGAACGACGTGGACTATCTGATGGAGTGCGCCCTGCCTTTTGAGTTTATCTTTTGTAATGCAAATCAAGTAGCCGAGAGGTGCATCAATGTAAACTCTATGTAAATTACTCTGAATTATCAATGAAAAAGCATGTTTCTTCCTGCACTGTGTTCAAATCTCTGTGAATGTGTTTTATAAATTGTGTTTCAAAATGGGTTCCTATAACTGCAAGTTCTTGCCTTGTACGAGCGCAACTCCAGGCTCGTACGGCATCACGCCCCAAGTGAGGACGAATCGGTTCCGTAAAGGATCAAGCGAGGACGACCGACCCTTTCGGGATCGGGGCGTGACATATTGGTATCAGAGCCGAGGCTTTACTTCCACGGGATTTCAAAAGATTATAAAGGAGTTTGATGCGCCTCTCAATTGAGTTGCGTTCGGCGTCCGCTGCATGGGAAGAGTCGCTTATACAATGAGCCCATAGATATAAAATCTATCGTTTTTGGAGTGTTAACAAGTTACTCTCTTTTGTAGCCATGGCTAAGAAGAACACTGCAACTGCCAGCAGTGCTCAACCCATTCAGAGCGATCCATCAAGCTCTGGAGAATCTGGAGGAGCGGGTTCAACCGGAATGGCGGAACGGCTTATGCACCTCATGGAGGCGCAGCAACAACAAGCTGTTACCCAACAAGCTAACATACAAGCGCAGTTTGCTTCTCAACAGAAGCAAATGGATACAATGATGCAACTGATTGCATCCCTGGTACCGAGCAACGGGATATCCGCAGCGACGCCTGTCACGCCTCCAGCCGTGGCGGTAGAAGACGAGTCAGAAGAGACAGCCTACAGCAAGGAACTCCTGCCGTGCAGCAGAGTTCACAAAAATGCATCCCCCTACGTTCAACGGACGAGCGGAGCCGGACGTGGTATTGGGGTGGATTGCTAAGCTGGAGGGACTTTTCAACCTGGTTGGCATCCGGGGATCCAAGCGAGTTGCCTGTGCATCGGTTCAGCTGGAACTGCGTGCGCATGATTGGTGGGAGGCAACGAAGCAAGAAATTTATGATGCCAATCCCAACTGCAAAATTACTTGGGAAATGTTCAAGTCTGCCTTCATTGAACAATATATTCCCCGAGCCGTGCGTCAACAAAAAGAAGACGACTTCAGTAATCTGGTGCAAGGAAGTTTGTCTGTTGACGACTACGACTCAGTATTCGCTAAGCTAGCAAAGTTTGCTGGGCAATTCTTGCCTAATCAGCAGGCGTGGTGCTATCGATTTCAGAAAGGTTTGAATGACGATTTACGTAGGGACGTCATCAACCAAAGATGCCAAACATATAGGGAATGTTATGAAGCGGCTCTGAACAGCGAACGGATCTTTGGGCGCCCTCTCCCAAAGATCGAGGTGCAAACCCCCCGTACCAATAACAATAAACGTCCTCATGAAACGGGAGGGTCTGGAGCACACAAGCGTTCGCATACGTCTGATAATAGGGGCCAATCCCAATCACTGAACTGCAGTCGGTGCGGCAAATCAGGGCATAAAGTGAATGAATGTCGGGTTCAAGGATGTTTCAAATGTGGTCGCCTGGGTCACAAACAGTTTAACTGCAGAGAGGGCAAGCCGAATCAGAATAATGGAAATCAAAACAAAGGGCCTCCAGCAAGTGATGCCAATGCTGTGCCAGTGAATCCACAACGCCAGGGTGCTCAGGGCCGAGTCTATGCATTGACTCGGGATGAGGCATCGCTATCCGACACTGTTGTAACAGGTACTCTACTATACCGAGAATTACCCGCTAGAGTCTTATTCGATTCAGGTGCTACGCATAGTTTCATATCTGCTGATTTTACTGTTGAGCATAAATTAGCTTCTACTTCTTTAAATATGAACCTTTGCGTAAGTACCCCTTCGGGAGTCGATATGCCCGCCCATGCGATCTGTAGGGATGGTTACATTTGCATCGGAGGTAGGAAGCTTTCCTTAGATGTCATTGTACTAGACATCAAGGATTATGATATTATTCTCGGTATGGACTGGTTGGGTGCTTGCCATGCAACAATCGAGTGCGCGGAGAAGCGAGTCGTATTCCGTCTACCCGGCGAGGCAGACTTCTACTATTCGTGCAGCGCTGCACCGAAGACGGCAATGGTGATATCAGCAATTTCGGCTAGGCGTATGTTGCATTCGGGCTGTGAAGGGTACTTAGCTTCTGTTCGAGACACCCGGCGGGAATGTGTAGATGCAGCTCAGGCTGAAGTCATTGCAGATTTCCTCGACGTGTTCCCAGACGAGCTGCCTGGAATGCCTCCTGATCGTGAGATCGAATTCAGCATTGACACTTTTCCGGATTCGCGACCGATATCAAAGGCACCTTATCGCATGGCCCCAGCAGAGCTTAAGGAACTTAAAGTTCAGTTGCAAGACCTGTTGGACCGAGGATACATCCGTCCAAGCGTTTCTCCTTGGGGCGCTCTGGTGCTGTTCGTGAAAAAGAAAGATGGATCCATGCGGCTGTGCATTGACTACCGAGAACTGAATAAAGCGACCGTGCGGAATCAGTACCCATTGCCAAGAATAGATGACTTGTTTGATCAGTTGCAAGGTGCAAGAGTTTTCTCTAAAGTTGATCTCAGGTCAGGGTATCACCAGTTGAAAATCAAATCAGAGGATATTCAAAAATCTGCTTTCAGAACCCGTTACGGACACTATGAGTTCCTCGTGATGTCGTTCGGTTTGACGAACGCCCCTGCAGCTTTCATGGATCTGATGAACCGCGTGTTTCGGCCGTTTGTGGATAAGTTTGTAGTCGTGTTCATAGACGACATACTAATCTATTCCAAGAATGAGACGGAGCACAAAGAACACCTGAAGATCGTGCTGCAGACATTACGAGACCATCAGTTGTTCGCTAAGCTCAGCAAGTGTGAGTTCTGGTTGAACAGCGTGGCGTTCCTTGGTCATGTCATCTCGGCCGAAGGCGTCGCCGTAGACCCGAAGAAAATAGAAGCGGTGGTGGACTGGAAGCAACCTACGTCAGCCAGCGAAGTTCGAAGCTTTCTAGGCCTTGCGGGATACTACCGTAGGTTCGTGAAGGATTTCTCTAAACTGGCCTCGCCTATGACTCGCCTTACTCAGAAAGGGATTACATACGAATGGGGTGATGACTGCGAAGCCAGCTTTCGGGAACTTAAGCGGCGTCTTGTTTCAGCTCCGATCCTTGCACTTCCAGATGGGGTAGAAGAGTTTCAGATATACAGCGACGCTTCGGGACTCGGCTTAGGGTGTGTGCTCATGCAGAGGGATAAGGTAATATCGTACGCCTCCAGGCAACTGAAGCCGCACGAGAAGAACTACCCGACGCATGACTTGGAATTGGCGGCAATTGTATTTGCATTGAAGTTGTGGAGGCATTATCTTTATGGTGTTGCTTGCAAAATCTTCACAGATCACAAGAGCCTCAAGTATCTATTCACCCAGCAGGAATTGAACCTCCGACAGCGGCGTTGGCTAGAACTTATTAAGGACTATGACCTAACGATCGCGTATACTCCGGGCAAGGAAAATGTCGTTGCTGATGCTCTGAGTCGGAAGCACGTGGGCTCGTTATCTATAGACAACCGTTTACTTCGAGATCTAGAGGCGATGGGCATCGAGTTTCGAGTTCGGCGTCCAGGAGTGCAGCTGGCACCACTCCATCTTGAACTGGGTTTACGTGGTAGAATCAAATCAGCTCAGGAGGGCGATCAGTTCTTAGCGAAGGTGCGCGGATTGATCTCGACGGGGAAGACGTCTGACTTTGTGGCAGGCGAAGATGGGGCCTTACAGATGAAAGGAAGGCTATGTGTTCCTAGCGACCCAGAACTCCGGAGGGAAATTATGGCGGAAGCACACTACGCGAAGTATTCTTTACATCCGGGGAGCACTAAGATGTACAAGGACTTGCGCGGGACCTTCTGGTGGCACGGTATGAAGCGGGATGTGGCGACCTTTGTGTCACAGTGCATGGCCTGTCAACAGGTGAAAGCTGAGCATCAGAGGCCCGGCGGGGAACTGCAGAACCTCGCTATTCCCGAGTGGAAATGAGACAACATCACTATGGATTTTATTGTGGGATTTCCGAAGACGCCATGGGGGCACGATGCGATTTGGGTCATAGTTGATCGTTTGACCAAATCAGCCCACTTTCTTCCCATAAAAGTTACTTGGAGCGTCGATCGGTTAGCACAAATTTACATAGATGAGATCGTCCGATTACACGGAGTACCTGCCTCAATCGTCTCTGACCGTGACGGACGCTTCTTATCTCGTTTCTGGACTAGTCTACAAGCTGCTTTGGGAACCAAGCTACAGTTCAGTACCGCATACCACCCGCAGACTGATGGACAGACAGAGAGGACAAATCAGATACTTGAAGATATGTTACGGCTGTGTGCGATCGATTTAAAGACTAGTTGGGACACGCATCTTCCTTTGGCGGAGTTTGCTTACAACAACAGTTACCAATCGAGCATCCAGATGGCACCGTACGAAGCACTATATGGGCGTAAGTGTCGATCTCCAATCTGTTGGGACGAAGTCGGCGAGCGGCAGGTACTCGGGCCAGAGCTGGTAGAGCAGGCAGTTGAAAAAGTTCGCTTGATTCGGGAAAGACTCCGCACAGCACAGAGCCGACAGAAAAGTTATGCTGATGCACATAGAAGACCCTTGGAATTCTTGGTCGGGGATCATGTCTTCTTGAAAGTGACGCCGATGCGGGGTGTGATGCGTTTCGGCGTGAAGGGCAAACTGAGTCCCCGGTTTGTCGGCCCCTTTGAGATACTGGAACGAGTTGCAACTGTGGCGTACAGGATAGCACTACCTCCCGCCTTGGCAGAAGTGCATGACGTATTCCATGTTTCCCAACTACGGAAGTATGTGCATGACCCAAGTCATGTGGTTAGTTTTGTACAGTTGGAACTGCGCGCGGACTTGTCATACTCAGAAGAACCGGTGCAGATCCTGGATCGTAAGGAAAAAGTACTTCGCAACCGTACGATGTCTTTGGTTCGCGTGCTGTGGCGGAACCATTCAGCTGGGGAATCAACCTGGGAATTGGAATCGGAGATGAAGGAGAAGTACCCTTCATTGTTCATTCAGTCGGAGGTAGGGCCTTGTTCTTACGTTTCGGGTCGGCCTTGTTCTTAACTTTCGGGTCGAAACTTTTTCTTAGTGGTATATTATGTAGTGCCTCAAATCCCGATCCGACCGGGATGTACACTACGTAATTGGGCTTGTGGCTAGTCCGTTTGAGTCATAACTTAGAACTTTGGCATCTTCTTGCCACGGACGAAATGCGAACGATCCTTTCCAACTTATGGAAAGGCCTCTATTGAAACGAGTCCAATAGTTTTCGTGTTTGGTTGCTTGGTTTTCTTGATTGCCGCTTTGGGATTTGATTTGGTGTTGCTTTCGATTTGCTTGGTTTTCGCTGCTGGTTTTATCGTTTGGAGCTTTGATTCTTGGGGAGTTCGGCAAGGAAGGATAGGCAAGATTCTAATTGGTGCTCGTGCTGTGCAGGTCCGCGTAACTGACGTTTGATCGTCGCTAGGCGGGAATCTTTGTTTCAGCTACCTTTTCCTTAACCAGTGAGTGGTTTGGACCCTTCTTTCCTACTTCTTCACGCCAACATCTTTAATGTTTCAAACGTTCACTCGATGATGCCCGGTTGGACGCCTAGGAAATCCTTTGCCACAATGCATGCCAGCCACTAAGAAAGGAACAGGGGATTTGTAGACTAATATTTCTATATGCTTGCACACCTTATAACTGAGTTTGTTTATAATGGGGATTGGTTGTTGGTGGTGGCCTAGTGCCTCGGACGGAGTTTGGACCTATGGGATATCAAAATCGGAATACCGCGTTGAGAAAATATGAACTGTTGCATGAGATATATATTGCTGCTTAACTTTTTTTGTTTCAATCGATGCATTGTATGATATATGAATTGTTCATGCATTTGCATGGTCTGGGACAACTTGTGCACAAGGTTTATCATTTCCTCGAAACGGCTTTCCGGGGCACTGGAACCGTATCGATCCGGAGGGAAATATTGATTCGTGCTCGTCACGATGCATTGCGGGACCTCCAGCAGGGCTTGCTACCCGGGCTGATAGGGCGCGCCGCTAATGCTTGAATATGTCCCTAAGGTGTCGATCACACCAATGACCGCATAGACTAGAACACATGCTAATTTATTGTCTTGTGCAGATGGTAAGTATACTTGTGTTTCGTTGCAGGGAAGGCGTGCATCGGTTGAGTAAGCAATCGATGCACTGGTTGGATTCAATATTATTTTCATTCCTATCAAAACATGCAACTGATATGAATTGAATTCACTTGCCTCTTTATAGAAGTCATCTTAATACAGCTCGCCCCTTATAAGCTAGTGTCGATTTAGTCGAGTGGGTTCATCCCGCTCACCAGTACAAGTTGAGTACTGACCCACGTTGTGGGCAACTATTTCAGGCACTCAGACGGTGCAACGCTAGTGGATAGACGAGGAGGCGTTAGGAGCACCTCTATTTTGAAGTATAGTTGGAGTCAGATCATTTTGGAGGCTTGGACTTTCAACCTATACAAGGGCGTAATGTATGAACGACGTGGACTATCTGATGGAGCGCGCCCTGCCTTTTGAGTTTATCTTTTGTAATGCAAATCAAGTAGCCGAGAGGCGCATCAATGTAAACTCTATGTAAATTACTCTGAATTATCAATGAAAAAGCATGTTTCTTCCTGCACTGTGTTCAAATCTCTGTGAATGTGTTTTATAAATTGTGTTTCAAAATGGGTTCCTATAACTGCAAGTTCTTGTCTTGTACGAGCGCAACTCCAGGCTCGTACGGCATCACGCCCCAAGCGAGGACGAATCGGTTCCGTAAAGGATCAAGCGAGGATGACCGACCCTTTCGGGATCGGGGCGTGACACGTGACAAAAATGCGCACGCACATAGAATCGGCGACGACGAAAATCCCTAAAACGCCCGAAACGTCAATTTCTCCGTGATACGACTTCACGTGTCCGAACGGAGACACGTACTAACTCTCAAGACACCCGACAACGTCTACCTAGGTCCGTCTAACCTAGGGCATCACCCAAAATTGGGCCAATCTCGGATTTCATCCGAAATTGACACAAAACCTAGTGTTAAAGTCTCCAAATACAACCAAACTAGTTCCAACTTTCTTCTACAGGTATTCCTAAGATCTAGAAAGATTCTAAACTATTAATTACACTATAAAAGAGTAATTATAAGGGGAAATATTATGGTTTACCTCTTGGGAGTTGGAATCCCAAGCCAAAGTCTCCAAAACTCTCCAAATCCACCACACCAAGCTTCCAAGCTTCCAATCCAAGCTCCAACACCAAATCTAAACTCTACCCACCTAGGTTAGGAAAAAGTATAGGGTTAGGGTTAACATTCATGGAGAATAGAAGAAGAAATAGGAGAAATAGAGTACTTACTTGGATGTGGGAAGAAGAAAGGAAGAAGAAAGAGTGGAGAAGAAGAAGAAGAAGAAGTGAAGAAGTGGGGAAAGGGGGCTGCTATGTTTTGGTCGGGAATGGGGTTAGGGGCCGGCCACATGCATGAATAAAGGGTTTACATAAAGTCCAAATGACCAAAATGCCCTCCCTAACTTGGGTTTTGGGTTTGGGGTTCCAAAAGCACTCAAACTAACTCACAATCTCTCCAACTAACCTACTAAAAATATAATAAATATTTTAAACCCAAAAATAGGTCTCACAAGGGTGTGGGTTGGGTCGGACATGGGTCCACTAGGGTCTGACATGGGTCCAGGCTAGCCAAAACCCTAAAATAATCAATAAAAAATAATAATACAACAATCAATTAAATATAAATACAAATATTTATAAATAATACATAATTAACCAAATTAAAATAAAAAAAATATCCGGCTAAGGAAATGGGGTAGTGACAACCCTATCCTCCTTAGAAAATTTCGTCCTCGAAATTTAAAGTCAATCGCACTCCCTCTAGGTCAAACCCCCAACAATCACAGTCAAGAAATTCTACCTAAACAACATGCAAGATCATGGTCCTACTGGTCGTGTTATCACAGTATCAATCAGGGTCACTACACTATCTACCACAGCACAAAGAAAGTCTAACAGGTACTAATGAAGCACACCACAAGGAATGGAAAGGACAGGAAGAAGAACAAAGAGACAGACCTGCTAACCCGACACCCGTAGCATCGGCCTCCTCGACCGTCAACGCATAAGCCCTGCCCTGCTGGGGTATATCCCTCTGCTGGTGCGGGGCATGATGCTGTGCCACAGATGGCCTAGCTCCAACTCTTCGATCCTGTGCTCCACCAAATGGAGGTGCAGTGGGACAATCTCGCATCTGGTGAGCAGCGGATCCACAGAACAAACACACCTTCAGTCTCCTCCTACAAACATCCCAAGTGTGTCCTGCCTTCCTGCAGTAGGCACAAGTGGGCACTCTCTGATCCTGACCCTGCTGCGCTATCTTCTACCTATAGGGACGCTTAGCCTGTCCCGCACTACCACTCGCACTGCCTGAATCATCCCTGCCTCTCTTGGACTTGAGATCCAAGTCATCCTCTGCTCTCTGGGCATCTCCTACTATCTGCTCTAAAGTCGTCTCGTGGTCGCTCCTGGTCAAAGACTTGACCGCCATGACCAAGCCCTTGCGAAACTTCCTCGCCTTTGCTGCCTCGCTCAAGCCCTCTACGAATCTGCCCAGACGGCAGAACTCTGCTGCGTACTCGTCCACTAGCATGCTCCCCTGGACGAGTGCCTCGAACTGGCTCTCCAAAGCACTGAGCGCCACATCTGGAAAAAACTTCTCCTTAAAAAGCCTCTTGAAAGCCTCCTAAGTAAGCACTGGTACCGCGATCCTCGTATCTGTGCGATACCATGTCAAAGCGAGGTCGAACATCTGACTGCCCGCTGCCTCTATCTGCATGCTGTCTGGAATCTGTGCCAGCCTGAAGATATCCTCAATCTGCTCTATCCAGTCATCCATGTATAGGATCCCTTCTGTACCACGAAACTCCTTGGGCCGCATCCTCTGGAAGTCAATGATGCTGCCCGGCCTCGGGCGCTGAATCTGATCTGCCTGTGGCTGAATCTGTGCCACCCTATCCACTGCCGTCATGGCTACCTGGTGGGCGTTCTCAATGCCCAGCATCATCACATCCACTTGACGGTGCTGCGCATCCATCATCTCCCTGAAGAATGCAAACAATTGTGCGACATCTACTGGTGCAGGAAGTGGTGGAGGAACCACCGGAACGACTGGGGTAGTCCTCGGATCGATATGTGAAGGAGGATCCCCGAGAGAAACAGATGCTCCCTCAAACGCAGGAGTGGTGAGTGGAGCGGTAGCAGCTGCCTGAATACGAGCTGGACGAGAGGTAGCAGACCTCTTAGTAGCAACTGCTGGAACGGTATGATGAGATCGTATCTTCGGAGGCATCCTGAACACAGATCAAAAGAAGTCAATACAGCGCAAGATACGATATCATCAAAAAGGACAGTAATATTTTAAAAGAAATAATTTCATAATAATTAGATTAGAATTGTTCCTAGTCGTGATTGAGTACACTCTCATCCTAGATCCTAGATCCTATAGCAGGCTCGCAGCAGTACAACTAAGTTGTTGTACCACCATGACATCGCACTAATTGCGAATCAAGACCTGCATGGAGGCCCCACCAAAAACGTGTCATGACCCGCACCCGAAAAATTGAGCATGAGTCGTGGGTACGTCCAGCCTACGGCGCAGCATCGGTGGTAGAACGTTGTCTAGGTCAACTATCTAGCTAACAATCTCACGCAATCAATATATAAACCTGTCAAGATCTCAACTCCAAACGGAGGAGCAATATCATAATGATAATCACAAGTACTCAATCATGAATCTAAGCACGATAAGATAACACAGAAATCTAACAACTACAAAGTCTAAACAACTGCTGCTAAAACACCACAACATCAATAATAATAATATATCATCCAAAATTATATACAATACAAGGTCTCAATCCAAAATTGGAGACAAATCCGGTGCTAAAAGCTAATAAAAATAATAACAAGGTCCTAGTGATCCCGGCTACCAACCCAAAAATTACTCCTAAACTATAGGATCCCTGTCTGCACCATCGACAGGCTGAGGTCCATAAAACGTCGGACACCAATCCTCCGGATACTCTAGAAAAAATATGTCCTATCAGGACTGGAGCAAGTACACCTCTAACATCAGTTCCAGTTAAATGATAAAAACTATAAAACAGTTATAGCAAGTAGCAAGGAGAAAGAAATAAAGTATGAAATAAGGAAATATACATATCACTGGTGCATAAAGGTAAAGATGCATGAATATCAGAGCAAGATAGTAATAACTGTAAGATACAAGAAATCTAAACTAAGATCAAGTATGTGCACAAGAACGTGTAGTGAGTCCAGCATGAAATACATGTAAAGAGTCAAGTCCAGAAACTATAAGTGAGACCAGCAAGAAATGTAAGAGAGTCCAGACTATAAAGAATGAACTCGTGTCTTTGAAATACTTGTTTCGACATGTAAACGGCTAGGGGTAAGTATGGCTCACCGCGTACTGGGTGCGCGGCTGCTATCATTCCAGATTAGACCAGAGGGGGGTGATTCCTGATAATTTCAGATAGGAATATTTATATGTCTACTCGAGTATTTTCCCATTCCGACTAGTACAAGTGAATCCAAGACCCGACACGTAAATCAAGTATGAGTCCAGCCAGAAACATGAGTGATGTCTGTAGTGATGCCAGTAGGTGATGCCAGTAGGTGATGCCAGTAGTGATTCCAGAATAGAGGCCAGAAACATAAAAAATATATGTCGTAAGTAAATGAATCCAGAAATACCAGTCCGTATTCCGTGTTGTGCCAGAAAAATTAGATGATACTATACTAGAAGCTGAATCATAATAATCATCAGATAATAAAAACTATCAAAGAATGTACTCGCCTGACGTCCTGAGCAACTAACGATCCGAACTGGTGTCGCAAGGACCTATTACGAAAAGCAAGGTTAAACAGGTTTCTAATAAGTTAAACGGATATAAAATAACTAAAAATAGGCTTCTAGGGTCGTTCTAGGTCAAACGGGTCAAACCGGTGAAATCTGGGTTAAAAAATTAACTCTAGGTCCAAAGAGTAAACTCTAGGTCAAATCTATGTCAAAAGTTGACTTTGGCGGTCAACCTAGTCAACTACGGTCAACTCTAGGTCAAACTAGGGTGTCCCTGAAATTCTAGGCCAAAACTAGGTCATTAAGCTAATAAACCCTCAAACTCGCCTCCTTGAGATACCGGGATACCCTCGGTATCCGATACCTCGACCTAGGCTACGCACCCCGCCTATACCCGCTAAAACCTATGCTAGCACGCGTAAATATATATAACTATATATATAAAAGCATCTTTAATCTCAAACCTAGGCTAAAACTCAATACATTGCCCCGACGCTCAATACCTTGAGTATCTCAAGGTATTGAGATACTCAAGCCTTACCCCTCACTAACACTAGCTAACTAACTATCTATATATATATATATATACACTACCATATACTAATATATATATATATATATAACATATATCTAACTATATATATATATATATATATATATATATATATATATATATATATATATATATATATATATATATATATATATATATATATATATATATATATATAACCTAGTGTATAGGTAAACACCTCAATACCCTACCCCGATACCCAACTTATCTCAATACCTTTGAATCTCAAGGTATTGGTATTAAGATACCTTACCCGGATACCTTACCCTCTAACTATCTAACTATATATATATATATATATATATATATATATATATATATATATAGGCTACCTCAATACCTTACCTCACCTTACCTCACTACCCTCAATACTTTGGGTATCTCGAGGTATTGAGATACCCAACTATTCCTCTCTCTAACACTAACCATAGCTAACTATCTAGCATATATATATATATTCCTAGCTATATATCTAGGCTAACATATATATATAAACACATATGTATATATATATCTACGTATCTATATATATATATATATATCCACACATACACATATATGTATATATATATCTATTCTCATACATATATATATATATATATATATATATATATATACACATATATAAAGAAGGGGGAGGGGAAAAACTGGATCGAGCGCGCACGCGCGCGCTGAAACCGAGCGCTGCCGCTGCCCTGCTGCTGTAGCGTGCTGCCGCTGCTGCGCCTGAGCGTGGCTGCTGCTGCTGCAGGGTGCTGCCGCGTGCTGCCGCGGCACTGCTACGCCTAAGCGCAGCAGCTGCTGCTGCTGCTGCAGCGTGCCACCGCGGCGCGCTGCCACTGCTGCTGCTGCACTGCGCTGCGCTCCGCTGCAGCGGCTCCCCCCTCGCCGCACGCTGCACACCCGACCACACACACACAAGCACGCACACACAATCACACAGACACACATACATATATACATATATATATATATATACAACTATATATATATACACACACACTAATATATATATACTTATGAACACACACACATATATATAAATACAAACACACACATATCTATATATACACATGCACACATATATATCTACACAAACACATACATATATATATATATATACACACACTCACACTCATACATATATATATATACACAAACACACACACACGCGCTCACAAACGCACACTCACTCTCACAAACACTAACACACACACAACTATACACACAAATATATATATATACATATATATATATATATATATATATATATATATATATATATATATATATATATATATATATATATATATATATAGAAACACACACACACACACACACACACACACACACACACACACATATATATATATATATATATATATATATAAACACACACACTAGCACACTAACACAACACACACAATGACACACAACGCACACAACACTCCACCAACACGCGCCCAACGACCCCTACACGCACAAACACATATATATATATAAAATATAACCCGAGAACTCTAGCACGCACTCCCTGAAGCTAACCCAACGCGCACACAAGCCCAAAACTAAGAAACCAAGTCGAAGTGGTCGTTCGGTCATTTCGACGAACACGTGGTGTGCGGTTCACAAAACCTCCTGAAACGCACACCAAACCTACTCGAAATCGGCCTAAAATTTACCCATGGGTTCTAAACGATGTCTAGATCCTAGAAAAAATGCTAACGCATCGATTCTAGGTCCGTGACAAAAATACGCACGCACATAGAATCGGCGACGACGAAAACTCCTAAAATGCCCAAAATGCCCATTTCTCTCCGACACGACTTCACGTGTCCGAACGGAGACACGCACTAACCCTCAAGACCCCCGACAACGTCTACCTAGGTCCGTCTAACCTAGGGCATCACCCAAAATTGGACCAATCTCGGATTTCACCCGAAATTGACATAAAACCTAGTGTTAAAGTCTCCAAATACAACCAAACTAGTTCCAACTTACTCCCACGGATATCCCTAAGGTCTAGGAAGGTTCTAAACTATTAATTATACTATAAAAAAGTAATTACAAGGGGGAATATCAGGGTTTACCTCTTGGGAGTTGGAATCCTAAGCCAAAGTCTCCAAAACTCTCCAAATCCACCACACCAAGCTTCCAAGCTTCCAATCCAAGCTCCAACACCAAATCTAAGCTCTACCCACCTAGGTTAGGGAAAAGTGTAGGGTTAGGGTTAACATTCATGGAGAATAGAAGAAGAAATAGGAGAAATAGAGTACTTACTTGGATGTGGGAAGAAGAAAGGAAGAAGAAAGAGTGAAGAAGAAGAAGAAGAAGAAGAAGAAGAAGAAGAAGTAAAGAAGTGGGGAAAGGGGGCTGCTGTGTTTTGGTCGGGAATGGGGTTAGGGGCCGACCACATGCATGAATAAAGGGTTTACATAAAGTCCAAATGACCAAAATGCCCTCCCTAACTTGAGTTTTGGATTTGGGGTTCCAAAAGCACTCAAACTAACTCACAATCTCTCCAACTAACCTACTAAAAATATAATAAATATTCTAAACCCAAAAATATGTCTCACAAGGGTGTGGGTTGGGTCGGACATTGGCCCACTAGGGTCTTACATGGGTCCAGGCTAGCCAAAACCCTAAAATAATCAATAAAAAAATGATACAACCATCAATTAAATATAAATACAAATATTTATAAATAATACACAATTAAACAAATTAAAAAAAAAATACCCGGCTCAGGAAATGGGGTAGTGACAGGGGGTGAAGAAATAAGCTCCTTTTATGTGTAATAACAAAGGAGGTGGCAATAATAGTGGCTTGTTTATTTATAGATGGCAAATTCATGACAAAAAATATAAACTTGATACATAATTGTTTTCATCCAACTTGATACAAAATGCTTGATATAAAATGCTTAAACATCCAACTTGTTACATATATTTGATAATCCATGACACATTGATACACAACATGTAGGTTAAAAAAGCTTCATGTATTCTGAATACCAATAGTAGTCTTCATCTATCTCATACACAACTTGATGCATAAAAATGTACACAAAGAACATAGCCACAAATTGAAAAATATAACTCTTAATATGAACTGATACTCAAATTTACACACCTATACTACTTGAAAATATGAAGCATGAATTGCAGGAAGCATGATGTAAACCAAATTTGCACCTTTATACTTAAATTAGATTTGGCTCAAAATAGTGAACTAAATAGACCTGAATGATTCACCACCCTTATCGCCGTCTAAAACATAGCTAGAAGTTAGCTACCTCTAGCCATTTTGATTCGAAAGGGGAAGCCATCAACCCTAGTAAGTATCGATACTCTAGGCAACCAAGAAAAATAATTTGGCACAAAGGAGTCACCCAAGTCATTATTGCAAATTATTTTATTTTAGACTAAAAGTATATTAATCATCGTCTAAAATATAGCTATGGGTTGGCTATTTCCAACCATTTCAAAATGAAAGGGGAAGCTATCAACCTTAGTAAGAACTCATATCAGCATCGTATATATACAACCAAATAGCTACGAGTTGGCTACTTCCAGCCATTTCAAAACTGAAAGGGGAAGCTATCAACGCTAGCAAGTTTTAATATATTATTCCTTTTGTAGATTTGGGTGCAGATTCTGCAATTTTTGGGATAGTTTATGCAAAAAATGGGACGGATTTTGGTACAGAAATATGCAGATTTTGGTGCAAAAAACTGTAGAATCGTAGTGAGAAATTTAATCAAACACACTAATCGTAACATACTACAATACATATCCAGTGTTTTAGTACATAACATATTACAATACATAAGTTAAGTACATAAGTTTCACCAAATATTACAAATCAAACTGATATGGTCATAGTAGCCTCCAAAATTTGACATATGCCCCATGCTATATGTCATCCAGGCAACCCCACCATCTAATGACAACAATAAAATTTGAGCTAAGTTGTCAATACTTTAATTGTTTGGGGATTGTAAAATTCTTTCCTTTTGAAAATTATCTAACCACTCTGCGCACAAAAGATCTGGCATGTCATTAAACATGTTCGTCTTATATTTATTATTGTAAAGATACATATAGACAGCCTTCATCACATTCTTGTCAAAATTGTCAGAACATCAAAGAGTTTAGGACAGTATTTCGAAAATACCACTTCCAGCCTGTTTGTGGGCTACCAAACAGGCCCTTGGTGCTTGGCTTGAGAATAAAATGATGATATAGCAATTAATTCTTTCGATTTATTACATATTGTGACAATGTGACTTGTTATTATATTTTCTGTAATTTTAGTTCAGTGAAATTGGTCTGATGCCATTGCAGACTTGGTTATTCTTCAGCTTAACTTAATAATTGGCTGGTCATATTGAGTTTCGATTTCTTTGATAATTCTTGTGTGTTCATCAAGGACAAGAAATTTTCCTATCTTATAAGATGTTTTAGGAGAAGAAAATGCTTATTGTTAAAACTTCTGGCAATTTTGTTCGTCAATAATCAGGTCTTCAGCCACAATGTTAAGCAAAACAGTCGATAAATCTTTTGCAGATGCAATTTTTTTCCAAGCAAAATAGTGAATTAAGTTTTTTGTTTGTCATTATTTTTTATACAAGTAGCAAAACAGTGAAATGGAGAATTTTTTATTTCACACAGACGGAGACACTGAAATAAAGAGTTTTTTGTTCGAAAAATTTATAATAAATAGTGATCGAGTAGATCTAGTAAATCTAGTAGATATTTTACTAGATCTAGTAGATCAAGAGCAGATCTAACAAGTTTTATTCAAAAAAAAAAAAATTGTTTGCATGTAGATCGAGTACATCTACAAGAATGTCGTTCAAAATTGAGACTAAAAAAAGAAAACAGCTAGGAGAAAAAGAAAAAACAAATTCAAAAAAAAAAAAATCTGTCGGAATGGCGGGAGGAACAATTGGTAGGGGTGACCACAAGTGTCACATCCTGCACCTGCAATATCGGGTACGGGTTATGAACGTCCAACCTACGTTGTTGTCAACAACGGTAGTAGGCTGTTCTAAACCTCATTTGTCACCAATACTCAAGTTTATTGATTTCTCATCATAGCACTAAACACGATAAAATACCCAAGCACGATCACAATCACCAGCGTCCACTATATATAATTGAGTGTACATCTTACAAGTCAACTCCGGAGACAAATCCGGTAAAGAAATCAACATCATATATGGCTCATCAAATATACATCAATCCATACAACTAACTATCTAAGTCCTCCGAGTAGTCTCCCGATCCAATGTCGATCTTCCATGTCATATCCTGGGGTCAATGATCCAGTCAGGAAAGGAGCAAAGTACATCCCCATACGAAAGTTACACCATACAAAATAAAGCAATAAAATAAAAGCAGAAAAAGAACCAGACAATGCAACTGAATGCAGTAATGGAATGCAACCTGGAACACTATAAATCATGAGAATCAAACCATGAGACAATAATAACAATCATGCTAAAATCCTATGTGAATCGAAATATCATTTTCAATATGTGGCCGGCTAAGTTAGATTCAGACTTGGTTAGGCTCGAGCATACATGCAGTCTATGTCAAGCTATGATTCGTACAACAATAATTCGTACAAGTGTTTAGCCACATATTTACTTAACATTTTTCCTCCTCATGGTTCAGAAATCTGAGTCAATCAGATACATATCACTGATGCAGAGTCAAATACAAGAATCTAACCGTGTCAGAGTCGTGTCTCAATATGCAATATGCAACATGACTAAAAGTAAAAAAATTGCATTTATTTAGTAAGGGGAAACATAAGTATGAAATACTTGCCTCGGTCTAATTTGTAGAGATTGCTCCAAATCCAACCTATAAATACAGACTTCAAGTATTAGGTTCCATACTACTCACCATTCCTTATTCTAGGTTTCTAAAAGAATTCTTAAAAGGTTCTATCCAATAAAAAGTCTAATAACCCATATTCTTTATTGACACAATAGTCCAAGGGCTGGTTTTCTAAGATCAAAACTCAATCATATTCTCTAAAATTCTTTAAAGTCTTGATCATTTATTTGATCCAATGTTCCCTCAGTTTTCCCTAATAACCTTAATTTATATGGTCCAAGTCATTATTCTTTAAATGTTCTATATAATCAAGATCAAGTCCCATCAATATTAAATTAGATAACTACCAATATAGTTTCAAAAGCTCAGAACATATATCTAAATTTTCTCCTCGGCCCAATGGTTCACAACATCAGTGCCCAAAATTTGAGCTCATTGGGGTCTCAGGAGATCACAGACCTATTAATTAGAGTATAGGTCCAAGAAACCATTTGGAATACATAAATTATTATTAATAGTTCTTGTTAAGTATTAGTGTATTGGACTTTAGTCCACATCTGAAAGAATAATAGATAGAGAGAGAGGTTGGCTCCTCTCATATATATATATATATATATATATATATATATATATATATATATATATAATCTCTCTTAATGAATGTATCATCAAATTTATTTCTTTCTACATGATATCAGAGCCAAAACTTTGAATTTTTTCTCCACAAAAAAGCCATAATTTGTCCGAGTGGAAGCACTCTCCCCCCCCCCTTGCCTCCCTATGTCCGCGTGGAAGCACTCCCCCCCCCCCCCCCCCCCTTTTGCCTCCCTCTGTCCGCGTGGAAGCCCCCCACCCTCTGTTCGAGTGGAAAGCCCCCCTGCCCCCCCTCTGTCCGAGTGGAAGATACTCTCCGTTAGGATCTTCAGAGGTTAGACAATTGTTTGTTTACATGAACCTCTGACTCTCGACGAGGATATCAGGAGTTAACAGAAAGCAAACATAGATTTGCATGAATCTATGTTCCTAACCCGGTTTCCACATTATGATCTAACAAAAAGTAACCTGGGTTGCTTCTTTGTCCTGGCTTGTGTGATCTAACTTCACTCTCTGTATTCCTTGCGCAAGCCGGTTCTGGCTATGTTGACACGCATTGGCAGAGTTGATATAATTATTGGGTCAGGATAACCAAATGACAGTCAAATCCAGAACATTGAAGGATGCCGAACACTGAGGCGACTAGCAGTGCCAAAAATACAATGGCGGGAACATTGGGACTTGCATGACGGTTTCATCGAATAGATGATTGTATGGACCAGATGGTTACTCGACATGGCACAAGAAGGTCGAGAAGATGCTTCGTGGAATACGGTTGCCAAAGTATTTGACTGATAACCCCCCGACTGTGAGTGATCCCCACATATGAGCACTGAGAGACTGATGACAATCGACTGTTCACACAGTTGATGAATTCAATGGAACCATCTGTGGAGGACATGGTTCAGAACACGAACTTGGTGAAGGAGTTATGGGAGGTCCTTGCAATAGCGTTTGATGGAAAATGTGATTTGTCTCGCATCTATGACTCGGTCATTGGTGTCTACCGAGCTGATCAAGGAGAAAAGTCACATAAGGACCATTTTTGTGATTTTAAGGCACTAACTGATGAGGTGGATCACGTGCTACCCTTGACGATAGATATCAATTAGACAAGAAATCAACGCCAACAACTCTACGTCATGGCATATCTTGCCTCCCTTTGTCCTAATGTAGACTTTGCATGGTCTCATATCATTGTTGGGGCTGAGATTCCGTCTTTGATGGAAGTCCACTTTCGTGTCCTACAGGCAGCGAAAGTCATTGAGACTTCTTCGGGTGATGCCTCTGCTAATCGGTCTGGCCTAGGTGCTGCTCGTGGTGGATTCTGTGGAGGTCGTGGTGGTCGACGTGGTGGCCAAAATATTGGCCGTAATGGTGGACGAGGCAATGGCGGTCGTGATGGCAGAAGACCGTGCACATGCTTCAATTATGGTCAACAATCAGTGGCATGTCCCAGAGCTCTAGCCAATGTTGCATCAGATAATCCTGACAAAGATAAGGTATTCGTACAGATGACAGCAGAGACCTATGCCAAATTTGTTAACTTTCAAGCTCAGTGTTGTCACGTCCCGATCTCCCGCAGGCAATCGGCCGTTCCCGCTAGGCGGGAATCACCCTCGCCAGCGCTCCCGCGGAACGATCGCTTAACCCATCCGGGCGTGATGCTGCACGAGCGTGAGCCACGCCCGTGCAAGGCCATGGTTCATCGGCTGGCGGCAAGAGTTCTAAGCCACAGAGTCGCACAGATTGTCCGAGTGCAGCGGAGTCATGAACGCATAGCGATTCGGTAACAGGTTCACTGAGTCGACAAATATAGCGGAAGCATTGAAACACAAGTTGAAGTAAAGTAATCTCTTTATTGATATAAACTTGCATTACAGGCGGCGTATAGCCGAGATTACAAGTCGCTCAAGCCTCTCTCTCTCTGAAACGTAAAGCGTGCCAAGTGGCTAAAACTGTGGAATGATTGTACAGGCGATGGTCAGGTGATGCTCACAACATTATGTCTTCTATATGTGCTTCTGTTCCGGACGCACCGTTGCAAGGCTTCGGAGGGAACTCCTGACCTTAGCACGCACGTTGGAGACATCCGCACCGAACGAGGTTCTCCCGCACCCTGCATACAAACTGGTGGATTATCAGTACATTGAATGCACTGGTGGGGAAGCTACTCGCCCGCTCGACAAATCCAAACACGTAATACAGGTTCCGTGCACAACTATTAAGTTGTCTTTCTAGTTGCCTTAGAATCAGTTTCATGCAGATATTGAATAGCCTAACGTGTCGGGCAGTGCGCCGTGCGATGTTAGAGGAAACACGGCGAGACTTACCAACTTACCATTTCTCCTTCCCTGTCCAAGGCAAACATGTTAATTCAAGCACGGGCAAGTATAACATTCAGGAGGCATAGCATATGCAAACAGGAGGGTCATTTAACATGATCGTTCAGGTGTTTAGTTCATTGATGCGATGCAGTAACTCGCACGCGGATAGCCGCTAAGCGAGGATGACTTATCTATATGAACACGATCGCTGGCAAAGCCATTATGGACGGTTCACAGTCTCAAGACACAGAATGATATGCAACGCAGGTGGCGAGCCCCGCTGCATAACACCTTGCCCCATAACATACGACTGCTCATACGTCCCGTCCGGATCGGATCGGTCCCGGTGCCCCAGTGACCGTCCGTGGAACTCAACATAACATACCTTGTGCACAAGTTGTCCGCGACAATGCAGGTCAGGGTCTATCCATATTCCATAGCTTGACATGATAATCATGAAACTTAAACTTAATCTGAACGAGCATATTGCTCCACGAGCTGGGATTCCATCAGTACATAACACGATCCTCGTTCAGATGCATACATAGCATGATTATCATTCAAGGTGATTCACGTTCAGTATTCATTATTGCTTAATGCATTCCCCTAGTTCGGGGATATGCCTTGGTGACCTAACGGTCCCGGATACTTGCAGGGTCTATTATACACGGAACGACTACTGAGTAGTCTCCCGGAGTTTGGATGAAAACACGGTAACATTCAAGCAGACAAGCATGCGTTTCTAAGGAACATAAGCAGGCACGTTGCTCGGACCCGAAGGTAAGCCGAGGAAATAAACCGTTAAGGGACTTAGCATGCAAGGGTTTGAATATAAGCAGTATTTCATTTCCATGTTCTAGCAGGCAATACAGTTGGGATTACTCCCTTAGCTAGGTGCGTTGGATTTATTAGCATGCAGGGGGTGAATCACCTAGCGACTAGCATGAATATTCCAGATTTTATGTGTGCTGGCTAAGCAAAGACAAGTTCACCGTAGCCACCCACCTTAGCGATGATTCGCCTCGGTAGAGCGATACGTCTGAGCGAGCCTCTGAAAGCCGTAGCCGGATTCCTGTAGGGACAAGTCTGGATATCTTTTGCTTCTTGATCGAGGCAAAGCGGGTAGGGACAGCTGCACGATTGCCGTTTGAGACGGCAGTCCGCTTGAGCGGAACGGGGTATTACAAGTGTCGTGGTGAAACTTCCACATCTGGATCCACAATCGGGTACTCAGTGGCGTGTGCGATAAAGTCAAAGCAGTGGGTGATCAACTCAGGTGCATCTGATCATATAACAGGTGATGCGGGTATGCTGTGTGATATTATATATATATATATATATATATATATATATATATATATATATATATATATATATATATATATTCGGTCGTGTATCAGATAGTACTATTGCAAATGATAGTTCCCTGAGAGATCGTGGAAAAGGAATCACCCGTCTTTCTCCTAGTCTGCCACTCAGATCAGTTTTATACACACCTGGCAATCCGTTCAGTCTCTTATCCATTAGTAGAATTACTCGTGACTTACAATATTTCGTAACATTTTTTCTTGATGGTTGTGTTTTTCAGGACCTAAAAATTGGGAGGATTATCGGTAGGGGACATGTGGCTGGAGGCTTATACTTGTTTGACATAAATTCTTCTATTGCCTGTGCCAACGTGAAACTTGATCCGTTTGAGTTGCACTGTCTGTTAGGTCACCCATCTATCCAAGCACTCCAGAAGATGTATCCATCTTTGATTTTTTCTGTTTTATTTTATTTCGAGTCATGTAGTTTGGCTAAACATCACCGGGTACTCTATCCGGTGAGTCTAAATAAATTTGCATCAGCTCTTTTTGAGCTAGTGCACTCTGATGTATGGGACTTTGCCCTATTGAATCTGTGATGGACTTTAGTATTTTATTTTTTTTGTTGATGACTACTCACATGTCACTTTTGTCTACTTGATAAAAAATTGTTCCGAATTATTTAATATTTGGTGTAATTTTTATGCAGAAATCTAAACCCAATTTGGAGTTCCTATTAATTGTTTTCGGAATGACAATGGTTATGAGTATTTATCTCGTAAGTTCAATTCTCATCTGGCTAGACATGCCATCATCCACAAAACTTCTTTGTCTTACACACCACAACAGAATGGTATGACAAAACGCAAGAATCACCATCTTTTGGAAACAACGCGTGCTCTTATGTTTTAAACACGTACTCCCAGAAAATTTTGGTCTGATGCAGTCCTTACAGCCTGTTATCTGATCAATCGAATGTCATCTTCTGTTTTCAATGGTAATACTCTATTTTCTCGGTTATATCCTAATCGTGAGTCATTTTTTCTACCTCTTAAAAAATTGGATCCGAAGGCAATCTAGTGTATTTTTCTCGGATATTCGAAAGATCAAAAAGGGTATCGTTATTTTTTTGAAGCGGTATTTTATGTCTCGAGATGTTACCTTTGTTGAAACTGAGTTTTCTTCACTCCCTCCAAATACAAAGTCTGTTCTTAAGGTTTACCGAGAAGAGGATTTCATGTTGTTTTCAGTTTAAACACAGCAGCCCCCCATAAGGGTGCCCTCCCTTGTCAAGCCAGTCTTTCGATCGGACGAACCACAAATATCAGCCAAGTCAGAACAACATCGTCAATCTCACCAACTCCAACAGAACAAGCATCACCGATGGTGCCCCTGGCCATTGTGTCGTCCTCCTCCAGCTCTACTTATTCACCAGCTCAGGCAGAACAAACATCACCAATGGATCCCTCAGCCGTCGAGCCATCCTCCTCCTCCAGTTCCACTAATTCACCACCATATGTTATATCGGCTCGCCCCCGTCGTGCATGTCGTGACCATCCTTTGAGTTGTTGGCACTACAAAGGGCTTGCGTGTCAGACTCAGTCCTTGGTGGCGACTATTGACGGGATTCAGATCCCCGATTCCACAGAGGAAGGACTCAAACATCCCGGTTGGTGTGCTACGATGGAAGAGAAGATGAAAGCACTTCGAAAAAAATCATACGTGGGACTTGGCAGATTTGCCTACTGGTAAGACGACAGCATGTTGCAAGTAGATGTTCACAATAAATGTGAAACCGGATGACACTCTTGATCGTCTGAAAGCTCGTCTTATGGCAAAAGGGTATTCTCAAACTTACGATGGAGATTATTTTGAGATGAGAACAATTTTAAACCAAAGATATGGGATCGTTGAACTACTTCTTGGGCATTAAAATCACACGGGATAAGCGAGACATTGTAATGTCTCAAAAGAAGTATGTGTTGGATATCCTAAATGATGTAGGAATGATGCAAGCCAATGGAGCAATCTCGTCCATGGATCCAGGGGTAAAGTTACTCCCCGATGAGGAGACCCTGATGACCAATCCGGATCAGTATCGTCAAGTAGTTGGAAAACTCAACTACTTGGCGATCATGACTCGTTCAGACATTTCCTTCGCTGTAAGTGTCGTGAGTAGATTTATGGCTTCTCCACAAATTTTACACTGGCAGGCAGTTCTCAGAATCCTGCGCTATCTAGTCCAAAATCTGAGAAAAGAGATTCGGATGGAGAATCAGGGGCATACTCAGCTTGAATGTTTTACAGATGTCGACTGGGGTGCTAGTCTTACAGATATAAGGTCTACATTTGGCTATTCGATATTTATTGACGAAAACTTGGTGTCGTGGAAGAGCAAGAAGCAGAGTGTGGTCTCACGATCGAGTTCAGAAGCAGAATTTTAAACTATTGCTCATGGTACAACAGAAGTGTTATATCTGCAGCATCTTCTACATGAGCTGAGAGAAGAAACATGATCTAAAGCAGCAGATATGTGATGTAATAACTAGTCTGCTATCCATATTGCTATAAATCATGTATTCCATGAAAGGATGAAACACATTAAGTTTGATATCCACTTCGTCCGTATTGAGTATAAAAATAGGATAATAAAGTTTTACCATGTGAGAACCGGTGATCAGATAGCTGATATCTTTACGAAATATTTTTTATGTTCTCTGATTCAATTTCTTTGAGTATTAGTATATTGGACTTTAGTCCCACATTAAATAGAATAATAGAAATATGTTAGCTCTTCTCCTATATATATTTAATCTCTCTTAATGAATGTATCATCCAATTTATTTTTTTCTACCGTTCTTATAATACAAACCTGATTCTTTCCTGGCCTAATTTCTAACCCATAGATTCCCTTATAATTAAACAACCGAAGAACCGAGAAAGAAAAACAAGATAGTAGAAGACTTACCTCGATTTTTGGAAAAGTCACACAACTATTAAGAAAGAACTCACCTACTGTTGTTCACATGTTTATACTAAATATCAACGCCTCTAACAGCCCAAGCTAATTCATTTAATTATTTCGCTTTATTAAGGATAACCCTACCTTGGACCGACCCAAAGAAACCATTGTCTATAGCCTAAAGTCAATCTTTACATTAAGCCCAACATCAACTCTATCCTAACCCATCTAAAGGCAAGGAGAGAGAAAACATTCTTCAAGAAAAAGTCTAGAAAGAAAAGAAGGAGAAAAAAATTGATCCAAATGAGATGCAAACGCAACGTATATATAGTCGTCCCGTGTATATCATCTGGCATAAAAAAAGAAGAAGAAGAAGAAGAAGAAGGGAAGGAAAAGGGATCCACTCACCGGAAGTCAGTCAAGATCGATGGGAACTGTCGCGCCTTGGAAGCCAAAGGCTGCTCGGCTAGTCGAAAGCCGAGGACGGCTCCGCCGCTCGGGAGGGCGCTGATGCTGAGGCCACGCAATGGAGATGCTCCAGATCTAGGTGCTCCGACGGCGGCATCGGTCAAAACTAACGGCTAGTGAAGTTCGAGATCCGGCGGTGGAGGGACGCTGTCCGGCGTTCGAGGAGGCGGCTACGGCTACGAGGAGCGGCACCGGTAAGGAGAGGCATCGACGACTGTCAGGCTCTAGTCAGTCGAAAGCTCCATTTTTGGTCAGACACGGGCGGCGGTTCCAAGCGGACGTGGCTAATCAGAGTAGTGGACGCGGCTCCCATGTCCGACCCAAGTGGATTGAGTGATCAAGACTCCTGCACCAATCAATGATCGAAACAAACTATGGTTTCAAGAAATCTGAATTCAGCTCCTCTAGTCCTCTGTAACATCAATTCAGAATCAAAACTGATCATTCGAAGTGAATCGAAGGAAGTAAGAAACTCGAATCAATTTGATTTGATCGAACAGAAAAGATCAGAGAAACGGCAAAATTGAAGGAAACTAACGAGATCAACAGAACTCATCCGATCGTCTTGATTGAGATCGAACTCAATCTATCAGTTTGAGCTCTGAAACGTTCACTCTCGTCGGAGAAGAATATCACTTGCCTATGATCGGAGCAGAGCTTCCGCCATCGCCATCGCCGGAACTTGGGAAAGTGAAGGAAAGAGCAGTGGGGGTCGGTTGGACAGGGCTCCCCCGTGTCTAGGTGACGAGAAGAAGTGGTGGGTGTAGATTAGAGTTATTTTGGCTTTGCTTTGAAAACAATCCATGTAATTCAATAAAGGCATCTCTTTTTTTAGTCCCATATGGGAAATAAGAAGTCATTCTCCTTTCCATATATTGTTTTACCCTCTTAGTGGTAAGTGGGTTTTGTAGGGGATGGGCTAGATCTCATTCAACCAGCGAGCGGGTGCATAATTTAATGCACGTTTTTACATGTTTATTAGTCGTGCACTGTGCACTTGGCATGCTTGTGCACCACGGAACAGACATGGGTACAAAGGTAATTTTATAACATACTATGGAATACAACTAATCAACTCCAATAAAAACCCATGATACTCTTTTTGTGAATTGCATGTCATTATACATGAGCTAACTGCTCCTTATGCTCCTCAATAGAATGGGGTAGCAGAAAGAAAAATAGAACATTTTTTGATATGATTAATGTTATGTTAGGTAGCTCTGGATTATCTGATAATTTGTGGGAGGAAGCCATTCTTTTTGCATGTCATATTTTAAATAAAGTTCATTTCAAAAAGACTGATAAGACCCCTTATGAACTTTGGAAAGGTAGAAAGCCATCTTTAAAATATTTCAAAGTGTGGGGGTACCTTGCTAAAGTTTCTGTCCCTCATACTAAGAAAAGAAAATTGGGACCCAAGACCGTAGATTGTGTATTTTTGGGATATGCCCAAAATAGTATTGCTTATAACTTTCTTGTAATTAAGAGTGAGGTAAATGATATTGATGCTAATACAGTCATGGAATCTAGGGATGCTATATTTTTTGAAAATATTTTTCCATTAAAAAATAGAATTCCTAGATCTTCTATTTCTACACAAGTCCCCGATGTAACCTCTAGTTCACAACCAGAGAAGATTACCCGAGTAGAACCCAGGAGAAGTAAAAGAACAAGACGAGAACCAGACCTAGGTGAATATTTTTTCACCTACCTTGTTGAAGATGACCCTATATCTTATCAAGGGGCTATGTCCTCAGTTGATTCCTTATTTTGGAAAGAGGCCATAAATAGTGAAATTTATTCTATTATATCAAATAGAACTTGGAATTTTGTTAACCTTCCAGTAGGTTGCAAAACAATAGGTTGCAAATGGATCTTTAGAAAGAAGTTAAGACCTGATGGGTCTATTGAGAAATTCAAAGCCATGTTAGTGGCTAAAGGGTTCAAACAAAGAGAGATGATAGACTTTTTTGACACTTACTATCCTGTTACTAGAATTGCTATAATTAGAATGTTAATAGCTATTGCATCTGTTCATAAACTGTTTATTCATTAAATGGATGTAAAAACTATTTTTTTGAATGAAGATTTACAAGAAAAGATTTATATGGAACAACCTGAAGGGTTTGTTGTTCCAAGACAAGAACGCAAGGTATACAAATTAATTAAATCTCTTTATGGGCTGAAACAAGCGCCAAAGCAATAGCATGATAAATTTGATAAGGTAATTCTATCATATGGTTTTGCTATTAATGATTCTGATAAATGTCTATATAGCAAAACTGTTGGTAACTCTTGTGTAATATTATGCCTGTATGTTGATGACATTCTTATTTTTGTTACCGACATGGATATTATTTATGACATCAAATCATTCATGTCTCAAAATTTTGATATGGAAGATTTAGGACCTGCTGATGTAATTTTATGACTTAAATTAAGTCGCACTTCTGAGGGATTTGGTATCTCCCAATCTCACTATATAGAAAAAGTTCTAAAAAGACTTAACTATTTTGATTCTAAACCTGTAAGCACTCCATATGATGCAAGTATCAGGTTAAAGAAGAATAAAGGAGACAATATGGCTAAGTTAAAGTATTCTCAGCAAATCAGATGCCTAAACTATATTGCTAATCATACCAGACCTGATATTTCCTACGCAGTAGAAAATCTTAGTCGGTACACTAGCAATCCGAATAGTTCAAATTGGACGGCCTTAGAACGGGTAGTGAGATACCTAAATGACACGATATCACATGGATTATTCTATGGAGGATACCGATCTTTATTAGAAGGGTATACTGATGCAAACTGGATCTCTGATACAGATGAGACCAAAGCCACAACTGGATATGTATTCATATTGGGTGGAGCTGTTGTTGCGTGGAACTCTACCAGGCAAACATGTATTTCTAGATCTACTATGGAGGCAAAATTCATAGCTCTTGACCTCACTAGTGAGGAAGCAGACTGGTTTAAGAATCTAATAACAGATATTCCTCTGTGGAGCAAACCAGTTCATGCTATCCATGTACACTATGACAACCAAGCTGTAATAGCAAAGGCTCAGAGGACAAGTTATAATAGAAAATTCAGACATATACGTCTAAGGTACAATCGGGTGAAGAAATTGCGATCAAGTGGAGTAATTGCAATTGACTTCGTCAGATCAAAGAACAATCTAGCAGATCCTCTAACTAAAGGGCTCTCAAGGAGACTAGTGTTGGAGACGGCAAAAGGAATGGGGTTAAAGTCCATAAATTGAGTCACCTCAAAGGCAACCCGACCTTCGATTGGTAGCACCAAGAAAAGGTTCAATGGGTAACAACAAAATTGATGTGCGACTGAAAACACTATATGATAGTAATTGTAAAGAACCATTCCTCTACTGTATAGTGTTGATCTGCAATAAATAAAAGAGTGATTGTAAAATCTTAATGAATCTGTGGTTTGTAAAGCATGGTATATAAATTGCAGAATACCTAGAAAGATTCACCTATTTAAGAGTAAAAGTGGGGCCGCTTTCTATGGGAACTCGGGTTGTTCTCTAGATCTCTTAAGAAATCAAGACAAAACATGGCCGAATAGTGCACAACTGTTGATACGATCAAATGCCTACAATATGTTTGTGTGTATGTTGAGTCTGTACAAGTAAGATCCTAAGTTCAAGACTTATGTCACTTTGGGTCTGTATAGATGAGATGTATAACATTAAGGGGAGGTTCAAGTCCGGAAGACACCTTCCTCTGATACACAGTGTGATTGCCCATATCTAATTTTCCTTCCTACATGTCCTATCGTGCTATAACTATTTTGTTCTCTTATTGAATTATGTGGGGGATTGTTAGAGTTGTTTTGGCTTTGCTTTGAAAGCAACCCATGTGATTCAAAAAAGGTATCTTATTTTTTTAGTCCCACATGGAAAAGGAGAAGTCATTCTCCTTTCCATATATTGCTTTACCCCTCTTAGTGGATAAGTGGGTTTTGTAGGGGATGGGCTAGATCTCATCCAATACGTGAGCGGATACGCGATTTAATGTATGTTTTTTACGCATTTATTAGTCACGCACTTAGCACTTTGCACGCTTGCGCGCCACGGAACAAACATGGGTACAAAGGTAATTTCATAACTTATTTTATTTTTATTTTTTATTTCTATTGGTTTGGTCTGGTGGGTTGCTGGTCTTCCGCGGAACCATTCTCACGTAATACCATTACAGAAAGAGTGAAAAATATTACGTGAGAGATATATCCAGGACACGATCCTGAGATCTAAGAATAGTAATTTGTTTTTCTCTTCTCTCTCTCGCTCTTTGTTCGGAACGAAAGAAAAATCGTGCAGAGACGAAAAAGAAAAGAAAACCACGAGAACCTAAATTGCTCCAAAAACTCCTTCGTCCAATCTCTCTTCTTCGGACAAGGCTGTGATCGTTCGTGGGATTCGCCACCGGGTACACAGTGTAGTGGATCGAAGGGATTCGTTGTATCTCGGGGATAGATCGCCAGGAACCCACTACACTGTTCGTGGGGGCAAAATTCTATTCTAAGGACAGCGTGTAACATGTCTCGAATCCTCTACATATTTTCTATCTTTAATTTTACATCTTCCAATTTGCATTCTTTACGAAATTTTCCAACAATTTTAGAATAGAATTTTGTAGCTTCTGTCTACTTTCTGTTTTCTGTTTGTGAAAATTCCTATCTGCATGATGAACACCACCGTAGAAGAACTGTCCGCCAACATTCATAACTCCTCCAAACTGGAGAAGTTTGATGGCCTGAACTTTAAGAGATGGCAGCGTAGGATGACCTACTGGATGATTTGCTTGAAACTGTTTAAGGTTCTCAAAGAACTGGAAATCCTACCTGACTTACATGAACCTGCCAGGACCTATGAATTAGAGTCCTACAATGAGACCGACTTTATCCGTCACGGTAAAACTCTCAGTTGTCTTTCCGACACGCTCTATGATATATATTGCACTACCTCTACGTCCAGAGAGCTTTGGAAAGCTCTCGATAAAAAAAATACTCCAATGAAGGAGCGGGTTCTGAGATTTACATTGTAGACATATTTTTAGAGTTTAAAATAGTATATGAGAAGTCTGTTGTTGAACAGACTAATATTCTTCAGACTATCATACACGAGATGTCTCAGAAAGACATACAATTTGCTGATAAGTTTCTTATTGCTGCCTTCATTAATAAACAACCCCCATCCTGGAAAGAATTTAGTTTAAAACTAAAACATAATAAGGAACCCATGTCCTTAGACAACATGTTCGTATCCTTCCGCATTGAGGAAGAAGGTATAACTAGAGACAAGGATTGGCAAATTTCCTGGGGGGCCACTATATATCAAAAATCGTGAAGCTCGATGAGGAGATCCCAGAAGAAGTAACGGACTCAAACTTGACCACAAGCGTAGAAGTCGTTTGGTGAATGTTCTTCGATGGTGCTTCAAGAACAGGGTCCAAAGGCAATATTGTCACTGGCGTCGGAAAAGTACTACTTTTCCCATACGATCTGGTCATCAACCGCGCTTACTCCCTCACAGAGCCATGCTCCAAAAATGTGAAAGAGTACAACGCTCTCATCATTGGGATCAAACTCGCTAAACAAGTAGGAGTAGACTACCTGGAGGCATACGGCGATTCTAAGCTGATAGTCACTCGGGTCCGGGGCGAGTACGAGGTTCGGCAAGAAGACTTGACTCCCTACCACCAAGCCACGCTCAGAATAATCTCCACCTTCAAGGGGTTCTTCATATATCATGTCCCTCGACTTCAGAATATTGATGCCCTGGCCGGCCTTAATGCCTCCCTGGCAGTCCTGGTCAAAACCCATCAGTTGATCACAATGGTCGGTCAAGAGCTGGTCTACCCGAAAAACAACTTATGCATGTGCCTAAGCTACACATCAAAAGTAGACACTAACATCCAAGACTGGAGGCTCCAATTCATCGACTACGTACTTTATAAAATTCTCCCCAAGAACCCAAATGGAAGCCACTTTCATCATAGGACGTTCCCTCTAGTTCTATTATGATACGGCTACCAAAATACTATATCGTTGTTCCTATGACGGTTTTCTGCTATGATGCCTATCAAATGCAGAAGCGAAGAAGTCTCTCCACAAGCCTCATGACGGGGTTTACGGTACCCATCAATCGAGACCCAAGCTACAGGATCATCTCCGGAGAATAGGTTACTATTGGTCGACAATAGTAGCAAAGGCTGTTAACTATTAAAAGAAGTGCCAAGCGTGCCAAATCCACGCAGACTTTATCTACCAGCCCTCAAATTTTTTACACCCAACAGTAGTATCTTGGTCGTTTGAAGCATGAAAAATGGACAATATCGGGCCAATTAGTCCACCTTCTTCTAAGGGATATCGGTTCATCTTGGCTATCACCGACTACTTCTCCAAATAGACAGAAGCTTCTCCACTTGCTGAAGTCAAGACCTCAAACGTGATCGGCTTTCTCAAGCATCATGTCATATATCGTTTCAACTTTCTACGAAGGAAAATCTATGACAATGGTCCATAGTTTGCAAGTCATAGTTTTTAACAATTTTGTGACAAAAACTGAATCCATAATGTAGCTTCGACTGCCTACAACCCAACAGCAATTGGTCTGGCAGAAGCATTCAATAAGACCATCATAAAGCTACTGAAGAAGTTTGTGTCATCCAATAAGCGAGACTGGAAAGAGAAGCTTGGTGAGTGTCTTTGGGCCTAACATACAACGGTCTGAATACCTACTGGCAGCACGCCATTCTCCTTGGTTTAGGGAAGAGAAGCGGTCCTCCCACTCGAGATCTAAATTTTGTCACTCTGAGTGGCTCTGTCCAACCAGTTAACCATTGACGACAATCATCGTCGATGGCTACAAAAGTTAGAAGCCCTCGACGAGAAACGTCTCTTAGCTCAACTGCACATTGTGTTATACCAAGTGCGCCTCTTAGAAGCCTTCAACAAACGAGTCAAGAAGAGGGCTTACCAAGTGGATGACCTCATCTTGAGAGTAAGAAGACCGATAGTTATGAACCACAAGATGGCCGATAAATTTTAACCTAAATGGGAGGGTCCGTTCATTGTGGAGTCCGTATTCTCCAACGGCACCTACCGGCTCGCAAAACTTAATGACGACTTGCTCATGATGCCTATCAATGGCAAGTTCCCCAAAAGTACTATGTTTAAGCTATACTTGTACTCCCTTTACTATCAGTTGGACAACCAAAATATATAGTGTTCGTTCTCCGTTGTTTATCCCCAGCAAGTATGTAAGCACAATATGCACTTCTCTTCCACAAAAGTTTGATGAAAGTCATTATTTGTATTCAGGAATCCTGAATACGCAACAGACAGTAGAACATAAAAAATCTTCCTAGCGGAGCCACCTTCAAGTCTATCCATACTTTTGTGTAGACCACTCATAATCAGTTTCCTTAGGCATTAGTTCATGTCCACATCACCTCTGAACTATTGTCCTAACCGTTTTCTCCAACAGGGTTTGCCATGTCCATATTACCTCTGAGCAAACCTCTTTGTATGACTATCAATTATCACGTCCACAATACCTCTGATATCGGTCGTTATCTAAACTTATCACCCATACGCTCCAATCATAAATTGTTGATTTATGCGCCTGTATGCCATTATTCTTTTGTTAGTAATGCTTAGCACTTAATGTTTCTCTGGTTCTCTTTTATTCATTTATTTTAGTTAATTCTGGTTATTTTTTGAATATGACATTCTTGATATGGATCTTGATTTCCTAACATGAGCTAAGTGAATGCACATTATTAATGAACTCTTGAATCTTGACCGGGAACTGATAACCCTGATACTCCTGATCCCGATACTCATGATGGTGGCTCGACGTAGCACAGTCATGACTCTAGAATTCCTGTATCTGTCATGAACAAGGCTATTAGTAGCACATGTATTTTATATCATGTATCCCCATAGTTGATTTTGATTGTTCTCGTCAAGCTACTGTCCTGTCTTGCATCATCTCTAAGGCAGATTTTTAAGCACCACGGTCGAGAATCCATATTAATTGTCCAGGCTAATAACTAGAATAATAATAATCTAGAAAGCATCTAGAGAGATTTTTTTTAGCTACATGCAATCCCGGTATCTCAGCGACACCTAATAGATTTGGAGCTTTCCGTCATGAGGGACACACTTCTAGCACACCAATGATTTTTGCTGTAAACACCCTAATTTTTTTAGAATTAAATTTTATAATTTTAATTATTGGTATTATGAATTACTGAGATTAAGAGAATTTTTTTATATTTTTAGCTAGTTAGAATAAATGTTAGTTCATGGATTGATATTTATTTGTATTTAATTAATTATTAATATAGTGCAAAAAATATATTTTTTGGTGTACAACTAATATTAGAGTATTGTATAATTTTTTCTGAAATTTATTGAGGTCCAAAACTATTTTTATATGGCTATATATGCATATATATAGAGAGAGAGATAATATTAATTATTATTTATTAAATCCAAACCCAAACCAAACTAACCTAAACCCATACCCGACAACCCGTACCCCTTCACATTCTGAAAATCCCCCGTACCCCGACCGATCCCTTCCCCTCCCCGTAAACCGTCGACTCCTCCCTTCCTCTCCCTGTAACTCCCTCCCCTTCACCCTATATAACCATGCCAAGAGCAGAGACCAACCACCATCATCTTTCCAACCTCAGAAGCACGCCGTAGACCACCGTCGACCACCGCCACTGCCGTCAAACGTCGCCGCAAGCCCCCGCAGACCCGTCCAGAATCTCCGAGCAGTAGCAGTAGCAAGGTAGTCTTCTTCTCGCCCCTGTATCTTTTTGCACTGTAGACCTAAAAGTAAACCGTCGAGTCCTATGCGAAGTTCACATGACCCCCATGAACCCTGTGTAATTAGTTTAATTTATCGTGTCCTGTGTCGATCGCAAATCGCAGCACAAAACAGGAAAAAATGATCGAGTTTTGGGAATAAAAACTGTTCCAAGTACGCGTATTTGGGTCCCGTTATCTTCATAACAGCACGTGATGTTAAAACTATACTTGAACAGTAATTTAGACAACATAACCGAGTTTTAATCTCTTAAAATAGTTTATTTTAATTCGATGTATGTTGTAATTTATTTACTGTAAAAATTGACCGAAAACTTGATTTCTTAAACCCAAATTTTTTTTAAAAACGGGGTGCGTCCCACTAAATGAGGCGACTTTGTCTTGCGACACCGAAAGGCGTGTATCGTCAACACGGACGTATGGAATTTTGCGGAACTTGATTTGGATGTGCGTGCACACCGAAATCAATACATATCCGTCGAAAAGCCCTATATCGACCTATTTTGACACTCATCATAATTTTGTGTGTGCTTGTCGTTTCACAACGAAACTTGCGCCATCGGATTCGCAGCATTATACTGGTCCTATGACCGAAGTTTGGTTCGATTCTGAGAACGTTGACGAAATACCATTTTGCGGGCCCTACGGTTTTACTTGACGGGTGATTTCATGAACGGCTTATCTGAATCCAGTTCTGGATGTTCCGTTGGGTTCGTATCATCGTTATGGACTCGTAGATACTAAGTTTGACGAATTTAGAAAATTTTATCTTTGACATATTTTTTGGTGCGAAGTGTGCCACATGTGGACCCCGCTTTGACCCAAATGTCACGCCCCAGTCCCAAAATACCGAGGGACCGGACGCGTGGCAATGGCCAGCAGCACACACCGATGGACAAACACAATTTAGTGGATCCATCGGGGCATGCTTAAGCTGTAATATAAGAGTAAGTAGGTCCAATGATACAAGTGACAGTCTATGCTAATCTCATCCACAACAGATAATCACAGATCAAATGCCAGAATAATGCAAATAGGAATAACTAACAAATCTCAATAAAAGTGTCTCGGAGAACAATCCGAGAACAAGTCTGATACATAAATGTAATAGACTGGAAATGTAAAGGAACTGGAAATGGAAATAAATGAGTATATAAAGCCAATACTCAGGAGAAGTCCTCTGGTGTGATCTCGTCCTCGAAGGTCGGTACAGCTCCTGTATCAGCTCATGTATCTGCTCCTGCTGCTGTCCCATATACCTCGGGATAGATCTCATCTGTAAATCCTGGGGACATAATCCGGATTCAGGTCCTCAGGGGACATAGCAAGGTACAAGAAAGCTCATGCCAAAATAAATGCAGTACAGCAAATAATGAAATAAATAGGGTAAGTATGTAATCATCTGTGTGAAATGCAAGAGAGAACATCAATGGTACTCAGGTTGAAATAACTACAAGCTCTGTGTAGGGGAGCCGGTAGCAGTGGTATCATGAGATGGTCTAGCTCAGCGGGAGACTGAGTAGCCGACATAATATAGTCAACCTGTAACCTGCGGGTCTCTCCAGCAATAGATGGAACAATAAGGGAATACTAAAATAACCAGCTAAGTGATATGCAAGATGAGAGCAGCACTAGAACTCAGGCTGACGTCGCTACAAGCTCTATGTCGGGGAGCCGGTAGCAGCAGTAATAATGAGTAATGGGCCAAGCTCGGGCTTCAGAGTCTTGTGCCTCACAATAATAGGGGTGTATATATATGGTCAGCCTGTAGCCTGTGTGTCTCTCCCCACCCAATATAACCATACGTCTCATGTCCACGATGCCTCATGTCCATGTCACGCACAATCATATCTAATGCAGAAGTCATACTAGTATCTAGGAATATTATGTCAATGTCATAAAGTCTGTATCCTATACAGAATCACCATGAATATCTCAGAAAGATCCTGTCCATGAATAGTGTCAAGTGTCCTGGGTTATAGTGTACTTGATAAGACAAGTACGAGAATGCAAAGGGGTCACAAATGTCCATCTCTAGATGACAATACACAACACCGCGTACGGTGTTGGCACCCGACTAATAATCGGACGCTAAGTACGTCACACGGTCCTAGGTCAAGCATGCACAGCAATATAATGAATCAAGGAAAATGCAACAAAAAATGTAAAGTTGGCAAGGTATACTTGCCCACTGATGTATAACTAAGTCAAGGAAATAAGTAGCAAAAACTGCAGGATTTGGCAAGGTACACTTGCCTGGGTCCTGGCTCCAATTGTAGCTCTGGTCTCAGTGTGATCTGCAGGTACTACTCCGATTGCTGAAATAAATATCACCATTAGATTCAGAAAATATCAAATAGCTAGAAACGTCTGTCTTTGAGTCCAATTTGGACACAGGGGCAAAAACAATATTTTTGGGTCAAAGCGGGGTCCACAAGTGGACCACTTTGCACCGAAAAGCGTGTCAGGGTCAAAGGTCTCCAAATTTGCCAAACTTAGTGTCAACAAGTCAGGAACAATGATACGAACCCAACGGAACTTCCAGAATTGGATTCCGATGAGCCGATCACAAAATCGCCCGTCAAGTGGAGCCTGTGGGGCCCACGATACGCGATTTTGTCAACGTTCTCAGAATCGAACCAAACTTGGGTCACAGGACCAGCGTAGTGCTACGAGTCCGATGGCATAAGTTTTGTCTCGATCCGACGTGTGTACACCAAGTTACAATATCTTCCAGAATAGGCGGATACGGGACGTTGTCGACGGATACGCATTGATTCCGGTGTGCACGTACATCCGAATCGACTTCTGCGAAATCCTACACGTCCGTATCAACGACGCGCACGTTTCGATAAAGACCGCGTGCGACCAAGTTGTCCCGTTTGGCGGGGCGCACTCAGTTCCGGGATGGATCAGGGCGTTGTTTTTCCTGTTTTTGGATCGCGGTGTGCGATCACCACAGGACGCGATGCACCGAGCGGGTTGCACGGACATCGAGAGGGTTATACAGTCTACGCGTAGCAACTGACAGAATCGAAAACGGAGTTACGAGGCGAGAGAAAACGATACCTGAACAGGGCTCCGTGAATGCTGAATTCCACGTGTCCGAGTGTCGATTCGACACGGGATTCGTGTCCTGGCCGTGTCCACTGTGTACGGGCTAGGGCAGCGGACGGACGGCCTAGGGCTGCTGTGTCGGGTTGCGCGACGAGCGGGGAGGCCCTCGCGGGCGGCAGCGGCGAGGTCAGGGCTGCTCAAGTGGCCGTGGGGCGGCGCTCGACGGCCGGGCTAGGTCGGGGCAGCGGCTGGCTGGCTGCTGCGGGCCAGAGTCGGGCGGTTAGGGCTCGGCGAGGGTCGTCGAGGGCGAGGGCGGTGGTCGATGAGGCGGAGGAAGTTGTGGAGGCACGGGAGTTTGATGGTGGTGGTGCTGGGGATTTTGGAGGCGGAGACAGAGGTGATGTTGGGGGGAAGTTAGGTCGGTGGTCGGGTCGAGCGGGGCTGAGGATGGAGGTGGTCGAGCGGGGAGGGAGATGGTTGGAGTTCGAAGTCAGGAAGGAAGGTGATGGGGTCTCGGGGACAGATCTGGCCGAAGGCGGTGAGTTCTGGGGAGAGGCGGGCCGGAGATGAGGGAGGGAGATGGTGATGATCGGGGACGGCGCTGCGGTTGGATGAAGAAGGACGAGTTGGTGGGGTCGTCTAGGGTTTAGGCAAGGGTCGATGATGGGAGAGGTTCGACTGTGAGGGGATCGAGTCGGGGTCGATATGGAGGAGGAGGTCGGGCTGTGGAGTCTGTAGGAAGAAGATGACGGGTGAAGATAGGGTTCCGGCGAGGGGACGGCTAGGGTTCAGGCGTAGCGGCGGGCGTAGAAATCGAGAAAGGCAGCTAGGCACGGAAGTCGAGGGTATTTAAGGGCCGCTACAGTAATCCCGATGAGAATTGGGATTAGGGTTCAGGCATGGGTTTGGGTTCGGGTCCGCGGGTCGGGTTCACATGAATCCGGCCCGACCCGCTTAGTATTTAAGTGCAGGTACGGGTTGTCGGGTTTCGGGTTCGGGTCTAGATCCGACCCGACCCGATACGGTTTGGGTTCGGTTCAGTAATCCGGTCCGGGTTGGTTTGAGTTGGTTTGGTTCAATTGAACCGGATTTATTTAGGGGTTTAATTCGGTTTAATTATTTAATGGTTTTTAGGGCTTTATAAATGTTTTCGGAGTACAATAAATTCTCGGAAAATTACCCTATGTCCGGTTTTCCATTTTACACCATAAAATATTATTTCTATAATATTTTAATATTAATTAACAGTAATTAAAAATATTTAATTACCAAAAGCCTAGGTTTTAATTACAGAAAAATCCCAGAGAGTTACGGAAAATTATGAAAATCAAAATTATTAATTACTGAAAATCAGGGGACTTACAATCTACCCAACTTATAAAAATTTCGTCCTCGAAATTAAAATATGGTAGGGCTCTCTCTATCCAATCTCACTTCATTACAGTCTAAAGGGTTTCTCTCAAGTGGACATTTCGGTCTCTACCCAACTTAGAATTTACCAGTCTATCATCTAAGGCTATACATCTAATAAGGCTATGCCCAACTTATTTAATCATGTTATTGAATCCTCAAGTCTATAACACCAAACATATCACCTATGATATTCCCTTAATCATATATAAAAGGGTCATCAACAATGCGACCGGTCTGTGGGGTATATCTAGTACTGTCTATATATCAAACTTATACCAAGCACGAGGTTTCGTCTTTCTGAAATAAGGGAAGACGAAGATCAATAATAAAGAGTTCAAGGGTGAGGTAATAGAATAGAAGTATCAGGATCAAGGCGTTTTAACGAATTCAAAGGAGATTTGTCAAGACATTTGTGTATTAAAATCCTATTCTGGTACTCCTTTGTTCGCATGCTCGTATTAGTACAGTTATGTAACTGATACGATATGCTCAGTCATATCTAGAGGACAAGTATACTAGTCAACTATATATCTCAATCCACGTAAAATAGTCGTGCGAAGAGCGAACCAAAATGCATTAAGGTTGATCAGACCGTAATACATTGATTCTGAATAGACAATTGTATTAATGGGGTTGATCAGGCCTCAATAACACATATGTCCTGAACAAGCTTGATAAAGAATAGGCTTGCAAAAACTAGGCTATAATATAGCAGCATAAGTCAAAGTAGTATATGAAATATAAGTACGCTAGATGAGGATGGAAGAAGGTACAACTTAATTCAAGTTCACAAAGCAACCCAAAATAAGCACAATATCAAAAGACTCTATAATCTCTACAGTTATCAATTATAAAAGTATACTAGGTTATTCGCAAGTTCAAAATTACATAGGTTAAGGCTGAGGTCACGAACCAATAGACACGAGATAAAATAAATCGATAAACAAAAACTACGACAAATTACGCGCATTAGCTACTCCATGGGTCTGTGCGTCTTCCAAAGTCATCGATGGAGCTTGTTCACGTTCTTGCAGTTGATTCCTCTGCTGTTGTCGAGCCTGCTGGAAGAGTGTTGCTTGTGGTGCCAAGGGTGGCCTTGGATGATTCCCTCCCGGGGCTGGTGGTCTGACTCCTTCAACTCTCGTTTGCGGTGCTTCCGATGCTGGAAAGGCTGGCCTTGGTGCTGGTAACGCTCTTTCTCGACGTTCGGGGCATTCCTTTAATAAATGCTGACTGGATCCGCAAGCTAAGCAAAATTTTCTTTTGCGTCTGCACTCGTTCTCTATATGGCCTCACCTGCGACAATACAGACAGACAGGTAGTACTTGCGAAGATGCTTCTGGTGGCTGGTGCATGTGAGACTTTTTTGCAATTTCTTTCTGTGGTGCCCCGACTGGTGTTGATGTGGCTGGTTGTTGAATCATCAATGCTTTCTCTTGATGCTGAGGACAATTCTTGGCTAAGTGTTGATCGGTTTCGCAAATCAAGCATAATCCTAACTTGCGTCTGCACTCCTTCTCAATATGGCCTTTCTTACGACAATGTTGACAAGTAGAAAAAAATGAGGCTCTGGGTGCTTGTAACGCCCCGTAACCGTTCGGAGCGTTACGCTGAGTCTGATTGAATAAGTCAAATGCTGGTTATATTTGAAATGTTAGATTTTGGGAAGTAGGATTAATCGAGTTGGTTTTAATGTGCAGATGGCTAGCGGGTTCGATGGAAATCAGGTGTTCGTTCAGAACAGTACTGAATAGTTGGATGGAAGCGATAATGCTGTCTTCCTTAATTCGATCGGTCGGATGATTTGGAGAGCACGGCCTGCTCGCACGGTCATACCAGTTGAGTAGATCGCACTTGCATCGGACCACGGGTTCAAGGGATTGGCCATATCGGCAGGACAGGATGCCTAACGGGATCAAACATTATGAGTGGGCTCTTTCCCTTCTCCTCTACTTCTTCATGCCTAATAATATGGAAAACACGTAAAAGGCTTGAACACTTGGGCTGAAACATTGAGAATCACTACACTGAGGCGTGCATAGAGTGTACGTCGTTGGCTTGGTAGGATTGTGGCTTGAAATAATTTACGTGTTGGATAGTTAGAGTAATGGTTGGATTATTGCATTTGAGGCAGTCGGTTGGATACTTGGGATTATACTTGGACGGTTGGAATGATACACTGAGGCAATGGGAATATTGGGAATATCGGGAACTCGGGCGAACGAACGTGCATCCGTGCGCGAGTATCACTTGGTCGCTTTGTCTTACAAAGCGGGCAGTTGTGGTTCAAAACCGAACAACTGCATAGGCGATATGTAACGCCCCACAACCGCTCGGAACGTTACGCTGAGTCTGATTGAATAAGTCAAATGCTGGTTACATTTAAAATATTGGATTTTGGGAAGAAGGATTAATCGAGTTGGTTTCAATGTGCAGATGGCTAGCGGGTTCGATGGAAATCAGGTGTTCGTTCAGAATAGTACTGAATAGCTGGATGGAAGCGATAATGCCGTCTTCCTTAATCCGATCGGTCGGATGATTTGGAGAGCACGGCCTGCTCGCACGGTCATACCAGTTGAGTAGATCGCGCTTACATCGGACCACGGGTTCAAGGGATTGGCCGTATCGGCAGGACAGGATGCCTAACGGGATCAAATATTATGAGTGGGCTCTGATACCAATCTGTCACGCCCCAATCTCCCGCAAGCTCAATAGTCCCTACTGAACATGAATCACCACGTTGCAGCTCTTCTGCAGGACAATCGTTCCCATCGGGACGTGATGCCGTACGAGCCTGGAATTGCGCTCGTACAAGACTATGTTGTCAAACACCAAAGTTATCATCGAAACAACCAAGTTACAGCGGAAGCCGTTTTGTGTACCAAGCACACATCAGAGTAATACGCAACGAAGCTCACGATAGGGTCCAAATAAAATGCCCTGAGGCAATGCCACAAAGGCGATGCCACGAAGACGATGAAATACTCTTGCTCTTTTCTCTAGCCCACAAAGGTACTTATAGTTCATACATCATGTCTTATAAATATTGCCCACAAATGTGGGTCAGTATACAACCGTACTGGTGAGCGGGGTAACCCACTCGCCTAAGCCGACACTAAGTAAAATAGTGAATGCAAACAGTTATATGGTGATCTTTCTAGTTGAATCCTAGATTCGTTTCATGGCATATGAATGACATGTTAAGGAAAGTTGTAAAGCAGTTTAAGCATGCAAGCATTCAATCTCAAACCAAACGACAAGCATTTATATAACCGACCCGTCCTACTCAATGCCATCGCTTTGCTCGATAACATATCGAACCATCAGTCTCGCCTCAATATCCATCCTCAACCAAAGTTTATATTCCCATCTCGAGTGCACACTCTTGTCGAGGCAAGGTGGCCGCGCCTACACGAAAGCCAAACCAATAAAAGAAAAGCAAGCCAACTCTTAAGCTATATGAAGTCACTGGCCAAGCCATAAAGGACTTTGATCGGACGGATCAAATACGGTTCTATTCGAAACAGTGCTAAGTAGCTAACCCACCTGGATCACATCCAACCGCTGGCACCGTGCCCAAGACGCGTTACCCAGTTGTCTCCTCCATGGCCGAACGGTCCCAGTGCCCCGGAGCTCCCGTTCGAGGAGACCAAACCCTGTGCAATACAGGTTGTCCGTGACATGCAGACACCAAGTAGGTATGACGAGAGGATCGAACATTCTCGCCCCACCAAGCGATCCTAGACTCGTTCAACCGATATCCAACCAAATATCCATAACCATTCTTCCAACATATCCAACCAAGGAATCCAAATCTCGACCTCAACATATTACCCAAGGCACCAAAATATCAAGTGTTTCATAGGCACGATACCTCTTCTCAACACAGAGTCCAAATTGGTGCAACACCCATTTGGACTACTTTGAATACAATCGTTCAGACGATTGCTTGTGTTGCGAAAGTATCAGACGGTTTGAGAATAGTTGGAAGTATCGAGATTAGGATATGGCACGCATCGCAAGAATTATGGAAATAGTTGGATAATTCAAGCGTTGCCTGAGTTTTATGTCAGACTCGAGTTGGGAAAGGCATGATCACACATAAGGGATGGTTCGAACAGATTTTGGATTTCTGTAAGGAAATCATAATGCGAGTAGCGACTTGATTCGGAGTGGTATATGGGATACCATATATTGAGAAAGGCATTGGAATATTTTGGTTGGACACAAATGGGAATTGCCTGAACGGACTCGAGTAGTGAGAATACAAGTTGGTTGGTGCACGTCGGCTGAGTTGGAAAGAATGAAAATGAAGCAAGCAAATATTGAGTTGAGTATATGGAGAATGAACCGATGCAAATGAAAGCATTGTTAGGCTTAAGAGATGGACGAGATCGGAATGAACAACTGGGTTACGCTTGAGCGAAGCGATCGGTGAATCGAATGATAGCGACCACGAACTACGATTTTGGGCAACGCATTTGAGCGGTTGGTTGAGTAATAAAATACGAACTTGGTTTGGAGGGGCAAAGCGATGGATTCACACAAACTTGAAAGATTTTGGATATTGCTGCTCGAGAAGTTGACTCAGGTTTAGCGAAAATGAAATTTTTGGCAAGATGGTGCAACGATGGTAAACGGACATGAATTTGAGCAAGTCTTGAGTTTCAAGAATCATTGAAATCGATGGTGCGAGTAGGCGAATATGGTAATTCGGAAATTTGATGGATTCAGGGCAGAACGACGGATTGATGGAAGACGATTTCAACGAGCGCGGTTCTCTGATTCAGAAACTTCGCTCGGATAAAATGGTTAGATTTTTTATTCGAATTTGGAGAAGAGATATAGCATGGTTTATAATAACTGTCCATCGTGATGATTACAATTATCGAGCGTAGCTTCGGGACAGCTGACCCTAGCGACTTGACCGTCAATTCAGATATGGATATGGTAGACCCATAGAACGACCCTTGAGGCGGCATATTTGGGAATGCGTCGAGAGAAGATGTGAGCAATGAGTTTTGGCTTATCGACTGAGTGTTGGATTTGAGAGACCCTTGGGATAGTCTTCAGCTGAAGATGCAGCCGGAAGATCGAAGCGATGGTGGGATTGGCCTAAGTCAACCGATGAGATTCAGAGTCGCAGATTTTTATCGATGGCATCGCCTCTGACTCATCGTGCCCTGGAAGGGAATAGCATTCATATGAATTGACGACTGTGAAACTAGCTCGTGAAGTTAAAGCAACGGCTCGTTCAGATCAAATCCTTACGAATACTAGAAGGGACAGATTTGTCTCAGATTTACAAGATGTCTCAAAAATTTGTCTGGAAAGCGTGCTCATTCGGGAGGCAAAGGTAATATTCTATGCTTCGAGGCAGTGGAAGCAGCGCGAAGAACTATTCCATGCGCAACCTAAGAATTGTGGCGAGTGTGTCTACGTTGAAATCGTGGCGACACAATCCCTTTGGCGTGGCGGCGAGATCTTCGTGGATCACACGAACCTCAATATAGATGTTCACCCTGTGAGATATTGAGATGGCAAGAAAATTTGTTGGACTGAGGTAATCTAAGCAAAGTTGATATTTGGGTAAGTCGCCTAGCTGGGGTAGTATCAGTTGAGTTGATCGTTCGGTGCACGAGATATATTTCGAGATATTGCTAGTACGGATTCAGAAATAGTTGGAATGGAAATCGTGAATTGATTTAATTGGGAGAAAAGCAAATGGATGCCTCGAACATAAAGATACCTTTGTAACTTATTCAAATTTGCTATCGCAAAGCTCGGTTGAAATGCATGTATTTTAGGGACGCCTTAAATATGTGTATGATCCAAAACTAAGCGATACGAAGAATTCGTACTGAGCTGCAAGGAGGATGTGGAAATTCGTGAAAGTTGTCCGAGCGTTCAGCAGAACGAGATGCGGAGTCAGGATCGTGAATATGAAAGTCGCCTAGAGCAGATCTTGGAATTGGATTATGGCATATGATAGGAATGTGTACCAGCACGGTTCGTAGATGAACCTAATTCTAAGTGGTATATTATGTAATGCCCCGCAACCGCTCGGAGCGTTACGCTGAGTCTGATTGAATAAGTCAAATGCTGGTTACATTTGAAATGTTGGATTTTGGGAAGAAGGATTAATCGAGTTGGTTTCAATGTGCAGATGGCTAGCGGGTTCAATGGAAATCAGGTGTTCGTTTAGAACAGTACTGAATAGTTGGATGGAAGCGATAATGTCGTCTTCCTTAATCCGATCGGTCAGATGATTTGGAGAGCACGGCCTGCTCGCACGGTCATACCAGTTGAGTAGATTGCGCTTGCATCGGACCACGGGTTCAAGGGATTGGCCGTATCGGCAGGACAGGATGCCTAACGGGATCAAACATTGTGAGTGGGCTCTTTCCCTTCTTCTCTACTCCTTCATGCCTAATAATATGGAAAACACATAAAAGGCTTGAACACTTGGGCTGAAACATTGAGAATCACTACACTGAGGCGTGCATAGAGTGTACGTCGTTGGCTTGGTAGGATTGTGGCTTGAAATGATTTACGTGTTGGATAGTTGGAGTGATGGTTGGATTATTGCATTTGAGGCAGTCGGTTGGATACTTGGGATTATACTTGGACGGTTGGAATAATACACTGAGGCAATGGGAATATTGAGAATATCGAGAATTCGGGCGAGCGAACGTGCATCCGTGCGCGAGTATCACTTGGTCGCTTTGTCTTGCAAAGCGAGCAGTTGTGGTTCGAAACCGAACAACTGCATCGGCGAGGGCGTTGTGCCACGAACGGGGCATCGTGCCACTGAAGCGGCATTGTGCCACGGTTAGGGCATTATGCAATAGGATTTGCTTTGAGCATGGGTGTTGCACCAATTTGGACTCTGTGTTGAGAAGAGGTATCGTGCCTATGAAACACTTGATATTTTGGTGCCTTGGGCAATATGTTGAGGTCGAGATTTGGATTCCTTGGTTGGATATGTTGGAAGAATGGTTATGGATATTTGGTTGGATATCGGTTGAACGAGTCTAGGATCGCTTGGTGGGGCGAGAATGTTCGATCCTCTCGTCATACCTACTTGGTGTCTGCATGTCACGGACAACCTGTATTGCACAGGGTTTGGTCTCCTCGAACGGGAGCTCCGGGGCACCGGGACCGTTCGGCCATGGAGGAGACAACTGGGTAACGCATCTTGGGCGCGGTGCCAGCGGTTAGATGCGATCCAGGTGGGTTAGCTACTTAGCGCTGTTTCAAATAGAACCGCATTTGATCCGTCCGATCAAAGTCCTTTATGGCTTGGCCAGTGACTTCATATAGCTTAAGAGTTGGCTTGTTTTTCTTTTGTTGGTTTGGCTTTCGTGTAGGGGCGGCCACCTTGCCTCGGCAAGAGTGTGCACTCGAGATGGGAATATAAACTTTGGTTGAGGATGGATATTGAGGCGAGACTGATGGTTCGATATGTTATCGAGCAAAGCGATGGCATTGAGTAGGACGGGTCGGTTATATAAATACTTGTCGTTTGGTTTGAGATTGAATGCTTGCATGCTTAAACTGCTTTACAGCTTTCCTTAACATGTCATTCATATGCCATGAAACGAATATAGGATTCAACTAGAAAGATCACCATATAACTGTTTGCATTCACTATTTTACTTAGTGTCGGCTTAGGCGAGTGGGTTACCCCACTCACCAGTACGGTTGTGTACTGACCCACGTTTGTGGGCAATATTTCAGGTACGCAGGCGTAGTGGCGCTGCTTGGATATACGAGATATGATGTATGAACTGTAAGTACCTTTGTGGGCTAGAGAAAAGAGCAAGAGTATTTTATCGTCTTCGTGGCATCGCCTTTGTAGCATTGCCTCGGGGTATTTTATTTGGACCCTATCGTGAGCTTCGCTGCGTATTACTCCGATGTGTGCTTGGTACACAAAATGGCTTCCGCTGTAACTTGGTTGTTTCGATGATAACTTTGGTGTTTGACAACATAGCCTTGTACGAGCGCAACTCCAGGCTCGTACGGCATCACGTCCCGATGGGAACGATTGTCCTACTGGAGAGCTGCAACGTGGTGATTCACGTTCAGTAGGGACTATCGAGCTTGCGGAAGATTGGGGCATGACAGTCTTGCTCTTGGTGGTGGATTAATCTGTGGTCGCTTTGCAACTCTTTCTTGTTGTGCTTGGTCTGGTGCTGATGCATACGGCCGCTTCTTGCTAGACCCTATCCTTGTGTCGCACTCCATGGGTCTTGCTGTAGTAAGAACATCCTCGTCTAAGGTAGTTGTAGTGGGGCTGATTAACTTCCGTAATTCTGAGCTGAATCTATCGATGAACTTCTACGCTTGGATCTGCTGAGATTCTTCCTGAACCTTCTGATGGGCTTGCATCACCGCGTAGAACATTCGAAACATTTGTTGTTCGTCCATAGCCTGCCCTTGGGGAACGGTAGGCGTCGGTGGAGCCAACTGCGACGATGGTGGAACGTCATCTTCCTGGATTCTCGAGGCCTGCTGACTTGCTTGCTGTGATGATGGTCCTTCACTAACTGGTGTCACTTCATCTTCGTGGGTAACCACAACACCTTGTGGTGTTCCTGGATGAGTCTCTTCGCCGGCTTGGGGATTCATTGCTCTGCAACCAAAATAAACTATAAGGGCGCTCAGGAATCAAGGCAGGATACGAGTCAAGAAATTAATTTGAATTTGATATAGATATCAAGAACGTTTCAAGCAAGTGGATGAGATCTTAAAACTTATCATATTCTTATTGCAGGCTTGCTCGATCCCTAAGTTGAAACCGAACAATTTAGTCGTAGACCTGCATGGGCTACCACAAAAACCATGTCACGCCCCAGTCCCAAAATACCGAGGGACCGGACGCGTGGCAAAGGCCAACAGCACACACCGATGGACAAACACAATTTAGTGGATCCATCGGGGCATGCTTAAGCTGTAATATAAGAGTAAGTAGGTCCAATGATACAAGTCACAGTCTATGCTAATCTCATCCATAACAGATAATCACAGATTAAATGCCAGAATAATGAAAATAGGAATAACTAACAAATCTCAATAAAAGTGTCTCGGAGAACAATCCGAGAACAAGTCTGATACATAAATGCAATAGACTGGAAATGTAAAGAAACTGAAAATGGAAATAAATGAGTATATAAAGTCAATACTCAGGAGAAGTCCTCTGGTGTGATCTCGTCCTCGAAGGTCGGTACAGCTCATGTATCAGCTCCTGTATCTGCTCCTACTGCGGTCCCGTATACCTCGGGATAGATCTCGTCTGTAAATCCTGGGGACATAATCCGGATCCAGGTCCTCAGGGGACATAGCAAGGTACAAGAAAGCTCATGCCAAAATAAATGCAGTGCAGCAAATAATGAAATAAATTGGGTAAGTATGTAATCATCTGTGTGAAATGCAAGAGAGAACATCAATGGTACTCAGGTTGAAACAACTACAAGCTCTGTGTAGGGGAGCCGGTAGCAATGGTATCATGAGATGGTCTAGCTCAGCGGGAGACTGAGTAGCCGACATAATATAGTCAACCTGTAACCTGCGGGTCTCTCCAGCAATAGATGGAACAATAAGGGAATACTAAAATAACCAGCTAAGTGATATACAAGATGAGAGCAGCACTAGAACTTAGGCTGACGCCGCTACAAGCTCTGTGTCGGGTAGCCGGTAGCAGCAGTAATAATGAGTAATGGGCCAAGCTCGGGCTTCAGAGTCTTGTGCCTCACAATAATAGGGGTGTATATATATGGTCAACCTGTAGCCTGTGTGTCTCTCCCCACCCAATGTAACCATACGTCTCATGTCCATGATGCCTCATGTCCATGTCACGCACAATCATATCTAATGCAGAAGTCATAGTAGTATCTAGGAATATTATGTCAATGTCATAAAGTCTGTATCCTATACAGAATCACCATGAATATCTCAGAAAAATCCTGTCCATGAATAGTATCAAGTGTCCTGGGTTATAGTGTACTTGATAAGACAAGTACGAGAATGCAAAGGGGTCACGAATGTCTATCTCTAGATGACAATACACAACACCGCGTATGGTGTTGGCACCCGACTAATAATCGGACGCTAAGTATGTCACACGGTCCTAGGTCAAGCATGCACAGCAATATAATGAATCAAGAAAAATGCAACAAGAAATATAAAGTTGGCAAGGTATACTTGCCCACTGATGTATAACTAAGTCAAGGAAATAAGTAACAAAAACTGCAGGATTTGGCAAGGTACACTTGCCTGGGGTCCTGGCTCCAATTGTAGCTCTGGTCTCAGTGTGATCTGCAGGTACTACTCCGATTGCTGAAATAAACATCACCATTAGATTCAAAAAATATCAATTAGCTAGAAATGCCTGTCCTTGAGTCCAATTTGGACACAGGGACAAAAACAATATTTTCGGGTCAAAGCGGAGTCCACTTGTGGGCCACTTTGTACCGAAAAGTGTGTCAGGGTCAAAGGTCTCCAAATTTGCCAAACTTAGTGTCAACAGGTCAGGAATGATGATACGAACCCAACGGAACTTCCAGAATTGGATTCCGATGAGCCGATCACAAAATCGCCCGTCAAGTGGAGCTTGTAGGGCCCACGATACGCGATTTTGTCAACGTTCTCAGAATCGAACCAAACTTGGGTCACAGGACCAGCGTAGTGCTACGAGTCCGATGGCGTAAGTTTCGTCTCGATCCGACGTGTGTACACCAAGTTACAGCATCTTCCAGAATAGGCGGATACGGGGCGTTGTCGACGGATACGCGTTGATTCCGGTGTACACGCACATCCAAATCGACTTCTGCGAAATTCTACACGTCCGTATCAATGACGCGCATGTTTCGGTAAAGACCGCGTGCGACCAAGTCGTCCCGTTTGGCGGGGCGCACTCAGTTCCGGGGTAGATCAGGGCGTTATTTTTCCTGTTTTTGGATCGCGGTGTGCGATCACCACAGGATGCGATGCACCGAGCGGGTTGCACGGACACTGAGAGGGTTATACAGTCTACGCGTAGCAACTGACGGAATCAAAAATGGAGTTACGAGGCGAAAGAAAATGATACCTGAACAGGGCTCCGTGAACGCTGAATTCCACGTGTCCGAGTGTCGATTCGACAAGGGATTCGTGTCCTGGCCGTGTCCACTGTGTCCGGGCTAGGGCAGCGGACGGCCGGCCTAGGTCTGCTGTGTCGGGTCACGCGGTGAGCGGGGAGGCGCTCGCGGGCGGCAGCGGCGAGGTCAGGGCTACTCAGGTGGCCGTGGGGCGGTGCTCGACGGCCGGGCTAGGTCGGGGCAGCGGCTGGCTGGCTGCTGCGGGCCAGAGTCGGGCGGTTGGGGCTCGTCGAGGGTCGTCGAGGGCGAGGGCGGTGGTCGATAAGGCGGAGGAGGTTTTGGAGGCACGGGAGTTTGATTGTGGTGGTGCTGGGGATTCTGGAGGCGGAGACAGAGGCGACGTTGGGGGAAAGTTAGGTCGGTGGTCGGGTCGAGAGGGGCTGAGGAAGGAGGTGGTCGAGCGGGGAGGGAGATGGCTGGAGGTCGGAGTCAGGGAGGAAAGTGATGGGGTCTCGGGAAAGGATCTGGCCGAAGGCGGAGAGTTCTGGGGAGAGGCGGGCCGGAGATGAGGGAGGGAGATGGTGATGGTCGGGGACGGCGCTGCGGTTGGATGAAGAAGGACGAGTGTAAACCCCCTGATTTTTTAAAATTTTAAAAACTGGATTTTTCACAATTTTCCGGAATTTTCTGGGATTTTTCTGTAATTTAAAAACAGGGTTTTAATTTTTAAATGATTTTTAATTGATATTAAACAATATTAAAATATTATGAAAATAATATTTTTGGGTGTAAAATGAAAAACCGGACTTAGGGTAATTTTCTGGAATTTTATTGGGCATCAGACCTATTTTTTAAAAAGCCTAAAAACTATTTTCTACATAAATTAATTAATTAATTAATATTATTATTATTATTATTATTTCTATTATTATTATTATTATTTTCAGTTTAGGGCCCGGCCAGGCCCAGTGGGCCGAGCCCGTTAACACCCAGCCCACCCAGCCGCTGCTAGCGGGTCGGGCGGGTCCGCCCAAACCCGGATCCGCACCCGACCCGGCTGAACCCCCATCCCCTTCCCCACGTCCGGGCGCCCGGTTCCTCCGGCGACGCCCGAAATTTGCGCCGCCTCCGCCGGGGGAGGCCACGATCCCCCTCAGCCCGACTCCCCAGCCACGAACCCCCCCCCCCCCCCGCGGCTTCCCTATAAGTACCCTACCTCACCCTCTTCCTCCTCCCTCACTTCCCTAAGCCACCCTCGCCGGAACCCTAGATCTCCGCCGACCTACACCCTGACCCGCCGCCCTCCGTAGACCAGCGCCACCAACCCGTCGTGAGCCGCCCTCTCCCGAAACCACCCTCCTCCTCCTCCTCTCTCTTCCCCGCGGCTGGACTCGACGCCGTCCCGGCCATTCGAGAGCCTCCCCGAGCCGCCAGCACCGCCTCCCTGCGAGCCGACCTCGCCGTAGCCGCCGTCCAACGACCCCGCCGGACCCCCAGGGCCTCGCCGACCGTCGGCCAGTCCCCCAGAGCCTCGGACACGGCGGCAGTACGCGGACACAGCCCCAACCCTAGGCCGGACACGTCCAGGACACAGAACCGCGTGTCGGACACGGGTCAAAACCTCGATTTTTCGGGTCCCTTCAGGTACTCATAACTTCCTGCACGTAACCCCGATTTCGATTCCGTAAATTTCTACGCGAAGCCTGTATGACCCTCTCGGTGTCCGGACAAACCGTTCGGGGCATCGCGTCCTGTGGTGATCGCACACCGCGATCCAAAAACAGGAAAAACCAGACCCTGTTTCACCCCGGAACTGAGTGCGCCCCGCCAAACGGGACGACTTGGTCACGCGCGGTCTTCACAGACATGAGCGCCTCGTCGATACGGACGTGTGGGATTTTGTGGAAGCTGATTCGGGTGTGCGTGCACACCGGAATCAACGCGTATCCGCGGACATCGTCCCGTATCCGTACTTTCTGGAACGTGCCCTAACTTTGTGTACACACGTCGGATCAAGACGAAACTTACGCCATCGGACTCGTAGCAATACGCTGGTCCTGTGGGTCAATTTTGGTTCGATTCTGAGAACGTTGACGAAATCGCGTGTCGTGGGCCCCACAGGCCCCGCTCGACGGGCGATTTTGTGATCGGCTCATCGGAATTCAATTCTGAAAGTTCCGTTGGGTTCGTATCAGCGTTTCTGACCTGTTGACACTAAGTTTGATGAATTTGGAGACCATTGACCCGGACGCATTTTTCGGTGCAAAGCGGGCCCACCGGTGGACCCCGTTTTGGCCCGAAACTGTCGTTTCTGCCCTTGTCTCCAAATTGGACCCAAGGACAGGCATTTCTAGCTGATTGATATTTTCTGGATCTGATGGTGATGTTTGTTTCAGCAACCGGAGTACCGCCTGCAAATCCAACCGAAGTCAGAACCGCAAACATAGCCGGAACCACAGGCAAGTGTACCTTGCCAAACGCTGCAGCTTGCTATATATTTTTCTTGGTTAATTTTGCATCAGTGAGAACATAGAGCTTGTAAATTCTCAGTAATTTCTGTTATAGTATTTTACTTAAATTCTGGTAGATCCATATGTAACTTGTTTTAACTGCTTAACCTAGGAAACGTGTGACGTGCTTAGTGTCCGATCATAGTCGGGTGCCAACCCCGTACGCGGTGTTGGGTACATCATTAGAGATGGACAATCGATACCCTTATTCTCGTACTTGTCCTATCAAGTACACCAGAACCCAGGACACTTGACACTATTTCATGAGACAGAGTCTTCCTGAGACCTTCAAGGTGATTCTGTATAGGATGCATGGTTATGACATAGACTTTACATTCTTAGACATTTGATCCATAGCTATCAGACTTGCTGCATTAGTTTAATCGTGCGTGACATGGACATGAGGCATCGTGGACATGAGACGTGGGATTACATTGGGTGGGGAGAGACACACAGACTACAGGCTGATATTATATATAAAACATAGTATATATCATAGTGTAATTCATAGTTATTGCCGCTACCGGCTCCCTGACACAGAGCTTGTAGTGGCTTCAGCCTGAATTCTAGTGCTGCTCTCATATTGCATATCACTTAGCTGGTTACATAGCTTACCCTCTGGTTTAATTATCTGCTGCACTGTGGTTATTTTGGCTAGTATTTTCTGTACCTTGCTGTCCCCTGAGGACCTGGATCCGGATTATGTCCCCAGGTACAGCTGAAGAGAATTACCCAGAGGTGTACGGTACCGGAGCACTCCTTGGAGCAGAACAAGGAACAGAGGATGAAGTAGTGGCCGAAGATTTCTCCTGAGCACCGGCTTCAACTACTCAGTATTTTCCATTTTCAGCATTTCAATTCCTGTCTATTTTTCCTTAATTGTAACAGAATAATTCTCGGATTTGTTTTCCGAGACAACCTTATTTGTTATTGCATATTTATTCCCATTGCATTATTTCTGGCAATTAATCTGTGTTATTCTGTGGATGAGATTAGTAATACCTGAGACTTGTACTTAGTCCTGCTAGACTACAGCTTAAGCATGCCCTGATGGATCCATTAAATTGGGTTGTCCATCGGTGCGTGCTGCTGGCCATTGCTCACATGCTCAGTCCCTCGGCATTTTGGGACTGGGGCGTGACATGGTTTTTGTGGTGGCCCATGCAGGTCTACGACTAAATTGTTCGGTTTTAACTTAGGGACCGAATAGGCCTGCAATAAAGAATAGGATAGGTTTTTTTAGGATCTCATCCACTTGCTTGAATTGTTTTTGATATCTGTATCGTATTCGAACTAATTTTGACTTGCATCTTGCCTTGATTCCTGTACGCCTCTTACTGGGTATTTTGGATACAGGGAAATGGACCCACAAGCCAGCAACGAGGCTCATGAAGAAATACCACAACCCATTGTGGTTACCCAAGAAGACGATGTGATACCAGCCGGTGAAGGCCAATCATCACAAGGCAGTCAAGCAAGTCAGCCTGCCTCAAGAATCCATCAAGATGGCGTTCCACCCTCAACGCAGCCTACTCCACCGATGCCTTCCTTCCCACTGGGACCGCCTATGGACGAACAGCAGATGTTCCGCATGTTCTATATAATGATGCAAGCCTATCATAGGGTGCAACAAGAAGCTCAACAAAACCAATCGGAGAACTTCATCGATAGAACTAGCTCGGAGTCACTGAGGCCAAACAGTTCAAATGCAACCGCCTTCGACGAGGATGTCCTTACTGCAGCAAGACCCGTGGAGTGCACCACAAGGATCGAGTCCAGCCAAAAGGGGCCGTATGCGTCAGCACCGGACCAATCACAACAAGAAAGAGCTGCAAAGCGATCACAGATACATCCACTACCAAGAACAACATCAGGAGTCTCATTCCTTCCTACTTGTCACTACTGTGGCAAGGTAGGCCACTGTAAACCCCCTGAATCTTCAAATTATTAAATCTTGGATTTTTCCCGATTTTCTGGAATTTTCTGGGAATTTTCTGTAATTAAAATCAAGGCTTTTAATTAATAAATGATTTTTAGTTAATAATAAATAATATTAAAATATGGTGAAAATAATATTTTTGGGTGTAAAATGGAAAATTGGACTTAGGGTAATTTTTCTGGATTTTTCTGGGCCTCAGACCTATTTTTAAATGCCTAAAAACAATTTTCTAATTAATTAATTAATTAACTGTTTTTAATTATTATTAATTATTATTATTATTATTATTATTATTATTATTATTAATTTTATTAATATACTCGGCCCGGCCCATTAGCCAGCCCCCGGCCCGCGAAACCGGCCCAGCCCCTAACGGGTCGGGTCGGGTCCGCCTGAACCCGACCCGCCCGACCCGAAACCCGGTCCCCCACTCTCTCTCTCTCCCCACGACCGCGTCTCGCGGCGGAGACGACGCCGCCGCCCGCTCCGCCCGGCGCTCCGCCCGCTCTCTCCCGCACGACCACCCCTCTTCCCGCCCGTCTCGGCCACGACACCCCTCGGCCACCTATTTATAGCCCCGCCGTCGTCGCTCTCGACCAACGCCCACCGCTGCCCGACGCCGCCACGCCCACTGCCGCCGCTGCCCGACGCCGCCACCGGCGCCACCCGCCGGCGAAGCCGCCGCAGCCATCTCCCCCTCTCTTCCCCGGCGGCCCCTCAGCCGCAAGCAGCAGCAGCACCCCCCTCCCCTCGCCTGAGCCGCTCCGGCGAGCTCCGTTCGCCGCCGACCAGCCGGCCGCCGTGCAGCCCTGCCCCGGCCCGCCTCGCCGCCCTCCGGCGCCGCCACGTCAGCAAAACCCAAACCCTAGCTCCCAATTCTCCGTGTCGTGTCGGACACGACACGGACACGAAGATTTTCGGTTTCTCGGGTCCTGTTCAGGTACTCGTATCTTTTGCCTCGTAGCTCCGTTTTCAATTCCGCAAATTGCGTTGTGAAGCCTGTATGACCCTCTCGGTGTCCGGACAAACTGTTCGGGACATCGCGTCCTGTGGTGATCGCACACCGCGATCCAAAAACAGGAAAAACCAGGCCCTGTTTTACCCCGGAACTGAGTACGCCCCGCCAAACGGGACGACTTGGTCGCGCGCGGTCTTCACAGATACGTGCGCAGCGTCGATACGGACGTGTGAGATTTCGCGGAAGCTGATTCGGGTGTGCGTGCACACCGGAATCAACGCGTATCCGCGGACATCGCCCCGTATCCGTCTTTTCTGCAATTCACCCTAACTTCGTGCACACACGTCGGATCGAGACGAAACTTGCGCCATCGGACTCGTAGCGATACGCTGGTCCTGTGGGTCAAGTTTGGTTCGATTCTGAGAACGTTGACGAAATCGCGTGTCGTGGGCCCCACAAGCCCCGCTCGACGGGCGATTTTGTGTTCGGCTCATCGGAATCCAAATCTGGAAGTTTCGTTGGGTTCGTATCAGCGTTCCTGACCTGTTGACACTAAGTTTGGTGAATTTGGAGACCGTTGACCCGGACACGCTTTTCGGTGCAAAGCGGGCCCACCGGCGGACCCCGTTTTGACCCGAAATTATTGTTTTTGCCCTTGTCTCCAAATTGGACCCAAGGACAGGCATTTCTAGCTATTTGACATCTTCTGAGCATGATGGTAATGTCTATTTCAGCTTCTGGACTCATCTCTGGAAGTTTCCCCTAGAACAATTAATTGGATCCAAACATCAGGCAAGTACCTGCACTTCAAGTTAATCTTTATATTGTGATAATTAATTCCCTGTTCTACTAGTACCCTTGCTGATTACACGTAGTGTTAAAGTACTGTATTTCATGTCTTGAATATCGGGGTTCATGTCTTGTTTACACATCGGGTGGGAGAATACTAGGAGGCATGTAGTTTACCCTTCCCCTAAGGATTGCATAATAGCTGTTGGTACACGACTGTCCATCAGCCGGATCTCGATTGTATTGCCTAATAGCCATCTATGACGGCCAGATTAGCCTTATAAGCCCCTACATGCCAACTATGTATTCTAAATACACAAGTTCACACACATAGTTTCTAGTCTTGTTATAGTTTCTGCTGACTGTTGTAGTTTCATTTCCTGTCTCACTTTATTTCCCTGCTTTCTCATATTCCTGTTTATAGCTTTAACTCTGAGATATTGATGTTCCTTATGCAAATTCCTTAACATGATATTCAATATTTAATTGTCATAAATATTCAGTTTAATTTTGTTGTGCACTGTGTACTTTGCTCCTTTCCTGACTGGATCCGTTGTTTAGGTGATGATGAGAACTTTGCCCTACCTATTATGATCCCTATGGCGTAGCAGGTGACACAGTTGAGAAGCAGGTTCCCACTCAGGAGACTACCTCTGAGGAGTAGTAGCCAGTTAGCTAGTTTTCCCTTTTCAGCTCAGTAATCGGGTTTGTCCCCGATTTATCTTCTGTTCATGTATAAACTTTGGATCTGTTATCACAATTTGTTTTTATAAATTAGCATTCCTATTTCCTGTTAATTTCCTTGTCTATTTACTTTAATTGTGGATGAGATAGATAGTTATTGATCCCAGAAAATGACCTAGACAGCGTACTACCGCCGACACTGCGGCGTAGGCTGGACGTGCCCACGCACTCGTGCCCGAATAACCGGGTGCGGGTCGTGACACGTTTTTGTGGTGGCCCATGCAGGTCAAACGACTAAATTGTTCGGTTTCAACTTAGGGACCGAACAGGCCTGCAATAAGATTGAGGATTTTAGGAAAAGCTCATCCATTTGATTGAATCGTTCTTGATATTCATATCGACTTCGAATCATTTTATTGACTCGCATCCTGCCTTGATTCCTGTGCGCCTTTATCGTTTATTTTTGGAGGCAGGATCTACCAGCAAGCGACGAGACTCCTACAAGATCACCACGAGATGCTCTACCAGCATAACCGTGGAGAACGCGCAGACTCTTGGAGCAGCTAATGCGCGTAAGTGATTTCTTTAGCTGCCTTTCTATTATTGTTTAACTCGCGCCTATTGGTTCGTGACCTCAGCCCCAACCTAGAAATTTTAAACTTGCTAATAACCTGCTATGCTTTTATAATTAATAAACTATAGAGATTTTAGAATCATGTGTTTGTGCTTATTGTAGGTTGTTTTGTGTTGTTTTAAAATAATTTGTATCTCCTTTTCATCAACATCTAGCGCACTTAATTTTGCTGTACTTGACTTATGCTGCTAATTTATAGCCTAGTTTTGCAAGCTTACCCTTCTATCAAGCTTGTTCATGACATATGTATTAGTGGGTCGACACACTAATACAATTGTCTATTCAGAATCAGTGTATTACGGTCTGATCAACCTTAGTACATTTGATTCGCCCTTCGCCCTACTTTACGTGGATTGAGATATATAGTTGACTAGTATACCTGCCCTAGACATGTCTGAGCATAACTGTGTTAACACAAGCATGTGAATAGGAATTACCAAGATAGGATTTCAATCCACAAATCGTTTGACAATTCCCACTTGAATTCTTTACACTCCTTGATCCCAATACCTCTGTTCTATCACCTCGCCCTTGAACTCTTTATTATTGATCTTCGTTTTCCCTTATTTCGGAAAGACGAAATCTCGTGCCTAGTATAAGTTTGGTACATAGATAGTACTAGATATGCCACATAGGCCGATCACATACTTGAGGATTAACCTTTCGTAATCGAGGACATATCAAACGTGACATGATCGACGTTGAAGTTTCGAGGATTGAATGACATGAATAAACATATTAAGGAATATTTTTCTTAAGGTATATAGTCTATTGTGATGTATGGGTAAATTCTAAGTTGGGTAGCAGTGCAATTGTCAACTCAAGATAAATTCTTTAAAATTGTGACCGAGAAGATTAGATTGGAAGAGGTTCAAGCCATTCTCATTTTGAAAATTTAGAGGAGTGACTAAGATGATTAGTGAATTGATATCAATAGTTATATCTCAAGTACATGATTTAAATCTTGAATAATGAAAGTAAGATCATCAATTAAATTCAGAGGATATATAATTCATACTTGAACATTGGTGAACCACATTTAAATTATTTTTCAATTTGGTGTTTGAATTAAAGCTCGATGGTTGGACTACCTAGTTAGAATATTGAGGATGTGAATGGAATTTAAAATTTAAAACATACAATTGTGAATGGAAATACTGTTGGACTCGAATCACTTCTAGAGGAAATTTATGATAGTTAGTGAGGCAAGGTCATAAGCATGTGCAATCCCTGAAGATGTTATATGGACATAAAGTAAGAAGTAATAACCCTAGGTTGAATCTTGCTTGGAATAGTAGTCGTCTTAACCTTGAAGTGATTGCAGCGGACATGATTAGGATTTAAATTTTCGCAAGGAGACTGCGATTGATGTACGTGAAGGACTTACAGAGTATGGCTTAAGTTTTAAATTTCGAGGACGAAATTTTTGTAAGTTGGGTAGGTTGTAAACCCCCTGAATCTTCAAATTATTAAATCTTGGATTTTTCCCGATTTTCTGGAATTTTCTGGGAATTTTCTGTAATTAAAATCAAGGCTTTTAATTAATAAATGATTTTTAGTTAATAATAAATAATATTAAAATATGGTGAAAATAATATTTTTGGGTGTAAAATGGAAAATTGGACTTAGGGTAATTTTTCTGGATTTTTCTGGGCCTCAGACCTATTTTTAAATGCCTAAAAACAATTTTCTAATTAATTAATTAATTAACTGTTTTTAATTATTATTAATTATTATTATTATTATTATTATTATTATTATTAATTTTATTAATATACTCGGCCCGGCCCATTAGCCAGCCCCCGGCCCGCGAAACCGGCCCAGCCCCTAACGGGTCGGGTCGGGTCCGCGTGAACCCGACCCGCCCGACCCGAAACCCGGTCCCCCACTCTCTCTCTCTCCCCACGACCGCGTCTCGCGGCGGAGACGACGCCGCCGCCCGCTCCGCCCGGCGCTCCGCCCGCTCTCTCCCGCACGACCACCCCTCTTCCCGCCCGTCTCGGCCACGACACCCCTCGGCCACCTATTTATAGCCCCGCCGTCGTCGCTCTCGACCAACGCCCACCGCTGCCCGACGCCGCCACGCCCACTGCCGCCGCTGCCCGACGCCGCCACCGGCGCCACCCGCCCGCGAAGCCGCCGCAGCCATCTCCCCCTCTCTTCCCCGGCGGCCCCTCAGCCGCAAGCAGCAGCAGCACCCCCCTCCCCTCGCCTGAGCCGCTCCGGCGAGCTCCGTTCGCCGCCGACCAGCCGGCCGCCGTGCAGCCCTGCCCCGGCCCGCCTCGCCGCCCTCCGGCGCCGCCACGTCAGCAAAACCCAAACCCTAGCTCCCAATTCTCCGTGTCGTGTCGGACACGACACGGACACGAAGATTTTCGGTTTCTCGGGTCCTGTTCAGGTACTCGTATCTTTTGCCTCGTAGCTCCGTTTTCAATTCCGCAAATTGCGTTGTGAAGCCTGTATGACCCTCTCGGTGTCCGGACAAACTGTTCGGGACATCGCGTCCTGTGGTGATCGCACACCGCGATCCAAAAACAGGAAAAACCAGGCCCTGTTTTACCCCGGAACTGAGTACGCCCCGCCAAACGGGACGACTTGGTCGCGCGCGGTCTTCACAGATACGTGCGCAGCGTCGATACGGACGTGTGAGATTTCGCGGAAGCTGATTCGGGTGTGCGTGCATACCGGAATCAACGCGTATCCGCGGACATCGCCCCGTATCCGTCTTTTCTGCAATTCATCCTAACTTCGTGCACACACGTCGGATCGAGACGAAACTTGCGCCATCGGACTCGTAGCGATACGCTGGTCCTGTGGGTCAAGTTTGGTTCGATTCTGAGAACGTTGACGAAATCGCGTGTCGTGGGCCCCACAAGCCCCGCTCGACGGGCGATTTTGTGTTCGGCTCATCGGAATCCAAATCTGGAAGTTCCGTTGGGTTCGTATCAGCGTTCTTGACCTGTTGACACTAAGTTTGGTGAATTTGGAGACCGTTGACCCGGACACGCTTTTCGGTGCAAAGCGGGCCCACCGGCGGACCCCGTTTTGACCCGAAATTATCGTTTTTGCCCTTGTCTCCAAATTGGACCCAAGGACAGGCATTTCTAGCTATTTGACATCTTCTGAGCATGATGGTAATGTCTATTTCAGCTTCTGGACTCATCTCTGGAAGTTTCCCCTAGAACAATTAATTGGATCCAAACATCAGGCAAGTACCTGCACTTCAAGTTAATCTTTATATTGTGATAATTAATTCCCTGTTCTACTAGTACCCTTGCTGATTACACGTAGTGTTAAAGTACTGTATTTCATGTCTTGAATATCGGGGTTCATGTCTTGTTTACACATCGGGTGGGAGAATACTAGGAGGCATGTAGTTTACCCTTCCCCTAAGGATTGCATAATAGCTGTTGGTACACGACTGTCCATCAGCCGGATCTCGATTGTATTGCCTAATAGCCGTCTATGACGGCCAGATTAGCCTTATAAGCCCCTACATGCCAACTATGTATTCTAAATACACAAGTTCACACACATAGTTTCTAGTCTTGTTATAGTTTCTGCTGACTGTTGTAGTTTCATTTCCTGTCTCACTTTATTTCCCTGCTTTCTCATATTCCTGTTTATAGCTTTAACTCTGAGATATTGATGTTCCTTATGCAAATTCCTTAACATGATATTCAATATTTAATTGTCATAAATATTCAGTTTAATTTTGTTGTGCACTGTGTACTTTGCTCCTTTCCTGACTGGATCCGTTGTTTAGGTGATGATGAGAACTTTGCCCTACCTATTATGATCCCTATGGCGTAGCAGGTGACACAGTTGAGAAGCAGGTTCCCACTCAGGAGACTACCTCTGAGGAGTAGTAGCCAGTTAGCTAGTTTTCCCTTTTCAGCTCAGTAATCGGGTTTGTCCCCGATTTATCTTCTGTTCATGTATAAACTTTGGATCTGTTATCACAATTTGTTTTTATAAATTAGCATTCCTATTTCCTGTTAATTTCCTTGTCTATTTACTTTAATTGTGGATGAGATAGATAGTTATTGATCCCAGAAAATGACCTAGACAGCGTACTACCGCCGACACTGCGGCGTAGGCTGGACGTGCCCACGCACTCGTGCCCGAATAACCGGGTGCGGGTCGTGACATCGCTAAAGAATGCCGACGCAGACTGGGACAATGTCTATCTTGTGGATCCCAGAAGCATTCGGTAAGGGATTGCCCAGAACGTCGAGAGAAACCAGTGGTGATTCACCAACCAGCCACATCAACACCAGCCGGAACACCACAGGAAGGAACTCCAAAGAAGTCTCAGCTGCACCAGCCACCCGAAGCATCTCCGCAAGTACTGCCTACCTGTCAATATTGTCACAAACAAGGCCACATTGAGAGCTGGTGCAGAAGTAAGTTGGGATTATGCCTGATTTGCGGAACCAATGAACACTTGGCGAAGGATTGTCCTCAGCATCGGGAGAAAGCAGTGACGAATCTTCAACCCGCCTCATCAGCCCCAGCTGTAGTACCACAGGCAGAAATCGCAAGGAAGTCTCACCTACACCAGCCACCAGAAGCATCTCCATCGGCAATACCTGTCTGTCCATATTGTCGCAAGCGAGGCCATACGGAAGACGAGTGCAGACGAAAGAAGAGATTATGCATAGTTTGCGGATCCAGTCAGTATTTATTAAAGGAATGCCCTGAGCGTCGAGACAGAGCACCAAAGGGTAACCAGCAAGCGTTACCAGTACCGAGGTCAGCCTCTCCAGCATTGGAAGTACCGCAAACGGAAGTTCAAGGAGTCCTACCACCAGCTTCAGCAGGGTATCAGCCGAGGCCACCCTTAATACCCCAGGAACTACTCTTCTAGCAAGCCCAGCAGCATCAGAGGAATCTACCTCAAGGACGAGGGCAAGCTTATGCGCTGACTGTGCAGGACGCTGATGCGAGTAAGCGATTCGTAGTTATCCGTTTATAGTCTTGTTGTAGTTCGTGCCTAGTGGTTCGTGACCTCAGCCCCAACCTAGTAAATTACAACCTGTTAATAACAACCTGGTTTTCATAAAAGTTGTAGATCTTTTGTTTTAACTAGATTTTCTGGAAGTGCATAACTTTCATTTTTAGGGAAACGGTATTTCCCTAAGTATCTTGTGATGTGTTTTCAAACGATGCTTGCGACCGCGTCATCTCTGTTGACCGGTTATTCTTTTGATTGTGAGGACGCAATCCTCTTAAGGGGGGTAGATTGTAAACCCCCTGATTTTTCAAAATTTTAAAAACTGGATTTTTCACAATTTTCTGGAATTTTCTGGGAATTTTCTGGGAATTTTCTGTAATTTAAAAACAGGATTTTAATTTTTAAATAATTTTTAATTGATATTAAACAATATTAAAATATTATGGAAATAATATTTTTGGGTGTAAAATGAAAAACCGGACTTAGGGTAATTTTCTGGGATTTTATTGGGCATCAGACCTATTTTTTAAAAAGCCTAAAAACTATTTTCTACATAAATTAATTAATTAATTAATATTATTATTATTATTATTATTATTTTCAGTTTAGGGCCCGGCCCGGCCCAGTGGGCCGAGCCCGTTAACACCCAGCCCACCCAGCCGCTGCTAGCGGGTCGGGCGGGTCCGCCCAAACCCGGATCCGCACCCGACCCGGCTGAACCCCTATCCCCTTCCCCACGTCCGGGCGCCCGGTTCCTCCGGCGACGCCCGGAATTTGCGCCGCCTCCGCCGGGGGAGGCCACGATCCCCCTCAGCCCGACTCCCCAGCCACGAACCCCCTCCCCCCCCCGCGGCTTCCCTATAAGTACCCTACCTCACCCTCTTCCTCCTCCCTCACTTCCCTAAGCCACCCTCGCCGGAACCCTAGATCTCCGCCGACCTACTCCCTGACCCGCCGCCCTCCGTAGACCAGCGCCACCAACCCGCCGTGAGCCGCCCTCTCCCGAAACCACCCTCCTCCTCCTCTCTCTTCCCCGCGGCTGGACCCGACGCCGTCCCAGCCATTCGAGAGCCTCCCCGAGCCGCCAGCACCGCCTCCCTGCGAGCCGACCTCGCCGTAGCCGCCGTCCAACGACCCCGCCGGACCCCCAGGGCCTCGCCGACCGTCGGCCAGTCCCCCAGAGCCTCGGACACGGCGGCAGTACGCGGACACAGCCCCAACCCTAGGCCGGACACGTCCAGGACACAGAACCGCGTGTCGGACACGGGTCAAAACCCCGGTTTTTTGGGTCCCTTCAGGTACTCATAACTTCCTGCTCGTAACCCCGATTTTGATTCCGTAAATTTCTACGCGAAGCCTGTATGACCCTCTCGGTGTCCGGACAAACCGTTCGGGGCATCGCGTCCTGTGGTGATCGCACACCGCGATCCAAAAACAGGAAAAACCAGACCCTGTTTCACCCCGGAACTGAGTGCGCCCCGCCAAACGGGACGACTTGGTCGCGCACGGTCTTCACAGACACGAGCGTCTCATCGATACGGACGTGTGGAATTTCGTGGAAGCTGATTCGGGTGTGCGTGCACACCGAAATCAACGCGTATTCGCGGACATCGCCCCGTATCCGTACTTTCTGGAACGTACCCTAACTTTGTGTACACACGTCAGATCGAGACGAAACTTGCGCCATCGGACTCGTAGCAATACGCTGGTCCTGTGGGTCAAGTTTGGTTCGATTCTGAGAACGTTGACGAAATCGCATGTCGTGGGCCCCACAGGCCCCGCTCGACGGGCGATTTTGTGATCGGCTCATCGGAATTCAATTCTGAAAGTTCCGTTGGGTTCGTATCAGCGTTTCTGACCTGTTGACACTAAGTTTGGTGAATTTGGAGACCGTTGACCCGGACGCATTTTTCGGTGCAAAGCGGGCCCACCGGTGGACCCCGTTTTGGCCCGAAACTGCCGTTTCTGCCCTTGTCTCCAAATTGGACCCAAGGACAGGCGTTTCTAGCTGATTGATATTTTCTGGATCTGATGGTGATGTTTGTTTCAGCAACCGGAGTACCGCCTACAAATCCAACCGAAGTCAGAACCGCAAACATAGCCGGAACCACAGGCAAGTGTACCTTGCCAAACGCTGCAGCTTGCTATATATTTTTCTTGGTTAATTTTGCATCAGTGAGAACAAAGAGCTTGTAAATTCTCAGTAATTTCTGTTATAGTATTTTACTTGAATTCTGGTAGATCCATATGTAACTTGTTTTAACTGCTTAACCTAGGAAACGTGTGACGTGCTTAGTGTCCGATCATAGTCGGGTGCCAATCCCGTACGCGATGTTGGGTACGTCATTAGAGATGGAAAATCGATACCCTTATTCTCGTACTTGTCCTATCAAGTACACCAGAACCCAGGACACTTGACACTATTTCATGAGACAGAGTCTTCCTGAGACCTTCAAGGTGATTCTGTATAGGATGCATGGTTATGACATAGACTTTACATTCTTAGACATTTGATCCATAGCTATCAGACTTGCTGCATTAGTTTAATCGTGCGTGACATGGACATGAGGCATCGTGGACATGAGACGTGGGATTACATTGGGTGGGGAGAGACACACAGACTACAGGCTGATATTATATATAAAACATAGTATATATCATAGTGTAATTCATAGTTATTGCCGCTACCGGCTCCCCGACACAGATCTTGTAGTGGCTTCAGCCTGAATTCTAGTGCTGCTCTCATATTGCATATCACTTAGCTGGTTACATAGCTTACCCTCTGGTTTAATTATCTGCTGCATTGTGGTTATTTTGGCTTGTATTTTCTGTACCTTGCTGTCCCCTGAGGACCTGGATCCGGATTATGTCCCCAGGTACAGCTGAAGAGAATTACCCAGAGGTGTACGGTACCGGAGCACTCCTTGGAGCAGAATAAGGAACAGAGGACGAAGTAGTGGCCGAAGATTTTTCCTGAGCACCGGCTTCAACTACTCAGTATTTCCCATTTTCAGCATTTTAATTCCTGTATATTTTTCCTTAATTGTAACAGAATAATTCTCGGATTTGTTTCCCGAGACAACCTTATTTGTTATTGCATATTTATTCCCATTGCATTATTTCTGGCAATTAATTTGTGTTATTCTGTGGATGAGATTAGTAATACCTGAGACTTGTACTTAGTCCTGCTAGACTACAGCTTAAGCATGCCCTGATGGATCCATTAAATTGGGTTGTCCATCGGTGCGTGCTGCTGGCCATTGCTCACGTGCTCAGTCCCTCGGCATTTTGGGACTGGGGCGTGACAACGAGTCGGCGGGGTCGTCTAGGGTTCAGGCAAGGGTCGGTGATGGGAGAGGTTCGACTGTGAGGGGATCGAGATGGAGGAGGAGGTCGGGCTGTGGAGTCTGGAGGAAGAAGATGATGGGGGAAGCTAGGGTTCCGGCGAGGGGACGGCTAGGGTTCAGGCGTGGCGACGGGCGTGGAAATCGAGAAAGGCGGCTAGGCACGGAAGTTGAGGGTATTTAAGGGCCGCTACAGTAATCCCGATGAGAATTGGGATTAGGGTTCAGGCATGGGTTTGGGTTCGGGTCCGCGGGTCGGGTTCACATGAATCCGGCCCGACCCGCTTAGTATTTAAGTGCAGGTACGAGTTGTCGGGTTTCGGGTTCGGGTCTAGATCCGACCCGACCCGATACGGTTTGGGTTCGGTTCAGTAATCCGGTCCGGGTTGGTTTGAGTTGGTTTGGTTCAATTGAACCGGGTTTATTTAGGGGTTTAATTCGGTTTAATTATTTAATGGTTTTTAGGGCTTTATAAATGTTTTCGGAGTCCAATAAATTCTCGAAAAATTACCCTATGTCCGGTTTTCCATTTTACACCATAAAATATTATTTTCATAATATTTTAATATTAATTAACAACAATTAAAAATATTTAATTACCAAAATCCTAGGTTTTAATTACAGAAAAATCCCAAAGAGTTACGGAAAATTATGAAAATCAAAATTATTAATTACTGATAATCAGGGGGCTTACACCGAAGTTGCCAATTCTGCCCATGTGTCCAAATTATATTTATGGATAGTCAATACTAGCTATTTCAAGTATTCTAAGAACAATGGTGATGTTTGTTTCAGCATCCGGAGGCGTACCTAGAGATTCCATATTTATAGAAGCAATTGACAAAGTTTAGAACCCATGCAAGTGTACCTTGCCAACTTGCAGTAGATCATATGATATTAATTGCTTGTGTTCTTTATTTATATATATATATATATATATATATTTCTATGATGTACATGTTCAACCTAGGACCGTGAGACGTTACTTAGCGTCCGAACAAGATTCGGGTGTTGACGCCGTACGTAGAGTCGTGTAACGTCACTTAGAGAGTTGATTCCACGATCATATTCTTTACATGCTTGCTTTACCAAGTACGTCATACCATAGAATACTTGACACTATTTCATGTGACAGAATCTTTTTTGAGTTATTCAGGGTAATCTGTATAGGCTTACAGGATTCGTGATATAAGACATGCATATATAGAGATATCATTATGACTCATTGTACTAGTTAGAGGTCGTGATCTTGCGTGTTATGGACATGAGACGTGAGTTTACATTTGGTGGGGAAAGACACACATGCTACAGGATGATTATATATATATATATATATATATATATATATATATATATATATATATATATATACTTTACTATTGGAGGTGCTTTAGTCTCTGTACCAGAGCTTGGCCCATTACGTGATATTCTTGCTGCTACGGGCTTCCCGACACAGAGCTAGTAGTGGTCTCAGCCTGAGTACTAGTGATGCTCTCATTTGTATTTCACTTAGCTGGTTACATAGCTTGCCCTGAGGATCTGTTTTATATTTACTGAATTTTATTTGGTTTGAGTGTTTCTTGTACCTTGCTATGTCCCCTGAGGACCTGGATCTGGATTATGTCCCCAGGTACAGCAGAGGAGGATTACCCCGAGATATACGGGACATGAGTTGACGTTGGAGCAGTACTGGCACCAGAAGACGAGGATGTGCCAGAAGATTTCTCTTGAGTACTCAGTTATCTATGCTTATTGTTATTTCATATCTGGACTCATGGATATATGTATTGGTGATATTCTCTTTTCTTTATTATGTCGGGTTGTTCCCCAAGAAACTATTTACTTAGACTTATTGATGGACTATTTTCTTTATCTATCTTGATTTGTTTATCATATTGACTTGTGTTTACTTTTGGTGGATGAGATTAGAATTATACTGAGATAGATGGTGTAGACTTATATTTATATTTATTAAAACTTAAGTGCACTATAACGGATCCATTAAAATGGGTTTGCCCATTAGAGTTGTGCTGCTGGTCATTGCCACGTGGCTAGTCCCTCGGTATTTTGGGACTGTGGCATGACAGTTGCACTACCAAAAAAGACAAGAAAATGATTATACCTGATAAACCTATTTTATGTACCCGTTTGTATGGATAACTCGGATAGTTTGCATGGCATGTGGCTGTAAGAAATCTCAAACTATATGTGTTAGTAACTAGGACTGTGATAATCCTAATTAGTTAATGATAGCAAGCCGTAGGGCATGATTCACAGTGATTGTTAATTTTTAGTCTAGTCCTGTCCTGATTTAATTAGCAGCTGATCCGAAAATGGTAATCGAAGTACTATTTCCAGATGTCCTTATTTAATTACAACAGAACTGTTTAGCTTTTATTTTACCTGCTATTCTTACTGATTTGTCTGCGTGTTAGTTTTAGTTCATAAGTTTGGCTCCCATGTGGTACTTGTTGTTTGGGATCTGACCCCACTGGCTTTGTATGGCCAGATTTTGGAGTAGGATCGCAGGATCTCCCGTACTTTCCTCTTCAAGATGGTGAATACGAGGAGTACCAGAGGATATGAGTGAATTTCTTCTTCCTTACCCACTTGATCTTGTACAATACACTTTTAAGTTATTTAGCCACAGAGCACTTATTTAGCTCGTGTTTTAGGATTCTTGATACTGCAGCCTGCGGGCCTACATGTAAAGCATATTCTAGAATATAGTTAGAGTTGATCATGTAAAATGGTACTCTGCTAGTTCTTTATTTTGGGAACTAGCTTCATGATCATCTGTGTATGTATAGTTTGGGACACTTTACTATTGTATTTTTGGTGATCATATATCTTGTAACTTGTTGCTTGTTTGATATTGAGACACCTAGAATTTTTGACCCAGGATTGCCTGATGGATTGTAGAGTAAACCCTCACATGTCTAGACAGCCGTGACCGTATCTCAGGGTATATAGTACTCTGCTATACGTAGTTGGCTTTGTCTGCCCTCGCTCTCCAGTATTTTCGTGCTGAGGCATGACAATACCAAATAGGCCCTTGTATGAAGTGTAAAAGGAAAGGATCCAATCACAAAGCTCATGTTCTATTATCTATGCTAGAGATAAATTACTTTAGTTAGTAACATTTTCATTCATGGGTCGTGATAGAAAAAAAATTTGAAGGATATATAATTAATTTTTGTGAAAGAACCGGCAGTAAATGGAAAGAGTAATGTTATTCATCCCTCTAAACTATTTCTTCTTATGTGGCAACTAACGTGGCATATTAAGTAGCATTATGTTGTATCTAACATGATAGCCGACATGACAAATTTTAATCCAAAAAATTAATCATCTAAATTTTATAATGTTATTATTGATATTAATTTTAATTTTAATTTAATATTAATATTCATTTTCATATTAATTTTAATTTTAATATTAATGTTAAACTTAATATTAATGTTAATATTAATTTTAATGTTAGTATTAATATTTATTTTAATATTTTAGTACTAATGTTAATATTAATTTTATTTTAATTTTAATTTTAAAATTTGCTATGTCAGTTGACACATTAATTTTCATGTTAGCTGTCAAATAAGTAGGGATGGTTTGGAGGGTGGAAAACAAGAGTAATGATATTCGTATCTCTAAAGTGTCTCTCCAAACCATCTCTCCTTATGTGGCAACTGAAGTGACATGTTATATAGCATTATGTGGCATCTAACATGGCAACTTACATACCAAATTTTAATCCAAAAAGTTAATTACCCAAAAAATAATTTTTATTTTAATGTTAATTTCAACATTAATATTAATGTTTATGTTTATGTTTATATTTATGTTTATGTTTATGTTAATGTTAATATTAACATCAGCATTAATTTTAATTTTAATTTTATTTTTATTTTAATTTTTAAAATTTGACATGTCATCTGTCACATTAATCGTCATGTCAGCTGCCACATAAGTAGAAATAGTTTGGAGGGGCACTTTGGAGGTACGAATAGCATAATTCGGAAATAAATCTAAGAAGACATGCAAATATAATTTTTTTTGTCCGCTTAAATTCACGTTCAAAAGAATGGTAATTTATTTCTGCTAATAAAAAAGGAGAGGTGTCACGCCCCAGTCCTAAATACACGGGACCATGCCACATGGCAATGGCCAGCTAATACGACTTCGAAGGATATTTCCAATTTAATGGACCCAACGAAGCGTACTACGCTATCCTAAAATACTATCAAGTCCAATATGCTATCATACAGCAGGCAATTGTCTAATCTCATCCACAGAATACAATATAATAAAGACTGAAGCAAGTGCTGATAATTGAAATACAAGAGTCTGAATATGCATAATACATCTGAAATAGTCTGAATAGGGACAAACCCACTGAAATACAACAATAAAATAAAAGTACGAATAGAAGTAAGATAACTAGACTAGAGTATCAACTAGCTAGGTAAGAATGCTCTAGCCCGAAATAGCAGCGTACCCAAATCACGAAAACTCCTCTAGAAATGCCTCAAAGTACTTAGCCACGAATCCGGTCTCTACTCCTGCCCCGTAGATGGTCGGGTACAAGTGCTCGTTCGGATCTGGAAAGGAACTAGGTCCTCAGAGGGACGTAACAAGATACAAAAATACATGTCATCAAGTAAATACTGTGTAAACTCGAGGGTGATCTAACCATCTAATTAAAATACACTTGAAGACAACCTTGGTACGTATGGGTAGGTAAAAGGTATAAAACGTAGCGTCAAGCCAGAGGCTAAGTACCTGGCATTAGCTGTAAACTGGATGCTAGGAGTATATGTTGACTACATCACCGATCATGATAGCGCGCAGCTAGTAACCTCTGTCGGATGTATCGACAAACATATACGCCCATAACCAGGTAGCACATAGCCCATAACCAGGTAACACATAGCCCATAGCCAGGTAACACTGAGGCTCATGACCCCGTAGTTTACTCTGAAACTACAGTAGCCAAATATCTATCCCATCCGCCTACTAATTGTCTTCCTCGCCCAATGCCAATGTACAAGTCGCGAATATAACGTGGACATCTCATACTATAATGCAAGTCACTAAAGAAATATACAACTAAGCTAAATACCGTCACACGTGCTGCTCACACCGATAGCCAGTCAAGCGTGAAGCACGCGTCCCTATATGAACTCACTCTGTGACGTGAAATGATACGTGTCAAGGCATGAGGAGTCATATTGATAACTCTACAACTTTAGGTGCGTCCACTAGATACTAGGTCAGACACAAATTCTAACGTCAACGCCTTCGTTGACTGCACCCGAGTCTTTTTCGGACACACACAGTTATATAATACTAAAAAAAATATGCAACTAATAATAAATGAATTTAAACAATACAACAAGGCAATGTATACTTGTTTGGAACTCGAGTGTGCACAAGTAAGGATCTGGAACCCGCAGCCAAGGTAGAATTGTCTTGGGTGCCTATGAATATATAACAATAATTATCAATCACAATATTACAATATGTTAATCATGTACAAGAGTACAACTTACGCAACGTCATGAGTTACGCAGAGACTAAACCAATAAACATTCTAACTAAATATGTTGGCTAAGGTTGACTAGTCAAGGATCAATGGGGTAGGTGTACACTTAGTCTACTTGTCCCACAGTATTTACAAGTCATCCTAAGGTATCATTTCTCATATGTTACAATCGCGATCACAACTATGATTCGTGTAGGTGCTAAGTTGCACCTCTAACACATGGGTACTCGGTATTCTACTTACTAAGATTACCAAGACAAGTTCGATATTGGTAACCATCTTGGTCTCCATGTACGAGTACGTCATGTTCTCAGATACCATGCACAACAAGATAGTTAGTTACCAAATACGGCATAACTCTAAATATCGTATAACCTAACCCATGTCATAGCTAACAGGTTAGTGTGCACAAATGGTACTTTAGTCTAATCACCCAGGGTCTTACACAAATATATGCCATACACACAACCAAATTTTTATGAAGTTTTCAGTAACACTAACCACTATTCCCATACATGTACATATATATACTAGGTACTAGGGTTCACAAATTCACAAAGGTCCATGCAACAACAACATCATGAAGGAAGAAGAGTAAAAGTGCAAACCTAGATGTTCTCATAAACCGGGGGGCGTGATGCTCGTCCGCTGCTCGAGGGGGCCAGTCTCCGACGGGTAGAGGCACTCCTGCGATGCACAGCAGCATCAGCAACGCTGGCAGAAGTTGCGGGGTCGTGGCGAGGTACCGGTGGTGGCGGGGTGGCTATGGTCGGGTGAGGCTGATGGTGGCGGTGGCCGTAGCGGTTGTAGGTGGTGATGGTGGAGTGATGGTGATGGTCGGGTATTGCTGGGGTCGGGTTTACTGGAGAAAACGACGGGTGATGATGATGGTGGTCGGGATGGTTGTGGTGGTGTTTAAGATGGTGGCGGTGGTTGCAGTGGCGGTGGTGGCTAAGGTGGTGGCAGGGTGATGATGATGGTGGTGGAGATGGTCGGAGGAGGCGGTAGTTGTGGGGATGATGGTGATGGTCGGGGTGTAGCTGGGGGTCGGGTTACTGCAGGAGACGGCGGGTGATGATGACGGTGGTCGGGATGGCTGTGGTGGTTTTATCGGCGGTTGCTAAGGTGGAGAGGGAAGTCGAGGAATAGGAGAGGAAGGTGGAGGGAGTGGTGGTTGTGGCTGCGGTGATGGCAGGAAAGGAGGAAGGTGACGGGATGGTGATGGTGATGGTCGGGTTGATGATAGAAGTGGTGGTGACGATGGTTGCTGTGGCGGTGGTAGTTGCTGTCGGGGAGGAGAAAGGTGGCGGGATGGTTGTTGTCGCGAAGGAGGAAGGTCGAAGGAGGGAGGTGACTGTGGTGGCGCTGTGGCGGCAGGGTGGTTGCTGACCGGAGATGGAAGAGGAAGTCGGGGAAGAAGAAGTAGTAGTAGTTTAGAGTTCGGGTGATGTGGTGATGGTGGGAATGAAAAAATGGAGAGAGAGAGGAGGTATTTATGTAGGAGAGAGAGAGAAGGATGGCATTGGGATTAGGGTCGGCCATAATGCATTCCTAGGGATGGGAGGAAGGTTCTACATGAAGGATTGGAGGGATAGGATGGGCTAGATTTTGATTGGAGGGTGTAGATGAGGTAGAAAGAAAATGTAGTATGTTGTACACTCAAAATGGGGGTAAAAACCCATAGGAGGACCAGTTGACAAATGAGAGGGGGGGTTTCTTCATGGCTTGGCTCCAATGGGAAGTGGACACCTAATTGTCTATTTGCACAAAAGTCCCTAACAATTGCAAAATTGTACAAACAAAGAAATTATGATTGGATGAGGAAAAATACCATATTTTGTGTGATGTAGTGGGTTAAAATGGTGTGTGGTGTTTAGTATGAACCTTGAGGGTGTGAGTGGGGGTTTGGGTTGGTGTTGGATCTAGTTTTGGGTTAGGTTGGGTCATTACACCAATTTAATTTAAATTAGTGCCAAGGGTGTCCTTTAATTAATTGGAAGTGCATAGGATTAAAATTGGGTGGGACACAAGTATCATGGATGTAGTAGACTTAGAATAGAATATTGTCATAAATTGGGTTGCACAAAATGGATCGAGGTTGTGTCTCCAATTTCGATTGGAACGGACAAAGATGTAAAGTTGAATTTATTTAAATTTAAAATTAGACGTTTGTAACGAATATTGTGCGACTAAAATGAAGCACAAGAGAGGATATTTATGAGATACACAAAGGTCAGAATGGAAGGCTGGCACGTATAGGAAAAGTTTGTGAAATTTGTTTAGAAGCAAATGCTAGTGTGGCGCTCCAAACATCGAAGCAACGGTTAGGTGCACAAAGCGATACGAATATTGTGTACATTAATCTAAAATACTATCTTCTAATTATAAATGGCTCTAAACTAACCCTTATCTCTCTATCTAAGCTATGTAGACCTAAATTTGGTCGAGAGAATTTATAATCTACCCAACTTATAAGAATTTCGTCCTCAAAATTAAAATAAACACATAATAAACTATAAATTATCAAGCAATGCTACGGACATACCTAGGACCGGTGGAGCTGGCCTTTGCACTATCTGCTGGGCTCTATTGACATACTGGGAACACTCCTGAGCCTGATGTTGGTTCGATCCGCACCTCAAATACTGTCGTAACCTTCTTCTACAATATTTCTGAATATGTCCCTTTTTTCTGCAAAAGTGACATGTCGATAGCTCTCTCTGTTGATACGGCATAATCCTCTGTTGCTTCTGCACTCCTGGATGACGGATCGGTCCCCCTGCTCCTGGTTGTGACTTAGCTGGTGCAGCTACACTGGGATGCCTCGATCCTTTGCCAATGGCCTCCTGGATCCTAGCCTCTGACAGAACCTCCTCGTAAGAGATCCTCGCCTGGGTGGTAGTGTACCTCTGTAGCTCATACATCAGACCATGATAAAATCTTCTGGCCTTCTCCAGATCATTGGGTATCAGGGTGGCACCAAATCTACTAAGTCGACTGAACTCCGCATCATACGCATCTACAGTCATGTTTTCTTGCTCCAGATGTAGGAATTAAGAGTAGAGCGCATTCTTGACAGTAGCCAAAAAGTACTTCACATTGAAGTATTGAAGTATTCTAGAAATTGCTCTCATGTCTGCTTCTTGTCGATGCTGCACTCCATAGAGTCCCACCAGTGATAGGCATTACCTTTCATTTGGGCCCTCACTGCGGTCATCCAAAGGTCCGGAGGTAGCTGAGAAGCCTCCAGTAACATATCCGTGTTGGCGACCCAATATGAGATCTCCTCTGCGATCTCGCTGCCCGAAAAGGTATCCGGGCCCATCTGACGAAACTCTCAAATTATACCAGCTGGCTGAATAGGTACTGGTGCTGGTCTGGGGTATGTGGCCTCTCCAGAACTGCCATCAAGCTTTGTCTCATAGTCTCGGCCTGATGCCACTGCCCCTGCATCATGGCTTAGAAAAACTGGAATATCTGTGGCTGTCCTTCTGGATGTGGCATCTGAGGTGGAAAGGGTGGAGGTGGTGGCAATGGGACCTCCAGCTGTGCTGTAGGTGTCTCCTGAGACGTCGGCCCCTCGGGTTGCGGCATCGGCGTAGCCCTCGAAGTCTGACCCTCGAGGTATTGTGTCGGGACCATCTGTGAAGTCTGCCCCTCGTGCTGCTGTGTCGGATCGGCCTGAGGAGTCTCGCGCCAGTGTATCAACGGGGCATGTGGTATCACCGGGGCCTGTGGTAGTAGCTGCTCTCCAAGTGGTCCAAGGGATGTATCCTCTCTCTGCGCGGTGGCGGATGGCACAATGGCACCGTATGCCTCGCATCCCCTTTGCAATTTCATCTCTCTGCAAGAGATATAACTACATTAAAAGAGTATGGGAATAACAAACATGATGCAGATATTTAAATAATTAAATACGAAGGAGGTTCAAAGGCGGTAGTCAAGGTGGATGAGATCTAATAATTTCTATCCTATTGCAGGCTCGCTGGGCATGATACCATACCACAAGCGATAAACAGATATCTGCATGGTCCACCACTAAAATTATGTCATGCCCCAGTCCCAAAATACACGGGACCAGGCTACGTGGCAATGGCCAGATAATACGACTTCGAAGGATTTTTCCAATTTAACGGACCCAACGAAGTGTACTACGCTGTCCTAAAATACTATCAAGTCCAATATGCTATCATACAACAGGCAATTGTCTAATCTCATCCATAGAATATATTATAATAAAGACTGAAGCAAGTGCTGGAAATTAAAATACAAGAGTCTGAATATCCATAATACATCTGAAATAGTCTGAATGGGGATAAACCCACTGAAATACAATAATGAAATAAAAGTACGAATAGAAGTAAGATAACTAGACTAGAGTATCAACTAGCTAGGTAAGAATGCTCTAGTCCGAAACAGCTGCGTACCCAAATCACGGGAACTCCTCTAGAAATGCCTCAAAGTCCCCAGCCACGAATCCGGTCTCTACTCCTGCTCCGTAGATGGTCGGGTACAAGTGCTCGTCCGGATCTGAAAAGGAACCAGGTCCTCAGAGGAACGTAACAATATACAAAAATACATGCCATCAAGTAAATATTGTGTAAACTCGAGGAAGATCTAACCAGCTAAGTGAAATACACTTAAAGACAACCTTGATACATATGGGTAGGTAAAAGGTATAAAGTGTAGCGTCAAACCAGAGGCTAAGTGTAACGCCCCACAACCGCTCGGAGCGTTACGCTGAGTCGGATTAAATAAATCAAATGCTGGTTACATTTGAAATGTTGGATTTTGGGAAGAAGGATTAATCGAGTTGGTTTCAATGTGCAGATGGCTAGCGGGTTCGATGGAAATCAGGTGTTCGTTCAGAATATTTCTGAATAGCTGGATGGAAGCGATAATGCCGTCTTCCTTAATCCGATCGGTCGGATGATTTGGAGAGCAAGGCCTGCTCGTACGGTCATACCAGTTAAGTAGATCGCTCTTGCATCGGACCACGGGTTCAAGGGATTGGCCGTATCGGCAGGACAGGATGCCTAACGGGATCAATCATTTTGAGTGGGCTCTTTCCCTTCTCCTCTACTCCTCCATGCCTAATAATATGGAAAACACGTAAAAGGCTTGAACACTTGGGCTGAAACATTGAGAATCACTACACTGAGGCGTGCATAGAGTGTACGTCGTTGGCTTGGTAGGATTGTGGCTTGAAATGATTTACGCATTGGATAGTTGGAGCGATAGTTGGATTATGCATTTGAGGCAGTCGGTTGGATAATTGGGATTATGCTTGGACGGTTGGAATTATACGAGTTGGAATGATACATTTGAGGCAATGGAAATATCGAGAATTCGGGCGAGCGAACGTGCATCCGTGCGCGAGTATCACTTGGTCGCTTTGTCTTGCAAAGCGAGCAGTTGTGGTTCGAAACCGAACAACTGTATCGGCGATGGTGTTGTGCCGCTCGAATGGGGGCATCATGCCACAAATAGGGCATTGTACCACTGAAACGGCATTGTGCCATAGGATTGCTTTGAGCATGGGTATTGCACCAATTTGGACTCTGTGTTGAGAAGAGGCATTGTGCCTATGAAACACTTGATATTTTGTTGCCTTGGGCGATATCTTGAGGTCGAGATTTGGATTCCTTGGTTGGATATGTTGGAAGAATGGTTATGGATATTTAGTTGGATATCGGTTGAACGGGTCTAGGATCGCTTGGTGGGGCGAGAATGTTTCGATCCTCTCGTCATACCTACGTGTCTGCATAGTCACAGACAACCTGCGTGGCACAGGGTTTGGTTTCCTGGAACGGGATGAGGCACCGGGGCACCAGGACCGTTCCACCATGGCAGAAATAATGGGCATCGCGCGATTGGGCACAGTGCTGGTAGTCCGATACCACCAGGCGAAAGTAGCTGCCCAACCCTGGATCGGGTAGGATTGCCCTATTGATCTTGGTCCGATCAATGTCCTTAGTGGCTTTTAGCCAGTGACTTCATATAGTATATAAGTTGGCTTGCTTTTCTTTTGTTGGTTTGGCTTTCGTGTAGGCGTGACCACCTTGCTTCGGTAAGAGTGTGCACTCGAGATTGGAATATATAAACTTTGGTTGAGGATGGATATTGAGGCGAGACTGATGGTTCGATATGTTATCGTGCAAGCGATGGCATTGAGTAAGACGGGTCGGTTATATATATGCTTGTCGTTGGTTTGAGATTGAATGCTTGCATGCTTAAACTGCTTTACAGCTTTCCTTAACATGTCATTCATATGCTATGAAATAAATCTAGGATTCAACTAGAAAGATCACCATTTAACTGTGTGCATTCACTATTTTACTTAGTGTCGGTTTAGGCGAGTGGGTTACCCCGCTCACCAGTACGGTTGTGTACTGACCCACGTTTGTAGGCATTATTTTAGGTACACGGGCGTAGTGGCGCTGCTTGGATATACGGGACAAGATGTATGAACTGTAAGTACCTTTGTGGGCTAGAGAAAAGAGCAAGAGTATTTCATCGTCTTCGTGGCATCGCCTTTGTGGCATTGCCTCGGGGCATTTCATTTGGACCCTATCATGAGCTTCGCTGCGTATACTCTGTTTGTGTGCTTGGTACACTAAACGGCTTCCGCTGTAACTTGGTTGTTTCGATGATAACATTGGTGTTTAACAATATCGCCTTGTACGAGCGCAACTCCAGGCTCGTACGGTATCACGTCCCGATGGGAACGATTGTCCTGCGGGAGAGCTGCAACGTGGTGATTCTCGTTCAGCAGGGACTATCGAGCTTGCGGGAGATTGGGGCATGACACTAAGTGCCTGGCATTAGCAGTAAACTGGATGCCAGGAGTATATGCTGACTACATCACCGATCATAATAGCGCGCAGCTAGTAACCTCAGCCGGATTATCGACAAACATATACGCCCATAACCGGGTAGCACATAGCCCATAACCGGGTAACACATAGCCCATAACCGGGTAACACTGAGGCTCAATGACCCCATAGTTTACTTTGAAACTACGGTAGAAAAATGTCTGTCCCATACGCCTACTAATTGTCTTCCCCGTCCAATGTCAATGTACAAATCGCGAATACGACGTGGACATCTCGTACTATAATGCAAGTCACTAAAGAAATATACAACTAAGCTAAATACCGTCACACGTGCTGCTCACACCGATGGCCAGTCAAGCGTGAAGCACGCGTCCCTATATGAACTCACTCTGTGACGTGCAATAATACGTGTCAAGGACTAGGGAGTCATATTGATAACTCTACAACTTTAGGTGCGTCCACTAGACACTAGGTCAGACACAAGTTCTAACGTCAACGCCTTCATTGACTGCACCCGAGTCTTTCTCGGACGCACATAGTTATATAATACTAAAACAATAAAATATGCAACTAATAATAACTGAATTTAAACAGTACAATAAGACAAGGTATACTTGCCTGGAACTCTGGTGTGCACAAGTAAGGATCCGGAACCCGCAGCCAAGGTAGAATCGTCTTGGGTGCCTATGAATATATAACAATAATTATCAATCACTATATTACACTATGCTAATCATGTAAAAGAGTACAACTTACGCAACGTCATGAGTTACGCAGAGACTAAACCAATAAACGTTATAACTAAATACGTTGACTAAGGTTGACTAGTCAAGGATCAAGGGGGTAGGTGTACACTTAGTCTACTTGTCCCGCAGCATTTACAAGTCATCCTTAGGTATCATTTCTCATATATTATAATTACGGTCACAACTATAATTCGTGTAGGTGCTAAGTTGCACCTCTAACGCATGGGTACTCGGTATTCTACTTACTAAGATTTTCAAGACAAGTTCGATATTGGTAACCATCTAGGTCTCCATGTACGAGTACGTCATGTCCTCAGATACCGTGCACAACAAGATAGTTAGTTACCAAATACGTCACAAATCTAAATATCGTAAAACCTAACCCATGTCCTAGCTAACATGTTAGTGTGCACAAATGGTACTTTAGTCTAATCACCCAGGGTCTTACACAAAAATATGTCATACTAACAACCAAATTTCCATAAAGTTTTCAGTAACACTAACCACTATTTCCATACATGCACATATATAAACTAGGTACTAGGGTTCACAAATCCACATAGGTCCATGCAACAACAACATCATGAAGGAAGAGGAGTAAAACTGCAAACCTAGGTGTGCTCGTAAACAGGTGGGATGCTCGTCCGCTGCTCAAGGGGGCCGATCTCCTAAGGGTGGAGGTGCTCCGACGATGCACAACAGCAGCAGCAACACTGGCAGCAGTTGTGGGGTCGTGGCGACGTACCGGTTGTGGCGAGGCTGCTATGGTCGGGTGAGGCTGATGGTGGCGGTGGCCGTAGTGGTTGTAGGTGGTGATGGTGGAGTGATGGCCGGGGTGTTGCTGGGATCGAGTTTACTGGAGGAGACGGCGGGTGATGATGATGGTGGTCGGGATAGCTGTGGTGGTAGTTAAGATGGTGGCGGTTATTGCAGTGTTGGTGGTTAAGGTAGTGGCTAAGGTGGTGGTGGGGTAATGATGATGGTGGTAGAGATAGTCGAAGGAGGCGGTGGTCGTAGAGATGATGGTGATGGTTGGGGTATTGTTGGGGGTCGGGTTTACTGGAGGAGACAGCGGGTGATGATAACGGTGGTCGGGATGGCTGTGGTGGTGTTGGCGGTGGTTGCTAAGGTGGAGAGGGAAGTCGAGGAATGGGAGAGGAAGGTGGAGGGAGTGGTGGTTATGGCTGCGGTAATGACCGGGAAGGAGGAAGGTGGCGGGATGGTGATGGTGATGGTCGGGTTAATGATATAAGTGGTGGTGACGATAGTTGCTGTGGCGGTGGTGGTGGTGGTGGTTATCGGGAAGGAGGAAGGTGACGGGATGGCTGCTGTCGCAGAGGAGGAAGGTCGGAGGAGGGAGGTGACTGTGGTGGCGCTGTGGCGGCGGGGTGGTTGCTGATCAGAGAGGGAAGAGGAAGTCAGGGAAGAAGAAAGAAGAAGTAGTTTAGGGTTCGGGTGATGTGGTGATGGTGGGAATAAAAAAATAGAGAGAGGAAAAAGGTATTTATGTAGAAAAGAGAGAGAGGAGGATGACATTGGGATTAGGGCCGGACACAATGCATTCCTAGTGATGGGAGGAAGGTTCTATATAAATGATTGGAGGGCTAGGATGGGCTAGATTTTGAATGGAGGGTGTAGATGAGGTAGGGGGAAAAGGTAGTGTGTTATACACTCAAAATGGGGGGGGGGAACCCATAGGAGGACCGGTCAACAAATGGGGTGGGGGTGGGTTTCTTCATGGCTTGGCTCTAATGGGAGGTGGACACCTAATTATCTATTTGCACAAAAATCCCCTAACAATTGGGAAATTGCACAAACAAAGAAATTGGAATTGGATGAGAAAAACACCATGTTTGGTGTGATGTAGTGGGTTAAAATGGTGTGTGGTGTTTAGTATGAACCTTGAGGGTGTGAGTGGGGGTTTTGATTGGTGTTGGGTCTAGTTTTTGGTTAGGTTGGATCATTACACCAATTTAATTAAAATTAGTGTCAATGGTGTTCTTTAATTAATTGGAAGTGCATAGGATTAAATTTGGGTGGGACATAAGTGTCATGGACATAGTAGACTCAGAATAAAATATTGTCGTAAATTGGGTTGCACAAAACGGGTCGAGGTTGTGCCTCCAATTTTGATTAGAACGGACAAAGATGCAAAGTTAGATTTATTTGAATTTAAGAATAAACGTTTGTAACGAATATTGTGCGACTAAAATGAAGCACAAGAGAGGGTATTTATGAGTTACACAAAGGTCAGAATGGAAGGCTGGCACGTCTAGGAAAAGTGTGTAAAATATGTTTGGAAGCAAATGCTAGTGTAGCGCTCCAAACAACGAAGCAACGGTAAGGTGCACAAAATGATACGAATATTGTGGACATTAATCTAAAATACTATGTTCTAATTCTAAATGGCTCCAAACTAACCCTAGTCTCTCTATCTAAGCCAGGTAGACCTAAATTTGGTCGAGGGAGTTTACAAGAGGCGTACTAGCCGTCTAGCCTACCGGTTAAGGCGCGGGTCTTCCGTGGTGAAGGTCACGGGATCGAATCCCACCCCTCCCGTGGGTGCCTAGGCACGGAGGTTAGGGCACATAAAGTACATATAAAAAAAAGAAAAAAAAGAGAGGAGAGGGTTGAGTCTCCAGGAGAGGCTGAGTCTACCTTAGGAGCTGTTTGGTAACACCGGTATTTGAGTTTGGATTTTAAGTTCTAATAGGAAGTGGTCCAAAATTAGAAAATACCCCTGCCAAATCCGGCTCTCAACATCCTCCCTCCCCATTCTGATGTGGGAGGGAAAGGGTGTTTTACTCTTTTTTTAATGAAAATCTTATTTATTTAACTAATAAAGAGTATGAAGAAGGAATTATACTAGAGGTTGTCGGTCGGGGATGACATTGGCGCTGGCACAAGTGATGGCCGGAGGAATCATAGGTTGGAGATGGCGACGAGCGGGCAGAAAAAGTGTCACTACCCCATTTCCAGGGCAGAATATTTTTTTATTTTAATTTGGTAAATTATGT